>JABWPP010000050.1:43648509-44321544 GCA_016920855.1 Puya raimondii
TCTATTTTCATATGAATCCTTTCGCTTGCTAAGAATCTAAAAGTTTTTACATGAAATGATAATTTTTTCGCACGTTGCATTTTTTTTTCTATTTTGTAAAAAATGCTTTTTAGCCCCTCTGGTTCATAATTTCTTACTCAAAACTTATCTACATATGTGTTTTGCATATTAATCCCTCTGGCTGTGAAATCACGTAATCTGACACAAAAAGTATCCCCCTTTTTGCGTAAAAATAGTTGTGTTGTTCTACTCTTACAAATGTATTATTAAATTATATTTAATTATTTGATCATTTAAAATCGCAACTTGAGGGATTCTACATCATGGTATGTAGAATAAATAGTTTAATTTATCAAAAAGTTGAGTCCGGCTGGGGTGCTTCTAATAGCACCAAGCACTTGGTGCTACCAAGTTTTTCACCGTTAGATTTACCCATTTTATCATTTTCATCCGTTAGATCATACTATTCAACTAACCACCCACTCAACCCTAGGGGATCACTATCATCCTAACCGCATATCCTTTCATCCAAGGGCCGAAAACATAATAGCATCAATGACTTGGTGCTATTAGAAGCATTTCAGCCTAATTCCAGAAAGTTTTAAAAGTTTTTAAAATGGCTAAATTACATAAATCCCCCCTGTCAATACCCACTTTTTTACTTTCTCCCCCTGTCATTTAAAAACCTATATTTTGCCCCCTTAAAAAATAAAAAATGTTCACAGGGGGGTACGGTGTGACAAAATGACCAAAATGCCCTCATCTTCTTCATCTCCTCCTCCCCAATCTTGCTCATCCCGCATCCCGCACCCTTGCCCATGCCTCTCTTGACCCCAACTCCGACTTCGTGCGAGGGCGAGGCGGTGGCGGAGGGCGAGGCGGCGGCCTAGGGCATATGTGTGGACATGGATGAGGATTTCAGGGGTATTTTGGGTATAAAAAATAAGATATAAATGGAACCCTAACGGAACACTGACGGCTGGGGGCGAAGTGAATATTTTTTATTTTTTAAGGGGGCAAAGTGTAGGTTTTAATGACAGGGGGAAAAGTGAAAAAACGGGTATTGACAGGGAGGTTTTCTGTAATTTAGCCTTTTAAAATTTGATTTCTTTTTCGCTCTGTGTTTTTCAAATGCATGCGTAATTTCAGTCGTTAGAATAAGTTCAGTTTTAAAAAAGTTAATAGGATGAGCATTAAAACAAAGATTTTGTAAACCAAATAAATATTGGGATAATTTTTTTTTGAAAAAAAGATGGCAAAATATCCATTTCGTTTACTTTTCATAAATTAACTCAGTTAGAAATATAAAACAACTAAGCTGCAAATATAGCATCTCGGGTACCAATCATCAAGTTTTTAACCAACTACGGTAAGTACGGTCTCAGTCGATAGGGATAAAGAATTTCAATCAGAAGGAAAACTAGACATATATCAAATACTATATTTCCACACAGTATAGATACTAAATGAGGTGTCCTCACCTGAAAACAAGTTGTCACTTTCGATAGTCAATAGAATTTTCTATAAAAAAATCAACCAATTCCGATTCTTTTACATCGTTGAAATTATCCCATACTGGCAGTTAAAAGTTATCAATTTTGAGATCTTTTGATCGTAAAGTAAGGGCTAAATTACATAAACCCCCTGTCAATACCCGTTTTTTTACTTTTCCTCCCCGACTTTTAAAAACCTACATTTAACCCCTTAAAAAATAAAAAATATTCACAGGGAGGTATGGTGTTAACTTTGATGACAAAATAACCAAATTGCCCTCTCCCTCTTCATCTCCTTCCCAGTCCTCCTTCATCTGCAGCCTCTCCTCCTCCATCCTTCGTGCCTCTCTCGACCCAGCTCCGACTCCGTTTGCTCCACCTGCTCTCTATACTCCTCCTACACTCCCTCTGCCTCTCTATTTAGCGACGGTGGGGATGAGGTCGGGGTGGGCGCAGACGAAAGGTGGGCGAGGGTGAGACGGCGGAGGAGAGCGAGGGCATGGGTGTGGGTGCAAACGAAGGGGTGCGCGAGGGCGAGGTGGCTGAGAAGGGTGAGGCAGTGCTGCCAAGGACGTCATCGGCGAGGAGGGAGGCGGCGCTACTGAGAGAAGGGGTACAAGGGTTTTTTGGGTATAAAAAATATATAATAATAGGATATAGACGGAACCCTAACGGAACACTAACGGCAGGTCCGAAGTGTAAATTTTCATTTTTTAAGGGGGTTAAATATAGGTTTTTAGAAGTCGGGGAAGGAAAGTGAAAAAGCGGGTATTGACATGAAAATTTTCTGTAATTTAGCCAAGTAATAATGACGTCAAAAAATTATGAATTTTGATTTTTAGAAGTGTTAAATTCTCTAAATCATGTTTAACGGTATGAATCATTGATTCAAAAGTTCTATCATCGAAAATGGCTTATTAGTACAAAGACGATCGTACTCATAAAAGTATAGTAGCCGAACTCTCTCTCTCTGTATATATAGAGAGAGAGAGTCCAGGTATGGTGCTTTTAAAAGCACCAAGCATCTGGTGCTCGTAAAGTTTTCACCGTTAGATCTATCCCTTTGATTAATTTCACCCATTAGATCATACGATTCCATCAACTACCTACTCAATCCTAGAGGACCACTATCATTCCAGCCATGGAAATCTTTATCCAAAGGCTAAAAATTCACAAGCACCAATGAGTTGGTAATTTAAAAACATAAGAGTTCTATTCTATATATATATAGTAGAGCTACTATACTTTCGAAAGTATAAGGGAGTTGGTGCTTCCAACTTTTTGGCCCTTGGATCAACCCTGACCATTTCTGACATTTGGATTAATATTATTACTCTAGGGGGACCACTCAACCCTAAGGGGGATCACTATCATCCCAACCCTACAATTCTTGATCCAAGAACCAAAAAATCGGAAGCACCAATTTTTTTATATTTTCAAAAGCATAATAACTTGCACTTTATATATATATATAAGGAAAGAAAACTTTATAAGGCTTATTTTATTATTTCATTGGAAATAACAATATCAGATTTTGAATTTTCATCTTGCTTTATAAATACAACAGTACAATTCAAAAGTTGTAATTTTATAGCTTCATCATGCAAGGACTAACTATTTTCTACTAATTTAACTAATTTTGTTTTAAACTAAAGTTCAGTAAGAAATTAAGTAAATCCTAATTGGCTCTTGGACACGAATTGCTACCGCTATTTAGTTAACTATTTCTTTTTCGAAAAATTCTACTTGTACACTCTAAAAGGGTTTACTAAAGATGTCTAAAATACCCAATATCTCATACCCGATCTGGATCCTATATCTACAAGAAAATCTCAATATAAGGACATCTTTTAGACGACGCTTGGAAAAAGCGTCCCCAAGCGTCCGTACAATATAGCAAATACCCACGCTTCAAAAAGCGTCGTTATATGAACCCTCTATTGTATCAAACTATTTATTAAATGATAAACTTTACTATTATTTTTAATTTTTCGACGCTTTAAAGCGTCAGGATTTCAAAAAATTCTGACACTTTAAAGCGTCAGAATATATTTTACCGACGCTTGGCATAAGCGTCGATATATACGTGGCGACTTTTTATTTGCCAATGCTTTGACCAACGCTTTTAAATATGACGCTAGATTATATTGGGACGCTTTTAAGCATCGTTAAATATTAAAAAAAAAAGTGTCCTCAAATGTAATTTTTTTTGGAGTAACCGGCCCCAAATCGGACCCGATAAAAAATAGATAGTATATGGGTATAAAAATTACCATTAAAGTTTCAGGTATAGGTCCAGATACTTTATATCCATACCCGACTTGGACCCGACCCGAATTCGACCTTTTAGTGAGTAGAGTCCGGAATAGTTTTCAAATTCAGACCCGGACCCAGAACCTGTGAAATACTTGATAGTAAATAAAAAATATTTTAAGTCGAGGGATCAATTTCAATATGACTTATAGATAAGGGATCTTTTTGTATTTTCATCATACTGAAATCCTAGCCATTCTGTTTATTCCTTTCTTTTTTATTTTTTTACTCCTTATTTTGTTAACCCTAGCCGCTATGTTTACTGCGTGAATCTTCTTCTCTAAACAGGGGTCTCTGTTTACTATATACTCTTATGAGTACGATTTGTACTCATAAGTTATTTTCGATGATAGAGCTTCCGAATCGACGATCCATATTATTAAATATGATTTAGTGCATTAAAAACTTCTAAAAATTAAATTTCATAATTTTTCGACATCACTTATCTTACGATCAAAAAATCTTAAAATTAACAATTTTTAACGGCCGGTATCAAATATTTACTAATTTAACGGTATAAAAGAATTGAAATTTGTTGAATTTTTAATAGAAAATTCTATTCACTAACTAAATAAAGATCAACAACTCCGATCTTGAATTAAAAAAAAATCTGATCATCTATTTTTAGGAGGTCGTTCAATTTTGATCATTCATTTTATGCCCGCTTGATGGACTTTAATATAATTTTGAAAAATTATAAAATTTATTTTCTAAAAGTTTCAAATGTTTTAGACCATATTTAACGGTATGGATCATCAATTCGGATGCTCCATCATCAAAAACAACTTATGAGTATGAAGGGGTTTATACTCATAAGAGTATAATAGCCTTACTATATATATATATATATATATATATATAGTCCGGCTGGAATACTATCGATAGCACCAAGGACTTGGTGCTATCGAGTTTTCCACCGTTAGATTTAATCCTTTGATTATTTTTACCCGTTAGATTATACTATTCAACCACCTACCCACTCAACCCTAGGGGGCTCACATCATCCTAACCACACATTTCTCAATCCAAGGGCTAAAAAACTAATAGCACCAATAGCTTGGTGCTATTGATAGTATTCCAGTCTAATTATATATATATATATATATATATATATATATACTATACTATACTATACTATCGATAGTACCAAGCACTTGGTGCTATCGAGTTTTCAACCGTTAGATAAAAGGATGTGTGATTAGGATTATAGTGGTCCCCGGTTAGGATGACAGTCGTTCCCTAGGGTTGAGTGGGTGGTTGGTTGAATAGTATAATCTAACGGGTGGAAATGATCAAAAGGTAGATCTAACGGCAGAAAACTCAATAGTACCAAGAGCTTGGTACTATCGATAGTATAGTAGCCGGATTCATATATATATATATATGTATATATGCACAGGTACCTGCATCCTATATATATATATATATATATATATATATATATATATATATATATATATATATATATATATATATATATATATATATAGGTACATGTACCCAATCTAGACCTGATCAGTATCCGATCTGTACTCCGTCTTAAGCGGATAGTATACGGATAGTCACTATTCAGACCCCCTCAAATAGACCTGATAGATATATAAGTAACTTAAGTATATATATTTTTTCCTATCTATTTCTTTTTAGGGTACGAGTACAGTATATCAAGTACTCAGATCCGATCCGATCCACGAACACCTTTAGGTTTTACGCCTCTCATCCTAAAATTCACAAAAATTTAAATAATTTTTCATAAAAATAAAAAAAATAATTGATATGTAAAATATTAATAACTTTTAAATCGAATGGGTATAATATATACACTCATGTGCTAATAATTTTGCTCTCTTTTTTCATACAAATAATAATGTCAGTGGTGTTCTCGGGGCGGTTAACGTCACCGGGTGGTATCAGATTCCACCAATAATTACCGGGCGTGGTGGAGCACCCGCTAGGCCCATTATACCTCCCTGCCAGCAGGATATGTGTTTAAAAAAAAATATACCTTGCCAACCAATCAGCTTCCTCTATCTGACACTCTCTTTCCCGGTCCACATAACTTGTCAAATCCACGTGGTGAAAGAACAGTAAGTTGCCCTCTTACTTAATCTGCACCGTCCATCACCTATCAGCGGCAGTCCCTTTCTCGAGAACTCCTGCGTGGTAAATGGGAAGGTTTAATAACGATAGACTTCCTCTGACATGCCTGACTCGGAGAGAGAAAGAATTACCAAAAAAAAAAAAACAAGCCCAAGTAGAATTAAAATAATAAATATTAATAAAGAAAAAAGAGGAAGTAGCAGCCAAACTTAACGGTACGAAAACACGAAAAAAACTCCCCCATCAATTCATTCATTTCCTCGTGGGTTTGCTTGTGGCTGCAACTCCAAAACAAAGAAACCTCCCTCTTCCTCTTCCTCTTTCCCTCATGGGCGCTCTAGAGGACGTATGTAGCAATCCGATCGATCGCATGCTTATTCCTAATTAGAATTTTTTTTTTCTAAGCTTAATTATTATATTTTCGCACAGGTTACCGAAAGCAGAGCGGCGGAGATGGGAGAAGATAAGAAAGAAGAGAAAATAGAAGAAGAAAAGGAAGAAGAGAAGAGAACGGGAGGAGGAGGAGATGCGGATGAGGTGGTGGTGGTGGTGGATTCGTCAGATCATCAAAATCATCAGAGAAGGGAGATGGCGGCAGCCGCGACCGCGACGGCGGCGACGGCGGCGACTGCGACGGTGTCCAGGCTGCACGCCCAGCATCCGGTTCCTCCCATCCAAGTCGTCCCGTCTGCCGCCTCGGCCTCCGCCTACCAGCCCACCAACCCAACCCCACCTCAGGTAATTTTTTATTGCTTATTTATTGAACTACCGAATATTCGTCAGTTCCTTTATTTAATTTCTTTTTGGGATAATTATTAGGTAATAATATTTATGTTTTTTAGATATATATATATAATTTACTGTTAATTTTGGGCGGGTGGATACAGACGGCGTTGGCGTCGCTGAACTCAAGAGCCTACACCAACCGGCTGTCCCTGTTCCTCTTCGTCCTCCACCAGGCTGCCGCCGCCGCCGCCGTCGCTTTCTTCGTATTTAAGGCCATTCAGGGCGTTCTGGACCCGGACTCTCCGAAGGCGCGGCGCGAGAAGCGCGTCCTCCAGTTCTGGCTGCCCCCCGTCGAGGGCGCCGCGGCCGTCAGCATCGTCCTGGCCTTCGCCTGGCAGAAGGCCGTCCGGACATGGCCTTCCTTCATGGTGACGTTCATCCTCTGGTCGAGTTTCGCTTTCACCATGGCCGCCGGCGTTATGCTGCTCTGCTTCTCCCTCCCCGCCACCGCCGGCATCGGCGTCGCCCTCATCCTCTTCTCCATCGGCACCGGCCTCTACGCCTGCTGGGTTACCCGCCGCATCCACTTCACCGGCAAGGTCTTCTCCCGCGCGCTCCTCCCCGCCGCCAAGTTCGAGGACCTCAACGGCCCGGCGTACCTCATGGTCGGATTGGGCTTCCTCTGGATATCGGTCTGGTGTCTGGGAGTGATCGGCGCGGTGAATTTCTACTACCCGCCGCTGACAATCATCGCACTGGTTTTAAGCCTGGCGTGGACTGCGGAGGTGATGCGGAACGTGACGAATTTGACGGTGAGCCGGGTGGTGGCGCTGTACTACCTGCGGGGGATGCAGTCCAGCACGCAGTTCAGCTTCCAGCGGGCCGTGTCGCGGAACCTCGGCAGCGCCTGCCTCGGGTCGCTCTTCGTGCCGACCATCGAGGCGCTGCGCATCCTGGCCCGGGGGCTCAACCTGCTGGAGGGGGAGGACGAATTCATGTTCTCCTGCGCCCACTGCTGCCTCCACGTCATGGAGTCCGTCTTTCGCTACGGCAACAGCTGGGCCTTCGTCCATGTGAGTGTCAAGGCTATTTCCGAGCCAACTCTGTTAGTAAATCTCAATTCCAAGGGAACCTTATTCGATTCCTCGCATCAATTGCATAAATCTCAAGCTAAGAGTGTCATCTGGACGGTAGGAAGTAATTATCAATCGATTTCAACAACTATTTGATTGTGTTTTGTGGCCCATGCAACACACCGCCGTCCGAACGAACCAGTCAACTATTTCGTTCTAGTCGCGAAGTCTCATATATTTCGTTATCTCTTCTGTTATTTCTATCTATCTGTTGATTTTCTTGAAATCTACTGCTGTTACTTCTCTCGGTTGATCTACTTGATATTCACTGTATTTATTAATAAAGATATCAAGACCGGAACGGTACTTAGTCGTTTTCTACTAAATCAATCTCATAATAAAACGGTTAAAGAAAACTAATTCATCATTCCTCTAACTAATTCATCATTCCTCGTTTATGCGATCTATATATGTCCAAATACTGATGCTGAATGGGTTGGGTGAATTGATATGTTGTATGGGTAAAAGATCGCGGCGTATGGGAAGGGTTTTGTGGCGGCATCGCAGAGCACGTGGGGGCTGTTCGAGAGGCAGGGGATGGAGGAGCTGGTGGACTCGGACATCACCAGCTCCGTCTGCTTCCTCACCGGAGTCTGCAGCGGCGCCATCTGCACCATCTTCTCTGCCTCCTGGACCTTCGCCACGCACAAGCACTACACCGCCACCGCCGCCCTCCTCGCCTTCTTCGTGGGCTATCTCATGGTACGTAATTTCGCTACGTTTCCCCTCTTTCTTTCTTCTGCTCGATACAGTAAATTTCAAATGTACCGCTTCTCTTCATCATTGATGCTTATTGTTACCCAAAGGTAGGCTATATATTATCTTTGTTGAATTATTTTAGAAATACGAATAAAAATAAAATTAATACTGCAGACGAGGATTGGCATGGCGTTGCCGCAGGCGTGCGTGGCTTGCTACTATGTGTGCTTCGCGGAGAACCCAAACTCTCGGCTGTTCGACTCCACCATCCGCGACCGCCTCGCCCTCATCCGCACCGGCCGGGAGGCCATGGTGACCACCCCTCGCTTCCCTCGCCGCATTTCTACCGCCTAAGATTTTCTATATCATTATACACTATTTGATCTCGGCTGCAAAGAACTCGCTTCTCACGCCGACCGCCTCCTTTCCTTACAAAAATAAGAAAAGGAGAAATTATTGCCTGCCTGCACCGGATACACCGCTGCATCAGCCATCGACCCATCTAAGGTCTGCAGACTGATCTCCTCAATTTCAAAGAGTTTTTAATCTTCAAATTTTTTATTTTTTTTTAATTTTTTTTTGTAATTACGGTTGGTAAAACGGTAGACGAAGAAAACATTTTATGGGACGTAGCTTTACCGTTGGACTTTAACTGAAATCTATTATGCTGAAGAAAGAAAATGAGTCTTTCTGCAGCTGACGTGATGGAGCCGGTCCGCACAATAAAAATTTTTCCTCGGAATGGGAGGTTCCAGACTGCCCCGCACGCAACTTCCTTGGGTCGGACGGTCTGACCGGGAATTGACCGTCAAAGACGAGCGGCTGCGGATTTCTTATCTCATCGGTGAAAAGTCTTCTTCTGCCCGTCGCTTTTATCTTTTTCTGCAATGAAAAGGTTGAAGTCTTGTGACATTGTGAAGTTAAGGAGTCGCGTGTACAGCCGTCGTTGTAAAGAAATGGTTAGATTTTTGCAGGTCATTCTGCGACTGTAACATATTTTATTTTAATAAATGATAAAATTTTTGCGTACGAGACTGTATCAAGTGTAATAAAAAGAAAAAATTTTAAATATTACTCCTGCGGTTTCGTATTTTTTTACTTTAGTATTCTGTGGTTTAAAGTGTATTATTTTAGTACACTGTGATTTTTTTTTTCTTTCATTAATTTTTTTGTTAAATTATATAGAAAAAACTTCAGATAGTCCGGTTTATCGAATATTCATTTTAGTATCCTGTGGTTTTAATTTTTTTACTGATTTAACAAAAAAATTAACAAAAGGAATAAAAAAAGAGAAAAATAAACCACATGGTACTAAAGTGAGAAAGTACGAAACTACAGGAATGGTATTTGAAGTTTTTCCAAATAAAAAAGATGGATTAAGATATTGGACTTAATTCGGTCAATAAAATTTGATTTGACTGATTTTTTATTTTAAACAGTTTGATTTGATCTATAATTTTATTTTACCAAATTAATAGATTAAATGAACCAAAATATTATCTAGGTTGAAAATTGAACTATATATTATCTTTTAAAATATTTTAAAAAGTCAAATAAACTTTTGTATTTAATCCAATAAAATTTTTACTATTATTTTATTTTAATTTTTAATATAAATAGTTGGTTTATATTATAATCATGAAGGCACAACATAAAATTGCGCAAACCGACCAAATCGACTGAACTGAACCAAAATATTTCGGTTCGATTGATTGTCAATTTGAAGTAATAATTTGATCGTTTAGTTAAAAAAAATTAAAAAATCGAAAAATTCGTTTCGGTCGGTAATTCACTAAAAATTGACCGAATGATCTCCACTATTCTATGAGAACCCTAATTCTACAATTTTCCACATAGCTTTGGAGACATGTATCACGTGTTCAGTGGTTTAACGGGCCCTCAGTTTTTTATTATTATTTCTTTTTTTAAAAAAAAGAAGAGGATTAGGTGACTTCCTTTCCCAAGTGGAGCATTTCTTTTAAACTAGTAAAATCGTAGCACTACTCTGCATATCTTTATTTTTTAACAATAAAATAAGGCTAAATTATAGAAATTTTTTTTTATAAATATTCGTTTTTTCACCTTTTCTTCTTAACTTTTAAAAATCTATATTTTATCCTTTTAATATTTCAAGTTGTTGCATTTAGCCTCTTTCCGTCAGAGTTCCATCACTACTCCGTTCACTTCTTATAATTTATACCGAAAATATCCTTCAAAATGACAGAAATATATTAAAAAAAATTTATAGAAGAAGTAAGGACAATTTGATCATTTTACTCTCTCAATTAACGTTGTACCTCCTGAAAATATTTCTGAAATTTTAAGGGGGCAAAATGTAGATTTTTGGAAGTAAAAGAGGGAAAGTGAAAAAACGAGTATTTACATAGATATTTTTTGTAATTTAGCCATAAAATAAATAACTTATGATATTAAGTTATTATACTATAATTAAGGAAGATCTTTATATATTAAGCTTTCATTGGATTTTTATATTTACTTTTTATTATAACACTATCTATTTCCCTTATTATCCATTCCAACCACATGGTAAAATTATTATATACATCGAATATAGACCGTACAATATTTAGAAATTCTATTTAAAAGTCTCATTTTTAAAATTTAATTTGTTAAATGTCGCCTATATATAATTTTGTAAAAAAGACTAATAAATTATTAATTATATGTCTTAATTCAAACCTAAATTTATTAAAAGATAAAATGTAAATCTAACTTACTTATAATGGTGTGTAAACTGGATACACCGGGTCAAGGGAAATGAGGGGAGAGTAACAGATGTACGAAAGAGGGTAAAAATTTGGCAGAAATATCCTATTTAGAACAAATTAATTTATTTGATATCAATTTGATTTCAAAATTAAAACTTAAGATCATCTGGAACTCATAATTAGCATTAAAATTTTAGATTTAGTTTTCGGAAAGTAACTTTTATATGAATTTAATACTGATTTAGGTTTAAATTTTATATCATATATCAATCTTTCACTCCTCTAATTATTATTTTATATAAGAATAAAAAAATTCTAAAAAATACTTTAATTTATTTAATAAAAATAATTAAAGTTTAGAGGACATTTAAAAAGGGATTTTAGTTGAGGGATAAATATATAGAGAGAGTCCGGCTACTATCCTCCTAAGAAGATAGAAGTATCTGTCACATCAAGTCATTTTGGATGATTGAAGTCTAGATTGATAATCGGCACTGTTAAAATTGATCTACATTATTAAAAATATTTAGAAATTTAATTTTATAATTATTTAAAAATTATTATCAAATCTATCGAAGAGCCAAAAAATGAACGGTCAAAAACAAATTAATAACCTTCTGAAAATAGACCCTAGACTTTCTTAATTCATGATTGGAATTATCAAACGTTACCTAAATAGTATAAAAAAAAATTTATCAAACATTTAAGCGGTTTGAATTGCTATACACTGTTAAACAAGCAAACAGCTCATATGGGCCATAAAAAATTATCAATTTTGTGATCCTTTGATCACTATGTAAATAATTTTTAAAATTATAAATTTAATTTCTAGACATTTTAAATATCCTAGATCAACTTTAACGGCTCCGATCATCGATTCGGGATCTTTATCATCAAAAACGACTTGATAGGACGAAGGTCTTCGTCTTCCTAAAAGAATAGTAGCTGGAATACATATATATATATATATATATATATATATATATATATATATATATATATATATATATATTAAAATAATTATTATGTGTATTTGCACGTACACTCAACTAGTGTGCGTGCGTATATATATATATACACACACACTAGTTGAGTGTACGTGCAAATACACGTAATAATTATTTTAATTTATTTCAGATCAATATAATTTTTCCATCATATTTATCTAAAAATTCATAATATTTTATAAATTCATATGTTATATTTTATTTGAAAATATCTACAATATCCTATATTATTTTTCTAATATTTTTTTAATTCTGATAAATCTAAAATTTAAATATGTTGTTTAAACTAAAAGCGTCAAAATTTAATTTACATTTAGTTTAAGATTTAAAATTTAATTTTGATTCACCGTAATTAAATATTTTAATTGTTAGTTCAATTTTGATATCCAAAATTTATAAATTTAAATTTGTTACAATTTAATTTTGATCCACTGTAATTAAATTTTTTTAATTGTTAATTCAAATTTGATATCCAAAATTAAATTTAATTCATAATTTAAACTCAAATTTTAATTTTAACGTAAAATCTATGGATAGAAATACTATTTTTTAACAGATTGATCATAACCGTTCATTCTTATTTGAGATAAAAGTTAAATTTTTTTAATTGTCAAATCAATTTTGATATCCAAAATTAAATTTAATTCACGATTTAAACTCAAATTTAGTCAATAACAGTTAGTCCAATTGATTTTTTTAATTAGATTTATAGATGGATAAGAACGCTATTTTTTAATTTTGATTCACCATAATTAAATATTTTAATTATTAATTCAATTTTGATATCCAAAATTCATGAATTTAAATTTGTTACAATTTAATTTTGATCCACTGTAATTAAATTTTTTTAATTGTTAATTCAAATTTGATATCCAAAATTAAATTTAATTCATGATTTAAACTCAAATTTTAATTTTAACGTAAAATCTATGGATAGGAATACTATTTTTTAACAGATTGATCATAATCGTTCGTTCTTATTTGAGATAAAAGTTATATTTTTTTTATTGTTAATTCAATTTTGTTATCCAAAATTAAATTTAATTCACGATTTAAACTCAAATTTAGTCAATAACAGTCAGTCCAATTGATTTTTTAAATTGGATTTATAGATCCGATGTAATTAAAGTCTTTTAATTGTTAATTCAAATTTGATATCCAAAATTAAACTCAAACTATAATTTTAATGTAAAATAGATGGATAGGAATGCTATTTTTTAACAGATTGATCATAAACGTTCTTTTTTATTTGAGATTTTTTTAACAAATTGATCATAACCGTTCGTAGGATTAAATTTATACATTGATAGAAATATTATTTTTTTAACAGATTGATCATAACCGTTCATTCTTATTTGAGATGAGGCCTCCAACGAGTCTCTGATAAAATGTGGGATCCTTTTTTAGCATGTTCAGATAGGTAATAGTTCGTTCTTATTTGAGATAGGGAATAGAAAATATTCTTTTATTCTTTTTTTAATTTCATCTGTCGTTCCTATATGCTTTTATATATAGTATAGATATGCGTACGGCTACTATACTATCGATAATACCAAGCGCTTGATGCTATCGAGTTTTCCGCTGTTAGTTCTACCCATTTGATCATTTTCACTCGTTAGATCATCCTATTCAACCAACCACTCACTCAACTCTAGAGGATCACTATCATCCTAACTGCACATCCCTTCATCCAAGGGCCGAAAAGCTAATAGCACCAATGACTTAGTGCTATCAATAGTATAGTAGCCTAATTCTATATATATATATATATTCTATATATATATATATATATATATATATATATAAAATATATTTTTCGGCTACTATACTCTTATGAGTATGATCGTCTTCGTACCATAAGTTGTTGGCAATGATAGAGCTTTCAAATTGATGATACATACCGTTAAACATAATTTAGAGCATTTGAAACTTAGAAAGTAAATTTTATAATTTTTCGACATCATTTACCTTATGATCAAAAGATTTTAAAATTAATAATTTTTAATGGTCGGTATGGGATACTTACTAGTTTAACGGTTTGATAGAAAATTTTATTCACTATTTAGATAAGATTCAATAACTCCGATCTTAAATTGAAGTATCAGATCATCTATTTTGAGGATGTCGATCGATTTTGACAGTTCATTTTATGCCCTCTGGATGGATTTTATTATAATTTGGAAAAATTATGAAATCTATTTTCTAGAAGTTTCAAATTCTCTAGATCATATTTAACGGTGTGAATCGTCGATTCGAAAGCTCCATCATTGAAAACAACTTATGAGTACAAAGAACTCTATACTTATAAGAGTATAGTAGCCCTATACTATATATATATATATATATATATATATATATATATATATATATATATGATTCCGGCTATGGTGCTTTTTATATATATATATATATATATATATATATATATATATATATATATGATTCCGGCTATGGTGCTTTTAAAAGAACCAAACACTTGGTGCTTGCAAGTTTTTCACCATTAGATCTATCCCTTTGACCAATTCTATCCCTTGGATCATGCCATTCCACTAACCACCAATTCAATCCTAGGGGACCATTATTATCCTAACCCTATAAATTTTTATTCACAGGCCGAAAACCCACAAACACTAATGACTTTGTGCTTTTGAAAGCAAAAGACTCAATATATATACATACATACATATATATACATATATACATATATACATATACATATATATACACGTATATATACATATATATATACACGTATATATACATACATATATATATATTTATATATATATATATATATATATATATATATATATTATATATATATATACATATATACATATATATATATATATATATATGAGTCCGACTATGGTATTTTCGGAAGCATAAAGGAGTTGGTGCTTCCAAATTTTTAACCCTTGGATCAATCTCTTTGATCATTTCTAATTCTTAAGTTAATATTATTTTCCTAAGGGGACCACTCGACTCTAGGGTGGGCCACTATCATCCCAACCGTACGGTCCTTGATCCAAGGTCTAAAAAATAGAAGCGCCAACTCCTTTATGCTTCCGAAAGCATAAAAACTCTACAACTATATTATATATATATATATATATATATATATATATATATATATATATATATATATATATATTATTCAATGAGGTTGGATAATGTCCTGACGTCATCTGTTCTATACTGGTTGGGTGATATCAAATCTAAATAAAAATATCTATCACATACACCTGGTACACCATGTCAGCTATGGACGACCTAAGTAATTATTTGGTCATCTTATATTTTAATTCTGCATCACAGTTCGCGGTGTTTTTCTAATTGAATTTGAAGTTTACTTTCTATCGTACGATTGAGATAAAAGTGCGAGAGACGATAGGGTAGAGAAGGCGGTGCTATGGCTGATTAGTGTACCGGGTTGAGACAATAGTTTTTCATTCCCATTAGATCTATCTTTACGCAACACCAGCACTTTTTTTCACATGAAAAGCATCATAGTTATACAGAAAGTTAATATCCGAAAAAAGTATCTTAGTCCACCTATGCTTTTCAAAGTATACATATTTTCTGAATATGATCAATTCTATTAGTATTGTTTGGAAGAAAAATCACGGCCCAAAGTGTGGCGCGATCTAATTTGCCCTTTGAGGTTGGATGCATCCCTCCTTGCAAAGGCTTGATCTGATTAAGTTTTAGACAAGGGCCGAAGAGAGAACCGTCCAATTGGGTCCAAACTTTAGGAACACGAGGCCTTTGCATATACGAGCCGAAGGCTTGATGTTTCGGCTTCCAAGCTTCAACCGCTGTTAAGGCTGAAGTGGAAAATGTAGGACTGATGCAGAGTAGCGGTCCTCAGAATGGTAAGTTCGCATGGATGGAGACGCACGGATGGGGGGTGTATTCGTCGGTGAAGACGAGATAGTCCAGTGATGATCGGAGTGGTCGCTAAGGGCTATGTCGTCGAGGGATGAAGGGAGACGGAAGTTAAGTAACGGCTACTCGTAGGTTATGTTACGGTTACTCTTAGACTACGTTTCGGCTACTCCTACTTTTCAAATACAAGGCATAGATTGGTGTCTAAATCGATGTTCGGATCTTCCTTACTAGACGCTTGTTTTTTTTATAGGCTCATAGCCACTAATGTTGGAGTAACTCCCGCAATTTGCTACCTGTCTTTCCATAACTGCATTCGGACTTGTGGCTTCCCTTTGATGGCAACCATTTGAATTTTGAACTTTGAATATTCTAATTCAAATGGACCTACCTCTTACTCGCCGAAATAGGTTGCTGAGCATGTTACCGAAATCGAAACCAGAGCGTCCTTCTGCATAGCATCCTATCGAGGTCTAATCTCCTTGCCAAAGCCCTCTTCGGCACCATATGTCCTTGCTATACTCGTTTCACCTTCTGTGATGCACCGCCTCCCAGGGGAGTCACCTATACTAGAACTATTATAGTCCTAACATGCTTAACTCTCTTAACTTTTTAGGCCTAGCCACCACCCAAAATGATATAGCCGGATTAAGAGTTTTAGTCTTATTATACCTTATATATAGGACTATTCTAAATCCTGAGGCTGTCACACCTTTGGTACTTATCTTTGGTGTCAACAATTACCTCCCTCAACAGTTGCTAGTCAGATGACTAGTAGCCATGGAATCAATCGTCGCTGTCATATTAGATTCTTCTGCGACGTGTGGCGGCTTAGTACAATAGGTATCCACATGCATTAACTCGAACCCATTATCATGATCCTCATGGTTTGAATCATTACATCATAGGATATGTGGTGCATACAGGGTATATCTGTCATATGTCCTTCGTGCCCGCATCGTTATTGGCGCACTTTTAATGTTGAGCCATTATTGCAGTACGTGCTAGGTTGTCTTGAATCCTGATAAGATCAGCCCAATTGGCTTAGTAAAAATTCCCTCTATTCCTTGGGTTCTAGAGTTCTCCATGCCTCTCATGTTCTTGTTCTTCCCCTTTGGCCTCCCACAGAGGCCTTGTCGTCCTCTTTCTTTTGTGCTAGCCAAGATATTTGGCCTTTGTCTAACTCCGCTTTAGATCCATGGGGTTTTCTTCCTCACCATTCAACTCATCGGGAAGTCAAAAGATTTTTGAGGACATTATGGGAGTGGCGCCAGTTTTACAATGAATCTGCTGATCCAATGTCTCTCCCTCAAGACGTACTCAACTCTAGCCTTTGCAACATCGGACGGATACTCTATCTGTTGTTATCCAAGGTCAAGTTGTGAATTTATCATCGTTTGTTGTCAAGCACTGGTCGACGACATATACTAGGCTGGAGCTCTGTGGCGCTCCTTGGCGCCTATGAGAGTGATGAAGTCAATTATGAAGGGAGTGTTCGAGTTTCTTCATTCTTTATGCTACTTTGTACTTTTTTTTGTAATCGCGCGCGTATGAGCTTCAGCTAAATCTTGTGTCAACTTGAATAAGAATCTTTTTTATCATTGTATCCCTAGTGTTATTTCTTTTGTTCTTTCTTTTGGCATTTAGATTCTTTTCCTAACCGATAGCTCTTTGGGCCTATTAGGCTTGCGTCTATTTCAATGGTTTTCTTATAGCAGCATACTATTTTGCTTAGAGTTTGTCCCAAGCAGAAGATTTTCTTCTCTCGGCTTTGCAAAACGAAACCACACTTTCTTACATCTTTGGCAGCCGAAGGTTTGCCTTGGAGTTTTTTCGAGCCCTATTCTTTTGATGGAGTCTGCCTCCATAGACCCTGCTACTTTCTCGGCTGATTTTTCGGTATCGGATCGGCCGACTAGAATTGGACCAACCCATCGCTAGATTTGCTTGGCTCACTTAGGGCTGTGGGGCTATTTTTCTCTTCACATTTCCAGCTTCTCTTGGAGCCTTCGGGCTATTGTCCCAAGCTTCTGCATCCTCCACATTTGTGTCCTCGTTGGTAGGTTGTACCCCTCAGTAATGGTTAGGTGTCTGCACTATTGCCCCTTGGCATGGCAGCGCGTCCAAATGTGATCACTTTGTTTCATGTGTTTTGGTTGCATACCTAACCTGCTGAAAATTCCTCTTTTGGTCCTTCGCGAGGAGCCATGCTCTTCTCTTGGGGTTTCTTACAACGGGGCAGAGATCACCGTTTTGGACTATTGCTAGGGCCTAGCGTAAGGTTATTTCCATCATCGAGTCCAGCGCCTGTTTGGGGGCCACTCGAGTGAGTTTACCCCCTAGCTCCGCCAAGCTGGTGTTCTTCGGCACCCTTCGTCAATGTCTGCCCTGTAGGTTTGGTTAGTGTTCCTGTTGATCCCCCTATGGCAGAAGAATTTGCAAGCTTTTTGTACTTCCTTGTTGGTTGATTTGGTGCCAACAAGTTGAACTTTTCAGACGGCGGGGTGGCCTATTTTCAAGTATTTTACCACTAACTAGTCTTCTTCTGCATCTCAGCTACATATCTGATGCATATAGTGGATGTCCTTCTCGCGCCATCCATTTTTCTCTAGTGTCTGGAGAGTTTGGTTGTAGCACCTTGAATTTCGGTGCGTTGTATCGAACTTTACTAAATTTGATAAAGTTCGATGGAAGCCAATAATGGCTGGTGTGGAATCGGGTTCCGAAAGTTTCGGAACATTATGGGTACGAGTGGAAACCCGGAATTTGAAAAATTTTAAAAAAGGGACCAACTGGAGCAAAACTGCTCACGGGGTCCGGACCCTGGAATCTGGGGTCCGGACAATGAAGTCCGCAGGTAGCCACGGTCCGGACCCGGATGTTACGGTCCGGACCCGAGCTGGTTTCCGAGTTGGGGTGCGTACGGGTTCCGGACCCGGACACCAAGGTCCGGACCCGGCCTGCGCGCTGGTCAGTTATCAGTGCGGGGTCCGGACTCCACTTGCAAGGTTCGGACCCGGCTGAGGCAGAATGCCCAGTGAGGGATATTTTGGTAATTTCGCAGTGAATGGGTTATGTAGGGAGGGCTGAGGTCTCTCCCCTCATTCCTTCTTCACTTTCCTCTCATTCTCTCTCCCTCTCCCTTACTTTCTCTCTCTAGAGATCTCTCCAAAGCTTGGAGAAGTGGTGGATTGGAGCTTGGAAAAGGACTTCCAAGGTGCAAAGAAGCTTCTTGGTGCAAGAAGAAGCTTGGGAGCTAGGGCTTTGAGGTGAGTTCTTGTGATTTAGGGTTTAAACCTTGGATTTAATTCTTCAAGATGAGGTTTTTAGAAACCCTAGGCAATCTCAACCACAAATGGTGGAAGATTGGCCATGAAATCTAGGGTTTGGCTTGCATGCATGCAAATCCTAGGTAGATTTGGGGCTTTTGCCATGGGAGGTTCTAAAAATATTTGGACCTTCGGGAATTGCAATTGAGGCATAGAAAATCATGTTAGAACACTTAATTTCAAGTATTGAATTGATTTAAGGGTTCGTAACGAGTAACGAACCGTTTTCTTGTAGAAGCTTGGGTTGAAGCAAGAACTCAATGCTTGGACACTTAGGGGCTTGAAGAAAACAAGAATTTGAAAGCTCTTGAGGTGGGTTTGTGTTTACCGAAGTGATTAGGTCACTTCCATGTCTAGGATAAATATCCATTTAAAAATAAAATGGAATGTGTTGTGATCCCTAGAACTTGCATGTTGGCAAAGGTAAAATCATGATAGGTAGAGCAATGAGCTCCTATTGCATGATATAGAATTCAAGTATAATTCAATTATCTATACTTGTTGCATGGTTGCATGTATGATTGAACCTAGTGTTATTGAACATAGGTTGGAACATGTGAGAATAGAACCTAGTGTCATTGAACATAGGTTGGAACATGTGAGAATAGAACCTAGTGTCATTGAACATAGGTTGGAACATGTGAGAATAGAACCTAGTGTTATTGAACATAGGTTGGAACATGTGTGAAAGTAAACCTAGTGTCATTGAACCTAGGTTGAGAATGAGAAAGTAAACCTAGTGTTATTGAACATAGGTGAGACTTAGTGACTTGAACCTAAGGTCATGAGACTTAGGTTGGCAAGTGAAAAATGTGAACAACGGGATGTGCGACGATTTTGCTATCCCGGGTAGGCGACGATTTCGCTACCATGCCACGAGTTGGCGGTGTTGAAACGGGATGTGCGACGATTTTGCTATCCCGGGTAGGCGACGATTTCGCTACCATGACATGAGTTGGCGGTGTTGACACGGAATGTGCGACGATTTTGCTATCCCGGGTATGTGACGATTTTGCTACCACGCCATGAGTTGGCGGTGTTGAGATGGGATGTGCGACGAGGTTGCTATCCCGGGTATGCGACGAGTTCGCTACCCATGCCATGTGATGGCGGTGTTGAGATGGGGTATGCGACGATTTTGCTATCCCGAGTATGCGACGAGTTCGCTACTCGAACTAGGAGGTGACGAGTTCACTCCTTGAATGTTGGAACCCTTATGGTAAGACGGCGATTCCGAAACCATAAGTAAATGACAAGTAATTGAACTTAGTCAATGTGAAATATAGGATGAACCTAGGAGAGAATGATAATCTACATTTCATTTGGTTGCATCCTTTATATTTATTTACAAGCATGTAAATAAGTGTTGCATAGTTATTTGTGATCTAACTTATGCATATGGTGTTTCTTTGGACCTGGTGGGTCGAGCTTCTCTCTTGGGTGGCCTTACCCACTGGGAACTATGTTTATAGTTCTCACCCCACATTTTTCAGGTCCTTCCGTGAGTGAGGCGGCGGAGCGAGGTAAGGATTTGGCTCTCTAGATAGCGGCCCTTCCATTTTGGTGATACATAGAGTTGTACCCCTAGTCTTGGACTTTGATAGTATAGGGAATTTCTATTACATGTATGAAACTTATGTATTTCATAGTTTTGGAACATGGTGTATGGAATGAAAAGAAAAATTTAGGCATGTATAAATGTGCAATGTGATGTAATAGAAGTAGAACTTCTTTATGTTGATGCTTTCCTTGTGCAACTCTTGTACTCCGTTCCTAGTTGGAACCTCGTGGATAAGCTTGTGTTGACACGCCTTGGGCGGGTAGAAAAGGCTCTATCCGTTCGGCGGGTCTGGGGCATGCGCCCGTGGGGTTATCCTTTCCACCTAGTTGGTGTTAAAGGTCCGGCGGGGCGTGACAGACTGAGGTGGTATCAGAGCATAGAAACGGTCTTGGTGGACCTAAGAAAACCCTATGATGGAAAAGACCCTAGGAGTGTAGGCTCGTGAGTGACGAGATCTTTGATTGTGGCGAAAGATAAGAGATTGGGTTATGTCCTTATGCCTCTAGTTGGAAATAGAGGTAGATTCGAGGTATGTCTTATTCTTCACCAAGAGTGTTCATGTTGGCGGCCGACAACATGAAACCAAGTGAGGGGAATAAGGACCCTCGTGTGACTTTCGCCTAGATTGGGTTCACGTTTATTTTCGTGAAGTATAGTGTTGCGAATGACTTTGAAGGTCATGAAATGACCAAAGTCGTTGTGTTTTCAGGAGATAATGGTACGTGGACGGCCTCCTACGAGGGCTGGGCTCGGAAGAGCGAGCGCGGCTCCCGAACAACTCGGGGAGGGCGAGAACTCGGGTCTTCGTAATGAGTTGACCGAGTTGATGGGCATGGTTCGGCGACAGGCCGAAGCCATGCAACGACAGGATGAGCATATTAAAAAGCTCCAAGACGAGATGGCGCAGCAAGCGGCTGCGATTAGGGAGGAGAGGTTGGGAGTACCTCCGGCCTCTGCTTCGGCACCGGCCGAGGAGGTGACACCGGCGCCGGCTGTGGCGCCACCGGCATCACCGATTGTAGCCGGTGGGTCGGGTACTCCTATGCCCGACTCCGAGATGGAGGATGCGGAGCGAGAGCGCGCACTTGCGGCTCTCATGAGGTTCAAGAAGTTCAACCCGCCTATCTTTAGCGGGGAGAACGTGGATCCATGGGACGTGGAAACGTGGATCGACGCGTTGGAGACGCTCTTCGAGGATTTGTATACCTTGGAGAGGGACAAGGTGTACCTCGCCGCTCATTGTTTGGAGCGATCGGCGAAGGTGTGGTGGAAGGGAGTCCGACGTGATCGACTCTCTAGCCTTCCGCCACCGACATGGGAGGAATTTCGGGGTATGGTGTTCGCCGCCTACTTCCCCGATAGCGAGAAAAGAAAACTTCAAGAAAGGTTCCGTAAGTTGAAGCAAGGGAACCGCACCGTGCGCGAGTACGAGAGGGAGTTCTCGTACATTATTAATTGCGTACCGCACGTTGTCCGCGGAGAGTTGGACAAGGTCGACTGTTTCGTGCGCGGACTGCGACTAGAGATCTTTCGGGCGGTGCACGCCCTTAAGCTACAGACCTTTGCGGAGGTCTTGGACCGTGCTCTTTGGGTGGAGCACGGGAATGCATGTGCGCGCGAGGAGCGCGAGTCGTGGGAAAAAGAAAAAGAAAAGGGAAAGAAGCGACCGGCGGGTGGCTCGGGTGGGCAATCTAGCTCAAAGCGACCCCCGAAGCACTCGCAGTCGCAAAACCAATCGCGAGGGTCCCGGCGGAACCGACCCTCAACCCAGTGCCCGATTTGTAGCGGCCCCCACGGCCCTCAGCAATGTGATTATCGTGAGGGCCGGTGCTACAAGTGCGGACAGCCGGGTCACATGCGGTACAACTGCCCGATGGATGATGGCCGAGCACCGTCGTCGGCATCGGCGTTTGCACCACCGAGGCAGCTTGCGGGCATCCCACCCGCGGCGATGTCAGCAGGCCGTACTCAGCCGCCGAGACCAGTGGAGGGCCAGCGGCCAGCGCCCAGTGGACGGGTATTCGCCTCACAGGTGGAGGAGCCTTCTGCCCAGGATGATGTCGTGGCAGGTATTGTGTTAATTAAAGACATTCGATGTTGAGCTTTGTTTGATACTGGTGCATCGCATTCATTCATTGCTCGATCATTTGGGAATAGAAATTGTAGATGCCACACATGCAAGAACTGTGCAAGTACCTGAACACACCTTTTGTGTACATCACGCGTGTGTAGGTTGTCTAGTGAGGGTTGAAAACTGGATCATGCCAGCTAATTTGCTGGTGTTAAGTCGAATGAATGAGTATGACTTAATCCTAGGAATGGATTGGCTCTCGAAATATCACGCTACTATTGATTGTGAGAGCCGGATAGTAAGGTTTAGAGAACCCGAGCACAAAGAGTTTGTGTACCGTGGTTGCAAGAGTTTGCTCTTTGCGTCAATGGTGTCCACGTCGCAAGCAAGGAAGCTTATTGCTAGTGGTTGCATTGCCTACTTGGCGACGGTAGTGGATGACCGAAAGGAAGTGTTGGGGCTCGAGGACATTCCTATAGTCCAAGAGTTCCCGGATGTGTTTCCGACGGAGTAGCCCGGAATGCCACCGGACCGGGAAATAGAATTCGTGATCGATTTGCTCCCGGGTACGGCGCCGATCTCTAAGGCTCCGTACAGGATGGCACCCGCGGAACTGAAGGAATTGAAAGCACAATTGCAAGATTTAATGGACAAGGGTTTCGTAAAGCCAAGTGTGTCACCTTGGGGAGCCCCTGTTTTATTTGTGCGGAAAAAGGACAGTTCGCTGCGGTTATGTGTAGATTACCGCGAGTTGAATAAAGTGACCGTCAAGAATAAGTACCCGTTACCCCGAATTGATGACTTGTTCGATCAGTTGCAAGGATCTCGGGTGTATTCAAAGATTGATTTGCAATCCGGTTATCACCAATTGAAGATCAAACCGGAGGATGTGCATAAGACCGCATTTAGGACGCGGTATGGATACTATGAATTCACGGTTATGCCTTTCGGGCTTACCAATGCCCCGGCAGCGTTCGTGGATTTAATGAACCGTGTGTTCAAACCACTATTGGATCAATTTGTGGTTGTGTTCATAGATGATATTCTTGTTTACTCTCGAAGTGAAGAGGAACATAAAGAGCACCTAAAGACTGTGCTTCAAGTTCTTCGAGAGAACAAGTTGTTCGCCAAGTTGAAGAAGTGCGAATTTTGGATTCGTGAGGTCGCTTTCTTGGGTCATGTGATCTCCGCGGAAGGAGTATCGGTGGACTCTATGAAAGCTGAGGCAATCAAGGATTGGCCTCGCCCGACCAATGTCACGGAAATACGAAGCTTTTTGGGTCTTGCGGGGTACTATCGGCGGTTCGTGGAGGGATTTTCAAAAATCTCCGGTCCACTAACGCGTCTTACCCGCAAGGGAGCCAAATATGTTTGGAGCGAGAAATGCGACCAAAGCTTTAAGGAGCTAAAGGAAAGGTTGACTTCGGCTCCGGTTCTCGCCTTGCCGATTGCGGGGGTGGGCTTTGTGGTGTATAGCGATGCATCACGGCGTGGTCTTGGGTGTGTGCTTATGCAAAGAGGATAAGTAATAGCATATGCCTCTCGACAGCTGAAGAGCTATGAGCAGAATTACCCCACCCACGATCTAGAGCTTGCAGCGGTGATCTACGCGCTTAAATTGTGGAGACACTATTTATACGGAGAACATTGTGAGGTTTACACGGATCATAAAAGCTTAAAATACTTATTCACTCAAAAGGAGTTGAATTTGAGGCAGCGGAGGTGGTTGGAGTTGATAAAGGATTACGACTTAACCATCTTGTACCACCCCGGTAGAGCCAATATGGTGGCCGATGCGCTCGATAGAAAATCCGTGGAGAACTTCGCAATTGAGATGACGCGACAAATGTCGTTAATCAAGGAAATAGGCCGATTTGACTTGGAAGTCGTGGCCCCGGGCGTCCCCGCTAGACTCATGAATCTCGATGTGTGGCCGACCTTGTTGGAGCAAATAAAAGAAAAGCAATCCGGTGATCCGGAACTCTAAAAGGTGCGGAGTGTTATCGAGAGTGGGCGCGCCGGTGAGTTTCATGTAGACTCGAAGGGCGCAATTCGATTCCGAAATCGATTGTGCGTGCCAAAAGTTGAGAACATTCGTGGGGAGATCTTGAAAGAAACTCATACTTCTCCCTATGCGATTCACTCGGGCGGCACCAAAATGTACAAAGATCTTAAATTACATTATTGGTGGCCGGGGATGAAACTTGATGTTGGACGCTTTGTGGCACAATGCTTAGTATGCCAACAGGTGAAGGCCGAGCGTCGCTTTCCGGCGGAAAAATTGCAAGGGTTGCCCATTCCAGTTTGGAAGTGGGAGAACATAGCAATGGACTTCGTTGTGGGCCTACCTCGATCGCAAGGTGGCCACGACGCGAAGTCGGCACACTTTTTACCAATCCACACCACTTGGTCGGAAGACAAGTTGGCACAAGTCTACCTGGACGAGATTATGCGGTTGCACGGGGTCCCGACCTCGATAGTTTCAGATCGAGATCCCCGGTTCACATAACATTTTTGGAAAATCTTGCAAGAAGCTTTGGGTACACGGCTCGATTTCAGTTCAGCATTTTATCCTCAAACTGACGGTCAATCGGAAAGGACAATTCAGATTTTGGAGGATATGCTGCGAGCGTGTGTGATGGACTTCAAGGGTGCATGGCCTACACATTTGCCGATGGCTGAGTTCGCTTATAATAATATCTATCAATCTAGCATTGGTATGGCACCGTTTGAAGCCTTGTATGGAAGAAAATACCGCTCTCCTATTCATTAGAGCGAAGTCGGCGAGAGAAGGGTCTTAGGACCGGATGTGTTGCGTGAAGCGGAGGAAAAGGTCCGCTTGGCACGCGAACGCTTATCGACGGCGCAATCTAGACAAAAGAGTTATGCGGATCGACGTCGACGAGATTTGGAATTCGCGGTAGGAGACCGCGTCTTCTTGAAAGTATCACCCATGAGAGGGGTGAAACGATTTGGTGTTCGGGATAAGTTGAGTCCCCGTTACATTGGACCTTATGAGGTTTTGGAGCGTGTGGGATCCGTGGCATATCGGCTAGCTTTGCCGCCGAAACTTGCGGGGATACACAATGTGTTCCATGTATCGACGCTCCGCAAGTACATGTATGATCCGGCGCACGTCCTCGAGTATGTACCTATGGAGCTTCATGAGGATATGACTTATGAGGAGTTTTCCTTGTGTATCATGGATCGCGAGGTGAAAAATTTGAGGAACCGTGAAATTTCTTATGTAAAAGTACAATTGACGAATCACAGTGAGCGCGAAGCTACGTGGGAATTGGAAAGCTCGATGAATGAGCGGTTTCCTTACCTCTTCGCTGAGTCCCGCTGAGGTATAATATAGTTTCGCGGCCGAAACTCTCTTTAAGGGGGGTGGAATGTAGCACCTTGAATTTCGGTGCATTGTATCGAACTTTACTAAATTTGATAAAGTTCGATGGAAGCCGATAATGGCTGGTGTGGAATCGGGTTCCGAAGGTTTCGGAATATTATGGGTACGATTGGAAACCCGGAAATCAAAAAATTTTAAAAAAGGGACCAACTAGAGCAAAACTGCTCACGGGGTCCGGACCCTGGAAGCTGGGGTCCGGACAATGAAGTCCGCGGGCAGCCACGGTCCGGACCCGGAGGTTACGGTCCGGACCCGAGCTGGTTTCCGAGTTGGGGTGCGTACGGGTTCCGGACCCGGACACCAAGGTCCGGACCCGACCTGCGCGCTGGTCAGTTATCAGTGCGGGGTCCGGACCCCACTTGCAAGGTTCGGACCCGGCTGAGGCAGAATTCCCAGTGAGGGATACTTTGGTAATTTCGCAGTGAATAGGTTATGTAGGGGGCTGAGGTCTCTCCCCTCATTCCTTCTTCACTTTTCTCTCATTCCCTCTCCCTCTCCCTCACTTTCTCTCTCTAGAGATCTCTCCAAAGCTTGGAGAAGTGGTGGATTGGAGCTTGGAAAAGGACTTCCAAGATGCAAAGAAGCTTCTTGGTGCAAGAAGAAGCTTGGGAGCTAGGGCTTTGAGGTGAGTTCTTGTGATTTAGGATTTAAACCTTGGATTTAATCCTTCAAGATGAGGTTTTTGGAAATCCTAGGCAATCTCAACCACAAATGGTGGAAGATTGGCCATGAAATCTAGGGTTTGGCTTGCATGCATGCAAACACTAGGTAGATTTGGGGCTTTTGCCATGAGAGGTTCTAAAAATATTTGGACCTTCGAAAATTACAATTGAGGCATAGGAAATTATGTTAGAACACTTGATTTCAAGTATTGAATTGATTTAAGGGTTCGTAACGAGTAACGAACTGTTTTCTTGTAGAAGCTTGGGTTGAAGCAAGAACTCAAGGCTTGGACACTTGGGGGCTTGAAGAATACAAGAATTTGAAAGCTCTTGAGGTGGGTTTGTGTTTACCGAAGTGATTAGGTCACTTCCATGTCTGTCTAGGGTAAATATCCATTTAAAAATAAAATGGTATGTGTTGTGAACCCTAGAACTTGCATGTTGGCAAAGGTAAAATCATGATAGGTAGAGCAATGAGCTCCTATTGCATGATATAGAATTCAAGTATAATTCAATTATCTATACTTGTTGCATGGTTGCATGTATGATTGAACCTAGTGTTATTGAACATAGGTTGGAACATGTGAGAATAGAACCTAGTGTCATTGAACATAGGTTGGAACATGTGAGAATAGAACCTAGTGTCATTAAACATAGGTTGGAACATGTGAGAATAGAACCTAGTGTTATTGAACATAGGTTGGAACATGTGAGAAAGTAAACCTAGTGTCATTGAACCTAGGTTGAGAATGAGAAAGTAAACCTAGTGTTATTGAACATAGGTGAGACTTACTGACTTGAATCTAAGGTCATGAGACTTAGGTTGGCAAGTGAAAAATGTGAACAACGGGATGTGCGACGATTTTGCTATCCCGGGTAGGCGACGATTTCGCTACCATGCCACGAGTTGGCGGTGTTGAAACGGGATGTGCGACGATTTTGCTATCCCGGGTAGGCGACGATTTCGCTACCATGCCATGAGTTGGCGGTGTTGACACGGGATGTGCGGCGATTTTGCTATCCCAGGTATGCGACGATTTCGCTACCACGCCATGAGCTGGCGGTGTCGAGATGGGATGTGCGACGAGGTTGCTATCCCGAGTATGCGACGAGTTCGCTACCCATACCATGTGATGGCGGTGTTGAGATGGGGTATGCGACGATTTTGCTATCCCGAGTATGCGACGAGTTCGCTACTCGAACAAGGAGGTGACGAGTTCACTCCTTGAATGTTGGAACCCTTATGGTAAGACGGCGATTCCGAAACCATAAGTAAATGACAAGTAATTGAACTTAGTCAATGTGAAATATAGGATGAACCTAGGAGAGAATGATAATTTACATTTCATTTGGTTGCATCCTTTATGTTTATTTACAAGCATGTAAATAAGTGTTGCATAGTTATTTGTGATCTAACTTATGCATATGGTGTTTCTTTGGACCTGGTGGGTCGAGCTTCTCTCTTGGGTGGCCTTACCCACTGGAAACTATGTTTATAGTTCTCACCCCACGTTTTTCAGGTCCTTCCGCGAGTGAGGCGGCGGAGCGAGGCAAGGGTTTGGCTCTCTAGATAGCGGCCCTTCCATTTTGGTGATACATAGAGTTGTACCCCTAGTCTTGGACTTTGATAGTATTGGGGATTTCCATTATATGTATGAAACTTATGTATTCCATAATTTTGGAACATGGTGTATGAAATGAAAAGAAAAATTTGGGCATGTACAAATGTGCAATGTAATGTAATAGAAGTAGAACTTCTTTATGTTGATACTTTTCTTGTGCAACTCTTGTACTCCGTTCCTAGTTGGAACCTCGTGGATAAGCTTGTGTTGACACGCCTTGGGCGGGTAGAGGAGGCTCTATCCGTTCGGCGGGTCTGGGGCATGCGCCCGTGCGGTTATCCTTTCCACCTAGTTGGTGTTAAAGGCCCGGCGGGGCGTGACATTGGTGGCGATACCTTCCCTTTTCGGGTTAATTATTCTCACCGGCGTAGAGAAAGGATTAGCGTCAATAAGCATTTCTTTGCCTTTAGCCAACTGTCCTGGACCACCTTTTGGATCTCTTTTCAGAAGCTAACACAATCACTGGTTTGGTGGCTCCAAGTGTTGCCACTTACATTATTTTTTTTTTTCTTTCTTGGCTCCTCTGCCAAAAAAGTGATGTGCCCTTTTGGCAGCTTAACTTGATCATTTCTCAATAGACATGCGAATATCTCCTACCTTCGTTATGTTGAAGCCTGTTCCGAAATCGGTCCCTCTTTCAATTGGGAAGGCCCCAGAACCGAGCATTTGTGTTGTCCCCCTAAATAGCACAGTTGCGCATACTTCGCGCTTGGCCTCGTTAAAGATCTTCTCCCTAGAGTCGTCTTCTTCTTCAACTTCTTTATACTCAAGGCGGGATATACTTTGACTTTCGGTGGCCTTGGCCTTGCTGATCATTGGTTTTCTCATTGACAGGTTGGTTGTTAAAGTTATTTGTCATGATTAATTGGCCTTTACCTATGGTGGTCGGTAAGATAGTCAGTGCCTAATCTACTGCACTCAAATGGGCACCACAAACAAGTGTGCGGAACTCCATAGTTGATCTAACTTCTTTACGTTGGAAACCATATGCCTGGCTGAATCTCATTCAGTTATGGCTTGTAAGTAATCGGACGATATTGTACTGCTCACGCATCAAGAGAATTCGCCTTGGTGATCTTGTACTTGAGGGTCTTGCCCTCTAGCACCAATTTGTGCTAGTTTGGGCTGACTGCACCCGATCACATGATTACAGCATGGTTCCTTTACGACCATGAGTTGGTCGTTGTTGCAGGCTACAAGCCATTGATAATTGTTCATGGCGATCGAACTTGGTTGATACAATACTGCTGTCTGGTTAGCCACACTTGTTTCGGTAGTCTTTACTAGTATAATGAGACTATACATTTTATTCGTGTCTTCGATGTCAGCAAATGGCTGACTCATTACGATCGTCTGTATGGCCAGGCCTGGCAAGCTGAAGTAGACCGTCCTTTCATTATGAAGTCTCGGCATGATAGCTCTGTATTTGGGGAGCTTGCCTTCTAGTATTGGCTTGGATCGGGTACTGCTGCTCTATGTTTTCCCAAAATTTTTGCCATCACTCATTTTCTTATCGTGTCTTCTCATTCATTTGTCTGAGGACCGCTGCAACTGGGCATTCCAATACACTGAACCAAATGTAGAGGCAATGGAAGCCTGCTTGATTATGCTATCGGTGGACATATTTAAAAAGAGAATTGAAAGGTATCACCTCAAAAGAGGTCCCACCGGGCATGCCAACAAATATTATTTGGCGGAGAAATTGTGGCCCGTTACGTGGCATGATATGATCCATTCACCAAGGTTGGATGTGTCCCTCTATGTAAAGGCTTTGATCTGACAAAGTCTCAGGCACAACCGGAGAGGGAACCATCTGGTCAAATCCAAACTCAAGGAAAGGCCTCGAGGTCTTCGCAGATGCGAGCCAAAGTCCTGACATTTTGACTTCTAGGCTTTGGCCGCTATCCTAGCCGAAGCAGACGATACAGATCCCTACATAGTAGCGGTCCTTGGAGTGGTAAGTTTGCATAGATGGAGGTGTACAGATGGAGAGTGAGTTCGTCAGTGAAGACAAGGTGGTTCGACGATGATTGGTCATCGAGGGCAATGTTGTCGAGGAATGGAAGGAGGAAGAAATAAAGTTATAGCTACTCCTAGGTTATGTTACGGCTGCTCCTAGGCTATATTATGGTTATCCACACTCCTCAAATGCGAGATATAAAGAGGCATCTAGATTGATGTTTGGATCTTCCTCAATAGATGTTTGCCCTCTTATATAGGATCTAAGCCCTTGATATTTACATCCGGACTTGTCATTTTCCTTTGATGGCATTCATTTGAATTTTGAATGTTGAATATTTTAATTCAAATAAGCTCACCTTATACTCTTCGAAATGGGGTTGCTGGGCGTGTTATCAAAAGAAAATCTGAAACCGAAGCTGACGCGTCCTTTGGCATAGCATCCTGTCGAGATCTAATTTTTGTGTTGAAGCTGTCACACCCCGTCGGGCCTTTTACACCAACTAGGTGGAAAGGATAACCGCACGGGCGCATGCCCCAGACCCGCCGAACGGATAGAGTCTCTTCTACCCGCCCAAGGCGTCACAACACAAGCATATCCACAAGGTTCCAACTAGGAACGGAGTACAAGAGTTGCACAAGAAAAGTATCAACATAAAGAAGTTCTACTTCTATTACAACACAATTGCACATTTATACATGCCCAATTCTTTCTTTTCTTTCATTTCTATTCCATACATCATGTTCCAAAACTATGGAATATATAAGTTGCATACATTTAATGAAAACCCCTATACTATCATAGTCCAAGACTAGGGGTACAACTCTATGTAACACCAAAATGGAAGGGTCCCTATCTACAGAGCCAAATCCTTGCCTCGCTCCGCCGCCTCACTCGCGGAAGGACCTGAAAAACGTGGGGTGAGAACTATAAATATAGTCCCAGTGGGTAAGGCCACCCAAGAGAGAAGCTCGACCCACCAGGTCCAAAGAAACACCATAAGCATAAGTTAGATCACAAATAACTATACAATAAATATTTACATGCTTGTAAATAAACATAAAGGATGCAACCAAATAAAATGTCCATTTTTATTTTCTCCTAGGTTCATCCTATATTTCACATTGACCAAGTTCAACTACTTGTCATTAACTTATGGTTTCGGAATCGCCGCATCACCATAATAGTTCCAACATCCAAGGAGTGAAATCGTCACCTCCGTCTTCGGGTAGCGAAATCGTCGCATACTCGGGATAGCGAAATCGTCGCATACCCCATTTCAACACCGCCATCACGTGGCACGGATAGCGAAATCGTCGCATATCCGGGATAGCGAAATCGTCGCATATCCCAATTCATCACCGCCAACTCATGGCACGGGTAGCGAAATCGTCGCATACCCGGAATAGCGAAATCGTCGCACATCCCAATCCGTCACTGCCAACTCATGGCACGGGTAGCAAAATCGTCGCATACCTGGGATAGCGAAATCGTCGCACATCCCAATCCGTCACCGCCAATTCATGGCACGGGTAGCGAAATCGTCGCATACCCGGGATAGCGAAATCGTCGCATATCCCAATGTTCACATTTTACACTTGCCAACCCAAGTCTCATGACCCTAGGTTCAAGTCACTAAGTCTCACCTATGTTCAATGACACTAGGTTTACTTTACATTCTCAACCTAGGTTCCATGACTCTAGGTTCCATGACTCTAGGTTCCAATTCTCATGTTCCAACCTATATTCAATGACACTAGGTTCCAAATCTCATGTTCCAACCTATGTTCAATGACACTAGGTTCTATTTGCACTTTTCGACCTATGTTCCTCAACACTAGGTTCCAATTCATACATGCAATCACATAACAAATATAGATAATAGAAATATACTTGAATTCCTTAACATGCAAGAGGAGCTCATGGCTCTATCTATCATGATTCTCATTTTACCAACATGCAAGTTCTAGGATTTTACATTTACACACCATTTTATCTTTAAATGGTTATTTACCCTAGACATGGAAGTGACCTAATCACTTTGGTAAACACAAACCCACCTCAAGAGCTTCCAATTCCTTGAATTCTTTGAGCTCCTAGGTCTCCAAGCCTTGAGTTCTTGCTTCAACCCAAGCTTCTACAAGAAAATGGTTCGTTACTCATTACGAACCCATAAACCAACTCAATACTTGAAATCATTTGTTCTAACATGATTTTCTATGCCTCAATTGCAATTTTCGAATGTTCAAATATTTTTAGAACCTTCCATGACAAAAACCCTCATTTCACCTAGGTTTCACATGCATGCATGTAGAACCCCAAAATCTCTTGGCCAATCTTCACGTTTTGTGGTTTAGATTGCCTAGGATTTCTAAAAATCTCAAAATACTAGATCAATTCCAAGGTTTGAACCCAAAACATAAGGAACTCACCTTAGCCACGAGTTCCCCAAGCTTCTACTTGCACCAAGAAGCCTCTTCTCCCCCTTGGAAGCCTTTTCCAAACTCAATCCACCCTTTTCTTCAAGCTTCGGAGAGTTCTCTAGAGAGAGAAAGTGAGAGAGATGGAGAGGAGAAGTAGAGGAGGAAGATGACTGAGAAGGGAAGGGTGTCCCTCCCTTTCTAACACCCCTTCGAGTGTGAAAAGACCCTTTTGCCCCTCTCAACAATCAACACTAACAACCAGCCAAAGCTGGCATTTCGCACATTGCGTACTGGTATTCGCATTGGCATACCGGTATACGGGTGTTAGTTTCGGTATGCCACGGGGAATTCCGCAAAACTCGAGAGCTGGGTTTTCAGATTCAGCCCTCACATTCCGGTATGCCACACTCCATACCGGTACTAATCGCTTCAGTACCGATATGGACACATCCATACCGGAATCCACTGCAGACTTCGCAAGTTCAGCAGTTTTGACTTTTCGAAGTTCGTTTTCGCGCCTCATTTGCGCCGAAAACACTTCGCACAAGCCCCAAACTTGGCCGAAGCCTCACACATAGCCTCTCATACTACTTTTCCACCGGAACTCCATAATTTGTAGAAGTTCGGTACGACGCACTGAAATTCAGTGTACTACAGAAGCCCTCTTCGGCACCACGTGTCCTCTCTATACTCATTTCACTTATAGTACTTATTTTTAGTGTCAACAAGTATATCTAAAGAGTGGGTGTAAATCTTACATCTTATTTATAGATTAATGTTTTTTATTCTTGGTTTTATTAATTTTTCAATATAAAAAATAAAAGACAATTTTCACATTCGTGGGTGGGTGGGCTTAAAATTTACACCCTATTTTTGTTTGTACAAATAGCAATTTTCTCCAATAGGAGTAATTAATGTGTTGACACACATAATTAGTTTAATTAAGAGCGCCAATTACATTAACAAGCAATATTAACAGTCTATAAGAATAAGTGGTGTTGCTCAATAGTTGTCAGCCCCAGGTTACAACAGAAGTTCCCTGGGCACACTAATAGACCGGCCGCATGCACGGGGACATCCTGCACATATGAAGCACAACACAACCTACAAGAGAATCTCATACACATATAATCATATATAAGAAAAATATACAAGTAGATGCATTAGAACCAAATACAATTATGTATGCATTAGAACCAAATACAAGTAGATGCACAACACAACCTGCACATTACAGATGTACAGTATTTAAAAAAAAATAGAAACATCATAGAAAGTAAGGTTTGAGTTACACAGGTCTATTTAGATCATAATATAATTATGTATGGAATATAGTTCTTCATTCTTTGTCTTCACTTGATTGGGCATCTTCATGAAACCTTATTAAAGGAGAAAAAAGCGAGAAAAAAACACAGAAAAAAAAAAGATTTAATGCATTAATTCTATGCATGAAGTAAAAAATCGAAATTGGTATTACCTAAGACATTGTCTTTTCGGAAGTGGAACTTTATTTGAGGGCTCCATATGATTCGTAAGCCCACACATTGCATTCCCTCCCACCTTTTTTTTCATTTTTTTTAACACAAAATCATCATTGCCTCTTCTATACAATTTTAAATTTTTTCACACAAAATCATCATTGCCTCTTCCATACAATTTATACCGCCCAGAACATTAACCGAACAAATAGGGCACCGGTAAGATAAATCAAAAGTTCTAAATAAAGTATGCAAAAAAAATGAGAGCAAGCTGGAGACGAAAATATTTTGGAAACAAAGGGAAGAAGAAAAGGAAAGGAGAGAAAATAAGAGAAAATTCATCAGATGAAAAAAAAGAATAAAAAATACAAAAAAAGAACATCCCCCTGAAGGGGAAAAAAATTCAATAGAGTGCAGCAATCAAACAGCCCTATTATTGATGTTTTTCATTCGACGGAACAAAGTAGATAACAGCACCAAATCTATTAAATGTGCGGGCAAATTCATTCGCGCAAGTAATGATGGTATAGAGGAAAGTAAGTAAATAGCAAATAGGAATAAACAGTCTGTAAAGCTCCTTTACATGGTAAAAGAAACTAAGAATAAACAGTCTGCAAAAAACAAAGAGAGAGAGTGAAAGGGAGAGAGAAATGGATGAAAAATTGCATAAAGCTCTTTTATATGGCTCCCAAAGAGGCTTAAGTAGATGACCGTGCAGCGAAAAGCATGTTCTTCAGGAATCAGTGTGAAAAGTAAGGACAACAAACGTAGGCAAAAGAACAGGGGGGGTGCAATCAGTGTAAAAAAAAAAGGACAACAAACAGAGGCAAAAAAATAGAGGGGGGGATCAGTGTAAAAATGACAGATGTAATTAAAGCATGTAAAAATCAGAGCAAGTTAAGGTAAAGCGAAAAATGCTAAATAAAGTATGTAAAACATCAAAGTAAGTTGTTGATGGAAATAGAGTGGAAACAAAGGGAAAGAAGATGAGGAAAGAAAAGTAAGCCCACATATTGCATTCCCTCTTACCTTTTCTTTCACTTTTTTTTTTTACACAAATTTTTCGTTGCCTCTTCCATACAATTTTATTTTTTTTTCACACAAAATCATTGTAGTACACTGAATTTCAGTGCACCGTACCGAACTTCTACAAATTGTGGAATTTCGGTGGAAAAATAGCATGTGAGGCTATGTGTGAGGCTTCGACCCTGTTTGGGACTTGTGCGAAGTATTTTCGGCGCAAATGAGGCGTGAAAACGGACTTCGATAAGTTGAAGCTGCAGATGTTGTAAACTCTGCACTGGATTCCGGTATGTTAAAGCTCATACCGGTACTGAAGTGATTAGTACCGGTATGTGATGAGTATACCGGAATGCCATGTTGAAACCGAAAACCCAGCTCTCGGGTTTTGCGAAACTTTCCGGAGTATACCGGTATGTGAAGAGGGATACCGGTATGTGATGGTCGAAACAGTAAATCCAGCTCTCGGGTTCTGCGGAATCTCCGAGGTATACCGAAACCAACACTCGTATACCGGTATGCATATGCACATACCGGTATACATTATCCAGTTTTGGCTGGTTGAGAGTGTTAAGTGTGGAGAAGGGCAAATTGGTCTTTTCACACTCGTAGGAGTGTTAGAAAGGCAGGGAACACTCCCCTTTCTCAGACATCTTCTTCTCCACTTCTCCTCTCCACCTCCTTCACTTTCTCTCTCTAGAGATCTCTCCAAAACTTGGAGAAAAGGGTGGATTGATCTTGGAAAAAGCTTCCAAAGGAGAAAAGAAGCTTCTTGGTGCAAGAAGGAGCTTGGGGATTTCGTGATTAAGGTTAGTACCTCACGTTTTGGGTTCAAACCTTGGATTTAATCCTTTGAAATGAGATTTTTGGGAACCCTCGTCAATCTAAAGCACAAAATGTGGGAGATTGGCCATGAAATCTAGGGTTTGGCTTGCATGCATGCAAACCCTAGGTAGAATGAGGGTTTTTGCAATGAGAGGTTCTAAAAATATTTGGACCTTCGATAATTGCAATTGAGGCATAGAAAATCATGTTGGAACACTTGATTTCACATATTGAGTTGAATTTAGGGTTCGTAACGAGTAACGAACCGTTTTCTTGTAGAAGCTTGGGTTGAAACAAGAACTCAAAGCTTGGACACTTAGGAGCTTGAAGAATACGAGAATTTGGAAGCTCTTGAGGTGGGTTTGTGTTTACCGAAGTGATTAGGTCACTTCCATTTCTAGGGTAAATATCCATTTAAAGATAAAATGGTATGTGTTGTGAACCCTAGAATTTGCATGTTGACAAAGGTAAAAATCATGATAGGTTGAACAATGAGATCCTATTGCATGATGTATATTTCAAGTATAATTCAAATATTAATACTTGTTGCATGGTTGCATGTATGATTAAACCTAGTGTTATTGAACATAGGTTGGACATGAGGATTAAACCTAGTGTTATTGAACATAGGTTGGAACATGTGAGATTGAAACCTAGTGTTATTGAACATAGGTTGGAACATGTGAGATTGAAACCTAGTGTCATTGAACATAGGTTTGACATGAGATTGGAACCTAGAGTCATGGAACCTAGGTTGATAATGAGAAAGTAAGCCTAGTGTTATTGAACATAGGCGAGACTTAGTGACTTGAACCTAAGGTCATGAGACTTAGGTTGGCAAGTGAAAAACGTGAACAACGGGATGTGCGACGATTTTGCTATCCCGGGTAGGCGACGATTTCGCTACCATGCCATGAGTTGGCCGTATTGAGACGGAATGTGCGACGATTTTGCTATTCCGGGTAGGCGACGATTTCGCTACCATGCCATGAGTTGGCCGTATTGACACGGGATATGCGAAGGTTTTGCTATCCCGGGTAGGCGACGATTTCGCTACCACGCCATGAGTTGGCGGTGTCAAGATGGGATGTGCGACGAGGTTGCTATCCCGGGTATGCGACGAGTTCGCTACCCATGCCATGCGGTGGCCGTGTTGAGACGGGGTATGCGACGATTTTGCTATCCCGAGTATGCGACGAGTTCGCTACTCGAACTAGGAGGTGACGAGTTCACTCCTCGAATGTTGGAATAATTATGGTGAGACGGCGATTCCGAAACCATAAGTAAATGACAAGTAAATGAACTTAGTCATTGTGAGAAATAGGATGAACCTAGGAGAGAATGATAAATTATATTTCATTTGGTTGCATCCTTTATGTTTATTTACAAGCATGTAAATAATTGTTGCATAGTTATATGTGATCTAACTTATGCATATGGTGTTTCTTTGGACCTGGTGGGTCGAGCTTCTCTCTTGGGTGGCCTTACCCACTGGGAACTATGTTTATAGTTCTCACCCCACATTTTTCAGGTCCTTCCGCGAGTGAGGCGGCGGAGCGAGGCAAGGGTTTAGCTCTCTAGATAGCGGCCCTTCCATTTTGGTGACACATAGAGTGTACCCCTAGTTTTGGACTACGATGACATAGGGAATTTTTATTTTATGTATAAAAATTGTATATTCCATCGTTTTGGAACATAGTGTATGGAATGAAAAAGAAAGAAAAGAAAATTTTGGACATGTATATTGTGCCATGTGATGTAATAGAAGTAGAACTTCTTTATGTTGATGCTTTCCTTGTGCAACTCTTGTGCTCCGTTCCTAGTTGGAACATTGTGGATAAGCTTGTGTTGTGACGTCTTGGGCGGATAGAAAGGACTCTATCCGTTCGGCGGGTCTGGTGCATGCGCCTGTGCGGTTATCCTTTCCACCTAGTTGGTGTTAAAGGGCCGGCGGGGCGTGACAGACTGAGGTGGTATCAGAGCGTAGAAACGGTCTAAGTTGACCTAAGAACCCTAGGATGGAAAAGACCCTAGGAGTGTAGGCTCGTGAGTGACGAGATCTTCGAAATGGCGAAAGATAAGTGATTGAGTTATGTCCTTATGCCTCTAGTTGAAAATAGAGGTAGATTCGAGGTGTGTCTTATTCTTCACCAAGTGTGTTCGTGTTGGCGGCCGACAACATGAAACCAAGTGAGGGGAATAAGGACCCTTGTGTGACTTTCGCCTAGATTGGGTTCACGTTTATTTTCGTGAAACGTTATGTTACAAATGACTTTGAATGTCACGAAATGACCAAAGTCATTGTGTTTTCAGGATAATGGTACGTGGACGGCCTCCATTGAGGGCTGGGCTCGGGAGAGCGAGCGCGGCTCCCGAACAACTCGGGGAGGGCGAGAACTCGGGTCTTCGTAATGAGTTGACCGAGTTGATGGGCGTGGTTCGGCGACAAGCCGAAGCCATGCAACGACAGGAGGAGCAGATTAAAAAGCTCCAAGACGAGATGGCGCAGCAAGCGGCTGCGGTTAGGGAGGAAAGAACGGGAGTACCTCCGGCCTCTGCTTCGATACCGGCCGAGGGGGTGACACCGGCGCCGGCCGTGGCGCCACCTGCACCACCGACTGTGGCCGAGGGGTCGGGTACTCCTATGCCCGACTCCGAGATGGAGGATGCGGAGCGAGAGCGCGCACTTGCGGCTCTCATGAGGTTCAAGAAGTTCAACCCGCCTATCTTCAACGGGGAGAACGTGGATCCATGAGACGTAGAGACATGGATCGATGCCATGGAGACACTCTTCGAGGATCTATACACCTTGGAGAGGGACAAAGTGCATCTCGCTGTTCATTGCTTGGAGCGATCGGTGAAGGTGTGGTGGAAGGGAGTCCGACGTTATCGACTCCCTAGCCTTCCGCCACCGACGTGGGAGGAGTTTCGGGGTATGGTATTTGCCGCCTACTTCCCCGATAGCGAGAAAAGGAAACTGCAAGAAAGGTTTCGGAAATTGAAACAAGGGAACCGTACCGTGCGCGAGTACGAGAGGGAGTTCTCGTACATTATTAATTGCGTGCCGCACGTTGTCCGCGGAGAATTGGACAAGGTCGACTGTTTCGTGCGCGGACTTCGACCGGAAATCTTTAGGGCGGTGCACGCCCTCAAACTTCGGACCTTTGCGGAGGTCTTGGACCGTGCTCTTTGGGTGGAGCACGGGAATGCATGTGCGCGCGAGGAGCGCGAGTCTTGGGAAAAAGAGAAAGAAAAAGATAAGGAAAAAGGGAAGAAGCGACCGGCGGGTGGCTCGGATGGGCAGTCTAGCTCTAAGCGGCCCCCGAAGCACTCGCAGTCGCAAAACCAATCGCGGGGGTTCCAAAGGAATCGACCCGCAACCCAGTGCCCGATTTGTAGCGGCCCCCACCACCCTCAGCAATGTGACTATCGTGAGGGCCGGTGCTACAAATGCGGACAGCAAGGGCATATGCGGTACAACTGCCCGATGGATGATGGCCGAGCACCGTCGTCGGCATCGGCATTTGCATCGCCGAGACAGTTCGCGGGCATCCCACCCGCGGCGATGTCGGCAGGCCGTACACAGCCGCCGAGACTAGTGGAGGGCCAGCGGCCAGTGCCTAGTGGACGAGTATTCGCCTCTCAGGTGGAGGAGCCTTCTGCCCAGGAGGACGTCGTGGCAGGTATTGTGTTAATTAAAAGCATTCGATGTAGAGCTTTGTTTGATACTGGTGCATCGCATTCATTCATTGCTCGATCATTTGCTACTGCACATGGAATAGAAATTATAGATGCCACACATGCAAGAACGGTGCAAGTACCTGAACACACCTTTTGCGTACATCACGCGTGTGTAGATTGCCCCGTGAGGGTTGGAAACTGGATCATGCCAGCTGATTTGCTAGTATTAAATCGAATGAATGAATATGATTTGATCCTAGGAATGGATTGGCTCTCGAAGTATCACGCCACTATTGATTGTAAGAGCCGGATAGTGAAGTTTAAAGAACCCGGGCACAAAGAGTTTGTGTACCATGGGTGTAAGAGTTTACTTTTTGCGTCGATGGTGTCCACGTCGCAAGCAAGGAAGCTTATTGCTAGGGGATGCATTGCCTACTTGGCGACGGTAGTGGATGACCGGAAGGAAGTGCTGGGACTTGAGGACGTTCCTATAGTCCAAGAGTTCCCGGATGTATTTCCGACGGAGTTGCCCGGAATGCCACCGGACCGGGAAATAGAATTCGTGATCGATTTGCTCCCGGGTACGGCGCCGATCTCTAAGGCCCCGTACAGGATGGCACCCGCGGAACTGAAGGAATTGAAAGCACAATTACAAGATTTAATGGACAAGGGTTTCGTAAAGCCAAGTGTGTCACCTTGGGGAGCCCCTGTTCTATTTGTGCGGAAGAAGGACGGTTCGCTGCGGTTATGTGTAGATTACCGCGAGTTGAATAAAGTGACCGTCAAGAATAAGTACCCGTTACCCCGAATTGATGACTTGTTCGATCAGTTGCAAGGGTCTCGGGTGTATTCAAAGATTGATTTGCAATCCGGTTATCACCAATTGAAGATCAAACCGGAGGATGTGCATAAGACCGCATTTAGGACGCGGTATGGACATTATGAATTCACGGTTATGCCTTTCGGGCTTACCAATGCCCCGGCAGCATTCATGGATTTAATGAACCGTGTGTTCAGACCACTACTAGATCGATTCGTGGTGGTGTTCATTGATGACATTCTTGTCTACTCTCGGAGTGAAGAAGAGCATAGGGAGCACCTGAGGATTGTGCTTCAAGTTCTTCGAGAGAACAAGTTATTCGCCAAATTAAAAAAGTGCAAATTCTGGATCCGTGAGGTCGCTTTCTTGGGTCACGTAATTTCCGCAGGAGGAGTATCGGTGGACCCTATGAAAGTAGAGGCAGTCAAGGATTGGCCTCGCCCGACCAATGTCACGGAGGTGTGAAGCTTTTTGGGTCTTGCGGGGTATTATCGGCAATTCGTGGAGGGATTTTCAAAAATCTCCGGTCCACTAACGCGTCTTACCCGCAAGGGAGCCAAATATGTTTGGAGCGAGGAATGCGACCAAAGCTTTAAGGAGCTAAAGGAAAGGTTGACTTCGGCTCCGGTACTCGCCTTGCCGATTGCGGGGGAGGGTTTTGTGGTGTATAGTGATGCATCACGGCGTGGTCTTGGGTGTGTGCTTATGCAAAGAGGACAAGTAATAGCATATGCCTCTCGACAGCTGAAGAGCTATGAGCAGAATTACCCCACCCACGACCTAGAGCTTGCGGCGGTGGTTTTCGCACTTAAGTTGTGGAGACACTACTTGTACGGGGAGCATTGTGAGGTTTACACGGATCACAAAAGTTTAAAGTACTTATTCACTCAAAAAGAGTTGAACTTGAGGCAGCGGAGGTGGTTGGAGTTGATAAAAGATTACGACTTGACCATCTTGTACCACCCCGGTAGAGCCAATATGGTGGCCGATGCGCTCAGTAGAAAATCCGTGGAGAACTTCGCAATTGAGATGACGGGACAAATGCCGTTAATCAAGGAAATGGGCCGATTTGACTTGGAGATCGTGGCCCCGGGCGTCCCCGCTAGACTTATGAATCTCGTGATATGGCCGACCTTGTTGGAGCAAATAAAAGAAAAGCAATCCGGTGATCCGGAACTCCAAAAGGTGCGGGGAGCTATCGAGAGCGGGCGCGCCGGTGATTTTCATGTAGACTCGAAGGGCGCAATTCGATTCCGAAATCGATTGTGTGTGCCAAAAGTCGAGGATATTCGTGGGGAGATCTTGAAAGAAGCTCACGCTTCTCCCTATGCGATTCACCCGGGCGGCACCAAAATGTACAAGGACCTCAAACTACATTATTGGTGGCCGGGAATGAAACTTGATGTGGGACGCTTTGTGGCACAATGCTTAGTATGCCAACAAGTAAAGGCCGAGCGTCGCTTTCCGGCAGGAAAATTGCAAGGATTGCCCATTCTGGTTTGGAAATGGGAAAATATCGCGATGGATTTTGTTGTGAGCTTACCTCGATCATTAGGTGGCCACGACGCGATTTGGGTGGTGGTGGATCGTTTGTCAAAATCGGCACACTTTTTGCCAATCCACACCACTTGGTCGGGAGACAAGTTAGCGCAAGTCTACCTGGACGAGATTGTGCGGTTGCACGGGGTCCCGACCTCGATAGTTTCAGATCGAGATCCCCGTTTCACATCGCATTTTTGGAAAAGCTTGCAAGAAGCTTTGGGCACACGGCTCGATTTCAGTTCAGCATTTCATCCTCAAACTGATGGTCAATCGGAAAGGACAATTCAGATTTTGGAGGATATGCTACGAGCGTGTGTGTTGGACTTCAAAGGTGCATGGCCTACTCACTTGCCGATGGCTGAATTTGCTTACAATAATAGCTATCAAGCTAGCATCGGTATGGCACCTTTTGAGGTCTTGTACGGGAGGAAATGCCGCTCTCCTATTCATTGGAGCGAAGTCGGCGAGAGAAGGGTCTTAGGACCGGACGTGTTGCGTGAAGCGGAGGAAAAGGTCCGCTTGGCACGCGAACGCTTATCGACGGCGCAATCTAGACAAAAGAGTTATGCGGATCGACGTCGACGAGACTTGGAATTCGCGGTAGGAGACCGCGTCTTCTTGAAAGTATCACCCATGAGAGGGGTGAAGCGATTTGGTGTTCGGGGTAAGTTGAGTCCCCGTTACATTGGACCTTATGAGGTTTTGGAGCGTGTGGGATCCGTGGCATATCGGCTAGCTTTGCCGCCGAAACTTACGGGGATACACAATGTGTTCCATGTATCGACGCTCCGCAAGTACATGTATGATCCGGCGCACGTCCTCGAGTATGTGCCTATGGAGCTTCATGAGGATATGACTTATGAGGAGTATCCCTTGTGTATCATAGATCGCGAGGTGAAAAGCTTGAGGAACCGTAAAATTCCTTATATAAAGGTACAATGGACGAATCACGGTGAGCACAAAGCTACGTGGGAATTAGAAAGCTCAATGAGTGAGAGGTTTCCTTACCTCTTCGCTGAGTCCAGCTGAGGTATGATTTAGTTTCGCGGCCGAAACTCTCTTTAAGGGGGGAGGAATGTAGTACACTGAATTTCAGTGCACCGTACCGAACTTCTACAAATTATGGAGTTCCGGTGGAAAAATAGCATGTGAGGCTATGTGTGAGGCTTCGACCCTATTTGGGACTTGTGCGAAGTGTTTTCGGCGCAAATGAGGCGTGAAAACGGACTTCGATAAGTTGAAGCTGCAGATGTTGTAAACTCTGCACTGGATTCCGGTATGTTAAAGCTCATACCGGTACTGAAGTGATTAGTACCGGTATGTGATGAGTATACCGGAATGCCATGTTGAAACCGAAAACCCAGCTCTCGGGTTTTGCGGAACTTTCCGGAGTATACCGGTATGTGAAGAGGGATACCGGTATGTGATGGTCGAAACAGTAAATCCAGCTCTCGGGTTCTGCGGAATCTCCGAGGTATACCGGAACCAACACTCGTATACCGGTATGCATATGCACATACCGGTATACAATGTCCAGTTTTGGCTGGTTGAGAGTGTTAAGTGTGGAGAAGGGCAAATTGGTCTTTTCACACTCGTAGGAGTGTTAGAAAGGCAGGGAACACTCCCCTTTCTCAGACATCTTCTTCTCCACTTCTCCTCTCCACCCCCTTCACTTTCTCTCTCTAGAGATCTCTCCAAAACTTGGAGAAAAGGGTGGATTGATCTTGGAAAAAGCTTCCAAAGGAGAAAAGAAGCTTCTTGGTGCAAGAAGGAGCTTGGGAATTTCGTGATTAAGGTTAGTACCTCACGTTTTGGGTTCAAACCTTGGATTTAATCCTTTGAAATGAGGTTTTTGGGAACCCTCGTCAATCTAAAGCACAAAATGTGGGAGATTGGCCATGAAATCTAGGGTTTGGCTTGCATGCATGCAAACCCTAGGTAGAATGAGGGTTTTTGCAATGAGAGGTTCTAAAAATATTTGGACCTTCGATAATTGCAATTGAGGCATAGGAAATCATGTTGGAACACTTGATTTCACATATTGAGTTGAATTTAGGGTTCGTAACGAGTAACGAACCGTTTTCTTGTAGAAGCTTGGGTTGAAACAAGAACTCAAAGCTTGGACACTTAGGAGCTTGAAGAATACAAAAATTTGGAAGCTCTTGAGGTGGGTTTGTGTTTACCGAAGTGAGTAGGTCACTTCCATGTCTAGGGTAAATATCCATTTAAAGATAAAATGGTATGTGTTGTGAACCCTAGAATTTACATGTTGGCAAAGGTAAAAATCATGATAGGTTGAACAATGAGATCCTATTGCATGATGTATATTTCAAGTATAATTCAAATATTAATACTTGTTGCATGGTTGCATGTATGATTAAACCTAGTGTTATTGAACATAGGTTGGACATGAGGATTAAACCTAGTGTTATTGAACATAGGTTGGAACATGTGAGATTGAAACCTAGTGTTATTGAACATAGGTTGGAACATGTGAGATTGAAACCTAGTGTCATTGAACATAGGTTTGACATGAGATTGGAACCTAGAGTCATGGAACCTAGGTTGATAATGAGAAAGTAAGCCTAGTGTTATTGAACATAGGCAAGACTTAGTGACTTGAACCTAAGGTCATGAGACTTAGGTTGGCAAGTGAAAAACGTGAACAACGGGATGTGCGACGATTTTGCTATCCCGGGTAGGCGACGATTTCGCTACCATGCCATGAGTTGGCCGTATTGAGACGGGATGTGCGACGATTTTGCTATTCCGGGTAGGCGACGATTTCGCTACCATGAGTTGGCCGTATTGACACGGGATATGCGAAGATTTTGCTATCCCGGGTAGGCGACGATTTCGCTACCACGCCATGAGTTGGCGGTGTCAAGATGGGATGTGCGACGAGGTTGCTATCCCGGGTATGCGACGAGTTCGCTACCCATGCCATGCGGTGGCCGTGTTGAGACGGGTATGCGACGATTTTGCTATCCCGAGTATGCGACGAGTTCACTACTCGAACTAGGAGGTGACGAGTTCACTCCTTGAATGTTGGAATAATTATGGTGAGACGGCGATTCCGAAACCATAAGTAAATGACAAGTAAATGAACTTAGTCATTGTGAGACATAGGATGAACCTAGGAGAGAATGATAAATTATATTTCATTTGGTTGCATCCTTTATGTTTATTTACAAGCATGTAAATAATTGTTGCATAGTTATATGTGATCTAACTTATGCATATGGTGTTTCTTTGGACCTGGTGGGTCGAGCTTCTCTCTTGGGTGGCCTTACCTACTGGGAACTATGTTTATAGTTCTCACCCCACATTTTCCAGGTCCTTCCGCGAGTGAGGCGGCGGAGCGAGGCAAGGGTTTAGCTCTCTAGATAGCGGCCCTTCCATTTTGGTGACACATAGAGTGTACCCCTAGTTTTGGACTACGATGACATAGGGGATTTTCATTTTATGTATAAAAATTGTATATTCCATCGTTTTGGAACATAGTGTATGGAATGAAAAAGAAAGAAAAGAAAAATTTGGACATGTATATTGTGCCATGTGATGTAATAGAAGTAGAACTTCTTTATGTTGATACTTTCCTTGTGCAACTCTTGTGCTCCGTTCCTAGTTGGAATATTATGGATAAGCTTTTGTTGTGACGCCTTGGGCGGATAGAAAGGACTCTATCCGTTCGGCGGGTCTGGTGCATGCGCCTGTGCGGTTATCATTTCCACCTAGTTGGTGTTCAAGGGCCGGCGGGGCGTGACAATCATCATTGCCTCTTCCATACAATTTATACTGTCCATAATGTTAACCAAACAAATAGGGCACCAATAAGGTAAATCAAATGTTCTAAATAAAGTATGCAAAAAAAATGAGAGCAAGCTGGAGGCGAAAATATTTTGGAAACAAAGAGAAGAAGAAAAGGAAAGGAGATTTAAGAGAAAATTCATCAGATGTAAAAAAAAATAGAAAAAATACAGAAAAAAAAGAACATCAACCTGAGAAAAAGGGGAAAAAATTTAGTAGAGTGCAGCAATCAAACATCCCTATCATTGATGCTTTTCATTCGACGGGACAAAGTAGATAACAACACCAAATCTATTAAATGTGTGGGCAAATTCATTCGCCCAGGTAATGATGATATAGAGAAAAAAGTAAGTAAATAGCAAATAGAAAAAAATAAGTAAGTAAATAGCAAATAGAAAAAAAGAAAAAAAAAAGGTGGCCCCAATCAATTTGTGTAAGAACACAAAGTTGAAGAGAAGCCAGTTTAAATGTAGCATGAGAGAAGTAAGGACACACTTATAGCCAATAGTATATCATTAACAGGAAAAAAAAAAAAAAAAAGCAAATCAAGAGTAGTATGCAAGAACTGGGAGCACCCGAAAAGAAGGCAAGGAAAAATAAGGAACACTCGTAGACAATAGCACAGTACACAAAAAAGAGCATACTAACAATACACCAATTAACAGTAATCCATAAGAAGGAGGAGCTTACCAGACAAAGAAAAGATCAAAGTAGTAAGATGAAAAGGAGGATGAGAGCAAGACGGACCCGGAGGAGCCGTTGCCTGCAATTACCTTGAAAAAAAATTGGAAATGTCAAGAGAAATTCATACCCATGCCATATGTAGGAATCGGCACATATTTAAGTTAGAAGGATCAAAACCTCTTAGTAATCCAGAGAGTATGTGAAGGATATGAATGGGATGTGCCTACCAAACACAGATAAATCAGAAGTTGAGTTAATGACACAATTAAACTGTGGAAGTAAATAGGGGAGAACACAATATCTGTTTATTAGTAGAGAATTACTGAACCTTTGAATCCAAGGGGGAGCGTGCCGTGCTCACCCTGAGAATGACCAACCCCTATTTATAGCATGGGACTTCAGATGAGCACAGGGGAGTAGAAACGGAGGCAAGGAAACGGTCGTACGTTCCTGAGCACACATGTTTGCTCAGGATGTTGCATCGGAGTGAGCAAGCGGTAATGATGGCAGCCAATCCCATCACCACCGCCCACCAGCACATCCGAGCGAAGGGGAAAAAAATAGGGGGCCTCAGACGACCGGATGAGAGAACAAGCAAGAGATAGAGGGAGATGGAGTGGTGAAAGAGTACTGCGCAATCAACATGCATAAAAGTGAGGGATTCATGACAGCAGCGGACAATCCCATCATCACCAGTGCCAACACCTCCAATAGAGGGGAGAAAGCAGAAAGAGAAAGAATGGGAGAGTAGGTGGTGATGGCAAGGAACAGCCATCCCCATGCCGTTTAATCCCTTCGCCTCTGCCGTCCACCGCAGAAGAGGACGGAAGTATTAAATGCAAGGAAGAAGAAGGAACCGCAGGCAATTAATGCAGAAACGTGTGAGGAATTGGTGACAGCGGCAATCCCATCATCACCGGTGCCAACCTCTTTAAGAGAGAGGGGAGAGAACAGAAAGAGAAACTATAGAGGAGTTAGAGAAAAGTAGAGATATTAGGTGGTGATAGTGACGAACAGTGATCCCATCGCCGCTCAACCCCCATCGGCTCTGCCGTCCGCCGCAGAAGAGGACGCGAGCATTAAATGCAAGGATGAAGATGGACTGCAGGCACGTGGGAACACAGGTCCGTACACCGCCACCCCAATCCGAAATCCTTAACTCCCCAACGAAGGAGGAGGAAGAGAGATCAAGGGGTAGGAAGGGATTTCGGATTGGACCGTACAGATCGGTACGCTGGCGACGCCCCTATCCCATCAAGAACGGCCAACGTCCTTGTCAGCGACTTCGGTGCCATCCACACGCGGGGGGGAGTGCTTGGAGGTTACCGTACTGTACGGTATGGGCAGAGAGAGGCCGGGCAGGGGATCGACAGAATGCGGAGAGGGGGAAGGAGGAACAGGCGATGGACACATACGCCAACCCTAACTCCCAATTCATGTCTTTTGTTAGGATTTGGTTAGATTTGTAATTATTTCCTAGTTGGATAAGAATTAATATTTAAATCTATTGGAGATATATTAAGATTTAAATATTAATTAGAGTAGAAATCTAACTAGATTAGGATAAATATTTAGATCTATTGGAGATAATTAAATATAGATTTAAATATTTATTGGAGTAGGAATCCTAAATATATGAGGATTCGGGTACGTTATTTGGTGAGCTTTATAAAGCTCCATAGCATGTAATTTGGGGCTGAGCCTCAGAGAGAGTACGGTGAGAGAGACACCCTCTTGGGTGGAACCGTACCAGAGAGAGAGAGAGAGAGCCATGGTTGTATGCACCTAGTGTATAGGTGCATACACCGAGAGAAGTCTTCTTTTGGATTTATAGAAGACGAGAGAAGGGTAGGAGAGATTCATAAAGAGAGCTCGGGTTGAAGCTACTCTGTGTAGAAGAGGAGTCAGGTGTAATCTTCTCTTATTTAATGAATCTTATTTTACCCGCATATTTTCTGTTTGGTTTTTCTCTCTTTTATGATTGTATCAGCTTTTGCTGAGGAGACGGGTTTTTGGTAAAAACCCGATTCGACGCTTCCGTTGCGGAATCCCAACAATCGATACCGGATCAAAGGCGGTCGGTATCGGAGCAGGTTGCGGATTCGCGAGATCCGGTACCGGGGCGAGTACCGGATTCCCAACAAATTGGTATCAGAGAGAAGGTTACCGATCCGCGGGAGAGATCGACGGAGATGGCCACGAAGTTCGCAATCGAGAAGTTCGACGGCAAGAACAATTTCGGATTGTGGCAGATTAAAGTACGGGCGATCCTCGTACAACAAGAATTGGATGAAACGTTGAACGGGAAGGGAGGCGAAGCCGGCGGAGGTCACGGATGCGACATGGACGAAGATGGAGCGGAAAGCGTTGAGTACGCTTCATCTATTATTAGCAGATGAGGTTCTTTACAATGTAGCCGGCGAGACGACACCGGCAAAGTTGTGGAAGAAGTTAGAAGATCTGTACATGACCAAATCCCTGACGAACAGGTTGTATCTGAAGCAGCGACTGTTTACGCTGCGGATGCAAGAAGTGGCGAGCCTACACGAGCATCTGAACGAGTTCAACAAGGTGGTAGCCCAGTTGACCAGCATCGGAGTCAATCTGGATGACGAGGACAAGGCGCTGATTTTACTATCTTCGCTACCGGCGACATATGAGCATCTGGTGACCACGTTACTTTATGGCAAGGAGACCATAAGCGTGGAGGCGGTCACAGCGGCGCTTCTCTCGAACGAGATGCGAAAGATGACTCAGGAGTCCGGCACGCAAAGCCGGGATACTGCTCTGGTGATGAGAGCGAAGAAGGAGGCGACAACATCGGCGACCGGAGATCGACAGAAGAAGCCGCTATCTGAGGTGGAGTGCTTTTATTGTCACAGGAAAGGACATATAAAGCGCAACTGTCGAAAACTTCAGAATGATCTGAAGGAGTTGAAGCGACAGAAGGAGAAAACTGTCGTGAACCAGAACGAGGCGACATCAGCGATGGTGCAGGAGGCAGAGTCGGAGATGTTCGATTCTGATGTGCTATATGCGGCGACCGGAGGTGCGAAAATTTCGGATAATGCGTGGGTGCTCGATTCGGCGTGTTCCTTCCACGTCTGCCCGGAGAAAGAGTCTTTTGCTACCTATAAGGCGATCAAAGGTGGAAAGGCTCTGATGGGGAACGGTACGACGTGCAAAGTTATGGGAGTCGGCACGGTGAAGATCCGAATGCACGATGGGGTCGTGAGGACGATGACGGGTGTGCGGCACGTTCCTGGTTTGAAGCGGAATTTGATCTCGCTAGGCGCGTTGGACTCGAGGGGTTGCGATTTTTCGCCTTCAGGTAGAGCCATGAGGGTCCGAAAGCGAGATCGGATCGTGTGCGAGGCGAACAAGCGGGGGAACTTATACGTTCTGAGCGGGAGCACAGTCAGAGCGGGAGCGAAGACGGTTTGGTTTCCAACAGTTCGCGGAGGTACAGTCGCCAGAGATGGAGCGGCGGACGTAGCGACATCGAGTGGAGGAGACAAGCTCAAGGTGGAGCTTGCATGGTAAGCTCGACGCAGCGGTTGAAGATTACAAATCAAACCAAGGTGGAGATTTTTAGGATTTGGTTAGATTTGTAATTATTTCCTAGTTGGATAAGAATTAATATTTAAATCTATTGGAGATATATTAAGATTTAAATATTAATTAGAGTAGAAATCTAACTAGATTAGGATAAATATTTAGATCTATTGGAGATAATTAAATATAGATTTAAATATTTATTGGAGTAGGAATCCTAAATATATGAGGATTCGGGTACGTTATTTGGTGAGCTTTATAAAGCTCCATAGCATGTAATTTGGGGCTGAGCCTCAGAGAGAGTACGGTGAGAGAGACACCCTCTTGGGTGGAACCGTACCAGAGAGAGAGAGAGAGCCATGGTTGTATGCACCTAGTGTATAGGTGCATACACCGAGAGAAGTCTTCTTTTGGATTTATAGAAGACGAGAGAAGGGTAGGAGAGATTCATAAAGAGAGCTCGGGTTGAAGCTACTCTGTGTAGAAGAGGAGTCAGGTGTAATCTTCTCTTATTTAATGAATCTTATTTTACCCGCATATTTTCTGTTTGGTTTTTCTCTCTTTTATGATTGTATCAGCTTTTGCTGAGGAGACGGGTTTTTGGTAAAAACCCGATTCGACGCTTCCGTTGCGGAATCCCAACAATCGATACCGGATCAAAGGCGGTCGGTATCGGAGCAGGTTGCGGATTCGCGAGATCCGGTACCGGGGCGAGTACCGGATTCCCAACATCTTTTTTATAGATTCAGTTCCTATGTCCAACTAGCAAGTCCTACGCTACAAGGTCACCCACTAGAGCTCGTCCAGAATAGGAGATGCTATCGAGCGCGAAGTGTGAGAACTACTAAAATATAGTTTCTAGTTGATATAGTTGCCGACTGCAGCGACCTATGCCACTAAGTCTACTCGAGGCATCAATTGCATGAGCTATGAAAAAGGTAAATGATAAGTACTAGGAGCTATCAACTACTATACTATTATCATGCTTATGTACAAATAAAAGTACCAAGGATAGGAATACATATGTCATCATGCATCAAATATAATAATTGATAAGAAATATGAAGCCTCCTAACCTCAACCTAGTGGAACGTCGAACAATTGCACACAGACCACTGAGGCTCTCAACTATAAACGGCTCGAACAACTGCATAGTCGTCTAGCTCACTTTCGGAAGGCTATCTCGTTGGGGAGAGATCCTACATAAGTAAATAAATAGTTGAGCTCAATTTTGCTCTTACATATTATAGTCATATGCCATGATCAATAAGTTCTCATAATCTCCTTTACATATTACCTTCCATAGATCCACATAATCCATAGCATAGTATTCATCCTAAGAGAAATAGTATGTGCAGTATACAAGTAATATGCTTTCCAGTAAGGCCATGTAAACAATGGCTCAAGCATTAGAGTTTCTACCACTTGCTCATATATCAAGAATAAATGAGGAATAACATACTAACATGGATATTCATGCCAATAGAATATAAATGGAGAGCGAAAAATATAAATAAGAAGATATAAAGTTAGTTCACTACTTTCGGATACTAGCACCCACAATTCAACTCCACCTTGATCACCCAAGCTCCCGTAGACTCCAAAACAAGCCTAAACAAAGGGGTTCCACAGATCAATTTTCAACAAAAAATCAACCCTAACATTACCACCTCTAAAACTCATGGCAAAACCATTAGTACTAGAGAAACCATCCAAAACCCTAATATATATTTCTAAGTGATCAAATCTTATCTTTACTATGCTCTAGATTGACGAAACACAAAAGAGATTCCTCCAAGAGCTTTCCTCATTGCTCCTCAGCTCAAACCCAACCTTGGAGGGATTCGAAGCTATTAGGATCGAGTAATAACCAAAATAGAGCAAAGATAGTAGAGAGAGCTCAAGTGGGGGAGATGAAGGAGATGAAGAAAGAAAGAGAAACTTAGAGTTCTCTGGTGTAGAAGAGTGGAAGAGGCGGCCTAGCATATGAGAGAGTTTATAGAGTTGAAACAATTTCACATAAACCCCTCAAACCCCAAAAAATAGTATTAAAACATCTTTAGCTCGCAGCAGGTTTCGCATGCTCGAAACATCTTTCGGACGTCCAAAATCTCACTGTTGACTCAAATGCTCATAGATTCCAGATGCCTGTTAGCTCATCTACACGACTCCGGGCACCTACAGGGAATTCAGGGCGCCTAACCTGAACTCTCGGGTTGAGCGTCCGAATACACTTTTGGGCGTCTGAATCTGTATCCGACAATATTCGTGCATCCACAGGGCAATCCGGATCATCCAAACCATTGAAATCCCACACAGCACACCATTTTTCGGGCGCCTGCAACCACTTTCGAGCGTCCGAAAGTCCACAAAAACTCTAGGTTCTGCAGAAGCTGATTCCATATTCCATTTTCGCGCCCATTTCATGCTAGAACTGATTCCGCTCATCCTGACAACCTCTAGAACACTCTAACAGTATTAAATACTATTTCTTTTGCAACCTTGCTAATTTGCAAAAATCCAATACATTATAATAGTTATCATTCGAATCGCGATTTATGAGGTTGGAAGTGCGACCACAATTTTGTGTTTTACCAAATAGGACTTTGTCTGATAAATAGATGCCCCCCCCCCTCGGGGAAGAGGAACTTCCTCTTCTAATTTAGTCTAAATTAAAAGCCATTAAGAAGAACCTACTTCTTTATTAATAAAATTGATCATTATTATAAAAAAGTAGAGCCTCTCTTATAAAATATATTTTCTAAATTAATTGGTAAATATCTTTTCTAAACTAATTAGTAAATAATCATAATCCAATATGAAAAAGACTATAAATTTGCATCGAACTGAGATCCGAGAGTGATTGTAACAATCCATCCCTCTTGAAATACACCTTATTCTCAAGGTGTGAGTCAATATAATATAACAGTTGATGATGTCGTATGAGTAATTTTGTTCGTGCAATCGGTTTAATTATTGGCGAAATCACATCAACGTCTTCTTATACAATAGAATACAATAGAAATAGGAGGAACTAGCGGCACTAACATCTTTGAAAAGTCCAATGATGGATAAAATAACGACGGAGGTACAACTAGCGGAGGTGGCAATTGATAGACAATTTTAATAATGAATGAACGGTTGATGATAGCGACGGCAGAGGAACGTCAGGTGGAGGCGATAATTCCCTGAGCTTATTATTTTCTATAATTCTTTCTTGATTAATATATTTCTCCATGCGATATAACCAATCTAGAGGTTCTTCTTCTTTTTCAAACGAACTTAATATCTCAGGTTCAGCTCTCATATTGAAGATATTTGTTTTTCTCGACATGTAAATTATTTTTAAAATTTTTAATAACTTTTTTGAAATATTTTGGGTTCTTTCTGAATTTTTTAGAATTTTATCATAGTTTTTTATTTAATTAGAAAGGTACTTTGGGAGATGTTTTAAAAGCAAAAAAAAATGTTTTTTAGTCTAAAAGGCCGTATATTGTACGGTTTTTTTTAAAAAAGTAATTTTTTTAATTTATTTTAATTATAAAAACCTTAAAAATAATAAAAAATCTAAAATATTATTACTTTTTTTTAAGTGACTTTTACTATTCAAAATATTATTACTTTTTTCCATAAAAGTGAATTTTCAGTTCGGTTGTTTGGTTGGCTATAAACTGAAAAATTAAAACTATAATTTTATAATTTTGATTATTAAATTATATATAAAAAGGTAAAAATATAAACAAGCGACTTAAACTCGCACTTTAAATTAAAAATTTATATTTAAATTTATATTTAGAATTCAAATTTATATTTTAAAATTTAAATTTAAACTTAAATCTGAGTTGAATTTATAATTAAAATTTAAGACAGATTTAATTTACAATTTGAATTTAAAATTTAAGTTGTAACTCATAAATGAAATTAAATTTTAAAATAAAAGTTCAACACAGAAATTAGAGCATTTATTCAAGTTTGAATTCCTAATTTGAATTTATAATTGGAATCATATATTAATTACTCTTTGATCTTAAATTCTGAATTCAAATATAAATTCACAATTTGAATTAATATTTAAATTTAAATTTAAATTTGAGTTTAAATCACAATTTGAATTGAACATTTGAATTCATAATTCGGATTCAAATTCAAACTGAAACTCATTATTGAAATTAAATGTAAATAGCAAATTTAAATTTGAATTTGAATTTGTTTGAAAATTTAAATTTTAAATTCAAATTTTAGTCAATAATTTAAATTTATAGTTGGAACAATGTGAATTCAAAGTTCAAATTAAAGTTCTTAGCTAAAAATAATTTGATTAAAATTTAAATTTAAATTTAAATTTAAATTCTAGAATTCAAATTTAAATAAAAATAAAACTTTAAAAATTTAAATTTAAATATGAAGTCACAAATTTAAATTTAAAATTTTATGTTGAATTTTAATTTACAAATAAAATTCAGAATGTCATCATGATTTTAATTAAAATTTAAAGTGAAATTCAACTTTAAAAATAAATTCAAATATTAAAGTTAAGACCAAATATAACCTCTTAGCTAAGCTCTCCACTTTCGGTCACTTTCGAATTTTTTGAACGGAAGTCAAAAAAGTGAGATTTAGTTATAACTCACTTTATCAGCCCACTTTCGTAAAGTGATTTTTATATTCACTTTCGAAAACCAAACAACCGATAAGACGTCATTTTCTAAAAGTGCCACTTTTGATACTTCACTTTCGGCCAACCAAACATTTAAGCGGAGTCGTCATATCTCCTACTTCGCCCCTGCAAGCGAAGTCATAGACGGATAAGCCGAAGATCGAGTAGCTCTGATACTAAAGTATTGCGATCTTCTACTTCTAACTATAGTTTTAATACGATAAAAAATTTAATGCCTCTCCGCTCCAATTGGAAGAGTAACCTCCTCTTATAACTTAGCCTAAACTATAAGCTATTAAGGAGAACTCACTTCTTTATAAATAAAATTGACTATTATTATAAAAGAGAAGAGCTTTTTATTTATAGGCCTAAAATTATTATAAAACAATCCTTTATAAGAAAATTATATAAGAATAAAATAAATAAAAAGATATTGCTAATCTAGATAATTCAAATAAATTATCTTTTCTAAACTATTTGAAAATGTCTATCTATACTCTCACAAATCTATACCTATACATTATTCCTCATGAGCTTTTGCCACGTGGCAGCACCACAGTCTCTCCTTCTCAAAATTTCTACTCTCCAATCATTGCGGTCGCTCGCCTTCCTCATAATGTCTGCCTCTTCGGCTTTCCGTCTCATTAATTCCTTCCCAGTAACGTCTGCCTCTTCGGCTTCCCGTCTCATTAATTCCTTCCCCGTAACGTATGCCTCTTCGACTTTCCGTCTCATTAATTCCTTCTATGTAACGTCGCTGTTTCGACTTCTCGCCTCATTAGTTTATATTTTCTAAGAGGCGTTGCCCGAGGAGCCCATGGGCACCGCATACGGTGTCCTCGACAACGATCTCGCCTACTACGTCCGCTCCAACCTCAAGCCCCGCAGGCGCGCCGCCCTCGCCCTCGCCGTCAACGTCCGGTGAGTCGAACTCTAACCCTAGCCCCCAACCATCCTCCCTCGATCTCGACCACTTAAATTTGTAATGTATAGTTATGCAAAGGGTGTGTATCCCTCTCCTCTAATGCCCTCGGAGGACGAGAAGTATCGACTAGGATATGGACTTGCCGAAAAGGGGTTGAAGGCACTGTGGTACTTCACGAAATCGTCGGTGTCAGTAGAGAATGCCCTAAATAATGGTACAAAGGGGTCCGATTTTTATGTAACAAATTTTTTTCTCCTATAGTTTCTTTTATCTTTCATTGTTTTTCATTGAATTATAATTCTATTCTAAAAATTTTAAAGTATTTTTTATATTATTAAATTTAATCAAATATGATTACATCCGCCGCATCGCGCGGGTTCCTACACTATTAAATACTATTTCTAATGGTACAAATACTATCCTTACAAAATATATTTTTTATAACTATTTTTTTTCAATCATCGCAAATTAAAGATACTAGAATGGATATGTATTTGCAACGACAAACTATTGTCATCTCAACTATTTTAATATTTTGGGGCTTTTGCTTATTTTCACCTTATTACTATTCAAAAATTTTAAATTTACCATTTTCAATACCCAATATACCCTTCTAAAATCCAATCCCATTAGTAAACTCTAGGGAAAATGAGAATATTTGAAGGAATTTTTTATAAATTAATAAGGGCATTTAGGTTCTACAGAGATAAATAAGATATTTTCAAAGTTTTGAAAGGAATATTAGATATTATCCCGAATATTTTTATATAGATAATTGCGTATATATCCCTCAAAAGTTACGAAATTTCTTATTCATTCTGAAAAAATTTTGTTTCAAAAAAACTCATACGAACTTTTTCGTTATTCAAATCTATCCTCACTGTTAACAGCTGTTAGTTAATTTCAGGTTAAACCCAGATAATTATATCTCAACCAAGATTAAAACAGACATGAAATACCATTTTTATTTTTTTTATTTTATCTAGTTTCATAACCTATCCCTTCCAACACCCATCTCTCTCTAGGGTTTCTTCCCATGTTAATCAGATCCTCTCCTTCGGGGTCCTCGCCCGCGACATCTCCGGTGACAACGACAGTGGTGGTGGCAGAGGTCCCTCAACCGAGAACTCCTCTAACAATCCATTTCTCTAATCTTCTAAGGGATGTGACATGAATCTTTTGATTCATTTATATATAAGATCTTATTATTTAAGTTTTTTTGAATTAGCAATAAGTTTTTGTATATTAAGACTCGTTTTCGTCATTTTGGTTAAGTGGGAGGCATCAACGAATGATGACGCAATGGGAGGAAAAAGAGCTGCATCTTCTTCAGCCATGACTAAAAAAGATGAAGCTTCTTCTTCAGCTCGAGGAAGAAGATGACCGTTATAAGGGTAAATAAAAAGAGTAGGAGACCGTTTAATGACAAATAAAAAAGGTAGAAGAATATTAAGAGCAAATAAGAAAAGTAAATGGTAGTAGAATATAAATTTAAATGGACAAAATAGTCAGTTCACGGAGAATAACAGTTTTTTTTTAAGGTGCACTAACAAAAGCTAACTCTAGAAATATATTTGAAAGAACTTGAAACTTTAGAGTTATTTTTTAAAATAGCAAAGGTTTAGAAAAGTAGTTTTCATATTAGCCTTCTAAAAAGGATAAATATGAAAGTCGAAAATTTTATAAGGGCATATAAACAATTGTCCTATCTTTATAATATATTTTGTAATAACTCTTTAAACTCTCACAAAAACATTTTTTAGTAAGTACTACATTAAGTTACCCTCACAAATAGACGTCACAAATGACCTATTTTTTAATAGTGGGAAAAAGACTGTAAATTCACATCGGACTAGAATCTGAGAGTAATCGTAACAAACTTAATGCATCCAATTTCTTGAGTTTTGGGTTTAAAAATTGTTCCGGAGGAATTTGGTGTAGAATATTAGTCAGACCAAAAAAAAAAAATTGAAAAGCTAATTAAGAATAGTATTTTGAAACATCTAGAATTAATGGTCACCTTTGTCTAGCTGCGCTTACTGTTGCGGCGTGCATCAACTCATATTAATTACATGCTCGCTTTAATCCTCGCTAATTTGTCATTTTTATTATTCGAGGGAGTGGTAATTAACTTTCTTTATATATATATATATATATATCTTTCTGTTTTTGTAATGACAAATTTTAAATGGTGAAGAAGATGAAGGGCATGAAAAAGGAACTACAAGCTTTAAGTGGCGTTTATTAGTGGTTGTGATTATGCGTATATAGATTGGGATGGTTTGTAGGACAAGGAAGTGATGGGATTCACACAAAAGAAATTGCTGACGAGAACTCGTCCTCTCGTACCTAGAAGACAACTCTACCTTGTCACGTTTCTCTCTATTTTTTTTTGTCGATTTATTTGCTTTTGCGTGCAGTCGCTGTGTGGAATATTCGGTAAAGATAGCTTCAGATCTTTGAATGTCAGTATTATATGTTTTGCAAAAAATAAAGTCTTTTTTGCAAAAAAAATTCACTAATTTTGGACTTTTGTAAAATTAGGTCACTATTTTTGATTTTGCAGATTCGATCGGATTTTCAGTAAACTGACCAAAATACTTTTGTTACTCTTTCTCTCTCCTCTTTTTTTTTTTATCGCTCTTTTTTTTTTCTCCGAAGAAGCCCCCCGCCCCCCTGGGCGCGCGGCCCCTGCGCCCCCTGCGCCCGCACCAGTGCCCGCTTGGGCCAGCGTCACTCGGGACGGCGACGGCGGCAGCGCGGCCCGCGGGTCGCTCTTTTTTTTTTTCTCCGAAGAAGGCCCCCGCGCCCCTGCCCGCGGCCCCCGCGCCCCAAGCGCCCGCGCCCGCTTGGGCCGGCGTCGGCGAGCGGCAGGGCCCGCGGCGCCCCGCCGCCGCCGTCCCGAGCCACGCGGGGCCTCTGCCGGCGTCGCTCGCCCCGCCACGGGCCCCGTCGTCGTCCTCGTCCTCCTCCTCCTCCTCCTCCTCTGAGGCCTCCTCCTCGTCGTCGTCGTGCTCCTCCTCCCTGCCTCCCCCGATTCCGAGCGCTTCCTCGAGATCCGCCCCGCGCCGCGCGACCCGGAGAGGGAGGTCACCGTATCCGAATTTGGTTGGGAAGAAATAGTGTAACAAGGAGAAATGGTGCAACGAGAAAGAAGAAGAGAAAAAAATAGTGTAATTTTTATCCAAACAGTGTAACATTATTTTAACTGTGCAAATTGCACTCTTTGAGATAAAAATTACACTTTTTAGACCAAAATTGCACTCTTTGGATGAAAATTATACTATTTCTTTTTCTCTTCTTCTTTCTCGTTACACTATTTTTTCTCGTTGCACCATTTCTCCTTGTTGCACCATTTCTTCCCAACCAAACTCGGATACGGTCATCTCCCTCTCCGGAGCGCGCGGCGCGGGTCGGATCTCGAGGAAGCGCTCGGAATCGGGGGAGGCAGGGAGGAGGAGCACGACGACGAGGAGGAGGAGGCCTTAGAGGAGGAGGAGGAGGACGAGGACGAGGACGACGACGGGTCCGTGGCGGGGCAAGCGACGCCGGAAGAGGCCCCTCGTGGCTCGGGAAGGCGGCGGCGGGGCCCGGCGCCGGCGCCGCGGGCCCCGCCGCTCGCTGCCGCCGTCCCGAGCGACGCCGGCCCAAGCTGGCACGGGCGCAGGGGGCGCGGTCGCAGAGGCGCGGGTAGCGCGAGCGCAAGGGTCGCGGGCGGAGAAAAAAAAAAAAAAGCGAGCGAGAGAAAAAAAAAAAAAAAAAAAAAAGAAGAGAGAGAAAGAGTAACAAGAATATTTTGGTCAGTTTACTGAAAATCCGGACCGAATCTGTAAAATCGAAAATAACGACCAAATTTTGCAAAAGCCCAAAACTAGTGGATTTTTTATGCAAAAAGGCTAAAAATAAAACTTTCCTAATCTTTCACTCTTTATTCGAAGTAATCACCTTAGTTATAGGAATGAAAACGGATAGAATGCTATTTGATCATATTCGCATTATATTTGATTTTATTAGCATTTAAATAAAAAATATTTGAATCCGATCGGATACAGATATGGATATACTTTCAAAGATTCCGTTTGATTAGTAGATATTTTCGAAACGAGGGAGATATCTCCTAACTTGTATCCAAACTGTAAAAAAATTGAGCGGAATAAGTTGTGGTTGTTTCCGAACAAACTGTTAAAAAAATTTCCTAATGGGAATCATTAGTAATCAATTACTAAGAATATATTAGTTCTTAGCAATCTCTTAACCTATGTGGCTTCATAAGATAGTAACAAACCTTTCATTCTAGATATAAAATATACAATATTTTCGTAATAATATCAATTTTGAACCGATCGAATGGCTCCTAAAAATAATGTAATAATTTAAAAATAATAAATATATATATTTTTAGCAATGCTACTTATACATCCAAAAATATGTGTATATTTTGCACTCCTACCACAAAACAGTCAACTTTTTAGCCTAATTTTTTATCATGGTTGTCAAAACCTTTGAATAGTCAGAATGCTATATATAAACCCAAAAGTTACGTGTACAACTAGCATTTCTCTATATTTTATTTTGGTAGATTGTACTGTTTGTCCCTAAAATTGTTTGTCCTCGAACTTTCGAATTGGACGTTTGTGGTCCCTAAACTAATAAAAAGTTTCACTTTTGTCCTTATACATATTTACTATTGAGAAGTAATGTTTGCCTACACATCGATTGACCATGTGTTTCTCGACTAGATTTTTTCATCGCATATTTCGGCCCTAACATATTGTAAGGTGTAGTTTCTTTTCATTTAGGCCCGTTTGGATGGACCTAAAAACGTAGCATAGTTAAACTATGCTACGCCCGTAGAAAAACTTTCCTGCGAAGCGTTTGGAAGCAAAAAAAAAATAAAGTAATTTTTGAAGCATAGTTAGACTATACTCTAAAAAATAGAATAAAATTATAATCTAATCCGATCAAAGGAAAAAATTCCACCATTATTGGGCTAGCTCTCTCACCCCAAAAATGTACTAAGTTTTAAATTTCAAATTTTAAATTCTAAATTTTAAATATCAAAAATTTAAATTTTAAAAATTTAATTTAAATGTCAAATTTAAAATTTTAAACTTTTTATTTTCAAATCTCAAATCTCAAATCTCAAATCTCAAATTCAAATTTTAAATTTTTTATTTCATATTTCGAATTTCAAATTTATTTATAAAATTTATTTTTAAAATTTCAAATTTCAAATTTAAAATTTAAATTTAAATTTTAAATTTCAAATTTGAAATTTGAAATTTCAAATTTCAAATTTCAAATTTCAAATTTCAAATTTCAAATTTCAAATTATAAAATTTCAAATTATAACTTATGAATTTTTAAATTTTAGATTTAATTTTTGAATTTCAAATTTCTTCAAATTTCAAATTTCAAATTTCAAATTTCAAATTTCAAATTTCAAATTTCAAATTTCAAATTTCAAATTTCAAATTTCAAATTTCAAATTTCAAATTTCAAATTTCAAATTTCAAATTTCAAATTTCAAATTTTAAATTTCAAATTTCAAATTTCAAATTTCATATTTCATATTTTATGTTTCAAATTTCATATTTCATATTTCATATTTCATATTTCATATTTCATATTTCATATTTCATATTTCAAATTTCAAATTTCAAATTTCAAATTTCATATTTCATATTTCATATTTCAAATTTTATATTTCAAATTTCAAATTTCAAATTTTCAATTATCAATTTTATATTTCAAATTCAAATTTTAAATTTTAAATTTTTTATTTCAAATTTCAAATTTGAAATTTTAAATTTCAAATTTTCAAATTTCAAATTTCAAATTTTAAATTTTCAATTTTTCAAATTTCAAATTTATTCTTAAAATTTATTCTTAAAATTTTAAATTTTAAATTTCAAATTTTAAATTTCAAATTTTAAATTTCAAATTTTAAATTTAAAATGTAAATTTTTTAAATTTCAAATTTCAAATTTCAAAAAAAAAGTTTGCAAATTTAGAATTATAACTTTTAAATTTTTAAATTTTAAATTTAATTTTTATTTAGATTTTAAATTTAAAAAAAATATTTAAAAATTTTAAAATTTAAAATTAATTTTCAAGTTTTTAATTTTTTAGTTTGCATAAATCTTTTGAAATCGTACTATGTGAATCCAAATAGCTAATAATTTAAATTTAAAATTTCTAATAGCTAATTTTTTAAATATTGTGAGAAATTCTCTGGGATTGTATAATTTGTATCCAAACGGTTTTTAAAATGATTCCATAGTTTTTTGGACTTACAGGATTCCGCATTTTATCCGGACCAAAACTACGGTATTTAGACTCCATGGTATTTTTTTACTGCGCATCAAAACAGGACCTTAATATTGAACCTCTGAATTGAAAGTACGAGATAAATAAATAATCGATAAATTCATAGCGTGCGAATAAAAAGTATAATTTGGTGCAAGCAATAATTTTTAATTTAAGGACAAGGCTAAAATGGAACACTATTAAAAGCTTAGCCGCTTAAATTGAAACCTCTCAATTTTTTTTTAATTACTAGAAACCCCAAAATAATTCTGGATCTTTAACGGAACTGGGAACAATTTTGTTCTTCTCTCTATTTTATTAGATAAATAGTATATAAAAAAAATATACTAACATAAATATTATCATTATGATAACACATTTTTACTTAAATTCAAAAATTAACTAAATTTTATATATTATTTATTTTATTAAGTTGCATCATTTATATATTAATATTTAATTATTTTTTTTTATTTTAAGTATTATATATATTAAATTATTTTTTCATATGTTATATTAATATATTTCTTTTAAATTTGTATTAAATTTAAAATTAAGTATATATACTTTATTTTATATAATAATTTATTTTATGTAACAATTTATATTATATAATTATCCATAATATATGTAATGAATAAAATATATATATGACTAGCTTATATTTTATCCCTTACGTATATTATGGATAAATTATATTAAACAAATTATTGTATAAAATAAATTGTTATATAAAATAAATTAAATTATTACATAGAATGTTATAATATAAATTGTTACGTAAAATAATTTTGTAAATAATTTTATATAAAATATACTGACATAAATTAATTATTTTATTTTTGTAAGCATATTTAGACATTGCTCTAGACTTTTTATCCAAACACTATTAAGGGCTCTTCCGCAACACCGTTCTACCATCCTCTGACGAACCAACCTACATCGGACCACGAATGGCTCATTTACGATCTTCGTAAATGAAAACTATATTAATTTTTTATCTTGAAAATTTGAAATTATAAAATACTTTTACACTATATAATTTATACGTTTTAAGACTTTATATTATTTATTGTATTATGTGATATTTAAACACGAGTTATGTTATAATCTTTTAAAAATTATGTATATTTTTTTTTTTGGGAAAGGATAGGAGCCAAAAAAACAAAAATCTTGTGGGTAACCCGCAACCCATCCGCACCCCCGCGGGCAGGTTGGGTAAAGTTTGGTTATCCAAAAATTTACGGATAAATTTTACCCGTGCCCGTGCATACAATAACCCACCCACGATTTACCCAACCCGTCCATTTGCCAGGTCTAAGTAGGGAGGCCTTCGTACTCATAAGTCGTTTTCGATAATATAACTTCCTAATCGATCATACATATAATTAAACATGATCTAGAGTATTTGAGTCTTCTAGAAAATAAATTTCATAAATAATAAAGTCTATAAAGAGCGCATAAAATGAATGGTTAAAATCGAACGACCTCCTAAAAATAGAGCATTGGATTCTTTATTTTTAAGATCGGAGTTAATGATCTTTATCTAAATAGTAAATAGAAATTATTACCAAAAATTCAACCAATTACGATTCTTTTACACCGTTAAACTAGCAAGCATCCTATACTGATAGTTAAAAATTGTTAATTTTGAGATCTTTTGATTGTATGGCAAATACTGTCGAAAAATTATTAAATTTAGTTTCTGGAAGTCTCAAATACTTTAAATCATGTTTAATTATATGGATCGTCAATTCAGAAGCTTTTTTATCGAAAACGACATATGAGTACAATTGTCTTCATACTTGTAAGAGTACAATAGCCAAACTCTTATCTTATATTGGAATTAGGCTGGAATACTTTTAATAGCACTAAGTTATTGGTGCTATTAAATTTTTTGCCCTTGGATGAAAAGATGTGTGGTTAGGATGGTAATGATACCCTAGGGTTGAGTCAGCGATTGATTGAATAGTATGATCTAACGGATGAAAATGACAAACGAAATAGATCTAACGGCGAAAAACTTAATAGCACCAAGTGCTTGGTGCTATTAAAAGCGCCGCAGTCGGAGTCCTTATATTGTATTCTAGTATTTTATATACTAGACTTTCCAGACTTTCCATTTAAGAAGGCAAATATCAATCATTAAGTTCTTTACCACTTTGATGTCAAAATATTACTCGCACGGAGAAGATATAAGAGAGATTTGCTAATTCACCGTCAAAAAAAGGTTCATGAGTTGAGAGAGTGAGAGAGAGAGAGAGCACCACAAAAAAAAAAAAAAAGGGGTACAAATGATGCACAACTCAGATTGCTACATTCGTTAGACGAGTAAAGGTATCGGAACCAAACAAAGCTGGCCGTCATAAACAATGGCAATTCTCTCCCAATTTTATTTGCATGAGACTAAAAACAATAAAAAAAAATGTGAAAAACATAAAATCCAAAAAGATCAAATAATATTTAATGAGCGACAGTTGCAACGGATTCGGGTTGTGGGTCCGGTTCCTTGTTCAGTGCGTCCCAGTCAATCTCCTTCAAAATTTGGAGTCTCTCATCCAAAGGTACAAAACCTGATTGTGGATTAACTGCTCCGCAGAGACCGGCTTTATATATCAGAACAATACTGCCCCCTATATCTGGGCCATGAAGCTTCCCCGTCAGTAATATTACTGACTCGAAGAGGCAAAAATAGAGATTTTCCCTGATAAGTAGTAACCAAGAAAAGAAGAAAAAGGTTAAAAAGTTAGGTGTTTAGCATTTAAAATCCAAGTTAATCATAACTGTGACTATAGTTTTCTTATTTGGTTGTCTTTCAAACATAGGATGCATCAGGATTACAAATAAGTATTCATATTATTATTACTGTGCACACACATGCATGTGGGTATCAAGGTGCGTGTATATATATATATATACATAAAGCTAAAGATCAGCCAGACAGCTATGTCAGAGTATGCACCAGAAAGATTAATGGAGCCTAAAATCATTCCTCCAATTACATTTACACAATGGAAAAGAGGAGGAAGGAACCACAATTCATTTGTTGTAAAAACAGAATATACGAAACTTGGTAACAATTTAAAACTATTCTTTAACAAGCTAGAAGGGACTATTTTGCCATGCTTCTAAAAATTTACCTTCCGATTGAGTAACTTGCCAAAGCTCTTCACCCATTTTTTCCAACCAACAGGCCCTTCCTCCAGTGCTTCACGAAGCTCTCCACTATCATAAGCAGAAATCAAACTTGCCGCTACCTCGGAAAGCTTATCTTGCACAATGGGTTTACCACAAAGGCAACATTTCAAGTTGTATATAAAGCATATGCTCAGAGAAATAAGAGAACTACATTCCTATATGCATCAAAGTTCTACACACCTGCTTAAAGTAGAGAGGACTGGATAAGATAGCAAATTAGATAAGGCTGTGTCAGCATCTGTTATCAGGTCGATCCCGTCCTTCAACAGTTCGGTTGCATCCTGCACTTATTGTGTTGCAAGAGTTAGAATTCCGTCCTAGGATTTTCAATTCAGATTAAATTTTTTTTTTGGGAAAGTCTGCAGTAAGTTAAGGAAATACTAGTTACGCGTACATATAATATGGGAGTCATTAAATGTATGATCTTACAGTGGCATACCACCATTTCGTTGTGGCTAACCAAGAGATAGAAAATTATATGTTTGTGGGGTATATATATTTGTGTTTGTTACTACCATCAGTGCAGTTCTTTTTCTACAAGGCATACATATAGCCTACTGTCTTAGTCCACATCAAAATATGGGATCTGCATACTACAGTAAAATTGAAAATTTGAGGTGAGGTTGTTTCCACTATTTCTCTCTTTGATCAACGCGTTCTCAAAATGTAAGCCCGGGACATCTAAAATCTCACTTATCATTACCTAGGTTATAGGACATAATAATTCCTCTACTAACAGTTAATGACTTGCACCGTTACATGCAAATCTGTGCTACGCAAATAAATAAATATTGTGCAAGTACGAGAAGGAGGTAAGAGATAAACATAAATAACAAGCGTCAAGTAATAAATTAAACAATAGACGCACTATGAAAAGTCAAAACAAATAAGATGAAAATTTCCAAGCCTGCTATGTATATGTGAAAAACCTTGACAAAACTGCCTTCAGCTTCGAGGAGAATGCCAGTGCGCTTCCACTGATCTCCGAAAATCTTGATCAGTTCATCTAAAGGAAGGGATCTTAAATGTTGCCCGTTCATCCATCTAATCATAAAAAAGTAATATGTCACAGAACCAGCAAATAATACTTCATAACTTAAAAGATCAATGCATAGAAAGTTCAAACCAGCCTATTCCCATTCTTTTTCTCAAGTGTTCACCTTAGCTTTGTAGAATCAAAGATCGCCCCACTTTTATTGACACGTTCTATCGAGAATTTTTCAACTGTAAATAGAAAGAGCACAGCTCGGTAAATATTGATATACAATGAAAAGAAAACCTCATATTCTAGTTTTTACAGCAATAGGAAAACTAACCAAGCTGATCAATGGTGAAGAATTCATTTTCTGTACCGTCCCCCCAACCCAAAAGAGATAAATAGTTTACCATTGCTTGAGGCAGGTATCCCATCTCTCTGAACTGCCAGAGAAAAAGGAATGCATGCGTACAAGTATCAGATACAAGATTTTAAGGTTTTTCCGTAATTAGATATAGGATTTTGTAAGTGTTACCAGAGAATATCATCATTAACTACCTGCCCTACTGAAGTTGCACCATGGCGTTTCGATAGTTTACTTCTATCTGGCGCAAGAATTAGGGAAACGTGCGCAAAAGAAGGCATTGGAAATCCAAGTGCCTACAGGAAAATATTGACGATGATGCCAATTTACCCATCGTTACAAGAAAGCCAGCATAAATATTTACAAAAGGAGAAACAAAAAAGACAAATAAAAAGAAAAAAAAAAAGAAGAAGAACTGACATTATAAATAAGTGCTTGTCGCAACGTGTTTGGCAAATGCTCCTCTGCTCTGTACAAGAAAGGGATATAAAGAAGACCACACATCAGATATTCAACGTGAAAACTCAAAATAGATTGACCTAATCATAGGAGATACTTCAGTTATGTGAGTATACAACCTAATAACATGGGATATGCGCATTGTAGCATCATCAACAGTGACACAGAAATTGTATACAGGTTGACCATTGCTTCTCATGATGACAAAATCTCCGAGTGTGTCTAAGCTCCAACTGACCTTCACAGAACTATCAGACCGATAAGTAAATTTATATGAATACAACTATAAATATGACAAGAGTCATAAGCTTTTAAGTTGAATAAGCAATAAAGGATATTACTTCTCCACGAATAAGGTCACTGATTTTCAGCATCCCTTCTTTGGGCACGCGAAAGCGGTAAGTATAAGGCGTTCCTTCCACCAACTTCTCTTCTATTTCTTTTTCTGAAGCAGTGGCCCACTTTCCTGTATATACTGGAGGCAGCTGCAGCCGCTTTGCAGTTTCCTTCATTTGTTCAAGTTCCTGGAGAAAATGATAGTTCATAAGGAGAATGAAGCGTCATCAACTAATAAGTACAGAAACTATAAAAACCTTGAAGTAAAACCAAACTTCACCTTTGGGCTCACTAACAATCTTTGGTATTTCATAAAGCATGCGGAAGGCCCTTTAATCCAAAAGGACTTTTATGTTTTAAGTAATTGGATGCTTCTATAAATGATTTAGGTACATCCATCTTTAAAAAAAAATAACAAAAGAAGCATCTCCATAGGAATGAAATTAATTCATCAAGCAATGCACAGAGAATTCTATACAAATTATAATCTACAATCTTCGTAGGCCGCTTAAAGGACAAGTTTATATTGCATAATGGCTGCATTTACCCAATCAATTTACCATACGGAGTTTTGCGTGTGCAGATAATTTCTGTGATGCTATACCGAGCAAAAGTGTCAACTTCGGAATCATATACCAAATTACCTCATTAGAGCAAAAACAACGGTAAACAGCACCAGAATCCAACAACTTAGCAGCATATTGTTTGTAAAGGGAATTCCGTTCTGACTGTCGGTAAGGACCGTAATCTCCACCGACACCTGGACCTGAAAATTCATCACATGATACTTTTCATCTTCGATGCATGCAATGTAACATAAGTTTGCTTTCCAATTTCTAGTTAATAACAGTAAACACGTTCAACTTTAAAGGAAACAACTGCACAATCTTATCTTTAAAGGGTTCAGCAGTGAGACAACAAATCACCTTCATCCCAGTCAAGACCGAGCCAGGAGAGATCATTCAACACTGCTTCCTCCGACTTGTTAGTAGACCTCTCCAGATCGGTGTCTTCAATTCGAAGTATAAATCTTTCCCCCTTGGACCTATAAGTAAATATTTTCATAATGTAAAAATCTACACAGTACGTCAAAAAGAGAAGAAGCTAATTTGACTGAAATTAGAAATGAAAAACAGCTCCTTTCCATGAGGCAAGGCAAAATTGCAATTTGCAAGAGGAATGGACTACAAAGCTAAACAAATAAAGGAAGCAGCTATATTAGATGCAAGCTAGTTACATACAGGAAATCATCTTGCGATCTCCAATTTTAGCAATCAACCTTTACTTCTCAATTGTAATATACGCAAAAGAAAAAAAAAAAAAAAAAAAGGCACATGGTGATGCCCCCTCCTATCTTCGGAATATAGAAATTATTACACAGATTAACAAATTCGTATAGACGATGCGTTCGTAGGGAGTGGTGAATCCACGGAGAGCGAAAAGCCAAAGACGAACCTAGCGAAGAGGTGGTTGAAGAGCGCCGTCCTAGCACCGCCGACGTGGAGGTTCCCCGTGGGCGACGGGGCGAAGCGGACGCGGACCTCGCCCTGCGCCGGGGCGGCGGCCGAAGAGGCCGAGACGGCGAGGCTCCGCCGCCGATGGGCGAGGTAGGGCTTCGAAGCGAGTGGCGATCGGAGAAGAAGAGGTGCGAAATCGGGAGAAACCCTAATTCGGAGCCATGGCGCTCCCACGAGACCCGCCATTTTTTTGACCATGGAAGAAGAGAAGCAGCAGCAGCAGCAGCATGTCAGGACTTAGAAAAATTCTGCACAGTCCTGTTTCTGGCCCAACTCCGCAAGCTGAAAACGGATCGAAACGGATTGACGGTGAGACCCGAATCCAGCCCGCTTTGGGTAAATAAAGGATTGTGTAACCGCTGCCATTAAGTCTCATTAAATCCTTATAAAAAATAGCCATGAGTCATGGGTAGCTCTTAGGCTTGGCATTAATGAGGGCTCGTTAAGTATAGTTAATGGGAGAGTTAATGGGTAAGTTATGGTAGCTTAATGGGTGAATTTATGTACCTTAATGGGTGTGTTTAGTGTAGGCTAGATTCAATGTATCTAGATGTCTATAAATTGTGGGGTTGGCTAAGACCAAGTAGAAAAGAGAATGTGTATGTGTGAGTTGTAATCCTAATTTTTTAAGTAGTGGAGTACTTAGTTTTTTTGGGAACCTCTACTTCTCTCTCATTTCTCTTTTGTAAATACTTAGTCGTAGGGCGCGAAGGTCCGGACTAGCAACAGGGAGTTAGGCTTGCCCATTTTCGAGCAGGAAGACAGGCGCCGTACGGACTTTGCGAGCGAAATCGCTAAGACCGTGACAAGCAGCTCGTCTAGTCGTCTTTCACCTCAAGTCACCTGCGCTCTCTTACACTTTTGAGTTGAGGAGGATATCGGAGGATGTATAGTATAGGCAATAGAGATAGGGGTGGCAACTGAACCAAGCGTTTCAGCCTCAGCTCTGTGTTAATAAGCTCGGTTCTGAACTCGATTAAACCTGGCTCCAAATTAAATAAAAACATACTTGAATATACATTTTACACTAAATTGACCATGTGGTCCTCAGATTATAAGATAAGAAACGTGATATTTTAATGATCAAACTTTAATTTATTGTTTTTTTAGTTTAAATTTTTAGATTCTTTTATAATTAAGTTTTAAAATTTAATTTAGTTGACTAAGTATTATTGATAATGCAATAATAATTAAAATATTTTTTTTTACAGTAACGATGCGTCAATATTTCATCGACAAAATCAATTGTGAAAATTATAAAATTCGACTCATAAATTACAATAGAAATTAAAAATTGACGATCAAAGTATCATGCTCCACATAGTTTAAAGACCAAACGTGCAATTCACCATAAATTTTAGCTCAAAATTAGTTTCAAATTAAGCTTGAGCATAATTATCTCGATAAGCCACGGTTCGAGTAGAGTCGAGATTATGTTGATATATATATATTACATGCCTAATGTGTAAATATAAATATAGTCAAGGAGTCGCAACAAAAAAAATTTAGCTTTCAAATGATTGAAGAATTTAATTGTACCACCATGTTCTACGGACTCAAAATATAAAAAGAGTATTATTGGGCATTGGTTCCCAGGAACATAGAGATTGTAAAAAAACAAATCCTTATGCTATGGAATCATTTTGTCTGGGGTAAAAAAGTGAAGGAAACAGATCAAATTAATCAACGGCAGGATCTAGACATTTTTTTTTGTTTTTTTAGAGAAAAATAGTATACTAGTTTCGTTTTTTTTAAAAAAAAATAAATTTAGCTGAAAATATAAATCAATTAAAATTCGAATTTAAAAACTCGAATATCAACCATCAAATTTTTTATCACTTGCGCTAAAAACAAACGGTCGTTAGGATTTAAACATTTTGATCACAATATATGTAGAGCTATATAGGCTCTCAACAAAAACTCCAGTTACATGACTCCATCACTACAGTTTATATATTAACACCAGTACAGTATTAAACACAAAGGAGAGGTGGCCTATTTATTTATTTATACATTAAGAGTGCATAACTAAATTTCCACATATATATATATTATATATATATAGGTACATATATATACATATAGAGTTTTGCTAGAATACTATCGGTAGTAAACCGAGCGGTTTACTACTGATTTGTTTTCGATGCTGGAGCTTCCAAATCGACGATCGGCACCGTTGAACATGATCTAGACCATTTAAACTATCTAGAAATCAAATTTCACGCTTTTTCGATATTATTCTTTTGTCCATCAAGTGAACAGAAAATGAATGGCTGAAAATGAATATCCTATAAAAAGTGATGATAGAAGTCTTGTAATCAAGATCAAGAGTACAGATCTTATTTTAAATAGTTCAAAGAATTTTCTAACAAAAATTTAGTTGATTTGGATTCTTCTATACCGTTAAACGAGCAAACACACAATATCGGCCATTAAAATTACAGATTTTGTAATTCTTTGACCGTTCGGATAATGATATCAAAAAAACATGAAATTTGATTTCTAGATAGTTTAAATAGTCTAGATCATGTTCATCGGTGCCGATTGTCAATTTGGAAGCTCCAGCATCGAAAACAAATCGATAGTAAACGGGGCGGTTTACTACCGATAGTGGCCCAGCTCTATATATATATATATATATAGATGGTCCTCGATCGATTCTCACGCGCCACCTTTCCTGCTTGGCTCACGCTGTCGGTTCGTCCGGCAGCTTACTGGTGCTACTGCTCATCGGCAAAGCGCCGCTATTCACATCCAAAGAAGCCACCCCGCTGATGAATGTAGGATCGTCAATGACGCCCCTCGCCGCGCTCTTCACGTACACGCCGATGGCATTGAGGCGGGAAGAATCGTCGCGGCCATGGAACCCGGCAATGCCAGTGTCGCATCGGAAGTCGAAGGGCTCGCCGATCTCTCTGCCGTACGGGCCGTAAGTAGCTCCGTCGGCGGTAGCAAACTTAAGCGAGCGTATAACCTTGCAGAAGTTATAGGGTTCCTCCTCCTCGTCAGGGAATGGAAACAAATCAGGATCCAAGCACAATGAGCTATAATGCCCACGCACCCAGGTGAGAGGACCACTCAAGGAAATCTGAAAAACAGTGAAATACAGTTCAGCATTCGTACCCTGTAAATTTTAAATTATGAAAATACACGTATTTATGTACCTACTCCTCTCAGGCCAAAATAGTTACCATATACCGTCGTACGTTCGAATTAGTAGAAATTAAAAATGTACTGTGATCTAGCAAATTTGACTGTCAGACCCTTCTGCGTCGTTCGCCCCTTGATCAAAATGTCTAGATCCGCCGGTTGATCAAGTAAAAATCAATTTTCAAAACTCATGAAAACTTGTTTTTTTAAAAAGCTTCATCATGTCGTTGATCTGAACGCTTTATTATTAAAACTAACATAGAAATTTACTCATTTCCCCCTATTTTACTTTTTATTTTTCCTCTAATGCCTTTTGGCGTGAGATTAAATCCACGACTAGGCAGAAAGGCAGGTATTATTTTAGTATTGGCTCGGATACACTATATATTACTCAAAAAGATTAATAATAAGATAATAGAGTATTTTTTTATAAAATAATTTTTTAAAATTTTATAATTTAAAAAATAATTTTATCAAATTTATTTTTGATAAACTAACCTTCTAAAAGCGGTAAATCATTCACCGCTTTCAGAATATATCGTACGGCTATTAAAGACGGTGAATCATTTACCGTCTTATTTAGTGAATCGTTCACTGTTTTTAGAAGTTTTATTCTTTTTTTGAATACGGTAAATGATTCACCGCGTTTAAAAGATTAATTTATCAAATAAAAATTTGGCACGATTACTTCACTAATTATTAAATTTTATAAAATTTTTTTATAAAAACGCGCGCGCGCATAGACACACACTACACAGTGAAGAGGAGAAAAGAAAAGAAAAAAAAAAAAAAAGAGATCTAATTAAGTTGCCTGCTTACCAAGTCGAAGTTGCCATCGGCGCCGCCGTGACGGCGAGAGCGGAGAAGGGTGCCTTGGCGCTCGTAGGTGGTTTGGATGGAGTAGATGATATCTCCGTGGCATATGCAAATCTCCCTCACGTCACCCCCGGCGCCGTCGTCCCACTGATTCCCGTCGTCCTTCGATCCCTTCCCATCTAGCCTGTAGAAGATAACTCCGTCCCCGCACGACGATCCCGTCGCCATGTATCACCAACCCCCAGTCGATCGAGTGGAAATTAAGGAGAATGGAGCGAGCAAAAGGAAAGGCCAAAGTGAGCTTACTTATTACTCTCCCCTTTCGTTTTCGCCTTTCTTTTTTCTCTTTTTGAGGGAAAAGAGCATTCCACTCTCCCAAGAGAAGAAAAATTATTGCTCGCGCGTGGTCCCCATTTGTCGCTCAACAGTCAACACTCAAACTTCACAATTAAGCAAACTCTAGCGACTCTGTAAGTTAAATTTAAAAACATTTATTATTATATTATTATCGATATAATAGCGTAGGAACCCGCGTGTTGCGGCAGGTAGAAAGCATTGCAAATAGTCAAGATATTTTTTGAAAGTACCTAATAAGTGTAATAGTAAAGAAGTTAAATGAAATCATTAAAAAAAAAGAACTTATAATATGTGAAGAGAGAAAAAAAAAAATTGACCTAACATAACAAAATCTAAAGGACTTACTTCAGATTATGATAAGCCTCTCACAATTCCATCCAAGAATATATTTTGAAAAATTATTTTGTGAAAGTGTTCGTGGGTTTAACACTTTTGACTTTGAAAGCAATTTAGTTCTTCTTTTTCAAATACTGTCTAAATTTCGTTCCTAAGTGTTGATAAAATATAGATCTTAAAATGCATTTGATTCATTTAAAAGCAAAGGCATTAATTATTTTATATTTTTTAACGCTTAGTTCGTTTCTTTGTAGACTTTTTGGTATAGTTTGAAGTAAAGTCTAGAAATTGAAGAAGAAAAAATAACATTTAATGAATAATATCTAGAACATCTATACAATTAGCAACTCTACAATTAGGTGTAAAGTGTCGCATATCTGAAAGCTTATGAGTCTTCTTTTCATCTCCGCAATCGCCTTGATTGACGGCGCTGCCGTCTCTGCTGCCGCCATCAATATCGTCATCCTTCGCCACCAACGCTAGCACCTCAGCTCTTCCTTCGCTGTTGTGTAGGGTGTGTGATAGGAGTGTAATAGTGCAATTAAAATTATAGCACTCACAGCATATAATTATTATATTAGATTAGATAGTGCTTAGGTTATATTCTGGCTTTTAATGCCTCGTGATAGTGGGAGTTGCACGTTAGAATTATAATAATGATTAACGAATATAATATATAATTATTATATTAGATTAGATATATAACTTAACGTAGTTCACTCATCAATTAAGCAATGTAATAAGAATGTAAATGGCCATAAAAACGTATATAAATAGTGGTTAAATTACATTTTGGCTTTTAATGCCTCACGATAGTGGAAGTTGTTAGAATCATAATAATGATTAATGAAAGTGGATTCGAAGAGTTTCTCATGGTTAAATTAGATATATAACTTTGATGAATAACGTAGATAATTAATCAATTAATCACATAATGAGAATCTAAAAGGCCATGAAAACGTATGTAAATATTGGTTAAATTATAATTTGAGTTTTAATATCTCATGGTAGTGGGTGTTGCATGTTAGAACAATAATAATTAATAAAAAATAATGGATTAGAAAAGAAGCTAGTGAAAATGAAGGATAACTTGTCACGTGGTAAAAAATATTGCAGCTTCATATAGGTTTATAGATTATACATACTATCACAATTATAGTGTAGTTGGAGGTTCACTAAAAAAACAATACATTTGTTCACCCTGTGCACCTATGAACCATGCTCTGCACTTCAAGAAGCTGCCAATTCATCTCATACTTCCAATTTAACCATCCAAATTATAAATAAATAAAAAAAACTGCTATATACAAAATTGTATAGATTAAAAAATAAAAAAAGGGTAGACGAAAATATGGTGTACAGATATGAATACACTTGTTGTATGCAACAGTTTCTATCATTTTGTAGCGGAGCTCCGTTAGGGGTGAAAGCGAATCAGATATAGACTGATATTTGACAATATCATATCCGCCTCCATATATATATTTTTTTTCAGATACAAATTCAAATAGAGATATGAGTCGATTGCTAATTTTTTATTACCACATCCGTTAAAAATGGATTCAGATACAATCAGATATTTCTTCAAATTTTAATATGGATTGGATATTATTCGAATAATAATATACAGTAATATAACATATAAATAAGAACTAGAATTAGGTCCTATTTGGATGCGCAGTAAAAAAATTTCGTGGAGTTTAAATACCATAGTTTTGGTCCAGATGAAATGTAGAATTCTGTAACTCCAAAAAAATTTCATAGGTTCATTTTAAAAACTGTTTGGATACAAATTATACAATATCATAAGATTTCTGACAATTTTAATAAATTAAAAAATTAAAAATTAAATTTAGATTATAAAATTTGAAAATTAAAAAATTTAAAATCTAAATTAAAATTGAATTTAAAATTTGAAAATTAAAAGTTACAATTCCAAATTCAAAAAAACTAGAATTTAAATTCAAATTTGAAATTTAAAATTTAAATTTTCAAATTTGATATTTGAAAATTTGAAATAACAAATATAAATTTAATTTTAAATTTCAAATTTTAAAAACTTTAAAAAATAAATTTTAAATTTTAAATTTTAAAAATAAATTTCAAAAATAAATTTGAAGTTAAATTTGAAATTTGAAATTTAAATTTTAAAATTAAAAATTTGAAATTTGAAATTTAAATTTAAAATTTAAAATTTAAATTTTGAAATTTGAAATTTGAAATTTGAAAATTAAAATTTGAAATTTGAAATTTGAAATTTGAAAAAAAAAATTGAAAAAAATTTGAAAATTTAAAATAAAAATTTAAAATAAAATTTGAAAATTTTTTAATTTGACATTTAAAATTTGAAATATAAAATTTACAATTTATAATTTAAAATTTAAAATTTAAAATTTCAATTTGAAATTTAATATCTGACATTTGAAATTTAAAAATTAAAAAATTTAAAATAAAATTTGAAATTTGAAATTTGAAAATTAAAATTTAAAATTTGATATTTGAAAGTTAAAATTTGAAATTATAAAAATAGAAAATGTGAAATTTAAAATTTGACATTTAAATTTTTGATATTAAAAATTTTAAATTCATTTTAAAATTTAATTTAAAATTTGATACATGTTTGGTGTAAGAGAGTCCAAGAATGATAAAAAAAAATTTCTTTGGTTAGAATGGATTATAAGTTTATTCCATTTTTTGGAGTATAGTCTAACTATACTCCGAAAATTACACCATTTTTTTTTTCTTTCCAAACGCTTCACAGAAAAAAATTTCTATAACCGTAGCATAATTTAACTATGCTACGTTTTTAGAAGTATCCAAACGGGGCCTTAGTAACAATGCAACTAAAAATTCATCCATGTTCAAATTTCTATATAATTATATTATTTGAATAAAATCTAAGATTTAACAAACATAAATATAATAATTATATGAAATTCATAATAAAATAAACGAAAGACACAAAAATCATATTATTTTCTCATAACATATATTAACCGTTTCCTTCTCTTCCCATAAAAAGTAATCAAACATGCTCCTTATTTTTCCACAAATAACAATTAAGCCGCCTCTATCCCCAAAAAAAAGAAACAATTAAGCTCTTCTTATCTCCCCACATATATTAGCAATCAAATAATTTAGATTTTTTTTCCCTTACATATCATGAAACTTGATAGAATAATACTGAAATAGGGGAATGTGATTGTTGGCGCAGAAAAAATAGCGTTAGTTGGTAGACGGCTCGGCTCACGTAATTGACTGACATAGACAAATAGACTAATGACACATGGTGCACTAGGAGCCGTGAATGAGCTTTGGGCAGAAACGGTTGTGAACATACGAGCGATTTTCGTAACCAATAAAAATGTGGCCAGAGAACTCTCCCACTACGCGAATCGTCCGGTAACCGTAGGATAGCTGAGAGCTGGCAGGAATACTATAAATAGTGAAAGGTTGCCTGCAATAAGACTCTTTTTCCGAACACAATCTTTTCCCGAACACAAGACCGCTACTTTTTAATTCTCTTTCTAATTCTAGCATCTACAACTTTCGTAAGAGTAGTCTGTAACCCTTCCATTTCGTAAGAGTAGCTTCTAGTTTTAGAGATTAGTCTTTAATTTCTCTCTAATCCGAGTCGTAGTGATCTGCAGTCCCTATAATTTCCATCTGTTAATAAAATATAATTTGTTCCTATTCCAGTTTCAGCCGAATTAGTTCCTACTCCCCGAGTTCGGTTCGATTTACACATCGAGAGAGAACACAGTTGAGCCAATCCCTTCTCAACCAAATCACTTAATCTTGGGCACTCCAGAGTCAATCCAAGAGCTAGGGATGTCAATGGGTCGGGTTTGGGTCGGGTTTTCAAAAACCCGAACCCGAACCCGAACCCGAACCCGAACCCGAACCCGAACCCGACAATCAAATTGAAACCCGAACCCGGACCCGAACCCGGCGGGTTTTAAAAATCCATACCCATACCCGACCCGACCAAAAACCCGAAACCCGAACCCGAACCCGAAAATCCAAACCCGAAGTAATGATTTTTCTTTACCATATTTCAAAATATATTATAGTAAAATCAAAACTTTTCAAAACACAATCAAATATAAGTAAATAAATAATATATATATAATTTGACCATTGGATGAAAATTCAATGGCTAAAATATTATTAGACATTTTATATATTATATAAGTAAATAAATAATATATATATATATATATATATATATATAATTTATTCTGGTTCGGGTTCGGGTTCGGGTCGGGTACATACAAAATCCATATCCGTATCCATACCCGTATCCATACCCGTCGGGTTTTTATTTTCTATACCCATACCCGAATCCATATCTATTTAGTTCGGGTAAACCCGCCCCGTTCAGGTTCGGGTTCGGGTAATATTTCGGGTACCCATACCCATTGACATCCCTACCAAGAGCCGATCCGCAAGTTTGAAGGCGCGTTTGACCTGGTCAACAGCTTGACTTGGTCAACATTTTGAAAGTTCGGTTCGAGGCACAACAGGGATATTGGGATTAGAGAATGAGGGGAATGAGATATTGGAATGTAATATTGTACTATAAAATATAACTAGTGTAGAAGCCCGCGCGATGCGGCGGGTAAAATTATAGTAAAAATTTACGGATTAAATAAATACATAAAAATATAAAAAAATAGTAAATAATCATTTTGATTGGTCAATAATAAAAAAATATACTAAAATTTTTTGTAGAATAAAAACACAATACAGTAGACAATAAAAAGAACAAAAAGAAAAAACTATATAAGAATGAATAAACTGTTGCATGGGATATTCTGAAGAAGTATTTAACATTTTGTGAAAAAAAAAATAATAAATTAAAAAAAGCATATTGATGTAGAGAGAAAGAATAAAAAATATCAAATTCCTCAAATTTAACTATTAAATAAAAAAATTGGTAAAGAAGAAATATGTTACCTAACTTATGCTGCCCATTGAAATTAATTAATTAAAAAATATCTTAAATTGATGGAAATGTGTGAAGGTGGAGAGGTGGGTAGTGATCTTATGTACGAAGTAAATTATTTCAACATTTTTTCAATCTCACCTTTCATGATGGGTGGTAGGCCAAGGGCCTTTAAAAAAAAAAAAAAAAAATCCCAAAAATTATTTTTTAAATTTTTTTTCCCCTTCAAATGTAATAGAGAATCAGAAATTAAAGAGAGAATTATCCTTAAAGATCGCATTTTTTAATTAATTTTTCATGCAAAAAATCTATTAAAGAAAACCCCACCCAGTGTATAAGTACATCCCGCACATCGCACTCAATATTTGACGGTTGACATTTTAAAAATTAAAATATAATTCAACATATGCAATCTATAACATCAAAAACTACAACTTTTGAAACTTTAATATCAAAATTATCTCAACAATCGTTCAATTCGTAAGAAATAAGTGACCAAAATTTACGATTTTTGGCGCACCGTTGCCGTTGCCGCCGACGCAAGTGGGCATGGACCCGACGACACCTTCTCAGGCGATGGCGACGGCAACAACAGCGACGACCTCTTCGAAGATGGCGGATGCGAATGTGAATATGTTGAGAGAGAGAGACTTGATGGTGAGAGAGAAGAAAGGAAAAAATATATATATATATAGAGAGAGAGAGAAAGAGAGTAAGAAGGCAAAAGAAGGCCAACGTATGGGAAGGTAAAAGGTTACTATTAGTGTTTATTTGAAAATGGAAAGACGGAACATTAATTGTGAAAAGATGAAGAGTTATGTAAAATAATAAACATTCATAAATGATGCATTAAGAATGCAACGTATGGAAAGAGAAAAAATTATTATTAGTGCCTATTTGAAGATGGAAAGATGGAGCATTAATCATGGAAAGACGAAGGGTTATATAAAATCGCAAACATTCATAGATGACCTAATTTAATGAAAAAAGGAAAATTTATAAAAAAATGGAATTGTAGGATTGTTTGCCACGTGGCAAAAATTATCGTGGCTTCATATAGGGTTATAGATATTATGAAAAAATTGGATATTTGTATCCATATTCATTTTTTTCGATATCTGGATAATTTTGACTTTCTAAAATTATATCCATATCCATATCCGACCGGATCCAAACATTTTCTATCTAGATATGAATAATTTCGAATAGATATGGATATTATTGGATAATATCTGATTTGTTTTCAGCGCTAAGCTACATCCACACATGTTGGTTTGTTATGGTAGAATAGTTAAAATTTCAAAATGTCGAATAAAAAATAGAAAAGCAACTTAAAAATATATTTATTATATAAAATTAATTTCTTTAACTTTCGATGATCTTAATCTTAATCATTCTTATTACTGTTTGTTACTCTTTTTAAAAAATTATTTTGCACAAAAAACAATATGTATTGTAAAATGTTGAAAAATTGATTCTAAATAGGGAAGGGCCTGTTCAGCATTTAGAGATGCACTATAAGTTAGTTTGATACTTTGATTAATTCTAACGCAGAAGCTACAATCTTTGGGCTTCTGCATTCATGTCGGTTGATACAGTTTTTGCATCTGGGTAACACAACGCAGCCTGGCTTTGTATGTGCAAAACATTGGGCCAAAAGTGCGGTTCCAATAAGCTCAAGTTGGGCCAAATGCGCCCTTAGGCCTTGTTTGGATGCGTGGTAAAAAAACTTCATAGAGTTTACATTCTGTAGTTTTAATCTGAATGAAAAAAAAAAAAAAAAAAAAATTGTAACTATAAAAAAATTATACTCTACAAAATTAATTTCTTTTTAGGCTCCCAAATATCTCATTGGATAATTTTTCTATAGGTATATAGTATAGTTTAACTATGCTACGTTTTATAGTGCATCCAAACAGGCCCTGAGTTTTTATTTTCCATCAAAAATCACCGGTAAATGGAAAGCCCCATTTTCCCTCAAATTTGTAAAAGTATTTTATCGGAAAAATACTTTACAGCTAACAAAGAGATCCAAAATTACTTTTCAAACTGAAAATGATTTTTTAGAACTTTTTACAGCAATCCAAATACTCCTTTAACAATCGATGATTGTGTAAAACCTACCTAAACTAAGAAGGTCATTGAGACCTTTCTCCAAGACTCTGTTGTTGTCACAGACCAAAAGACGGAACTCACTCTTCGTTTAAATCCGTTCCTCGCCACCATTGTCGTAGGCAATAGCTCATCCAGTTTTCGTTGTTGTCGCTATTGCTCTAGATCTCCACCACTTTTCTAGCTCTTGTAGGGTGGTAATCCAGCTCGCTGTTCGGCTCGAAATGAGCTCGAGATCGAATCACTCATTTAATAAACGAGCCGAACACGAACTGAATTTTTCAGCTCGTTTAATAAACGAGTCGAACAAGAGCTAGGATCAGCTCGCTCATGTTCTCGCTCATGTTCGGCTCGATAACAGCTCGAATACATATATTTTATATTTATATAATTTATATTTATATGTATATAAATCAATAATTATACATATATATATATATAATATAAATTTTTTTTATTTGATTTTTAGTCCAACCTAAATATAAAGCCCAACTCAATTATAAAAAGTCTATTTATATAAAAAGTTTTAACTATTAGATCAAAGTTTAATGGGTGAGATCTCATAAATTTATTTGTTATATATATTCTTTCTAATTCTGTTAACTTGTTGTTCGTGAACCAACTCGTGTTCTGCTTGTTAATAAACGAGCCGAACACGAGCTGAATTTTTTGGTTCGATACTTTAACGAGTCAGCTCGTTCGTGTTTAGCTCGTAGACACCCTAAGTTCTTGTGGTTCTTATGTAAAGACAATTACAAGAAACAAAAATGTGCAACTTTTGTTTACTGGCAGAGGCGTATAACTAAAAAAATTGATAATATGGAGGTGTAAATCAAAAGAATAAAAATTGAGGGGGCAATTTCTAACTTCCGTATAATATGAGGGGCTTCACACATTTTCACTAACATCTGCATTTAGAAATTGATGAAAAGAGATGTTTTCCTAAAGTTAAGATGTCGATCGACAAACTAGATAAACTTTGGTTCGGTACTATGCAATTAAGCTAATCTTAAATAGAAGACGGTTCCTCATGAAGAACGTGATGAATCTTTATAAGTATGTAAAACAATAATAAATAAAACACATACCAATATTCAGGATCATATATAAAATAAAATAACTCACAGAGCGTCATAGAGAAGAAGTTCTTTATCAACTTGCGAAAGCGAGAAGTCCGGCTATGATCTGAAATTCACCAATCGAACTTGGGTGATTTGGTTTCTCCTCCTTTCTCATGCACTCTTCCGTATGGTGTGGAACCGATGGTAATTCTTACCAAAATGCTCATAAGAAGGTGGCAGGACCAATACCCCTTTTTATATAGAGTCCAGATCGACTTCCCATCAAAGTCTGATTAGGATTCTATTTAAACTTTAAATAGATGGGAACGGAATAAGATATACCATATCAAGTAGTCCTATATCTGTTGAGAAATGATTCGGTACTTTATTTTATAAAAAATAAAAAAGATCCTAACCGTTGATTGAGTAGGGATAAAATCGTAATTTTATTATGTAGCAGGTTAACAGGTTTCTTAATATGAGAGCATTTTAGTAATTAAACTAGAAAACATTATAAGAAAGTTTTCATGAATATTCCAATTAATTGATTATCTTAATTTTAGGCATTAACTGCGCATCAATTTAAGCATTAATGAAAGGAAACTTGAAATTCTACCAATTTAGGCATTAATTTAAATTATAGATATTTAGAAATATTAATGTTTTTAAACATGTTGAGTTTAAATATTTAATATTTAAATTTTTAAATTTAAATTTAAATAAGAAAAATTTTACAAAATTATTTTAACGAATTTAATGTTCATAATAACGAATTGAACGTATTTAATATGTTATAATATTTTGTATCACTTTAAATTCAACATATGTAATATTATAATTTTAATATTTTTTATATTTTAGAATCAATTTTGTATCACTATTTAAAAAAACTTGTAACGTTAGTAAATGTTTAAATTCAACTAGTTTTGACATTATTTTTGTATTATTAATTTAAACATATTTAATGTGGGTGAATATTTGAGTTCAACATATTTAATATATCTAAAAAAATTTAAATTTTTTCTAATTTAGACTTTAATTGATTAGGAATATTGGGTATAATTCAATTTATTCTTAGAATAGAATTGTATAGGCTAAAATTTTAAATTCAATATTAATTTTGTATCACTATTTAAATTCAATGTTAATTTTGTATCACTATTTAAATGTAGTTTATTTATATATTTTATCAAGTTAGTCAATCTAGTTGATTTAAGGTGATTTTGACTTTCACCTTTAAAATTTTTCAACTTTTAGTCGATTTTTAAAATATCAACCCCTTACCTTTTAGTTTGCAATTAGCTTCTTAATTTTTGTTATTTATTTTATGAAAAATTAGTATCAATGATTTAAAAATTAAATAAAATAGTTATTTCGACTGATCAAATTATAATCTATTCTATCAAGTTTCTCAGTTCAACCTACTGAGCTGAATAATAAGAATACTTTAGAACCATTAGATGTAATACAAGTTTTAAAAATTTTAATAAAACTTTTACACAAAATTTTAAATGAAAATTTGAAAAAGATTAAGATTATTGGTCAAAAAAATAATTAAGGACTCGAATTCGAATCCAATTACCAATCGCAAAACCTATTTTCAAAATTAACAGATTTCGAAAATTCATATCCATACCTTGAACTGATCAAAATTTCGAAATCCAAAACTAAACCCAAACCCATTGATCTGAACCCGAAACAATAATTTATTTTTATCATATTACAAAATATATTATATTAAATCTAAAATTTTAAAATATAAATTTAAGTATAATATTAAATTTGATATATGATTCGGGTCGGGTTCAAGGTGGGTATAGGCCCAACCCATAATTGGTCTACAAAATATTTTCATATTCTTGTTGGTGTAGTCTGTTCAGGCGCAACCCGATCCAATAAAATAAATAACAATAAATTGATAAGTATTTAATATAATAAATGTAATAGTATACATATAATACTATATAAAAAAATATATAATATTTTATAAATAAAAATATAAAAGATGTATAATAATTTCCCTCTCTCTCTTATATATTTAAATGTAATATACTTAATACAATTTAATTTAATAAATGTAATAGTATACTTAATACAATTTAATTTAATACAATTTATCTATGGCTAAATAGGATTTAATAATTTAAAATTTTATTCTTATTTCAAAAAAATTTAAACTCAATTCATTAAAGTATTAAGTATGGAAATAAATTTTAATGCATTATAGTTTCCTAAAATTAAACTCGTTTGCACAATTTAAGTAATTAAACAAAGAAAAAGAAAAATTACCTTTTAAAGCATTGTCAAATAATTTGAAAATATGTGAATATGTGAATATGTATTTTAAAATTTTAAATTTAATTTAATATTTTGAGTTTAGGTTCTATTTCGGTTTAACTTAATACAATTTAATTTAATACAATATATCTATGACTAAACAGAATTTAATAATTTAATACAATTTAATTTAAAATAATTTAAATTTAATAATTTAAAAATAGAGTTACTAATATTGTTTAAATTAAACCTTTGTGGCACAATTTAATACAATTTATTAAATTTTCTCTCTTTATCTATGGCTAAAGAGGAAAGGTAAAGAGAGAAAAAGGAAACACAAAAAGATAAAAAATTTAATAAAATGATAAAGATAAAATTACTATATTATCCTTATATTAAAAGACTATAATGCCCTTCTATGAGGTACCTGGCGACCGGTACCTCTCACAAAGTGACCTGCTATTGCAGGTCACAATTTATGAAAAATTAAATCGTATCCGTTGATTAGAAATAAATGAACGGTGAGAAAAAATTGCAAGTATAGAAGCACTACTCATATCTGTTAGGATTGACCTTTATCTATAGTAAATCCAAATTTGAATATGATTAACTGATCCATATTTATGGAAATCCTAACAATCTCCCACTTGGCTCATATTAATCATACTTTCTGAACGGATTCTCTATATTCCAAACTTTATTGCGCATTATTGAAAACTTTATGGTCAAATACCTAAGAACTTACTTGATCCTTATCTCAAACTAAAAGACTACGATGATAGGAACTATGGCGGTCCACCTCTTCATAACGAAATTTTCCTTCCATAATTACCGTATCATCTTCATCTCATAGTCGAGTACTTTATATGGCAAAACTTTATGAATGAGCTGAAAACTATATGCTCATTCGCTAATAGACGAAACTGTATGTCTATTAAACGGTCCAACACAGCTGCTTCAAAACTGTAACTTTATTGAAAGAAGATAAATGTTACAATTTTATACATCAAAAGAATTAATCAAACCCATACAACTAACATGATCTGTATATGACCCAGGTGCCGGCCCCTTGGTCATTGGGTTTGCAATCATACACTTGGTACTGATGTATTCAATCTTATTGTAACCTTCCTTTATCTTCTCTCTCTCAACAAGATACTTGGTGTCCAAGTGTTTACACCCCGTCGTAATCTTGTTATATTGGCAAAAGGAACAGCAGCTGAACTATCACAGAAAATCCTTATTGGACGAGTACTGAAGTCCATAATCTTTAAATCTGTGATAAAGTTCCTAAGCCAACTAGTATGTGATGTGGTATTCTGTATATCAGCATATGATCCAAAATTATCTTTAAGTACCTTATAACTATTTTTAGCTGCCTTCCAATGCTATATGCCTGAATTACTTTAATAACTGTCAAGTAATCCAACGACAAAAGCAATATCCGGACGTGTACACGTCTATGCATACACAAGGCTACCAAACACAGATGTATAAGATATATTTTATCTGTTCAATTTCAAATTGGTTCTTGGGACGCTGAAAAGCATTAAGCTTATCCCTTTTTTTCTGGACAGGAGCAACATTGGACTTGCAGTTATGCATTTCAAAAAATTTCAAAGATTATCAACTTGCGGAAGCGAGAAGTCCGGCTATGATCTGAAATTCACCAACCGAACTTGGGTGATTTGGTTTCTCCTCCTTTCTCATGCACTCTTCCGTATGGTGTGGAATCGATGGTAATTCTCACCAGAATGCTCATAAGAAGGTGGCAGGACCAATACCCCTCTTTATATAGAGTCCAGATCGACTTCCCATCAAAGTCTGATTAGGATTCTATTTAAACTTTAAATAGATGGGAACGGGATAAGATATACCATATCAAGTAGTCCTATATCTGTTAGGATTGACCTTTATCTATAGTAAATCCAAATTTGAATATGATTAATTGATCCATATTTATGGAAATCCTAACAGAACGTACTAACAAGCTATTTCATAAAAGCTCTACTCTAACCGCGTATTTTATTGCTACTTCTGTACACAACTTCTATAACTAATCAAGGATGATGATCCAAATAGCTAGAAATTTTAAAATGAACTGCAATAATAAGTCTTCACGAGTAACTTATCAGTGTGTGATGTGCGACAGCGAAGTAGAGACTGTCGATCATCTGCTTGTCGGATGCGTAATCAACAGATTTTTGATGTTCAACATCCTAAAAGGTAGGGCCTGGGACGGAGGTCAGGAATATCTGGGAGCTTCTGTCAGGGAACCGCCGGCAAGGGGCAGCAGCAAGCGATCTGATCAGGGTTGCAGCCTGTTGGTGGATGATCTAGCGGAAAAGAAATAACGTAATTTTTAGGAATCAATCTTATAACCCTTTGTTGTCTGTTAGACGAATTCAGAAAATGGACAGGGAATGGACTAACTTTTGCAGCTCCTAGTGACTTGGTTTGAGTGAGGAGCATAATTATTATTTTTTCATTGATTTTTTGTTTTTGTTTAAGTCTTTTTTCTGTTCTGGTTACCTTTAATGTTTTTCGAGACTGTCTTGCCCTAACTCTTGTAGTTAAATTTTAATTTGCTAAATAAATAAAACAGATAACATACTATTTTTTTCTTCATATAAAAAAAAAAAAAAAAAAAAAAAAAAAAAAAAAAAACTTATCAGTGTGCCTTTTGTCCAACCGAACTCGTGAAATAGCTAAATTGCAAAGAAAACTTTCTCGCCCCCTGCAGACCGCCTTAGCTCGCACGTGGCTTGTTGGGGGAATCCTGCTGCTTTAAAGAGCTTTTAGAAAAGGGGACAGATAGGAGGATTTTAAACTATTCGGCCCGTCTCGAGCACCCTCACCGAAGTGAGCGAGCGCACTACTGTTCCTCTTTATGCACCTTCTCATTTCAAGAAGATGAAGTACCGGGCCCTTGGTGTTGGTCCCACCACTACAGCTCGAACTATTCCTACCTGTGTGATGGAGAAATCATTGCTTGCACCGTGCGTATACTTATATATAATTCGGGTACTATATACATCATATTTGGTTTGATGATCAATCTCTTAAAATTATACACGACATTAAATGATCATAAAACTTGACAGGTAGAGAAAGCGTCACTATTTGAGCTCATAAATAATTTTATTTTGAGAGAAAGATAACATACCACTGCTTCATTAATTTAGAAAGTGAACTAAGCATCAAGATGAGGCAGCCTGGCCTCGAGGATGATAAAAAAAAAAAAAAAACTACATCACACAATAAATCGGTTTCAAATTGGTGAGTTTTATAGTAGACTTCTCGATCGATATTATAAAACACCAATAATAAGTTAAATTTTGATTGCTAGGTCTCTACCATTAGATTTTACAGGTGTGCGTCATGAGATTTACCTGCGCACTGGGTGTACACAATAATTTCTATCGTGTAGCATTAATGGACCTTGATAACTGGATTGAGATCGTATATTTAGAGCTGTGGATTATACTGTTATATAATTAAGGGCTTTTACAGTAATATTATTAAAAGAATCATACGTTTTGAAACATTTAAAAATCATTTGTTCTTCTCGTCATAATAGAATATCTACTTTTAGAGTTGCCAAATATTTTATCTAGAATCTTAGATAAGTACTGCTGCCATAAACAAAAGCCCAAGAGGTGTTAAATGAGCGTCGATATAGGATTATAGATTGGCATCTTCCTTTAGTAAGACCAGCTTGATATGTTGAAGTTTTGTATTAGACACCAACAAATACAGATTCATTTTTATAAAGTTGCGATCTGAATATAACATTAGAAGCCACCATGTTTTCTTTCTTTCCTTCTTTTTTTTCTTTTTTTCTTTTTATGTTTTTTACTTTTTGAAAAGTTAGCAGCCAATTCCACATTAAACATCCTGACGCTTTAACCATACTTAAATCTTGGACCTTGGGATTCAAATCCCAAATAAACGGTCCTGTATAATTCGCTTTCTTTTTTAATCGAAAATGTTCATAGATCGCACGAATAAACACTTCCTTTATAAAGTGGCAATCGAACCCAAGTCAAAATATCTGAAAGTTTGGTACCAACCGACTAGTTATAACTTATGGATTAGGATGCCGATCTAAGTTCGTTAATGAGTGTAGTTTCTTTTGAAACTCATTTGATATTTAGGAGTGGGTTTGAATACAGTAAGATGCAAGAAATACATTGAATTAACAATTGGAATTATCAACTCCATCCATGTCAAATAATCTCAGCGCACAGTGAATATTGAATCACGCCCAAAAGGTTTGGATTGGAAACTTCTTTGGATACGAAATTTTTTTTCTGTATCCTACGGTTTCTTTTGGTTCGGGTATAAACAAGAACTAGCTATTCTAGAGATAGGTACGAGTGTCGGGATAAGAAAAATAACGTTTGGATGAAAATTGGATTGTTTCCGGGGATAAAAAAAATAACATTTGGATAGATAATATAGAATAAGAAGAATAATGAATAGTTATATATAAAAAATGAAGGTATAGGTGAGAATAGTTATACCAGCTTATTTCAGATATTCGAAAATTACTATTCTCGAATAAAAAATTTACGTTTAGATATAAAGAGGGGATAAGAGGTTATACCTCTCCTTATCCCCGATCCAAACGCTACCTACAAGAAAAGCTCCTTCACCTTCCAATCTCTCCTGACAAAATCCACCGGCCTTTATCCAACGTCGTCTTTCTTCTTTTTTTTCTTTTTTTTTTTCTTTTTTTTTTTTAATCTTATCCAACTCTTTGTATAAGGGAGTTTTACGGCCAATTTAAATATTAAGCTTTTGAATAAATTTGAATCCGTTGTAAAGTTTCTTGTTTGGAAATTGCACCGCTTGGGATGTTTGGTTCGTCGGAGAAAACGTGAAAAAAAAAAAAACGAAAAAAAAATTGGAATGGAAAACTTCTTTTTCAATTTTTCGTTCGTTTGGTTTCAGAAAAGTTAATTTTTTTGTAAATGTATTTTTCTAATTTTATGGCGGATTAATATTTTTATTTTTCGAATCTTTTTAAGAAAATGGAAATGATAGTTTTTCATAAAATTTGAAAAGATGTTTTCCAAAAAAAGCTTTTTTTTTTAACTAAACGCACGAAAGACTGAAAAAAAGGTTTTCGATGAAAAACTTTTTTCTTGAAAAAAAAAAAATTCACACTTTTCCGAAAAACTAAACAGTTAATACGATCGCGAAGACGCTACACTAATATAATATTATACTAGAGTTTAGATTAACTACCGAACGTCGCTAGCGCAAGTGGCAAAGGGCTTGATGGTTGGTACCCGAGGTTCCGAGTTCGAATCCTAGTTGAATCACATTTCCAGCTAAGTTTATTTTTAAAAAAAATAAACGAAGCGGGTAGCGTGCTACCTTTCTCTCAAAAAAAAAGAGAGTTTAGATTAACTTATCGGATCTAAGATTCGCACCGGAGTTCACTCTGACCCGATAGCCAAGAGACCCGAGTGGGCCCCATTCGCGGGGCGGTGGGCCTCGTCACATGCAAGAGTCTCCCAACTCCAGCTCGGAAGACCCTGTCACCTTCTTTTGTATATGAAAAAATTGGGAAAAAAGAATTTCTAATTAACAAATCCCCCTCTATTAATTTTCTCCTCTAATTAAATGCGAACCGGGGAAAAGCGCCGCATGATGAGATACGGAGGACACGTGGACGGCCCCGATTGTCTAGTGCCGTGTTTCGGCGTTCGATGCGGAGCAGCCGATCGGGGAAAATGACTGTCGAGAGGTTGGAATCGAACGGTCGGTCGGTCGGTCGGTCGGTCGGTCCGGCCGCGTGGGTCGGCCCGACGCTTTGTAGCGGATCCCGACGGCTTGCTGTTGGACCCGCTGAGAAGAATTTTTCCCATTGCTTTCTAATTCTGTTTCAGTATTCTTTGTTATTTTTTTATTTCTCTCTTATTAAAAAAAAAGAGAGAAAAGAAAATTATTTTTTCTCTCAATAAGTTAAGGGTCCGTTTGGTTCAATGTAAAATCCCGGAAAATAATTTTTCATGAAAAGAAATTTTCAGTGGAAAAAGAACTTTACGTTTGGTAGTGTTTGGTTTGTAGAAAAAAAAACAGTTTTCTATCAACATTTATTTGGTTTAAAAAAAATTACGTCTATTTGATTCGATGAGAAACAAAATAAAAGAAATTTTTTTACGCAGCTTGAGTTTTCGTTTTTCGTCGAGAAATAGCAAAAAACAAAAGCTTTAATTTTTCTCCAAATTTGTAAAAATAATTTTATAGAAAGATATTTTTTACGTCGACCAAATAAGCGAAAAAATATTTTTCGTACCGAAAATAAATTTTCGATTCGTTTGACGCCAAACAAAATGCGAGTTAGCCATTTATGTCCATTCTACAAGCAATGCATAGTGTAAAATGTATGGATAGCTCCCCGTACTGTCTGATATTACAATCGCGTATTTATATTTTGGCTAAATTATAGAAATTTTTTTATAACTACCTGCTTTTTTATTTTTTCTTTTTAACTTTCAAAAATTTATATTTTACTCCCTCAACATTTTAATTTATTGCATTTAGTCCCCCTCCATTTGGGTTCTATTACTTATAATTTATACCGAAAATATCCTTCAAAATGACAGAAATATATTAAAAAATTATTTTTTCTATAGAAAAAATAAGGATAATTGGGTCATTTTGCCCTCTCCATTAATGCCGTACCCCTTGAGAATATTTCTAAAATTTGAAGGAGGCAAAATATAGATTTTTAAAAGTCAAGGAGAAAAAGTGAAAAAATGAGTATTTACAAAAAGATTTTCTGTATTTTAGCCTCATACTTTTCACTCAATCACATCCTAGCCTCTTAAAATATTTGTATTTATTCATTTATGTCATTAATTTTTAATAATAAAAATTTTAAAAAGATTTTAGATTGTTGATGATGAAGAATAAAATGTATATCCTATAATAAAAAATACAAGAACCATCTTTTTCCTCCTTAACTAGCTGGTATTGCATTTCAATTATACTCACTTAGAACCGACTGTTCCTAGCGCAAGTGGCAAAGGGTTTGGTGGTTGGTATCCGAGATCCCAAGTTCGAATCCTAGTTGATTCATATTTTCAGCTAAGTTTATTTCTAAAAGAAATAAATAAAGCGGGTAGCTTGCTACCTTTCTCTCAAAAAAAAAAATTATACTCACTTAGAGGCATGCGTGTAGCATTATTCTTAGCTCTTTTGGATTGAAAAGTATAAATATATTGGAATGCAATACTTGAAGGACGAAAAATACTATCATACACCATGTTATAAAAATATATATTTTACGCTATATCATCAAAGAATTTAATAATTTACTTTAAATTTTAGTATTTTTAAAAAAGTTGGTAAGACAACTAATTAAATTTAGGATTTTGAGAGGCTAGAGTATAAAATTTACAGCTACATAATAAGTGCACGAGCAACATTGTCAACGTGATTAAGTGAAAAGGATAACATTCTACCATTAGTCTTATTAACTTTTTTTTTAAGGCTAAATTACAGACAACCCTTTTATAAATACTTTTTTTTAAATTTTTCCTCCATAACTTTCAAAATCTATATTTTAAGGCTAAATTACAGACAACCCCCTTATAAATACTCTCTTTTTAACTTTTTCTCCATAACTTTCAAAATTTATATTTTACCGTCTCAATATTTCAAGTTGTTGTATTTAGCCCCCCTCCGTTAGAATTTTGTCACTATTCCATTCATTTTTTATAATTTATACCAAAAAATTTCTTTCAAAATAATAGAAATATATTAAATTTTTTTTCCTTATAGAAGAAGTAAGGGCAATTTGATCATTTTGCCCTCTCCACTAACGCCGTACCCTTCTAAAAAAATTTCTAAGAATATTTCTGAAATTTTAAGGGAGCAAAATATAGGTTTTTAAAAGTTAAGGAAAAAAAGTAAAAAAACAGATATTTACAAAAAAAATTTCTGTATTTTAGCTTTTTTAAATATTAAAAATAAAAAAAATTAAACTCTATTCATAAAGTGTGCAATAGCATTTTTTCTAGAGCTATCACAACTCTAAAAAGTTCGAAATAGTTAAAAATAACCAAATATTGTCAAGTGTATGGACACACTTTGCACCGTCTCCTTTACTTTCAAAGTTGTGACATTTTTTGATACTGTTTACGACACACTCGCGATAATTACAAGAGCTCAAGTTGATATAAAGAAAATAACTAATTTTCTTATGATGTAATTCTTTGAAAAATTACTAGATGATATCATACTATTTATGAATCATTTATACTAATTAATCACAATTTTGCCAATTTAAGTTGATAAAATTAAAACACTGATTATATTTGGCGCACTTGGCTAAAAATTTGATCGTTGGTATCGAAAGTTCTAAATTTAAAGCCAAATTAATTTATATTTTTGTTTGTTATTTTTCTCTAATAAAAATATAAACCATCCAAATTTGTTTTAGATACAGACATAGACGATATGCTAAATATCACACCAAAAATTTAAATGCTCATCGACACGGATCGTAATCACTGTGCCATATCGTGCCAATAAAATACCGGCATGATACAGCCTCCGTGCCGATGTCACAGTTCAAAACTCTCTTTTTTCAAATTAGTAAGTAATTTTTTCAATAAAATTTAAAAGATTTGATTAAGTTACATAATAAGCAAGTAGAAAATTTTGTTGCTAAAGAAAATAAATATTTTATGTCATTATGTGTCGGCACATATATATTTTTTGCGACCGACACTCATCGGCACGGTTCGGCACGTACCGTATCGTATCGTATCGTATCGTGCTGGCAAATTTTCGGCACGATCCCGTGCCTATATGTGACGCCCCGGACTTCCCAGGGGGTCACCCATCCTAGGACTACTCCCGTCCTAGCACGCTCAACTCTCTCAACCTCTTGGGCCTAGCCACCACCCAAAATACTTAAGCCGGGTTGAGAGGTTAGCCATATTATATTTTTTATATAAGACTACCTGGGGTGTCACACTATATAACACCAACAAATTTGTATAGCAGTGTTTCCAAGAAAAGCCCAGATAGCAATTGGCAATATTGGAATAGTTAAGGGACTATGCACTCATTTTACCCTTCTTTCACTCCGATTGCGCTATAAATAGTATAAATAAATAAAGAAAAAAAGAAAGAATAGATCTATTCGCGAGCGAACGGGGCACGAGAGAGAGAGAGAGAGAGAGAGAGAGAGAGGGGACAATCATAACCTCCGGTATCACGCACCTTTTTCGCCACCTCGATCGAGTTGGTTCCCACTTCCTCCTTCGATCTGCCCGCAGATCCTCCTCCTCTTCTTCTTCAATCTCAGGTACCCAATTTCGGATCGATTCCGATCCATATCTTTCGATTCCGTTGTCGTTAAAGCGAATTTTGTTACGAATTTTCCCAGGTTCCTTGTGATCCTTGCGATTCATAGTGGATTTGATGTTGTTTCATCGCTCTTTCGCTTCGATTTGATCTATTTACGGTTGTGCACCTTTTGATCTGAGTGAGAATCAGTGGTTCTTTTTTGTTTTTGTGTGCGCATCGGAATGATCTCAATCTGCGGCCTTTTTGCTTGTTTGGTTGTCTCTCCCGACATTTTTTGGCTGATTTTTGCCTATTTTTAATGATTTTATGTTACTTGTTGTTTGAAGTGTCTCTAAGTTCTCGCGATCTTGTAATTTGTCGCTTGTTCACTGTCTTTTTCGTTAAAGATTGTGGCTTTCTAGGTTTTTCTTTATTTATTTTTATAAAAAAAGGAATTCTTTTGCACTGATCCCACGCACCAAGTATGCTAGTGAGGAAGTCCCAATTATAGTTTTGTTAGGATTTGAACCATTTAAACTGCCTACAATTGTTGTTAATCTCTCACATATCTGGGGATCGTGTATTCGGTCCAAGATCATGAAAGAGGTTGTTATTGGCGGTTATCACTTTAATTAGGACGAACTGTCTTCAACATTCGAGTAAAATGTACAATGTAAAGTGATTAGGCCTTGTATCTTATTGAACCTGATGCGACGGTGTTTTTCCAGAAGAGAACTTGAGACTGAGAAGCTAATGCATGTGGCAGGAAAGTCACTTATGTCAGGAATCAATATTTTCTTTCTTAAGATAAACATTGAAATGAGCTTCTGAATTTTATTGGCGTTGACATAAAAGATTAAACTTTGGTTCTTGGATGTTAAATGTCGAGAATGTTTGTGAATAGACCAAAAAGATTTGTCAACATTGCCGTCCATTGCTTTCATGGGATACTGAGGCTGATGAATGACATGTTAAGCCCCTTCAGTTTTTCTAAGTTTTAACTAACACATGATTGAAATCGACTCTCTTTGCATCAAACTTTACATAATAGTTTGAGTAATGGGAATGCAAACCAGTGAAATACTCTTCGTGAAGGAAATATTTACACTGATGGTCTAATGAAAAACTATAATCAAACAAGCTTATTGTAGACAAGTTTACTATGCGGTCAGGCAGTATACTGCTGAGAAGGAATTCCCAACAGCAGATGTTGGAGTGTATGAGGAAAATTCGGGATACTTGACATATTGGTACTTATGGTATCAAAATGGATTGCAGAGTTGAGAAGCCTCTAGATTGGAGTCTGATGATCAGTTCTCCCGAAATTTGACTGATGGAACTATATGGTTTCTGAGACTTCATTTTCTCTACATGAAGTCTAGCATGTAATGCTAGTTGATTTGAAAATGTTTATGACATGATATTAATATGAAGCTACTTTTCAAGATTTTATGCTGCTCATAGGAAATGCAAACATAATCTTAAAAAGTGAAGGACCACTGTGCAGAGGGAATAGGGTGGAGTAGCAGACTTAATTAACTTTTGCAGAACCTATATGAAACATCAAACTCGAAATTGCTAGCGATGCAATGATCAAGGATGGCCATATCTTCTTGCATGGGCCAGCACATGGCTCGTTGACTAGAAGTCGGCATGGTATAGTTCCCATACTTAGATATCTTTAAGATATTGGCGACTCAGCGTCTGCGTTACTTTCCATTTGCTTATTTGGCCTAAACTACTTCATATAGCTCTTCTTTAGTTTGCTATATCTGCAGATATTAAGAAGGTAGTCGCAGCTTTAGTGGGAAAGTGGAGAGAAGTGAGAATTTTCTTGGTTTTTTGGTTGAAGACAAGGATGTTAGTTTTGTACAATCATATCCCCTGTTTCTTGTACCAATTTCTCCTAACTCATTATGATAGATCCCGGAAAAGTGCTTGTGGATGAAAGTAAAAAACTTTGGGATCTTGTCCGAGCATCAATACTTATATACCACAAAAAGGATTAGCTTCCAAATTCTTTTAATTGTATTCTTGCATAATGCTTTCTGATATTCTTTGAAAGTTTGAATTGTCTCCGATTTCTTATTCTGTAAATACTTTGTGGTTGTGATTAGTAGGTCCAGATGTAGTGCATAACCATAGGGAAATAATATATAATTACTTGATGTTACGAGGTTTCTTTCTTCAGCATACGGTGCCTATTTAGTTTGGAATTGGCTTGACATTGTGCTTCGAAGAAGGCGTCTTTATATTGGCCCGGTTTACTGAACGGGTTTCTACATAAGGATATTGTGTGATGGCAAGTTCTGTAAAAAATCTGGATCCTGCATTTCAGGGAGCTGGACAGAAAGTGTATCCTTTGTATAGACTGATAAAACATTCACCATGGTGTTACAGTTAGTTATCTAAAAATATTTTTACTTGTCAAAAATTTCAAACTGGTCTTCTGCATTGACGTGTAAAGTGGTTCTATTCGTCTTCTACATTGTGCTCTTTCTTTTTAATGTCCTATTATATTCACCTTAACCTCACGTAGAGGGCAAGAGATTTGGCGGATTGAAAACTTTCAGCCAGTGCCTTTACCAAAGTCAGATTATGGTAAATTCTACTCAGGAGACTCGTATATTGTTTTGCAGGTGATTACTTGTTTTCAAATTAGCTGTTTTGATAAAAATTATGTGGGGATCCCATCAACTCAGGTCATTTTGAAATAGACAACTCAACTTCTTTTGGTTTTGCCCCTTTTTAGTGGCACCCACTCAGTTGAACATTCTGATTGGAGTTTTTAAGTTTAGTGGAATCAGGGAATCAGGGTCCATTAAAGTTAATGGTTCTGTCCCCTCTTCCGCTGATAGAATTGTGAATTCTGTTAGAAGTTAATGTCTAGCAGCTAACTAATTCAGCTGATGGAATGATATTCAAAATCAATACTGCTGAAGTTGATGGGGTGTCAATAAAAAAGATAAGGTTGGCGTTCTATCCTGTAATTGATGGGATGGCCTTACATTTTTCCTTATTTTGTTTTTTTTACTTTTGGTCTGGTTTACTAGTGTTTTAATTCTTCCCTCCATCTTTCTCAGACAACTTCAGGCAAAGGTGGTGCCTACTTATATGACATTCACTTCTGGATTGGAAAAGATTCAAGTCAAGTATGACTGAGTACTTTCTTTAAACCAAGAAAGTTTGTATACAACTGTTTTGTTGACTTCTATCTTTTGTCACAGGATGAAGGTGGAACTGCAGCAATCAAGACAGTTGAACTTGATGCCGTCCTTGGAGGCCGTGCAGTCCAGCACAGGGAAGTTCAAGGCCATGAATCTGACAAATTTCTTTCGTACTTCAAGCCATGTATTATTCCTTTGGAGGGGGGCTTTGCTTCCGGATTCAAAAAGCTGGAGGAAGAGAAGTTTGAACCACGATTATATGTTTGTAAAGGGAAGAGAGTTGTTAGAATGAAGCAGGTGCTAAGACCTCTATCTCTCTCTCTCTCTCTCTCTCTCTCTCTCTCTCTCTCTCTCTCTCTCTCTTTCTCTCTTTGTTAGCTCTACGGCTTACTATTCATGTCAGGGCTGTTTATTGAGTGGTGATATAAATGTTGCTTTTGCAGGTTCCATTTGCTCGCTCATCACTCAATCATGATGATGTGTTTATTTTAGACACTGAAACGAAAATATACCAATTCAATGGTGCTAACTCCAATATCCAAGAAAGAGCTAAAGCATTAGAAGTAATACAGTATTTAAAGGACAAGTACCATGAGGGAACATGTGATGTTGCAATCATTGGTGAGAGCGGCAACTTGTCTGAAAATTTATTTTCTTCTCTTGTTGTTAAGAAAATCTGAATTTTCAGTTTATTTATTTATATTGAACCAATAATGTCAGAGGATGGAAAACTCGTAGCAGAGTCAGATTCAGGTGAGTTCTGGGTTCTTTTCGGTGGCTTTGCGCCAATTGGCAAGAAAACTATCGGGGAAGATGATGTTGTTATGGAAACAACTCCTGCGAAACTTTATAGGTATTCTAGTTTTCATATGCATCAAATATGTATACGATTGAGATATTAATAATAATTTGATGCTTTTACTTTTCATCTGTGTAATACTTTTAACTTTTCTATAAATTGCTCGTAAAGTTTGCCAGTTGGTTCAACATGAACCAGACTGCTGGTAATTGTGAGAGAAACTGGTGGGATTTGTGTGATTTGATTACAACTGAGCAAAGTCTAGGCCTTGCCGGTGCACGTTTTAGCCAGATTAAATTCGGTTGCGCTGGAGTTGGAACTTACTTAGCTATTTAAGCCTGAGCCTAGTTCAAAAAGACGGTCAGATTGGGTTGGGCCTGGTCAAGCCAGAAACTCTGGCCGGGCTGGGTCATCTAAGAACTGATCCCTGATCCAGACTGTATTTTCCAGACCAATGTTATCAGTATCTACCCTTTGTCTTGAAGTCCTGTGCTAAGCAAGATGGTTCTGGTAATTTTTGCTCAGATGTAGATTTGATCTCATTTAATATAACAACTCTGGTTTAAGTTGGACAGAGATATCCATGTATTATCATCTAACTGCCATGTATTTGATTTTTGTACTTCTCATATGGTGGTCCAATTCAACTGATGAACTTAAATTAAAAAGGGTAAGACTGCAGTGAATTGCAAAGATTATTGGCCCAACTGTAATGATTGAAAAGATGCGAAGTGTTTTCGCCTTCCGTTATGCTCCAGTATGCGGAGGCTGATATAAGATGAATCTCCCGGCATATCTTGCTGACCTTTTCTGTATCAGTATGTTGCAGATTTACCTTGTTTTATCATATTTGAATTTTATCATTACTAAACTTTTTTGTCACAAGCTCAATTTGTAATTAAAGGACATGCTAAATTTAGATCAGGCTGTACGTGCGTAAGTAGAAACTTCATACATGCATAAGTACAAACTATTATCAGATTCCAGCAAACATTTATTTTGTGCTATACATGAAATTTTACTTTCAGTCTTAAACTTCAATTTTATCCAATTAGTATCTCACATCATGAATTTTCTCCTTGCAGTATTAATGATGGTCAACTGAAGTCGGAAGAAAACATCCTTTCTAAAGCTCTTTTGGAGAACAACAAGTGCTATTTACTGGATTGTGGAGCTGAGGTTTTTGTGTGGGTAGGCCGTGTAACACAAGTGGAGGATAGAAAAGCTGCTAGCAAAGCTTCTGAGGTAAACTGTAGTCTATCTAATATAATGATGAGACCTTATGTTTTTGTACTCATTGGATTCTTCTTGTAGGAGTTTATTGCTAATCAAAATAGACCAAAGTCGACACGAATAACTCAAGTGATTCAAGGTTATGAAACTCACTCCTTCAAGTCAAAATTTGAATCATGGCCAATGGGTACTGCATCAGGAAACTCTGGTGGAGAAGAAGGCAGAGGAAAAGTAGCAGGTAGTTGATACTTCATTTATGTCGTAACCAAATTTTTTTTTTTGATATTTTTTAACTTGTTGTGTTTGATTTTTTTTTTTTTTTTTCAGCTTTATTAAAGCAGCAGGGTGTTGATGTTAAGGGGATGGCAAAAGGCTCACCTGTAAATGAGGAAGTTCCTCCTTTGCTTGACGGCAATGGAAAACTCGAGGTTTTGTCTTGGACTACTTTAATCTGTATAAATAATATCTGTTTCATAAATCCTCAAAAGGTTACTTATATAAATTATTTAAAAATTTTAATCATGCAATCTTTCAGGTTTGGCGCATTAATGGCAGTGCGAAGACTCCACTTCCAAAGGATGAGATTGGTAAATTTTATAGTGGAGACTGTTACATTGTTCTTTATACATATCATTCTGGTGAAAAGAAAGAAGAATACTTCTTAACCAGTTGGGTGGGAAAAGATAGCATTCAGGTAATCATAAATTGGATGATATCTCATCCTAAACTCTGGTTAGTTATATAATTGCAATTTCCAATATGTTAGGAAAATATTTGGAGTTTCCTGTTAGTCTCTGATGGCATTATTTCCGTTAAAAGATGAAAAGTGAGTTGAAAAATGAATTTTTGCTATCGTACTTAGATGGTTGCTTGTAGAGTATGTTGTGACTGCTTTTGAGCTGTGATTAGACATTAATCAATATGCGAAACAAGGTTAGCTGAAAACTAGTTTTGCTTATGTCATACATTCTAAGATAGTATTTCGAAAATTTTGAAGGCTGAAAACTAGTTTTGCTTATGTCATACATTCTAAGATAGTATTTTGAAAATTTTGAAGAAAAAAAGGGAGAAATATTGGTCGTGTTGTCAAAGGCCTAAGCTTTATGTATTCTGTATGAAGAATCACTAATGCCTGGGAAAACTATGAGACCAGTTTTTTGAACAGGGAAAATGTTAGTTAGTTTCAAGTTTTCAAGTGACGCCCCGTGCCGTACGGCAAGGGGCGGCCGTACCATGCCTGCAATATAGGGGCACTGTACAAGGGGGGTCTTGCAGGACCCCCCGTGCCGCGATACTCGCTGGGTATCGCACGAGACAACGCGATACCCACTAGGGTATCGCGGCACAGTAACGTGCCTTTTTTTTTTTCTGTTCTGGGTTTTTTTTTCTTTTCTATTGTGGGTTTTTTCAGATCCTATCGGTCCGAGCCCTCCGCTTTCATCACAGACATCCACTTTTTCTTTGCAAATTGTTTTTCCAAAATTTGTCGCACCGCGAAGCTTTCGGCGAATCAGGGCATAAAATCGAACTCGATAACCCTCGAGGCACATCTAATATAAAATTCTATTTTTGGAGTTAGAAGATTGAAAATACTGTTAAAACTAAAAGCTAACTTAAATCAATTGATACTCAAATTTATTTAATTTATTTGTCATATAATTTATTGCTAAATTTTTATGGATAGATCTAACAAATTTTTATGATCAAGCAGTCATCTCTCTGTAAAGATGTAAATTTATATAATTATTGTATTTGTGAATTTATTATTGTATTTTAATTTTTATTCTCTATAAGGTATAGTTGTACTTTACATATAGAAAAGCTTACCAGCATGGATTTAAGTGCCGTGGCATGGGGTCGTGCCGGAAACTTGCCGGCACGGTGCGTGCCGGGCCGTGCCGATACGTGCCGGTCACAAAAAATACATGTGTGCCGACACATAATGTTATGAAATATTTATTTTCTTTAGCAACAAAATATTCTAACGGTTTATTATGTATCTTTATCAAATCTTTTGAACTTTATTGAGAAAATTACTTTTAAATTTGAAGAATAGAAGGTTTTGAGTTGTGCCATCGGCACGGGGGCTGTATCGTGCCGATATCTTGTTGGCACGATATGGCACGGTAGATATGACCCGTGCCGATGGGCACTTTAAATCCTTGCTTACCAATATATTAATTGGTGAGTATAGTAAGCTATACATAGCCAATATTCATAATTATTTGGCTAAACCTTTCAAAATAACATTATAAGAGCTTATTGGGACCAAAAAAATTAAAATAAGCCTGTGCCAAAGCGTGCCATTAGAAGGTCATGCGTATCCATCGGCGCGCTTTACGCAAGCGTGCCACGTGTCGGCACGGAAGCGTGCCTGTGACATATCGTGCCAGGCAAACAGTGGCACGCTTCCGTGCCACGGCATTTTAATCCTTAGTTAGTTTGTTATATTGATGACTATCACTGTGTGAATTTTATGAAATTCACCATGCCTAAGAGTCACTGAAAATGCATTCAAAGAACTAACAAAGAATAAACTTATGAAATCTTCTGCGTAAATGCTTAATCAGACATGAATGCCTTCGAAGACAGTTGAGGTGCTAAATGGAGGAGAGTGAGCTCTCATGTTTAGTCATTTAGTAGCTTGGACTCTGAAGTTAAAAAAAAAAGGTATTCTACAAGGAAAAGAGATTGTAAGCTTTGATTGGTATTGTACTCGCATGAGCAACACACAAATATAAAAAGAAATAAGGAGCAGAGGATGTCTGTATTCTTAAGTTTTCTATATCAAAGTAGTCCGTATTCTTAAGTTTTCTATATCAAAGTAGATGGAAAAATTTGTTCATTTTGGATTCTCAGCCATATTTGAAAAGAAACCATCATGGCTCGAAGATGAAGTCTTAGAACACCTAAAGAGAAGTATTCTGTGGCTCGACAAGGAACATTATGTGGCCCGGCGTGCATTGCTTTGGCACTCAGATCTAATGTTTGAAACCCACAATGGCTCCAAATGGCACCGCTCGGCATAGCATAGGGCTGTTGTTGGGGCTCTATAACCAAATTAAAGCCCCTTTGAACAGAATTTGACCCAAATTAGCATTTATGGGCATTCGATTGATTAACTTATCTTTAGATGAAAAAGGTTATTTAATGGAATAATACAAACTCATAAGGGTGATGAACCTATCACTAATCTCTAGATCCTTCCTATTTTCAGCTTGCAAATAATTTTATAACTATATAACAATGTAAATAAATAGCCAACAACCTAGATTTTATGGTGATATCTTAACTTCGCTGATTTTAGATGTTTGTACCTATGAATTGCCTTCTTGGCCTCGTAAACCTGTCTCCTACTCTTGTTTTTGTCTTGCATGTTTTCTAGTACACCTTTAGAAGGTTTTTCCAATTCAATAACCTATCTTCTCTGAAATTTAATTGCTCTCATGTTTATCAACAAAATAATAACAATTGCACTGGTAACATAATATGGTGCGTAGTTGTTAATATTTTTTACTGATATGACAATGTTTTCTTACAGGAAGATCAAGCGATGGCTATTCGATTGGCTAATACAATGTGGAATTCCTTAAAAGGAAGACCTGTTCAGGTAGTTTTCAATTCTTCTTCCTTCTCTACTTCTAGAAGATATGCAAGACAGCAGTTAGCTGAGCTATATGTTTTCTGCAGGGCCGCATTTATCAAGGGAAGGAGCCACCACAGTTTATTGCACTCTTCCAACCCATGGTTGTGTTGAAGGTACTAAGGGTCTATCGAAAAAAAGTAGTTTTTCTGTAATGATTTTGAACTTAAACGTCCTTGATTTGTCACCCTGAAGGCACCGAGCTTTTTATCCTATTGTTTTGCATAATATCTAGGGTGGAATCAGCTCTGGATACAAGAAGTTCATTGCAGACAAGAACTTGAATGATGAAACTTATACTCCTGATGGCATTGCACTAATTCAAGTATCTGGCACATCTGTCCACAACAATAAAGCAGTTCAAGTTGATGCGGTATACATTCATAAGCTGTCCTACTGTTCCCCTGCCGAGTCAGAAACCTTTTAATAATTTATGTGTTTCTTATTTGTAATGCACTATACATTGCTTTCACAGGAAAAGATGAATGAATTAGTGGGCGGCGGCGGTAGCTTAGCATACAGTTGAAAGATTGAACACTCATTTCCTGTTTGATGGTTTAAGCTATTTAACCTGCAAGTCATGTATATCGAATGTTCGATAACATTAAGAAAAAAAATAGAAAAGCTTTCACTGTTTTAAAAATCAGTGCATGGATCATACATACACCCACATATGCAGATGCAGTCACTTAACCATGCTACATAGGTCAAATTGGGATATGGCTTGGCCGTTATGTAATGGGTGCACAAGCAATACCCATTAAAAGACATTTTAACTATATTCAAGTAGATTTGGCATAAGTGTTTATGTTAGCTAGTCATATAATTTCACCTTTTAAATTTTATATTAATTATTATAAATTTGTTTTAGTAGTCATATTTCATACAGAACATTTTGTGTACGATAAGTTTTGTGAAAGTTGAAACGATCATTACAATGTCACAATGTTTTGCATCATCTAAATGTTTCTTAGAATTTCTCCTTCATGATTCTTCTGTCTATTTTTCTTATTTGCCATATATTTTTGGACTAATTATATTTTCTTACTTACTGTATTTATTATAGAGTTTAGTTCTTATTCATCACATATTTTTCACTTATCTTTGATTAGTAATTCGATTTATAGTCTTGAACAACAAATCTCATATCTATTAAATTGACCAGATGTGTCTTTTTGATTTGCTTGTGCTTATGGTATTCGTATTTGTAATAGTAGCTGATTTCTCTTTGAACTTGGTCATTATTATGGTCACAGGTTTCTATGTAATCATTATGTTATATCAATTAGAGGTACATTGTTTATTGTCCTTTAAGTTGGTTCTATTCTCTATATCCATTTAGCTTCATAGTTCATATATGTATTATCTCTTTATTTTTGTTGATATTTGCTGTGTCATATCTTTTTATACTATCTACTCATTTTGAACTTGAAAAAGAGGAAGTTTTAGATTCATGGTTTGAAGTCTGATCCTAAGCCAACTATGGGCATTCTAATGGTTTTAAGTGAGCAATCCAAAGTGAGCAATCCATGTTATGTGATATCGTCAGTTCTTCCTCTGTTCTCTAATTCACTTAGGTGGTTATATGCTAGGTCGTATATAAATGATCTTTCTTTTCTTACTGATGAACAAATGTGAAGTTGATGTTCCTGAGACTGTTTTCTATTTACTACTACCAGATGGCTTCCTCAACTCTATAATTTACTTTTCCAGGTGGCCACATCTTTAAATTCCAATGATTGTTTTGTATTACAATCTGGGAATTCATTATTTACATGGCATGGTAGTTCAAGTACCTTTGAGCAGCAGCAGTGGGCTACAAAAGTTGCAGAATTTTTAAAGGTATAAATAGTTTCACCTGTTTAGCATCAATTTGTTAGCATGATATATATATATATATATATATTTTCTAGTCTGGTAATTAAGCATTTGAATTTATCCTGCACTATGCAAAGCTAGCAGATTACATTAGGTTTATAATCAAAAAATTAGTTTGGCCATTGTTGGAAGAGAAAAATGACTTAATGAAAGTGAATGTCTTGCAAGCGCATTGGGCTAGTTTTACTCGCTTCATGCTAACACAATGGCAGCCCATGTGATTCACTGGAATGGCCCAATAATACAACATATCCTGCCTACTAAACACTTTATGTACCCTTTTCCTTCTAAGTCTGTCTTCAAGGTGGCCTTCAAATGTGTTGGAGCTCGTTGGACATATGCAGAAACAAATGCATTGCATATGCAATGGCAATTGAAAAGTGAATGCTAATTGTGGAATGTGTTTTTTTTTCCTTTGTTTTTTCACATTTTTGGAGCACCCTGCTTGAACCATTTAAGTTATAATAGAAGAATATGGTGTCCAATGTGCCTGCATGTCGACTTAATGTGGACTAGGATTTAGCTTAATTCCTACTCGTGAGGTCTTCTGAATTCTAACTTCCATAAAAGTGACAAATGATTATCGGCAATAGCAATTGTTGGGTATGTGGGTCGTGCTCATACAAATAAACTTTCGAATATTTTTGCTAAAACCACACACATTGCTCCATACTTGTTTTGGACCTTTTTGTTTTTATTAGTACACTTGGCCCAACTCAATAAGCTTACTGTCTGGTGTTTTAATCCTCCAGCCAGGTGCAGCACTGAAGCATGCCAAGGAGGGAACCGAGAGTTCTGCCTTTTGGTTTGCTCTTGGTGGAAAGCAAAGTTTTACCAGCAAGAAGGTCACACAGGATGTTGTCAGAGATCCTCACTTGTACACCTTCTCATTTAATAATGGTTGGATCAACTGCTCCATCTTAATTTTATATTCCTTCTGTTGGGTTCATCTACTGCAATTGTTTTATAAACTATCTGTATCAATTGGTCTAATATTTGATTTGCTTTTCTTTTTTTCTGCCTTTGCGTTCATGTGACAATTCCTCAGGAAAGCTAGAGGTTGGCAACTTCTCCCTTTCTGTTGTAAATTGGTGTTCTGCTTGTCCAGCATGTACAGTTTTATAATGTCTATGCATCTTCTCTCTCTCTCTCTCTCATTTCAGGTTAATGAGGTTTTCAATTTCTCTCAAGATGATTTATTGACAGAAGACATGTTGATACTGGACACACATGCTGAGGTCTTCGTTTGGGTTGGTCAGTCAGTGGACTCTAAGGACAAACAGATAGCATTTGATATTGGGCAGGTATGTCATGGACATAATTCTCTTTTCTGATATTTTGTTTGATTGTATCTGATCAGAAGTATGTTATGCAGAGGTACATAGAGCTTGCAGCATCCTTAGAAGGGTTATCCCCTGATGTACCACTTTATAAAGTCACAGAAGGGAATGAGCCATGTTTTTACACGACATACTTCTCCTGGGATGGAACGAAGGCAGTGGTATGTCATTATAACTTGAACTATTTCCTGTGAGTTAACCTAATCATTCTATTTATTAGTATGTCGAATGAACTAATCTGTATGAAGCATGCACAAGATGAGTATTGTGTGGTGTATTAAAGATAGCCCGGGAAATTGGGTTATTCAAGGGTTTATTTTGCATTTAGCCCTCTCAAAATTCTCTTTTTACAAATGGTCCTAATAAATTTATATTTGCGTAAATAGCACTCCTTGCCACGGAGTGCCTAGGTGGCGTTTTTAAGTTGAACACGGTGATTGAATCACCGTGTTTAAACACGGTGATTGGATTACCGTGTTCCTTTTTGTATTTTTTTATCGCTCTTAAGTTAAAAAAGAGAGACTAGAATGTGGATCTGAATACGGTGATTCAATCACCGTGTTCAACTTAAAAATGCCAATATAGTGCTTGCGTGGCAAAGAGAGGGCCATATATGCAAATATAAATTTACTAGGGTCATTTGTTAAAAAAAAAGTTTTGAGGGGGCTAAATGCAAAAAAAAACTCGTTATTCAAGCATATGTTGGTTAGGGCAGTAAACTGGCTTTCATATGTTGGTTAGGGCAGTAAACTGGCAAAAAAAAAGTTTTGTTCTTCTCATGTTTCCATTCAATCTCTACTGAGTTTTGCAGAAGGTGTGTTCATTTGAAAGATGATTAATGCTGTTACAGCCTCATGACATCTGAAAATATGACTGTATCAAAGTGAAAGGATACCTAACAGATAGTTACGATAATTTCGGCATATGACGATAAATTATTTATAAACTGTCATAGCTTCGGCATTTTTTCTTAATATGTATGTAATGAATTTTAGCAGCTACTAGCCAAAAGGGTCATTTAACAGAAGTGCTAAAGTTTCAGCTCATAATTTTGTGGAGAAACAACCAACAAGTTTTTAAAGAGATCTAGAATTGGTGTATATTTTCCTGTGTGTGTGTGTTCTTTTAGCACTGTCTTCTGCATAATAATACATATGACCTTTGTTCTTCTTCATCCTTAAAATTTAAGAGCAGAGTATACTTTGTGCACTTTTTTTGGTATTTTATATATGCGCAATCTAATGTGTTATCGTTTCTGAATTTAGCACTTATTTTGAGCCACAGACAGCTATAAACTTGTTACCTTTTTGACAGGTTCAAGGAAATTCTTTCGAAAAGAAGCTTTCTCTTCTTTTTGGAACTATTCTTCGTACGTCAGAGGTATGTGCTACTTGACAACTGTTTCTTGAGGAATTCAACTGCATTGGCATTGAACAGCTTGTTTTAAAGCATTAATTAACTAAATTGCATGCCCAAATGAACTGAACTACCGGTTAGTTTATACAATTGCTGATATTAGATGATATTTGATTATGTGTTTAAGAGAAGTCATCCGATTTCCGAGTTTTAGTTTTCCTTTCTTGTGAATTTATAATCGAGTCTTGAGGGCTGATGTTTTAGCTGTGTAGGTTGCGTTAGTGCATTAATGTGCTACATGACGTTCAAATAAGGAGAATAGTTATGCAGAACTATTCCCTTACAACTGTTTAACAAATTTGCCTGAGATGCAGAACTAGATTTTTTTATTTTTTTATTTTATAGATCGCTTCTTGATGCTTTGATACCAAAAATTGATGCAGCTAGGAAATATTATAAAGCAAATCACAGTGTGCTTTGAGGCAACACTATCACGGTTGAAGACAAAATCAGTAAGCTAACAAAAAAGGAAGTCTAATAGTGTGTTCGGAGTCCTTAGAATACATTATAATGGTAAGCAAGGTTTAAAGTGCCGTGGCACGGGGGCGTGCCGTTGTCTGCCTGGCACGGTACGGCACCGGCACGCTTGCGTGCCAACACATGGTACGCTTGCGTGCCGATGGATACGCATGACCTTCTACTGGCACGCTTTGGCACGGACTTATTTCAGTTTTTTTTATTCCAATAAGTTCTTAAAAATTATTTTAAAAGATTTAATCAAATAATTATGAATATTTACTATGTATAGATTACTATACTCATCAATTAACATACTTGTAAGTTTTTTTGTATGTAAAGTACAACTACACCTGATGCAGAATAGAAATTTTTACAGGTTAGAATTTTAAAAATGCAAAGACATCTTTCTTTCTTTTTTTTGACCATATTACAGTCTTTCTTTTATAAAATATAAAAATATATTTTTAAAATTATTTGAAAAAATTATTTTTAAATTAATTTTTTCAAAAAATTATTAGATCTATCAAAAAAATTAAGCAATAAATTATATGACAAATAAATTAAATAAATTTAAGTATCCATTGATTTAATTTAGTTTTAAATTTTATCAGTATTTTTAATCTTCTAATGCAAAAATAAAATTTTATGTTTGATGTGCCTCAAATTTGTTTATTAATTCGCCAAAAGTTTCGATTTGCAATGTCTTTGGGGGGTGTGGGATGCTTCTTAGTACCCCAAAGAACAAAACAACAAGAAAAAAAAAGCAAAAAAGAAAAGCAAAAAAGAAAAGCAAAAAAAAAAAAGTGTGCTGGCACGGCACAGTGCCGTGCCACGGATCTACGTATCGCTCTGTCTCGTGCGATACGCAAGTCCGTGCCGGGGCACGGAGGAAGGTCCGAGACCCCCCCTGTACCGTGCCCCCTTCTTGGTGGCACGGTATGTGCCGCCCCGTGGCACGGGGCGGCACTTTAAACCTTGATTATAATCAAATTCTGCATCTCTGCATGTCAGTGATGAGATCACGCTATGATTGATTTGTAACTAGTTTGTGATTCCCACTAGGTTCTTACATAATATTATGGCTGTAACTTCTACTCCGTCCTATTAAAATGTTCTATTATTATTAAACGTTGTAGTTAGGCATTCATCTATGGATGCTCTCAAACTGAGGTGCAGTCATATCTGGATATATGAAGTTATCAGCAATTGTTTTTTTTCAGTTATTGTAATTATCATCTCTTGCAGTCTAATGACAAGTCAAAGAGCTCGGGGAACGGCGGACCAACTCAAAGGGCGTCAGCATTGGCCGCCCTTTCATCTGCTTTCAATCCTTCATCCAAAGCAAAACTTGCAAATCCGATGCCAACTCGTCCAAGCCAAGGGTCTCAGAGAGCAGCTGCAGTTGCTGCATTGTCCACTGTTTTAACTGCTGAGCAAAAGGGTTCTTCAGAAACTTCCATTCCTCGTCTTAGCAGATCCTCCCATTCACCTGAGAAGACTGTCACTGGTAAAATGATTATTTATTTATTTATTTGTTTGATAAAGCAACAAGTCTAGAAGCCAACATCTTTCCTCTGTTATCTTTTCTGAGAAATCGCACGTACTATTCTTTATATGAGTCCTATTGTTTAGCCATTAAAAGTTTGAGGTATAAGTCGCTATCATTGAATTAGTACTGTCTTCAAAGAAATGATATGTTTCATCATTTAAGTCTGTTCATTCAGGGGAACAGTAAAGGCCATATTTGGAGTTGTTCTTAATTTACTATGTTGAATTGCGTCACTCGGGAACAGTTTAACATTGATTACTGCTTTGATGTGAAGAATAAAATAAAAAAGTCAATTTAGTAGTCTCCTTTTTCTTATGTTAAAAGCAGTTATGACTTTGCGAGGGGACTCGCAATAACATACTTAGCGTCATTTAAAAAACTCAAAAATAATGAAGCGCCAAATGCAGCATAATCTCTTTCCTTCTAATGTAATGCATCAAGTAAATGGAAAAAGCATGTACTTATAATGGGTCCCTGATTGCTCGCTGACAGACTTTTATACTCTTTTGTAAACTCTCATGTTGATTCGAGAGTAATATCTAATTTGCTATTCTATGGACTTAATATATTGCAATTTAAACTGATCTACTGAAGACAAAAAGACACTTGCTACTATGTATTTGTCTGAGGTGAAAGTTTTAATTTTTGACGCAGAAACTGCAAAGACTGAAGCTGCTAGCTCTGAAGGGGGAGATCCTTTGGAGCTTTCTGCTGCAGAAAAGGAAGCTGGAGAGGGAGACAGATCGTCTTCTGTGAGCAGTGGAGCAGATTCTGAAGCATCGCAGGAGCAAACAATAGATGAAAATATCGGGGAAACAACATTCAGTTATGACCAATTGAAAGCCAAGTCAACCACTCCTGTCCGTGGAATTGATTATAAGCGAAGAGAGGTTTGTCCTCTTGCTTGGTTTTGAGTTATTCAATATATATGTATGTGAACAGTTAAATAAGAAGTAATCTTTGATGTTGAAATATTTGGGTAGATAGTATTTGAACAGTCAAGGAATATATGGACTCGATAATTAATTTCTTTTATTTTGGGGTTGTTTCTGTAGGGATACTTGTCTGACACCGAGTTCTGATTGCTTTTATTTTGGGGTTGTTTCTGTAGGCATACTTGTCTGATACTGAGTTCCAGACGGTGTTTGGTTTGGCTAAAGAGGCGTTCTATCGTCAGCCAAAGTGGAAGCAGGATATGCAGAAAAGAAAGGTGGATCTCTTCTAATACTACCTGTCTGTGCTGGTGCTTATCCCGCTGTTTATTCTATGAATTTCTTGGTATTCCGTTTGTAGATTTCCTTTATTGTTATTTATAGTCATGAGGTGCAGTCGTGTCCTCCGGTTGGTTTCATTTGCCGTTGGATGACCTGAATTCTACCTATGGGTGATGGTTTTGCGAGGAAGTAGGCATTCTTTTTATGTGTTAATAAGATAATGTTTCTGCTGTTGAAGTGTCTAGTTTGCTCGGCTTGTTCTGATGAGGATTCATATTGTATACATTTTCGGTTGAAATGTTTTGGACTGTCTAGTTAATGATGGTACATAATGCAAAACAAAATTGCTGGGTGCTCGTATTATTATCAAGTACTCTATTATTCTTTCAGTTGAGAGCAGGTAACTTGAATTTGGTGAATTTCTGAAGGCTTTTTTTTTTCTTCATCAATTCTACTGTTGCAAAGCATTTAAATGGATCTTTCTGTAAAAAATGTGCATGAACTTGCGGTTGATATCCCAGAAAAGATCTCCGTATTGTTTGTTAAAGTTGTTCTTTTGTCTGCTTGTCTTCGTTATTCAGTTCTCATCGTCTTTTTCGGTGTTTGACTGCTTATTTGAAGGATCATGTCTTGCTATATTTGCCTCTTTCATTCTGAAGTTTGCACGGAGAGAACATGTGCGCTTTTGTTGAAAAAGTGGTTGCCTATTTTCTTTTGAATAATATGATATTAAAGTCGGTCTTAAGCCTTTGAAGTTTTAAGAGTTTTCTGAGTTTAGTTTCCATATCAGTCATTTAATATTATAAATTTCTCTCTATTGTCTCTTTTGTCATCTTTTATGTTAATGTACGTAATATGGTGCATCTAATTTCCATTATGTATGAGTGGGGTGTTAGCCGTTTGACAATTTTCCATCATCTATACAATACATGAATCTCCAACCCTAAATAAGCCCTCTCCTTATTTTGGGAGGATTGTGGGGCCCACATATATTTTTATTAAGGATCAATTGCACCATTGGTCCCCAAGGTTTGCACCATTTTTCACTTTGGTCTCTAACATTTTTTTTTGCAATCAAGTTTCTAACCCCTTAATTTCATTGCGATTATGTCCTAATCGTCAAAAGAGATGTTAAAATTAATGAAATTGCCGTGTGAATGTCTACGCTTTTTTTTGCATGTCAATTTTGGCTCCTAAATTTTACATGTTTTTCACTTTAGTCCCAAAATATAAAAAATTAAATTTTTGAATTTAAATTTAGAATTAATATTAAAATTAAAATTTTAAACTCACCAGAGACTAGAAATTTGAATTTGAATTTGAATTGAAATTCAAATTTTAAATTGAATCTAACTTTTTATTTTAAACTTAAATTTTTTATTTTGATTTTGATATTTGAATTTGCATTCAAAATTTGAATTTAATTTTAAATTTAATATGTAATTTAAATCACCGTCGGAACGAAGGCCCGCCTAGTCGGAACCAATACCTAAACGAGTACGTGAATGTTGCAATGCTACTTGTAAATAGTGCAATATTCGTCGAGCCGTGTAAAATTTGCCAAGTAATCGTGTAATTTTCTATATTTTGCATTCTTTCATGAATTTGTGAATAGGCCCCCGTAGTGATCGACATCCCCCCCTCAGAAGAAGAGAAGCCCGCCGAGGCGGTGGCCTTCGCACCCCCGCCACCGAAGGCGGTGGATGCCGCACCGCCGGCACCGAAGGCGGCGGCGGAAGAAGAGAAGCCCGACGAGGCGGTGGATGCCGCACCGCCGGAACGAAGGCCCGCCCAGCCGGAACCAATACCTAAACTGGTAGGTGAATGTTTCAACGCTACTTGTAAATAATGCAATATTCGTCAAGCCGTGTAAAATTTGCCAAGTAATCGTGTAATTTTCTAAATTTTGCATTCTTTCATGAATTTGTGAATAGGCCCCCGTAGTGATCGACATCCCCCCCTCAGAAGAAGAGAAGCCCGCCGAGGCGGTGGCCTTCGCACCCCCGCCACCGAAGGCGGTGGATGCCGCACCGCCGGCACCGAAGGCGGCGGCGGAAGAAGAGAAGCCCGACGAGGCGGTGGATGCCGCACCTCCGGAACGAAGGCCCGCCCAGCCGGAACCAATACCTAAGCTGGTAGGTGAATGTTTCAACGCTACTTGTAAATAATGCAATATTCGTCAAGCCGTGTAAAATTTGCCAAGTAATCGTGTAATTTTCTAAATTTTGCATTCTTTCATGAATTTGTGAATAGGCCCCCGTAGTGATCGACATCCCCCCCTTGGAAGAGTGATCGACATCCCCCCCTTGGAAGAGGAGAAGCCCGCCGAGGCGCTGGCACCCGCACCACCATCGGAACGAAAGCCCGCCCAGTCGGAAACAAAACCTAAAAGGGCAAAACGGGTATGTGAATGTTGCAACATTACTTGTAAATAGTGCAATATTTGGTCAAGCCGTGTAATATTAGCGAAGTAATCGTGTATTTCTCTAAATTTTGCATTCTTTTATAAATATGTCAATAGGCCCCCATAGTGATCGACGTCCCCCCCTCGGAAGAAAGGAAAAAGTCGAAAAAACAAACGGTCGCAAAGAGTTTTGCGAAATCGGGGTTGAAGTACTATGGTAAGGGCGTGCTACCGACGGAGGACCAGAATTTAATAGAAAAATTCCTTCTTAGCGACACCTCCGTGGTACGCGTGCCCTTGAAGAACATTGACATAGGTCGGAAGGATTTAGTGGACCTTAGCCACCTGGCGTTCATCAGCTCCGACATAATTGACTCCTACCAGCATCTCCTGGAGGAGGCGGAAGGCCATCGGTGCATATACTCCCCCTGCTTCCTGTACCAAACAATGGAAACAGAATTTGGCGACGATATGTTACGTCCAATGTGACCGAGGGGGTGGTAAAGGACGCGAAGTATTGGTTCATCCCGCTCTTCGATTTCGAGTACTGGCACTTGTTGGCGGTCGATCTCAAAGAAGGGAAGTATCTCCATTACTCGTCGATCAGGAATGCTAAATATAATAATGGGTTCGAAAAAGCTGTAAGTAATCCCTTAATAGTGTAATATCGTTTTACGAATATTCTATTCTCTAAACTAATTAGTGCAACTCCCCCCTCTGCAGTGTAAGTTCGTCGCAAAATTTTTAATGCGTAAATTTCCACACCTGTTTAGCGGCGGCGCTCGGCGTCCACCCGACTGGGAGATGATCAACGTAGAAAGCATCCAAATTCAAGATCAATCTAATGACTGCGCAATATTCGTGTTAGCGTACGAGGAATACTTGCAGAAGGGATGGAATCTTGAGTTCTCCCAGAAGGATATAACGAAGAAACGCGGCGAAATTGCTGCAAAAATTTTGCGTGAATTGTACAAGATTTGATTCTAGTTGTTATTTTTCATTTCTTCCATTTTTTTTGGAGATATCAAAATTCTTACAGTGTAAATAGTATGAGTTATTTTTTGACAGTGTAAATACATCCTTTAATGATGTAAGTTAAGTTATTCTTTGATTGTAACGGGACAATATTTTAAGTAATATTGTAAGGGCAATACATTTTTTTCCTGTATTGGTGTAACAAATCAACAAATAGTGCAACATCTCTTAAAAAGGGTTACTTTCTAACTTAAACGTACAATAATAATGCAACGTAAAATGGGAATAATAGTGCAACACGAAGAAAAACGGTGCAACAGGGCTTCTAAGTGTGCAGTGCGGTCCTAATAATAGTGCAACATCCACGACAATAGTTTATCCCTTAAGAGTGTAAAAACATACTCAAAAGGTGTAAAATTTTCATAAACAGTGTAACAAAACACCGAGTTCACATATTGTGGAATAATAAAGCTACAATATGGACGAAGGATTTACCCGGCTTTCCTGCGTTGCGCCTGCAGATGTCATCGCGCGCTTCGGGACCTCCACCGGCTGCTTGCCTCTGGGCTGAGGAGGGTTCTTGCATGACCGTTTGTTGTGCCCCCAGCTTTGGCAATTCCCGCACCGCTTCTTTACCAGGCCATTAGCAATTGACTCTCTTCGCGCAATCTTCCTTCTCCCCGGTTGTATGCGCACGTTTGGCAGCCGCGGCGGCACGACGGTGCTTGGTAGAGGTGGCCAGTACTCTTTGCCTCTGGTGGGGGGGACGTAGTCGCTGTAGGTTGCGCGATAAGTTGTGGTCTTAAACCAGTCCTCGACAAATTCGTACGGATCCGGCTGCCTCCTTGAGATTGCTCCCATGGCGTGATTACACGGGATGCCGTCAATGTCCCAACGCTTGCAGGAACATGTCAATTTAGAAAGATCCACAACCTCCGTACTGGTTGGAGTGATTACTTGTTAAAGAAAAACATAAGTCATATGCATAAGTGAGACAAATAGTGCAATGAGTAGAGAAATAGTGCATAAAAATTTCGCAATAGTGCAACTTTATGTGATTTCATGCAATACGTTTCGACATTAGTGCAACTAATGGTTAAAGTAGTGCAAATAATATTAAAATGGTGCAAATAAGTCGATAAGACCTGAAAAAGCACATCGATCGAAGGGTTCAGGGTGTAAAAATGAGACGCTTCCCTTGAGCTCTCTATTATCTTCTCTGCATACGTCGTTAAAACACTCGTCATCTTCTCCCCAGCCTCTTTCCTTTGGTAAAAATACCATGTCGTTTTCTTTCGGGTTTCCTCTACCAGGTATGTAATTGGAAAGCCTTTTAAATGTTGTATAACACTGTTTATCGTCTCGGCACAGTTGGAAGTGAGCATTGAATAACGCCTTCCAAGGAAGCAATGGGTAGCCCACCTATGCCGAGGAAGCTTTGCCACATACTTGTACTGTTCTATGTTCAAATCCTTCATCTTCTCCATTATTTCGTTGAATTCCACGACAGTGTAAGCACGCACCGCCACCCAAAATCTTCTCCACGCAGGGGTATTTTTTGCCGCGTGCGGGAGATTGGTAGACAGGTGGTACATGCAATAACCATGAGCTGCTTTCGAAAAAATATCGGCTACAGCTTCCATAAGACCCTTTTGTCTGTCGGAAACAAAAGTAAGTATACTATTTTGTCCGCGAACCTCGCGGTCACCAACGACACCATCGCGCAACTGTTCAAGAAACCAGTGCCAGGAATATCGATTTTCACCTTCCACAACTACCCACGCTAATGGTAGGATACAGTTATTTCCATCGATAATGAAGCCGTCAGCAGAGCCCCTCTAAACTTACCAGTTAGGAAAGTACCTGGAAGTAATGCAAAGCGTATATATTAGTTCATAATCGTGCAAAATAGATTATTTCGCAAATATACAATAGTGCAACAGCTTTATATAATGGTGTGAAAGTTGACATATTGGTGCAAGATCGTACCGTCCAGTCCAAGTAGCGGCCTGCAGTGCTTCCGGAATGCACTAATTGATGCACCGAACGCCCAAAAAAATCGGTGGAAACGTCCCTCGTCCTGGTATAGTAGCTGAAGACATGCATCCGCGTCACCCATCCTCAGCTTTTGCATGTACGACGGAAGTGCAGCGAACGAGCCCTCGAAATCTCCGTGGACTTCCTGAAGGATCCTTTCTCTAGCCCGGTAGGCTTTCCAGTAAGAAATTCTGACACCGTGCTGGCGCAGAATCTCGGTCTGAACCATCTTCGGCGTGTATTTCTCGTTCGCCACGACCTGCTCCCTAACTACAGATGCGATAAATTCCTCATCGCAATTCCTGTGGCCCAAACCCCCTATTGTCCGGCTACAAGTGTGTTTCGAATCAAATTTCTTCACCCACCATTGTGTAAGTCCTGGTAGGTGACGCACCTTTATTCTCCACAGGCAATCTACGACACGACATCTCGCGGTTATCTTAAGGTCGTTGCATTTGGTGGGGGCGTACTTGAAACCTCTTTTCATTGCATAGGCTTTGAGAGCTCTTTTGAAGTCGGCTTGCATTTTGTAGAGCTGGCCCTCGTTGACATCGTCCACATCTACGACGGTTCCAACTGCCTCCGGCGTAGCGCTGTTGACAACGAGGTCTTCTTTCATCTCGTCGTCGTCGAATTCCTCAGCCGAAAGTCCCACTACGTCGCTTTGGCGCAATAGGACAACATCCATGGCGTTGTACGTCCGATGAAATTCGTCGGAAGAGGACGCGACGATACGGATGCTATCGTCGGAATCCATCTCGTCTTTCATATCAACTATACAAGTACCTCTGCTACTATTTGCCGCGTCGTCGATGAGAATAGGATGACAGGATCTGCAATACCAGTGCAAAGCACGCAGTGCAATGTAACGAGTTAGTAGTGCAAAAAAGATGAAGTAGTGCAACCTTTGTAACATAGAGTGCTTTCGGGTGCAACAGTTACAACTTAATGGTGCAAAAAAGTAGCAATGGTGCAACTTACGAGCCAACTAGTTCAAAACTTGGCGGCTTAGGCGAAGATGCATCCGCGGACCGGTTGCTAATCAACAATTCCAGCCTTTCGTCGGTAAGCGCCTCGTCTATCTCATTGGGATCACATGTAGGAACCTTTCTCTCATCTACGTTCCTCACGGCATACAGTTCCATCAGAAATGCGTGGTTTTTGTACAGTCTCGACATGCTTCGGACATCATCTCCGTCCACAATATCGATGAGTTTGCCGATTTCCCCACTGTAGCTAAGTTTAATTTCGATCTTGCAGCTCTCCGGTGAAGTGTTCATGAATTTGAAGAACCACGCTCGCAGGGAATTAAAACTCTCCCCTTGCCCGATGAAAGCGAGCCGGCAGGATCCTCCTACATACTTCACATTTCCTCCATCCTCCTGAAAGAAGTCATTAAAATGGCAGTGCACTGGAACTTCAACGTTATCCATGAGTTGGAAGCAATACAGTTAGCTGATAGTAGTGCAATACCAGTCGTTTTTACAAATATAATCCAGTTAACTTGCATGAGTTGGCAAGTTCTGAAAAAGGTGAAAAACAGTGGGTCCGTTCCCGCCATAATTCATTTCCGACATCACAAAACAACGTTGGCATATCGGATTGGCAATAGCCTTCGATCGTCGACAATTGTTAATAAAACGGCGCATCAGTTGCACCATTTGAGCGGAATATTACAATGCTTGCGAACCGTATTACACTATTTGTGACCAATATTACACTATTTTGTTATACATTGCACCAATATTTCAAATTGCCGTGCTACATTTCTGTTTTGGTATAAGCGCCACTTTTCACTTTTTCAACAGTACCTCAACAAGAAAAATCGTCAGCGACATCATTAAGATTACGTTCTGTCCTCGAGATACGTTATTGCATCATAAGGGAAATGTCAAGGGGCTTTTCTCCTCGGGAAGGGAAAGCGGCGGCTACAGAACCCAATGACTACAAGCGCCTTTTCGCTTTTTAGCCAAGGGTTCTTCAGATGCATGCCCCGTTGCATTACTACATAAAAAAAGAACGTAAAGGTGACGAGGGCAACCGGTACGGCGACGGAAGGCGCCAGAGCCGAAGGTGGTAACGGTGACGATGCTACTGTTCGTCAAGGAGGTATAGGCGACGAGGGGAGAGAGCCGAAGGAGAGTTCGAGGAGGCGGCGGCTCGCTCGGAAGGGTACGATCCAGCAACGAGGCGTTAAGATTGATTCGAGTGCTTTATTTGCCTCAAGCCCATTGGCCCTCCTCTCTTCCAGGTTCTTAAATTCTTGCAAATCATTATTGTTATTGACCGATTCTAATATTTTACTGATTGTACTGTCTGTTTCCGAACATGGTAGAGCGGAGATCCAAAGGGCTCGAGGCAAATAAAACACTCCAGATAGTGCGAATCAATCTTAAAGCCTCATTGCTGGATCGTACCCTTCCGAGCGAGCCGCCTCCTCCTCGCAGTCTCCTTCGGCTCTCTCCCCTTGTCGCCTATATCTGTTAGACGAACAGTAGCGTCGGCTCCATGCGCGTGGAATTGCAGACAAACTTAGATGATTCCGTACTTTTGTTAAATAATTATTTTTGAGGAGTTTGTTACAGTGGATGTAATAGAACGTGGTATTGAATGCAAATCGTGTCTTATATGTTGCATTTTTGTTTATATGTTGCATTTTCGTCTAAGACAATGTAATCTTTGGTACAACATTAATAGTGAGAGCATTTTCCCTCAGGTTCTTTATTCATCTTGTTTTCTATTTTCTAGCCTCCGCGAACTTGCACTGATTGTACCTAAGAAACACTTGGCGAAGCAAATGAGAACATAAGTGCTACGACAAGCTCCGACGAATTAGCGGATTTGCAATAGTTAGTGACGACTTGCACTAATTAGAGCTGCATATTGCACCATTTTAGATTGGGTTGCACTATTACGTTTAAAAAAACTTAATTCAACCAGTGTTGCACTCTTATGTTGCACTGGTTGGAACTGCATTGCACTGTTACGATGGATGTTGCACTATTATTACGACCGCACTGCACACTTACAAGCTCTGTTGCACCCTTTTTCTCCGCATTGCACTATTATCCCCGTTTTACGTTGCACTATTATTGTACGTTTAAATCAAGAAAGTAAGCTTTTTTAAGAGATGTTGCACGGGTATACTTTAATCGTTTAAGTGTTATGTTGCACTGTTATGGCGGATGTTGCACTATTATTACTCCCGCATTGCACTTTTAGAAGCTTTGTTGCACCTTTTTTCTTGGCGTTGCACTATTATTCCTGTTGTCGGGCAGGTGCGTAGTCCTTAAAAATATTTATTTTCCAAAACCCGAACAGCAAATTGCGCATTTAATGACCTGCCAGGCGCATTTAATCCTCCCACTGTGTGCGGCAGATGTTGCTCTATTATGTGACCCGCACTGCACTGTTTGAAGTTTTGTTGCACTATTTCTCTATGCTTTGCACCATTATGACATTCGCCTTTTTCATTTCCACTTTTGGCTTCGAAATATTTTAATTTCGAAAGGCCGAACAACAAACACCGCGGCTGGCGAATAGCGGGGCGGCTTTGGTTCGCGTCCCGATGAACGAGAGGTTGCGTAACCTGGTGCGGGCGCATTTAATGCCCTGGCAGGCGCCGTACAGAACAATATACGTATACGAGCAAGAAAGCGCATACAGTTAGGGCGGACGTAGGCGAGGGGCATTTTTGTCAGAAACCTAAAAATCCGGACCGAATCTGCAAAATCGAAGAAGGCGGCCCAGTTTTGCAAAAGCCAAAAATTTGTGGATTTTTTTATGCAAATAGGCCTATTTTTTATAAAATAAAAAAAGGGATATTTTTTAAATCATATTAGATGTTTGATTATACCTTGATGATACACGTTGCATGCATTTTTTTTTTCTTTAGTAAATTGATATTATGCCACTATGATGCATGGATGAAACTTTCGATATAGTATAATTTTTTATGCATGCTTAACTAAATGGGAGTTTTTATTATGGTATTAAATTATATGTTTTACTCCCAAAGTCTATAGTTTCGTGCAACTAACTTAAATAATTAAAAATTAGGCGTAAGGTGTGCGACGAGATTATGAGCACAGCGAATTTTTTCTTTACGCACCTATGATCAAAATTTTTAATTTGTTTAATTAGAGATGCGACGAAATTTAATATATGTATTGTGTGCTAATTTTTTATATCTTTTCTGCACACTGTGAACTTAGCGAGATAATATGGCCTCGAAATAAGTTGTTGCTGATTTGATCAAAGGTGAGAAGTTGGACGATGACAATTATGATATTTGGCATCGTAAAATTCAATATGTTCTCGCTAAGCAAGAGGTCCTAAAAATTTGAGCCATAAGATGGACCAACCCGCAGAGGGCAATAGCGCTCAGGCTCGTCGAGAGATGGAAGCCTATAACAATTGGCTTAAGAAGAATCACATTGCTCGCATCATGTTGCTAAATGGTATGCAGAATGATCTCTTGTACGAATATGCGCAGTACCCGACTGTTTATAACATATGGGAGGCTCTCAAAATTAAATTTGGTGCAACTTCGGCCATAAGATTGCACAGTCTTACTATGCAGTTTGACAGTCATAAAAAGCATGCCGATCAGAACATGAAACAGCACGTGAGAATAATGTCAAATATGATTCACGAGTTAAAGTCGGCTGGCAGCACTTTGACTGATGAGCAGCAGGTCAAAGCTATGATTGAACTTTTTTTCGAAATGATTTTTTAATTGGGTAAATAACCCAATGAAAAAAGGGCAAACTAACCCTCCTTTTGCCACGTAGGAGTCACGCTGAAATTTTTTCTTAAAGACGATGAATCGTTTACCGCCTTAATAAAGGCGATAAATGATTCTCCGCCTTCCAAATTTTTCACAAAAGCGGTGAATCATTTACCGTCTTTTCCTTTTACTGTTTCTTTCTATTTTCTATATATAGCTCTAACAACTGTATAAAATTTTTAATAAATCACATACAATCTTAACAACCTAAAAAATTCTAATAACCTATCCATACAATCCTAATATTAATCAAACAAAAATTCTAATAATCCACATACAATCCTAACAACCTCACTTTTTTTTATTTTTCATATATAATCTTAACAATCATATAAATTTTTTAATAAATCACATACAATCTTAACAACCTAAAAAATTCTAACAAACAATCTTTAAGAAGGCGGTGAATGATTCATCACTTTAGTAGAAAATTATGAAGACGGTGAATCGTTCGTCATCTTCTTAAAGGCTGTGAATGATTCATCGCTTTAAAAGAAAATTTCACTCCCACGTTGACTTGGCGAAAGGAGGCTTATTTTGCCAAATATTTTTATAGTAGGGTCATTTAGCCAATTATAATATTTTTTAGAGTTATTTGGAAAAAAAATCCTTATGATTCGCTCCCTTCCCAATTCGTGGGAACATATGCGAGTCAATTTGACACATAATACAAGTGTTAAAACCTTTGAGAATGTTACATGACATCTGAAGTTGGAGGAGGAGCGCCTAGAGACTGTTAAATTCTCAACTGCCGATACCGCCGAGTCAAATTTTCGCAGAACGTCTGGGTTCAAGCGAAAGAGGACTACTGTGCATCAAAGCAATAGCGGACTTGCATCTCAGAAGGCGAAGAGCACCAAAAGAAAGAGAGGCAAATGAGGTGGCAAGAAGGATAAGTCAAAGATGATTTGTTTCAACTATAACCAGCTAGGATTAGATGAGATTCATCGAGTACCGTTGTGTGCTTGCTGAGAGCAGAAGAGTATACATGGGGAACGATTCCATTGTTGATGTATTAGGCGTTGGCACTACAAGTTGATCATGCGAGGTGGTCGCATGTTGTACCTTCATGATGTACTTTATACTCCAGAAATTCGGCGAAACTTGTTTTCTATTCTTGGTATGCTCTAGTTAGACTTTTCTTTTAGTTTGGAGAATGATGTAGTTGAGATTCATCGTGGAACTATTTATTATGATAGATGTTTTATTTCAGATGGTTTTATAGTTTTGAACATTAATTATAATAATAATAATAATAATAGTATTTTATTTTTCTTGCTATCTTCTGTTGAGAATGGTCACAATGTTTCTATTAAATAGCATGCTCGTCTTGGCCACATTGGGCGGGATAGAATGGCTAGATTAGTTAGAGACGGGCTATTGAGCTCCCTCACTAAAGTTGATATGCTCATTTGTGAACATTGTCTAGCGAAAAAAGCGAACCGAAAACCATTTAATGAAGCTTCTAAGGCAGAATTTCCTTTACAATTGATCCACTTCGACATTTGTGGCCCAATGAATGTGAGGGCGAGACATGGTGCTTCTTATTTCATCACATTTATAGATGACCATACGCGGTTCAATCATGTCTATCTGATCTCCCATAGGTCTAAAGTATCAGATTGTTTTAGAAGTTACTTAGGTTGAGAATCAGCTAGATATGGAGATTAAAATCTTAAGAACTGACTGAGGCTGCGGATATCTATCTGAACTATTTAAGAAATTGTGTGATAAAAAAAAAAAAATCAAACAGCTGACAATTTTTGGGACTTCGCAGTAAAATGGCGTAGCAGAGAGAAGAAATCGCACCTTGCTTGACATGGTTAGGTCAATGATAGCGCAAGCAAACTTGCATGTCTCCTTTTGGGGAGATGCATTGTTAACTACTGTATACATTCTTAATCGTGTATCCTTAAATTTGGAGCGGCAAGAAACCAAATTTGGAGCACTTGCGTCCTTAGGGTTCGGCGGCTTATGTACACGACACTTCTCATAAGTATGAAAAGTTAGACCCTAGAGGAAGAAATGTATCTTCATAAGATACTCTGCACACTCTAAGGGATATGTGTTCGTCGCAAAGCAGCCAGATAAAAGTTTGACTGAGATTGAGTCGCGATATGTTGAATTTCTCGAGGACAATTTTCCTTATAGAAGTGAGGTCCAAAATGAAATTGAGTTCCATGAGATGGATAACTCCGGTATTGGCGCTTCTGTTCGTTCAATCGAGGTAGATGAGTCAACTCTAATATATTCTGGAGATAGTGGGAGCTACTTACCTTTATAACAGGGGCATCAACTTCATAGGAAGACGCGTGCGAGTATTCCCCGTCGTCGTTTTGAGATTGAGGCAGAATCTTTCATGGTCGATGTACATGATGATGATGAGCCTAAGTCTTTCCAAGAGGCTCTCTCATCGCCTACTTGTAAGAAATGATTGGATGTGAATCAATGAAATCAAATCATGTCTGGAACTTAATTGACTTACCGCCAGGGTGCAAGACCATTGGGAATAAATGGGTTCTAAAGGTTAAGCGCAAGGCGGGCGGTTCAATCAATAGGTATAAGGCTCACCTAGTAGCAAAAGGTTTCACCCAACGAGAAGGCGTTGATTACGAGAAAACCTTCTCTCCTGTTGTAAAGGTTGCTTCGATTCGCCTGATCTTGGCCATTGTCGCGCATTTGGATTTAGAACTTTACCAAATGGATGTTAAAACTGCATTTCTCAATGAAGAACTGGATGAGGAGATCTATATGGATCAGCCTACTAGCTTCGCTGTAGAGAGTGAGGAGCATAAAGTTTGCAAGCTCCGATGATCCATCTATGTATTAAAGCAGTCATCCAGATAGTGGTATATTCGATTTCATCAAGCCATCACTGAAGATTGGTTTACGACGATTGAGGAAGATCACTGTGTGTATGTTAAATGGTCCAAAGAAAATTTTCTAATCCTTTCCTTATATGTTGATAATATTTTATTGGCTGGGAATGACAAGGAGATAATTATCGCTACTTAGACGTGGCAGTCCTCCAATTTTCAAATGAAGGACATGGGTAAAGCGAATTATGTGCTCAGAGTTAAGATCCTGCGAGATCTTTCAAAGAAACTTTTAGGTTTGTCTCAAGAGACTTAACAAATATTTTCAAACGATTTCACATGCACAATTGCAAACCCATTGACACTCTCGTTGCTAAAGGTGAGAGCCTGAATCTTAAACAGTGCGCTAAAACTTCTGAAGAGAAAAATGAGATGAATCAGATTCTACATGCGGTCGGGAGCCCGGTGTACGCTATGATATGTACTCGGCCTGATATACAGCTATGTCGTTGGCCTGGTCAGCCGTTTTTAGTCCAATCTAGGATTGGACTATTGAAGGCAGTTAAGAGGATGCTCCGCTACTTTAGAGGGACTTTAGATTATGTGCTATATTAGGGTTCGAATTTACGTCTTATTGGTTATAGCGATGCGGATTTGGCTGGTGACCTTGATGAGCGTAAGTCGACCTCAAGGTATGCATTCTTACTTAATAATGGCGCCATATCTTGGAGTAGCAAGAAGCAAACCTGTGTGGCTCTATCCACACATTTCTACAAGTCGCATGGTTGCTGATCCTCTGTAAAAGCCCATTGTTAGAGAATTATTTTTGGCTCATTCTAAAACCCTTGGTGTGACGCCCCACTTCCCAGGGGGTCACCCATCCTAGAACTACTCTAGTTCTAGCACGCTTAACCTTCTTAACCTTTTGGGCCTAACCACCGCCCAATATGCTATAGCCGGGTTTAAGAGTTTTAGCCCTATTATATCTTATATATAGGACTACCTGGGGTCTTACATTCTCCTCTCCTTTAAGCCCTGACGTGCTCATCAGGCTCAAGTACACTCATTAGCACCAGGCGATGTGAGACTCGCCTCGCTAGCCTTAGCCGACCTTATGGGGAGCCGCACTCCACTCACAACGATCATCAGCCGGGGAGCCGCACTCTGCCCGCTGTATAATCCTGGCTCAGTCAAAACTCATTTCACATTTTCGGCTGGTGATTGGCTCTGATACCAACTGTGACACCACACTTTTCAGGGGGTCACCCATCCTAGAACTACAGTTCAAGCACGCTTAACCTTTTTAACCTCTTGGGCCTAATCACCGCCCAACATGCTATAGCCGGGTTTAAGTATTTTAGCCCTATTATATCTTATATATAGGACTTCCTGGGTTCTCACACTTGGACTCCGTACGATTTGATTGTGTGGACAGTCGATTATTTTAGTCTTTTTTTGGTAATATTCTTTGGTTATTTAAATTTAAATTATTCTTTTGGCAAAATACGCGTTTGCACCGTCGCATCACACATGCAACAGACATAAGGTATTCATTAAGATCAGCACACGTACATATATATCCTATCTTGTTGAAGAATGGATTGATAGTATGTTCCAGGCTGATTGGCCCTATCTCACACGACAATCATTCTTTTTGGTGCTGTAGAGAGCAAGCAAAAATTGAGGCATTAAATAAAGCAGACTTGATTGGCACCAAGATGAGGTCATAAGAGAGACCGCATACGGAAAGTCACATGATTTGTATAGCCCGTACATTTAGAGCCGGATGTGAGCTCACCGTTTGGCACTTGAGATCGCGAAGAAATGAAGAACTCAGGCTAGACACTTCGGGAGTGACTGAGCTAAGATCCTTATGGCATTGAGAAAGACATACGCTCTAGATTCTCTGTCACGGCATGAATTTCATACTACATGTGCTTAGGCGACCAAATGAAGGAGATGAGTGAATGGATCTCTACTTACTCATCGTGTGAGTTCTTATGCACATCGTGTGAGTTCTTAGTGACTTTTAACTATGTCATTAGGTGAAAGAATTGATACTACTATTTTGGCATGTTTCCTATGGCTATGAGTGATGCGGCTTTACGGGCCATTGCTAGGAAAGCAACCAGTTCTAACTTAATGGCATGATGGCTCAAGGAAGACTAATTGGATTATATTGAGACACTTTGACTTATTATTGACGGGTTGTGTCGTTTCAGCTTAGCAAGATAATCATGAATATAGTGTTATAATGTGAACAATAGAGGTTAGCATGGCTCTTTAAGGGATTAGAGATGCTGAACCTAATGTAATCTAATAGTCTACGGCATTACGAGTCTAATATTCTTGATGATTGATGTCTCTGTACTGGCCTTATGCGGTTTCTAATGTAGAGCTCCCAAAATGCAGGTTGACTCGGCGGTCGCACTGTTCATTTTTCTGTATGAATGGAATCAATAGTGGTGTAATATTGAGGAAGTGGTTACGATGGTATCGATCTCGTTATTTGCGAGTGGGAGATGTTGGCATTCGGTTAAACTGAATCGGGTGCGCCTATGATCGGGCTCGATTCGACGGTTATTATGTTGTCTAATTGGACTAGACTTAATCTCACTTTTAATTTGAAATGTTAATTATAGATATATTCTAGTCATATTAGGATAGCAATCAAAAATCGATTCGGCCTAATCTTCTACTTATCTATTAGGGTGCTAGGATCATTTATAAATACACGGGCGATTCTCTCACAAAAGATGAATAAGAAAAAAAATAGAAAAATACCCAAAAATTCGTGAAAAATTTGCGCGCCATCTTGCGAGAGAGAAAAACCACATCCTCTATTAATCTATTGCTTCTAGAGGGTCTTGAACAGTGGATTATAGATCTAGCTCGTTCGTAGCTTGATCTACCGTGGGTTTGAAGCATTAGAAGACCTTTGTGGACAATATGAGGACACATGAATTAACCTCTCCGATCCGGAACTTATAGCGTTCTAGCACGAGTCGGTTCCGTAAAAGATACGAACGAATCTTCCGCTACGTTCTACAATAAACATGATTGATCTTTTTTCGCTAAACAGGAAGATATGTCAACAGGAGATTATACACTTACTGAATTCACATTCTAGACATAACAAGAAGTTCATTATTTTTGGTAAATTAAACTCACCTGATCAAGCTAGTCCAATGGGAAGGAACAATTAACTCCAAAATCACTCCCCATCGTGCAGGAAAATCCACAAGAAAACCTCCAACAAAACCAGTCGTGAAAACTAGCAGTAAAATCCACTTCTCGAAATTACGATAAAAAATCCAAGAAACCAACTCCAAAAATCTCCAAACCAAAACCTACCTCAAAATCCAGTGAAGAAGTCAAACAAATTCTTCTCCTCCTCAGCCACGAACTTGGTGCCAGGGTCCACTCCTCAGCTACCAACACTTAAGTCCCCCAGCAGGATATAGCAGAGGAGAAGTCATCACCTAGCTCACCTTTAAATAAGTACCCAGGGAGGAAGAAGGAAGAAGGAGAGATGTATGAACACCAATTCCAGGTTTCTGCGGATAAGAAGTGGGAAAAGAGTGAAAGGATAACTCCCCTGAGCTATTTATAGGCCACTGAACAATTGCAAGGAAGCCCTCTGAAAATAGAAATAAAGCATCTCTGTTCAAAAGTGAGGTTTTGGGCGCTCAAAACCCACCTTTCGTGCATTCGAAACCATCATAACTCTCCTGAACCTCCCCTTTAGATGTCTGGATAGAAGCTAAGAGGTGGGCACTCGGAACCCACCTTTACATATCTCCGTCCGAAATACTCTTGGGCGTTTGATGAGAAGCCCGAATTTACATTGCTTTGCCCAGAAACTTCCGAGCACCTGGACTACTGCCCCCTACACTCCTATGAGTCACTATACACGTGTCGAGACAACGGTCAGATCATCACCAACCCACTTCCGGATTGCTACAGTTCATCTGGGCATCTGGAATTAGGATGCAAAACTCATCCAAAGCCTCACAGGACATTCAAGTGCCCTAGACACCTTCTAGGTATCTGAAACCTCTTGAAACTTCAGTTTCAGTAGGTTTTTCGATCCCGAGTTTGTTTTCGCATCTATTTTGTGTCAAAACGGCTCCTATCCAGCCCCGCACTCTACAATGTGTTGACCAGTTACCCATACTACAACTAAACCCAACTGTTGAGATCCAAAACAGTACAATAAAAAAAAATTTACTATATACTTATTTTGTGGAATTTTAATGTGTGACACTCCAATAGTCCCACATCGGATGATGTGGAAGAGTGTGATGGGCTTATAAGTGATGGACACACTAGCAATAATAACTGGGGTTAAACATTTTGGGCCGGTGGTGTGACGCCCCAACTTCCCAGGGGGTTACCCATCCTAGGACTACTCCCGTCCTAGCACGCTTAACTTTCTTAATCTCTTGGGCCTTGCCACCACCCAAAATGCTTAAGCCGGGTTAAGAGTTTACCCCTATTATATCTTTATATAGGACTACCTGGGGTCTCACAATCTTCTCCCTTTAAGTCCTAACGTCCTCGTCGGCTCAGACTCACAAGTACCAGGCGATGTGAGACTCGTCTCGCTAGCCTAAACCGACCTTGTGGTGAGCCGCGCTCCACCCACAACAGTCAACAGCACCTGGCTCAGCCGAGACTCATCTCATATTTTCGGCTGATAATTGGCTCTGATACCAACTGCGACGCCCCAACTTCCCAGGGGGTCACCCATCCTAAGACTACTCCCGTCCTAGCACGCTTAACTCTCTTAACCTTTTGGGCCTAGCCATCGCCCAAAATGCTTAAACCGGGTTAAGAGTTTAGCCCTATTATATCTTATATATAGGACTACCTGGGGTCTCACAATCTCCCCCCCCTTTAAGCCCTGACGTCCTCGTCAGGCTCAGACTCACAAGTACCAGGCGATGTGAAACTCGTCTCGCTAGCCTAAACCGACCTTGTTGTGAGCCGCGCTCCACCCACAACAGTCAACAGCACCTGGCTCAGCCGAGACTCATCTCACATTTCCGGCTTGTAATTGGCTTTGATACCAACTGTGACGCCCCAACTTCCCAGGGGGTCACCCATTCTAGGACTACTCTCGTCCTAGCACGCTTAACTCTCTTAACCTCTTGGGCCTAAACACCACCCAAAATGCTTAAGCCGGGTTAAGAGTTTAGCCCTATTATATCTTATATATAGGACTATCTGGATGGTGGCTACGCCCAAGAGGTTAAGAGAGTTAAGCGTGCTAGGACGAGAGTAGTCCTAGGATGGGTGACCCCTTGGGAAGTTGGGGGGTCACAGTTGGTATCAGAGCCAATTACCAGCCGAAAGTGTGAGATGAGTCTCGGCTGAGCCAAGGTCGGAATGACAAGGCTAGCGAGACGAGTCTCACATCGCCTGGTACTTGTGAGTCTGAGCCTGACGAGGACGTCGGGGCTTAAAGGGGGGGAGAATGTGAGACCCCAGATAGTCCTATATATAGGATATAATAGGGCTAAAACTCTCAACCCGGCTTAAGCATTTTGGGTGGTGGCTAGGCCCAAGAGGTTGAGAGAGTTAAGCGTGCTAGGATGGGAGTAGTCCTAGGATGGGTGACCCCCCTGGGAAGTGGGGCGTCATAGGTGGTGTGAACGCAGCAAGCTATTATTGCTAGCGGGTCAGGTTGTTACATTTGGTATCAGAGCCTGATAACCAGCCAGAAGGGTGAGATAGATCTCACATCGCCTGGTAAATCTGGGGCTATGTGTGTGATTGGGCCGAACTGACGAGGACGTCAGGGCCTAAATAAGAGGAGTATGTGACACTCCAATAGTCCCATATCAGATGATATGGGAGAGTGTGATGGGCTTATAAGTGATGGACACACTAGTAATAATAATTGGGCTTAAACATTTTGGGCCGGTGATGCGAGTTATTATTGCTAATAGACTGGATTGTTATAGTTGGTATCAGAGCCAATAACCAGCCAGAAATATGAGATGAGTCTTAGCTGAGCCAGGGTTATACAGTAGGGAGAGCGAGGCTCTCATGCTGATGACTGTTGTGGGTAGAACGCGGCTCCCCCACAAGGTCGGTTAAGGCTAGCGAGACGAGTCTCATATCGCCTGGTACTTGTGAGTCTGAGCCTGACGAGGACGTCAAAGAGGGGGAGAATGTGAGACCCCAGGTAGTCCTATGTATAAGATATAATATAGCTAAAACTCTTAACCCGGCTATAGCATTTTGGGCAGTGACTAGTCTCAAGAGTTTAAAAGAGTTAAGCGTGCTAGGGCTAGAGTAGTCCTAGGATGGGTGACCCCCTGAGAAGTGGGTAGCCCTAGCACGCTTAACTCTTTTAACCTCTTGAGACTAGTGACCGCCCAAAATGCTATAGCCGGGTTAAGAGTTTTAGCCATATTATATCTTATACATAGGACTACCTGGGTTCTCATATTTTCTCCCCTTTGAGCCTTGACTTTCTTGTCAGGCTCAGACTCACAAGTACAAGGCGATGTGAGACTCGTCTCGCTAGCCTTAACCGCTTGTGGGGGAGCCGTGTTCTACCCACAATAGTCATCAGCATGAGAGCCTCGCTCTCTTCGTTGTATAACCCCGGCTCAGACAAGACTCATCTCACATTTTCGGCTGGTAATTGGCTCTGATACCAACTATAACGACCCAATCCACTAGTAATAATAACTCGCTGGCCACCGGCCCAAAATGTTTAAGCCCAGTTATTTATACTAGTGTGTCCATCACTTATAAGCCCATCACACTCTCCCACATCATTCGATGTGAGACTATTGGAGTGTCACATACTCCCCTCGTTTAGGCCCTGACGTCCTCGTCAGCTCGGCCCAGTCACACACATAGCCCCAGATTCACCAGGTGATGTGAGATCTATCTCACACTTCCGGCTGTTTATCAGGCTCTGATACCAACTGTGACGCCCAACTTCCCAAGGGGTCACCCATCCTAGGACTACTCTAGCCCTAGCATGCTTAACTCTGTTAACCTCTTGAAACTAGTCAACACCCAAAATGCTATAGCCGGATTAAGAGTTTTAGTCATATTATATTTTATACATAAGACTACCTAGGGTCTCACATTCTCCTCCCTTTAAGCCTGGACATCCTCGTCAGGCTCAAATTCACAAGTACTAGGCGATGTGAGACTCGTCTCGCTAGCCTTAACCGATCTTGTGGGGGAGCCGTGTTCTACCCACAACAGTCATCAGCATGAGAATCTCGCTCTCCCTGCTATATAACCCTGGCTCAGCCGAGACTCATCTCACATTTTCGGCTGGTAATTGGCTCTGATACCAACTGTGACGCCCACTTCCCAGGGGGTCACCCATCCTAGGACTATTCTAGCCCTAGCACGCTTAATTCTCTTAACCTCTTTAGACTAGTCACCGCCTAAAATGCTATAGCCGGGTTGAGAGTTTTAACCATATTATATCTTATACATAGGACTAGCTAAGGTCTCACAGCTTATGTACATAAGATAAACATATTTTATTTAATTATAATCACCTAATTTGGTATAGAAATTGGGATACAGTAGTCGATTTAGTTAACATATGTTAATCCAATAAATTTAAGTAGAATAGAAAACTTGAATTATTTAGATTAAAAGTTTTATTTGACTGTACCATATAATTTGATAAAAAATAGAAAGAGTTATTATAGATTAGTTAAGTTTGGTTTATTAAATTTAATTCATTTTAAAAACTTAAATTGTATCGATTGACTATTTTAAAAAATATCTTATAATGATCATTTTAAATATAAATGCATTTTGAGAATAGAAATGATTTTTTTTTTTAAAGAAAACATATCCAAATTCTATATATGAGTCCGGCTATGGTGCTTTTAAAAGCACCAAGCACTTGGTGCTTATAAGTTTCTCACCGTTAGATCTATCTTTTTGACCAATTCCATCCCCTTAGATCATGCTATTCCATCAACCACTCACTCAAACCTAGGGGACTACTATGCACTTCTCTTAATCCAAGGTCTGAAAACCTACAAGCAGCAATGACTCGATACTTTTAAAAGCATAGGAGCTTAACTCTCTCTATATATATTTATAGGTATAAGGGCAATTATGGGAACCTTTTTTTTCAAATAAACTTTTAAAAAATTTATAATTTGATAAGTGACGCTATCAAATCTTTTTTGGTCAAATAGCTCAATTTTGTCCAACTTAATGCCAAAATGGAAGATAAACTGGAAAACGGTGAATCATTCATCATTTAATGGAATTTAAAAGACAGTGAATAATTTACTGTCTTTTTCTTTATAAAAAAAGTGAAATGATTCACCGTTAATTTCTATTTCCTATATGTGATCTTAGCAATCATATAAAAGTTTCAACAAACCACATATAATCTTAACAATCCAAAAATTCTAACAAACTATTCATACAATCTGAAAATTAAACAAAAATTCCAATTATCCATATAGGATCCTAACATTCTCATAAAAATCCTCAAAACTTACACAAAAAATCTATAAACCGTTTTGTAAAAATGGTGACGATTCACCGTCTTTCTCATTGTGACACTCCACTTTCCAGAGAGTTACCCATCCTAGAACTACTCTAGCCCTAGCACGCTTAACCCTCTAAAGGCTGTCACTCCCTGAATTCGGGTACTCGGATCCGAACCGCAACAACCGGCCACGAATATGAAAGAAGAACATACAAAAACGGAAGGCCGATTATTGCTGTTCGGATCCGAGTAGTAGGATCCGAAGGTTGAAAGCTTCAGTAGGTATTAGAGCCAATAACCAGCAAGAGTGTGAGATGAGTCTTAGCTAAGCCAAGGTCATATAGCGGGCACGTGACCCTCTGGCTAATGACTGATGTGGGTGGAGCGCGGCTCCCCACAAGATCGGCTAAGTCTAGCGAGACGAGTCTCATATTAATTGATGATCGTGAGTTTTTTAATCCGGCTATAACATTTTGGGCGGTGGTTACGCACAGAGGTTAAGAGGGTTAAATGTGTTAGAGCTAAAGTAATTATAGGATGGATGACCCTCTGGAAAGTGGGACATCACACTCATTTTATCCAATATGGCACTGAGTAAGCAAGAAAATAAAATTTTAGAAGCATCATTCGACTAATTAATTTTTTTTAAGATTTTTTTTTTTAAAAAGTCCCAATTATCGGGGGCCAAACAATGAAGATAAAAATTAATTTGGAAAACACCTAAATTTATAATTTTTTATTGTCAAAGTATCTTCTTAAGGAAAAACTCCTAGAACTTTGGGAAGACACCATAAAAATTTAGCATTTTTACAAATTGACGCAAACTTCTAATTTTTACAATTAGAGCTTTCAAATTTATGAAGCACTTCAATTTGTCATTGTCCTCGAGGGAAGTTATTAATTAAAAAGACGTTTCATCGCATATTTTGTACATAATTTTATATAACTTCAATACACAGGAAAAGCTATTTTTTATTTTCTAATTATAATGATAAGCATCATGGTTAAAAAATAAACAATAAAGAGAATCAATTTTTAATTATTATTATTATTATTATTATTTTTCATGTGTTGAAAGAAAGAAAATAAATAAATTTTTTTTTTTGTGTTTTGAGGCAGGTAAAAGATTATATGAAATGCAAGCTATGAGAAAATTTGTATAAATAGTAAGGTCGATTAAAAAGAATTTATTAAACTATTTGATAAAATTTAAATATTTAATTACTAAAGTCAAAAGTTTAGTCTTGCATTTGTCGAAGTACTACCCTATGAGGGTCCCTTTGTATACTTTTCCCACCGTCTAGGGTTGTCAACGAGCCGAACACCAGCGAGTTGGAGCCGACTTATGTTCGTTCGTTTGGCTTGTTAGAATATCGAGCTGAAAAATTTAGCTCATGTTCGGCTCGCGAATAACAAGTTATATTGTCAGCTCTACTAGTAGGTGAAAAGTTGAAAGAATATTAAAAAAAAAATTAGAATCTTAATTTAATAATTAAAATTTATAAAATATAGGTTCTTAGGGAGATCGCTATCATCCTAACCTTACAAATTTTTATCCAAAAGCTGAAAATCTAATAGCACCAATATGCTAATCATTATTGCTATTAAAAGTATTCCAGCTTAATTCTCTCTCTATATATACGAGCTATATCGAGCCAAAAACGATCGACTTGACCCCAACTCACGTTCAGCTCGTTAAGATTTCGAGCTGAAAAATTCAATTCGTATTCGACTTTGTTGGTGCCACAAAAATCGTGCCATGTGGTGGACCAGATGTACCATAAAGACAGCCTTCGAAGCTAGTAATTAGGCTGCAGGTGGTGCACCAGGAATTAGAAAAAGTGCACCTGAAACCGAAAAGCGGTTACAACCGATTCAGTTACTCGGCCGAAAGTGGTCCGCAGAACCAGGAATTGGCCGATGGTGGAGAAATAACTGAATAAGCAACAGGCGGATAAATAAACAGAAGACGCCTGATAGAGGGGTCTTTTTTTCCTGAGAACAAGAAGCCCACTTCAATTCCACGCATTTTTCTTTGCTTTTTAGAAGTAGTTTACTTGTAATTTCTTTCTTTCTTCGCATTTCCTATCTTTTTAGGAGTAGTTTTAAGGTTAGTATTTCATTTGAAATCATACGCCATAGCGGTGTACCCCTCCTGTAAACAGTTACATTCTCTTTGCAATATATATATAGACTTCACTCGGTTCTTCAGCCGAACCAAAAAAGTACTGTGTAGTTGCTGAACTCGGCTGATCCGATCCCTCATCAGCCGAATTGCTTGATCTGTTGTGGGCGCAAACTTCGAGGGTCATCGTCAGAAGCCGCTTTACATCCTTGCTCGCTTTCCGAGGGAGGATCTCTGACCGAGTCAACGGTCTAGAAAATCGGCACGCAACAATTTTTGGCACGCCCAGTGGGACATCATTTAGGTAAACTTTTATTAACTTTAAATTATGGCTGATGATAATGTCATGAATCTCCGCAACCGAGTCGTTCCTCGATCATCTGGAAATGACCAGGTGAGTAATGCCGAAAACACAAATGAGCGTCATGCGGTATTACCAGTAGAGGACGAAACTAGTGGACAATCGGCTCAGCAGGAGCCCAGTTTGACTCAGGCGCTCGGACAGATGACTCGGGTTTTGCAAGTTTTAGACCAAAATAGTCATCGGAGTACCGCTCGTTTAGATGAAGTTCTAGCCGCTATCCCAGCTTCTAATAAAAATATAGCCCGGATTGGGCAGTTGTTGACACGAAACGAACAACCATATATGAGTCTACAAGGACCGGCAGGCACGCCAGTGTTGCAAAATCTAGTTACACCGGCGATTACACAGCTTCAGGTAACACCATTCCAGGCTGCCTTTAGACCGGCGATTGTAAACGCCGGTCAACAGCCAGAAGTAGCTTGGGGTTTACCTCCTCCACCGCCGTTACTGGCTTACCGACCCCAGAATATAGGGGTAAGGCCTGGGGGGCAAGCCCCCAATATGATGCAAGGTATGAATCCTGCGGCACAAAATTATGGGCTGCCTCCAGGACAGAACCCAGTTCAGGCATAGGCTCCTGTTCCCGCACCAGGGAACAATAATGAGTTGTATGCTCAGATAGAAGAAGCCATCCGAAATACTTTCGGAGTAGGGGCTAGGCCAGCGATGCGGTCTGTATTTAGATCTCCTTATCCTGCCAATATAGATGTAGAACATCCTTACCCAGCAAATTGGAAAATATCAAAATTCGACAAATTTTCTGCCGATGAGACCGAAAACACGGTCGAACACGTGCGCGGTTTATGGCCCAATGTAGAGAGGCCGCCGCAGATCCGTTTCTTAAGCTTAGATTGTTCAACACGTCGTTAACCAAGACGACATTCACTTGGTATACTAGTTTACCCGCCAATTCTGTCCGAGACTAGGACGAATTGGAGAGGAAGTTTCATGAGCAGTTTTATAGATCAGAATCGGAATTATCGGTCGCTGATTTAGCCCAATATCGTCAAAAGCCGGGGGAATCGGTAGAGGAATACTTGAACCGATTCAAAACGGCAAGAAGTCGTAGTTTATTTAGAATGCCAGAATCAGAATTTGCTAAAATGGCATTCAATGGTTTGCACTTCAAAATAAAAGATCATTTTGAAGATAAATATTTTCTTGCTCAATATGAGCAATTCAGGAAAGGTAATAATGAGGATCGGCCCAGATGGAGCCGAAACAAGGACTGGAATAAAGGGAAAGAAAAGAATGTCTCTTTCGTTGAGGAATCTTCGGCTCCAGATGAGCCGAACACCTCTGATGAGATAGAAGATTCGGCTGATGAAGCCAAAGTATATGCGGCGGAGATGGTCAAAAACCGTCAACCTTATAAGTGTGCTTTGTTGAAACCGGCTAAGGCCAGTGAAGCGAAAGCACGCGTCACTTCTTATACTTATTCATTTGATGTGGTAGAAACCGATTTGATTTTTGATCGGTTATTGAAAGATGGAAGGATTAAACTCCAAGAAGGTCAAATGATACCATCCGGAGAAGAACTAAAAAGAAGAAAATACTACAAGTGGCATCATTCATGGAGCCACAGAATGAATGAATGCACGGCCTTTAAAAGGCAAATTCAAAAAGAGATAAATGAAGGTCGGCTGATATTTGTCAACCAAGAGAATAAAAATATGAAAATTGACCAGAATCTATTTTCTTAGCAGGTCAACATGGTGGACATCGAAGGGAAGTCACCGGTTGAAGGAAAGATCGAGCATGACATTGCCTACACTAAGAGGGCATTTCGACTATGCATACGATGTAAGGCCGAAATGACACGTCGCGACTGGAAGGCGATCATTCAGGAGAAGAAGTTACACGGGGAATGGAAAGAATTCATGGCATTCTCCGAAGAATGGGAAGATCTTCCTGAAGCAGAAAATGATCCGGAGACTGTTCGAAAGAAGATTCAAATGACTTCGAAGAAGAAGTGGAGTCTATGAAGGATAAGAAGGACCTGATGATACAAAAGGTGTCACGCCCCGCCGTGCCTTAGAACCAAGTAGGTGGAAGGACAAAACGCACGGGCGCATGACCCAGATCCGCCGAACGGACAGAGTTTCCCCTGTACGTCCAAGGCGTCACAACCAGTATAATTCAAGAGGTTCCAAACAGGAACAGAATTCATACAAAGATTGCATAAGAAAAGCATCATAAACTACTATGCTATTACAAGCATTCGCAATACAACCATATGTTACATTTTTATGTCTTTGTTCAATCTTTCCAAATACAATCAATTTATTATTACATTTCCATACGCTCGAACACCCCTATACTACGCAGTAAAAGGGTACTTCTATTCTGGTCACAGTGGTAGGACGCTAACTATTGAGTTACGCCCCTCCCTCGCGCCGCCGCGCCGCTCACGTGAGGACCTGAAAAATAGTGGGATGAGAACTATATAAAATAGTTCCCAATGGGTAAGGCCACCCAAGAGAGGAGCTCGACCCACCAGGTCCAAAGGAAGCATACGAGCATGGGTTAGTACATATACATAACCATTAAGCATATAACTTTACAATATATGAAAGTAAACATGCTATGCTTCAACAAATGCGATAATGAAATCCATGCAATATAATTTTAACTGCTATTCCACTATCCATTTCATAACCAATCTGCTCCTAAGGTTCATTTACCTTAGCTAAGCCGTACTCGACTTGCCCTCGAGTTCAATATTAACGGGTTACCACCCTCCTAAGGTTTACTTACTTTAGTTAAACCTTAACCGACTCACTCTAGAGTCAACATCCTTGGGCCACCGCCCAACTAAGGTTTACTTATTTAGTCAAACCTTCACCGACTCACTCTTGAGTCAAATATCCTTGGACTGCAGCCCAGCTTAGGTTTACTTATTTAGTCAAACCTTCACCGACTCACTCTTGAGTCATATATAACTATGCAACAATTATTTACATGCTTGTAAATAAACATAAAGGATGCAACCAAATAAAATATAATCTATCATTCTCTCCAAGGTTCATCCTATGTCTCACAATGACTAAGTTCTTTTACTTGTCATTTACTTATGGTTTCGGAATCACCGTCTCACCATATTTGTTCCAACGTTCAAGGAGTGAGCTTGTCACCTCCTAGTTCGAGTAGCGAAATCGTCGCATACTCGGGATAGCGAAATCGTCGCATACCCCGTCTCAACACCGCCATCACATGGCATGGTAGCGAAATCGTCGCATACCCGGGATGGCGACCTTGTCGCACATCTCCCCCTCGACACCGCCAACACGTGGCGCGGTAGCGAAATCGTCGCATACCCGGGATCGCGAAATCGTCGCCTATCCCATGTCGGCACCGCCAACTCGTGGCATGGTAGCGAAATCGTCGCCTACCCGGGATAGCAACCTTGTCGCACATCCCCTCTCGACACCGCCAACTCATGGCGCGGTAACGAAATCGTCGCATACCCGGGATCGCGAAATCGTCGCCTATCCCGTGTCGGCACCGCCAACTCGTGGCATGGTAGCGAAATCGTCGCCTACCCGGGATAGCAAAATCGTTGCACATCCCGATATTCACATTACTTACTTGCCAACCTAAGTCTCATGATCTTAGGTTCAAGTCACTAAGTCTCACCTATGTTCAATAACACTAGGTTCATTACACATTCAACCTATGTTCAATGACACTAGGTTTCAATCTCGTGTCCAACCTATGTTCAATAACACTAGGTTTCAATAGTCTTGTTTAAGTGATCTCCCTATCACTATGTGCCTCAACCTAGGTTCAATAACTCTAGGTTCGCATACATTCCAACCTATGTTCAATGACACTAGGTTCATTACACATTCAACCTATGTTTAGTAACACTAGGTTTAACATGCATGCATCATCTCTCAAGTATAAATATACATTGTTATAAAATACTTAGATTCTTTACATGCAAGGTGAGCCCATGGCTCAAATCATTTGATATATAATTCTATGCCAACACGCACATTATAGTTCGTTCTTATCCTAGTTGTCCATATCTAGGATTTTCCATTCACATGACCTCTAGCCCATTTTGGACCATGTCAAATTCTCTACCATGTAGAGAAGCTAGCTCCCCGCTATGTTCACATCTAGGCATACACATGTCCATTTGTAACAATATGATCCACATGCCCACAATTCCAATCCGTGGTAGGTATGGTATTAACATCATATGATCTACTCATTCATACATATATACCATTTGCCAATTAACCTACCATTACATGCATCAAGTAAAATAATTATACTTTACTCTTTCGACATGGAAGTGACCTAATCACTTCGGTAAACACAAACCCACCTCACACTCTTCCGATTGCTTGTATACACTTGCAATCGGGCTCTTTTCCTCTTGGCCTCAAGCTTGGTCTTCAAGCTCCTAGCCCTAACACACATGAAGGATTCGTTAATCCGAGTCGAACTCATAACGATCTCATCTCTCCAAATCATTCGAAATGGAGTTGTCCCACATGTTCTACTAACCCCAAACTAAGGTTCTAAAGGGTTAAAACATTTTTAAAACCCTCCACAAGAAAATCCCTCTTTCAACCTAGGGTTTTCCAAAACTCATGGCAAAACCCAAAATCTCTTGCTAATCTCTACAATTTGTAGTCTAGATTAGCCAACGGTCTCCAAAACTTCATTTCTTAGTCTTAATTCGAAATCCTAGCTACCAAATCCAAGGACTTACCTCGGATCCGCGAGCTCACCAAGCCACCATGCATGCACGAGCTCGAAACTTCACTCCTCCAAGCTTCCCAAGCTTGATCTCCGCCAAGATCTTCAATTCGGAGGAGAAGGAGAAGAAGTGAAGAGAGGGAGAAGAGCTTCTCACTCTCTCTCTATGTGTGTGTTTCCTGAGGAGAAAGGGGAAGGGTTCCCCTTTAAGTAAGCCTCCCCTCAGTGAAATTACCAATTTACCCTTCGAAATCAGCATTCTGCACACATTATTTCGGTATACGAGTTGGCGTACCGGTATACCACGAGGAATTCCGCAGAACCCGAGAGCTGGTTTCACTGTTTCAAACATCGCATACCGGTATCCCTCTTTGCATACCGGTATACTCCGAAAAATTCCGTAAACCCGAGAGCTGGGTTCCCGGTTTTAACACAGCATTCCGGTATACCATTTCTCATACCGGTATACCTCACCTCCAATTCCGGTTTTGGAGTTCACATACCGGAATCCAGTGCAGATTTCCCAAGTTCAACAGTTTTAGCTTTCCGAAGTCCGTTTTCGCGCCTCATTTGCGCCGAAAACACTTCGCACAAGTTCCTAACTTGGCCGGAGCCTCACATATGGCGCCGCATGTTATCTTTCCATCGAAACTCCATAATTTGTAAAAGTTCGGTGTACTACATTCCTCCCTCCTTAAAAGGAGTTTCGTCCGCGAAACTAAGATCACACCTCAAATCTATTTACCAATTAGATGAGGGTATCATTCGTTCCTCGCGTTCTCTGGTTCCTGCTCACTCAGGAGTACATTCCATAGTCCATGGGTCTTATATTCCCGATATTGCATAAGGAATATGTCTCGTTGCCCTTCCTTACTAGGTCAACATCACATCATCTTCGCGATGTTTTCGCTCGAACACTTTGTTCGTAATCTCAATTTCACTTCACCGACAATGCCAGACTTGGCAATTGGTGACTTCACCAATCAGGTGAAAGGTATGACCGAGCGTCTGTTCCTCAGGTCACAATCATAATTCTCTTACACACGACTAATGCTCTTATACTCTTAGAGCCATCGGTCAAACCGCTTATCTCGGTTTACAACAAATGGTCCACAGACCAAAGCTCTCACGTAGGCCTACTGCCTAAACCTGTCCCAACGTCGCGTAACATCTTTGCTCGCAAACGTAAATCCAATCGTTCCTCGGCGGAGTCCTCACTTAGGACTTTGCGCAATACTCCATCCAGGAGTAACCAAGACCCCAAACCTCTACTAAGTCCTAGAGTTGGGTCACATCCACACTCTCGGTGTACTACCATTCATATGGTTTCACAAGTGGCATTCCATGCTCCCGGGTCATCGCTTGGACTACCGCCCCGACCATAAATCTCTGCCCTACCCTCAGGTCTCGGGCTGCTGTCACACACAGCTGACTGCGCCTGTCCCTAAGGCCCCCAGGCTCCACAGTCCACAATGGTCCAGGCACGGATCGTCCCCAAGCAATACCCGAATACCGTCGCTACACGTGTCCTGCACGCTATACCAAGCGACAACAGTCTCTACCGGCTCCTAAGCACCCAGTGCGAGCCACTAGCTCTCAAGCGGTTCTTGGCCTCCTTCACACCTAGTAATGCACAAGTGTTACTGCCAACCAACCCTCTCGGCTAACCAGAAACCAATATTCCACGAGTACTTACACTCGAGCGTTCCACGCTACTACATTTGTTCGCGTTATTCACCAGCACTAAGCTACCACGCTTATGCTCACTCGCATTGCGAGTACCACAACCTACCTCAATTTGAGATACAGCAAGGCCCATTCGCCCAGTTTTGGCGATTACCTTATCAATTTCACAACCGTCATCGATCCACTATACAATGGTTCGGAATCTGCGAACTATTAACATGTTCTCAACGTCATAACTCGATTCTTGCAATTGGCTACTCACATTGCCCTAACATCGAGAGTCAGCTCGCCTACGACTATTGTTGCCTCAAGCCGTCAACTAGACGCAACGCCCGCAATTTGCCGGTATCATCAGAATCTCTAGCCGCTCCAGCGGCAACACATGTGCCTCCACGACACGAGCATAGCTGGGTATCTATCCTTACCCATAACCTTGGTCCTGGCTACAATTACTCTTGTGTCATAGTAACAGACCACACAATTGCATGTAGTGCTCCAGTGTCACATTATGCTCTACATATGTTTTCAGCAATCAAAACATACCTGCTACGACGCCGTCGACAGCAATAGATTCCATCACCTGAGTCGCATACCCATGGCTACTTGGCGCCCGACGCGAACCCTCAGGTTGCCTCAACATCAATGCATGCTCATTAGACCTTACTGCAGGTGGTCCACCCGCAAACTGTCTTGGAACAGAAGAGGCCGTAGCAAGTGTCAGGGCTCGGCTATCTTCCTGCAGGCACTCATCCCGCGTATGGCCCGGTTGCCCACATCTGAAGCACTTGCCCTCCCGCTGGTCACACTGTTGTGGGTGATGATGGCCCCCACAAATAACACAACTCGCCGAGGACCGAGTATGGTAGGTCCCCGGGGCACGAGATCGTCGACGCGAACGGGTCGGGACTCGTCTGGAACTCGTCTGTCCACCCGATTTACTCGATGATCGTCCCATCTCTATCTCCTTGTCATCCCGTATCACATAAGGGATACAATTTACAATGCGAGAGAACTCTCTCTCGTACTCTCTCACCGAGCGATCACCTTGTTTCAGCTTCCTGAATTTTTCTTGAAGTTTTCTCTTCTCACTATCAGGAAAGTAGGCAGAGAACACCAGTCCTCGAAATTCCTCCCAAGTCACTGGAGGGAGACTAGAAGGTCGGTCTCGCCGGACTCCCTTCCACCACGCCTTTGCCGACCCTTGCAAGCAGTGTGCGGCAAAATGCACCTTGTCTCGCTCCAAGGTGTACAAGTCCTCAAACAGGGACTCCATAGAATCGATCCACGTTTCTACGGTCCACGGGTCCATTTCTTCCCCGTCGAAGGTAAGCGGATTGAATTCCTTGAACATCATGAGGGCAGCTAAAGCCCGCTCCCTCTCCGCCTCCAATTCCACAGAATCAGGGCCCCAGGCACCAACATCTATTTGTGAGGTACCCGTCGCGGCTCCTGATGGTACACGACGTGCTAATCGCTCCACGGTCTCATGAAGTCTCCTGATCCGCTCTTCCTGGCGCACGACAGCCTCCTGCTGTCGCTGTGCCATCTCAGCTTGTTGTTGCACCACTCCAACGAGTGTGGCCAACTATTCACGAAGCTCCGGGTCTCCGCTTGCCCCAGATTGCACAGGGACCCCACTAGGTCCATCCCGTGCGGATCTCGTCGGAGATCGCCCACGTGACGCCATCGTATCCTGAAACACGACAACTTCCGTCAATATCCTCGACCTTCTAGGCCAAGTATAAACACGATTCAATTTATGGACACAATTTAGGCGAAAGTCACACAAGGGCGCCTATTCTCATCCCTCGGGTTCATGTTGTCGCGCGCCAACATGAACACACCTAGCTGAGAATAAACCACACCTTAAATCTACCTCTAACATCCTATTAGAGGCATAACCAACATACGACCCAATCGATTACCCTTTCGCCGCACATCACAAGTCCTCGTCTCTCACGAGTTTACACTCCTAGGGTCTTTTCCATCCTAGGATTCCTTGAGTCCACCTAGACCGTTTCTACGCTCTGATACCACCTCAATCTGTCACGCCCCGCCGTGCCTTAGAACCAAGTAGGTGGAAGGACAAAACGCACGGGCGCATGACCCAGATCCGCCGAACGGACAGAGTTTCCCCTGTACGTCCAAGGCGTCACAACCAGTATAATTCAAGAGGTTCCAAACAGGAACAGAATTCATACAAAGATTGCATAAGGAAAGCATCATAAACTACTATGCTATTACAAGCATTCGCAATACAACCATATGTTACATTTTTTTTTTGTCTTTGTTCAATCTTTCCAAATACAATCAATTTATTATTACATTTCCATACGCTCGAACACCCCTATACTACGCAGTAAAAGGGTACTTCTATTCTGGTCACAGTGGTAGGACGCTAACTATTGAGTTACGCCCTCCCTCCCTCGCGCCGCCGCGCCGCTCACGTGAGGACCTGAAAAATAGTGGGATGAGAACTATATAAAATAGTTCCCAGTGGGTAAGGCCACCCAAGAGAGGAGCTCGACCCACCAGGTCCAAAGGAAGCATACGAGCATGAGTTAGTACATATACATAACCATTAAGCATATAACTTTACAATATATGAAAGTAAACATGCTATGCTTCAACAAATGCGATAATAAAATCCATGCAATATAATTTTAACTGCTATTCCACTATCCATTTCATAACCAATCTGCTCCTAAGGTTCATTTACCTTAGCTAAGCCGTACTCGACTTGCCCTCGAGTTCAATATTAACGGGTTACCACCCTCCTAAGGTTTACTTACTTTAGTTAAACCTTAACCGACTCACTCTAGAGTCAACATTCTTGGGCCACCGCCCAACTAAGGTTGACTTATTTAGTCAAACCTTCACCGACTCACTCTTGAGTCAAATATCCTTGGACCGCAGCCCAGCTTAGGTTTACTTATTTAGTCAAACCTTCACCGACTCACTCTTGAGTCATATATAACTATGCAACAATTATTTACATGCTTGTAAATAAACATAAAGGATGCAACCAAATAAAATATAATCTATCATTCTCTCCTAGGTTCATCCTATGTCTCACAATGACTAAGTTCTTTTACTTGTCATTTACTTATGGTTTCGAAATCGCCGTCTCACCATATTTGTTCCAACGTTCAAGGAGTGAGCTTGTCACCTCCTAGTTCGAGTAGCGAAATCGTCGCATACTCGGGATAGCGAAATAGTCGCATACCCCGTCTCAACACCGCCATCACATGGCATGGTAGCGAAATCGTCGCATACCCGGGATGGCGACCTTGTCGCACATCTCCCCCTCGACACCGCCAACACGTGGCGCGGTAGCGAAATCGTCGCATACCCGGGATCGCGAAATCGTCGCCTATCCCATGTCGGCACCGCCAACTCGTGGCATGGTAGCGAAATCGTCGCCTACCCGGGATAGCAACCTTGTCGCACATCCCCTCTCGACACCGCCAACTCATGGCGCGGTAGCGAAATCGTCGCATACCCGGGATCGCGAAATCGTCGCCTATCCCGTGTCGGCACCGCCAACTCGTGGCATGGTAGCGAAATCGTCGCCTACCCGGGATAGCAAAATCGTTGCACATCCCGATATTCACATTACTTACTTGCCAACCTAAGTCTCATGATCTTAGGTTCAAGTCACTAAGTCTCACCTATGTTCAATAACACTAGGTTCATTACACATTCAACCTATGTTCAATGACACTAGGTTTCAATCTCGTGTCCAACCTATGTTCAATAACACTAGGTTTCAATAGTCTTGTTTAAGTGATCTCCCTATCACTATGTGCCTCAACCTAGGTTCAATAACTCTAGGTTCGCATACATTCCAACCTATGTTCAATGACACTAGGTTCATTACATATTCAACCTATGTTTAGTAACACTAGGTTTAACATGCATGCATCATCTCTCAAGTATAAATATACATTGTTATAAAATACTTAGATTCTTTACATGCAAGGTGAGCCCATGGCTCAAATCATTTGATATATAATTCTATGCCAACACGCACATTATAGTTCGTTCTTATCCTAGTTGTCCATATCTAGGATTTTCCATTCACATGACCTCTAGCCCATTTTGGACCATGTCAAATTCTCTACCATGTAGAGAAGCTAGCTCCCCGCTATGTTCACATCTAGGCATACACATGTCCATTTGTAACAATGTGATCCACATGCCCACAATTCCAATCCGTGGTAGGTATGGTATTAACATCATATGATCTACTCATTCATACATATATACCATTTGCCAATTAACCTACCATTACATGCATCAAGTAAAATAATTATACTTTACACTTTCGACATGGAAGTGACCTAATCACTTCGGTAAACACAAACCCACCTCACACTCTTCCGATTGCTTGTATACACTTGCAATCGGGCTCTTTTTCTCTTGGCCTCAAGCTTGGTCTTCAAGCTCCTAGCCCTAACACACATGAAGGATTCGTTAATCCGAGTCGAACTCATAACGATCTCATCTCTCCAAATCATTCGAAATGGAGTTGTCCCACATGTTCTACTAACCCCAAACTAGGGTTCTAAAGGGTTAAAACATTTTTAAAACCCTCCACAAGAAAATCCCTCTTTCAACCTAGGGTTTTCCAAAACTCATGGCAAAACCTAAAATCTCTTGCTAATCTCTACAATTTGTAGTCTAGATTAGCCAAGGGTCTCCAAAACTTCATTTCTTAGTCTTAATCCGAAACCCTAGCTACCAAATCCAAGGACTTACTTCGGATCCGCGAGCTCACCAAGCCACCATGCATGCACGAGCTCGAAACTTCACTCCTCCAAGCTTCCCAAGCTTGATCTCCGCCAAGATCTTCAATTCGGAGGAGAAGGAGAAGAATGAATAGAGGGAGAAGAGCTTCTCACTCTCTCTCTATGTGTGTGTTCCCTGAGGAGAAAGGGGAAGGGTTCCCCTTTAAGTAAGCCTCCCCTCAGTGAAATTACCAATTTACCCTTCGAAATCAGCATTCTGCACACAGTATTCCGGTATACGAGTTGGCGTACCGGTATACGGGTTGGCGTACCGGTATACCACGAGGAATTCCGCAGAACCCGAGAGCTGGTTTCACTGTTTCAAACATCGCATACCGGTATCCCTCTTTGCATACCGGTATACTCCGAAAAATTCCGTAAACCCGAGAGCTGGGTTCCCGGTTTTAACACAGCATTCCGGTATACCATTTCTCATACCGGTATACCTCACCTCCAATTCCGGTATTGGAGTTCACATACCAGAATCCAGTGCAGATTTCCCAAGTTCAACAGTTTTAGCTTTCCGAAGTCCGTTTTCGCGCCTCATTTGCGCCGAAAACACTTCGCACAAGTTCCTAACTTGGCCGGAGCCTCACATATGGCGCCGCATGTTATCTTTCCACCGAAACTCCATAATTTGTAAAAGTTCGGTGTACTACAAAAGGTCCTGGACGATTACTATAATCGTCAAACTTAAGAAAGAATGAGCCGAAGGAGTTACCCTGAGAAGCCCTTCGACACACAACAAAGGTGCCTGGGATATCGGCCTAACTGGCATCATCAGGCCAGGCTGAGACCCGAGCTTGAGTTTGAGGGGATGATCGAGGGTGATATTGAATTCCTCGGTTGAAGATTAGTTAACGAGCTCGACATTCAACCTTGGCCGAGACCGTGGGAGAGAAGGGAAATTCTGAGAGAACATCTCAGGACCGTCAAGGTGCCTGCCAATGTGCCAATTGACCAGTGGCACACTGCAAAAGCACCAACCAAATGGCATAGGCCGATGCTGACGAAGACTCAAAAGCGCCGGCAGCAAAGAATGCAAGCTGAGGCGAGACATCATTGGGAAGAAGCAAAAGGGATGAGGCCGAATGTCTGGAATCGGCTTGAGTCACAGCCGTCTTTTCGGCCTATGAAAAATGATTATGAAGAGGGTGCTTCTAGGTCTGTGCCATGGTTGAAGTCCAAGGTAGAGCAGTCGGCACCGAGCGAGCCGACAAAGAAAGTTAAACGGAAAGCTTTGGAAGAGAAGATCACCTCGTTAGAGACGATCATCAAGCGAGACAGGTGGCCTCCCAAAGAGAAGGAGGTTCGGCCGGAAAGTGATTCTTCGGCCGAGGCAGCAAAAGAATCAGAAGAGAAGAAACAAAAAGTGCAGGAAAAATTGGCCAAAGAAAGTTCGGCTGATGTAAGCATGGTGTATGCTCTGCCATACTCATTCAAAGCAGAATCTATAGAGTTGGAGGAACCGATTTACGATGGGGAGGAGCTTACAGTAGCTCAACTTCAGCTTGAAGATGTGAAGGCGGCCGATGCAGTGGTTTTCGAAAAGCCATCGGCCTTACAGACAAAGTTTGTCAGGCCTTTATTCATAAGGGCCCTGATAGAAGGACGGCATGTAGGCCGAGTTATGGTCGATGGTGGGGCAATAGTTAATGTCATGCCTACATCATTTTTTAAGAAATTGGGTAAGAGTGAGGACGAACTCAAGCCCACCGATATAACCATGACCAATTTCACCGGGAACGGTCAACACGCGAGGGGTGTGCTCACGACCGAACTTACGGTAGGATTCAAGACCCTCCGGATAGCTTTTTTCGTAGTGGACGCAAATAGTCACTATAATCTGTTGCTTGGGCGTGATTGGATTCACGCACACCAATGTGTACTATCCACTTTCAATGGGAAGCTTTTCCAATGGGTCGGAGATCGCATGGAAGAAATTAGGGCCGAGGGATGGCCTCAGTTGGTGGATATTAATGTAGAAGAAATCGGCCATATCAACTGGGCCGACACTGACCCGAATCAGATTTCGTTCGTATGGGTCACTGAAGAGGAGTACAACTAGTGCTCTTAAAGAAAGCAAAGGCACTGATGGCTGCAGAAGAGCCACCAGAATGGTTAAAATGGAACATCAAAAGCTTAGAACCGAGGCTCTAGACGAGCTTCGGCAAGACAAGCCGACCAAAGAAGTCGGCTACTTTATCAAATCGGCTGAGTTAGCCGATAAAAAATCATGTATTAGATCGGCTGAATTGGCCGATGGGAACTTCTATGTGAAATCAGCAAAGAGATCGGCAAAATTGGCCATGGAAAAATCATGCATTGAATCGGCTAAGGTGGCCGACAAAGAATTACATGATGAAAAGTTCAAAAGCCGATCTAGAAAAAAATGACACGGCTCAGGAGATAAAGGCTGTGGTAAGGCCTGATCAGACTTGCGCTGAAATTCCTGAAGGGGTCAAAACAGAGCATATGAAAGAATCGCCGATCAAGGTCGGTGAGAAAAAGCTGGAAACTCAGGATCCACTAAAGGAGGTGAATTTAGGGTCGGACGAAGATAAAAGGCCGACGTATATTAGCGCAAAGCTTTCGGCTCAACAACAGGAGGAGCTAACAAGGTTGCTGATAAAATACAAGGATTGCTTCGCCTGGAGTTATGAGGAAATACCAGGACTGAGCCGAGAAATTGTAGAACATAGGCTCCCTATTAAAAAGGGGTATAAGCCTTACAAACAATCGGCTTGTAGGTTTGAGCCGAGTATTGTACTTCAAATTAAGAATGAAATTAAAAATCTTTTAAAGGCCGGATTTATTAGAGCGGCCCGTATGTTAATTGGGTATCTAATATAGTACCAGTGCGAAAAAAGAATGACAAACTTAGAGTTTGCATCGATTTTAGAAACTTGAATTTGGCTACACCTAAAGATGAATATCCAATGCCTATAGCCGATATGCTAGTAGACTCAGTAGCCGGCCATGAAATTCTATCATTTATGGATGGTCATGATTGCTATAATCAGATTTTTATTACCGAAGAAGATGTATCAAAAACGGCTTTTAGATGCCCAGGGTCCATTGGAACTTTTGAATGGATAGTGATACCATTCGGATCGAAGAATGCCGAAGCCACTTATCAGAGGGCAATGAATTTTATTTTTCATGATTTGATCGGTAAAATGTTGGAGGTTTACATCGATGATATAGTTGTGAAATCTAAATCACCAACCGATCATTAGGCTGACTTAGAACTTGCTTTTAAGTGTATGAGAAAATATAATTTAAAAATGAATCCGCTGAAATGTGCTTTTGGAGTTTCGGCAGAATTTTTTTTCGGATTTCTAGTACATCAAAAAGGAATCGAGATAGACAGAAATAAGGCAAAGGCGATTATTAATTTACCGCCGTCGAAAAATAAAAAAGAATTACAAAGTCTTCTAGGAAAAATAAATTATTTAAGACGATTTATATCAAATTTAGCTGGTAGAATAGGAGTATTTACTCCATTGCTTCGGCTCATGAACCAGGAAGAATTTATCTGGGTTGAGGAACATCATGAGGTATTTGAGAGTATTAAACGATATTTGGTGAATCCTCCAGTTCTCATGCCCCCACGACAAGGACAGCCGATGAAATTGCATATATCGACTGTAGAAGAGAACTTGGGATGTTTATTGGCCCAAGAAAATGATCTGAAAGAAGAACATGCTATTTATTATCTCAGCCGACGCTTGCTAGATACTGAGCGATGATATTCGGCTATAGAAAAGTTATGTTTAGCATTATACTATGCCTGTACTAAACTAAGATATTACATTTTGCCAGTAGAGGTATCGGTTGTTTGTAAAACCGACTTGATTAAGTATATGTTATCTAAACCAGTATTAAGAGGAAGAATCGGACGATGGATGTTAGCTTTGTCTGAGTTCTCTCTTATTACGTTCCGGCAAAGGCGGTTAAAGGACAAGCAATAGCTGACTTTTTAGCCATCCATCCATGTGTCGAGATTGAAGAGCCAATGCAGAACCTGGTCGGTTGCCAGCCTTGGACACTCTATTTTGACGGGTTCAAAACAACCGAATCAGCGGGAGCCGAAATAGTTATACAATCTCCTAAAGGCCATGTTTATCAATTTGCCTTTGAATTAGATTTCGACTGTTCCAACAATCAAGCCGAATATGAGGCCTTGATAATTGGCCTAGAGATCTTACAAGAGTTAGGGATACGCTGTGTAAAAGTCATCGGTGATTCGCAGTTAGTGATAAAACAAGTGAATGGAGAATACCGATGCGAAAATCGAAATCTACAAAATTATTTGAGAAGAACAATAGAATTACTTAGCAGATTTGGAGAAGTAGAGTTTGTACATCTATCAAGAGAAGAAAATGAGCAAGCTAATGACTTAGCTCAATCGGCTTCGAGATATAAAGAGCCGAGAAGAAATCAAGTCAAAATAGGAAGGAGATTATTACCATCGGTCTACACACGAGAGCCGATGATAACTCCAATAGAAGTTCAAGATGATTGGAGAAAATCCTTAGTGGAATTTCTTAACGATCTTAATAAACGGGTCAATTATCATCTACGGAAGAGAGCGCTAAATGGACAACTCTATAAGAGAACAGCCGAGGAAGTACTATTAAAATGTTTAGGACCCGATGAAGCTTTGATCATCATGGGAGAGGTCCATGAAGGTTTATGTGGGGCACACTTAACTGAAAAAAGATTAAGATGGACTATTCGGCACTTAGGATATTATTGGCCGACTATGCAAGAAGATTGCATAAAATACGCTAGAGGATGTCAGGAATGCCAGTTCCACATCTCCATACAAAGGGTTCCAGCTTCCGAAATGCATGCAATTATTAAGCCGTGGTCTTTTCGAGGGTGGGCTATGGATTTAATTGGAGAGATTCAGCTGAATTTTTCGGCTGGACATAAATTCCTGATAGTGGCCGTAGACTATTTTACCAAATGGGTAGAAATAAAACCTACTAGATTGGCCACTCAGAGAGACATGATAGATTTTGTGGAAGACTATTATTCATCGTTTCGGGATTTTCGAGACGATTACAACTGACCAAGGAACGATGTTCACAGGGAAACAGTTCTCACGGTTTGTAGAGTAGAGAAAAATTAAGTTACTTCATTTCTCGCCTTGTTATACTCAAGCCAATGGAGAGGCCGAGGCAACAAACAAAGTCATTATTAATCTTATGAAACGGCATATTAGGAAACATCCACGAAAGTGGAGCGAGAAGCTCTCTGAAGTATTATGGACATGCCGAACAACTGTGAAAACAGCAACAAGGGTCACACCATTTCGATTGGTTTACGGCCATGAGGCTATAGTGCCGGCCGAAATAATGGTCCCATCTTTACGAGTTGAAGGGCAAAAATAGTCAATACCAGAAGAATACAAAACTTTGATGAATGAAAAGTTAGATGAAATAAATGAGATTCGGCTGTTAGCGCTTGATCATTTACAAGCTTATAGAGCCGAGTGAGTAATGCACACAACAAAAGAGTTAAGGCTAAATCCTTCTCTGTTGGGGATCTAGTCTTAAAACTAGTATTACCGATCGATCGAAGAGACCGAGTGTATGGAAAATGGTCTCCAAATTGGGAAGGACTATTCCAAGTATATGAAGTTGCAAGAGGCAACGTATATTTCCTGAATACATTAGGTGGATCGAAAAATGACAAACCAATCAATGGAAAATATTTAAGGAAGTATTACCCATCCATGTGGGAAATTGAATAAAAAAAGTCAAAGACAAAAATACAAACAAAAGTTAAAATATATTACAGTCGATTTAAGAATGGAAAAACAGAGAGAATCAAAATAATAAGTCTCTGAGTTGATTCCACTCAGTTTCCAGATTGGATTGAGCAAGATCGGCTGCTCACTTTCTTCGCTTCATATGGGATGGAGTTTGTAGAGTTGGGAGAGTTGGTCATGTAGCACCACCCCTTTCTCCTTTTTGGCATGTAATTAAGCTTGCACAATGGCACGCTGTTTAGAGGCATGGGTCAAGGCTGTTTCGGCTGCAACGAGTTCTTCTTTAAGACTAGCAATACGCTGTCGAAGAGCCAACTTTTGATCTTTTAAAAGATCATCTTGCTTGGTTAAGTCGGTTATTGGAGTTGCTACTTCAGGAGCTTTAGTTTTGAAGAAGCCGACCCGTGAGAAATGATGTTCCAAAGCAAGGTACTCGGTGGAAAGCGTTTGTTGCCGAGTTAAGAAAGAAGAAAGGCGAACAGATAAGGTCTCTGCAAAGCATTTACCTAAGGAAGGAAGATCAGGTTGATCTAAGAGATCAAGGAGAAGCGCTCCAAGCCGATCAAATTGCTCCAAATTTCGAGCCAGAGTAGGAAGACCACTACTGTACAATCTTAAACATGAGGATCAAAATGGCAACCTAAGAGGGGGGGGGTGTGAATTAGGTTTCTAAGATAAAATGCTAAATAATCAAACAATTTAAAAAACTCGAAACAAATAAAATGAGAGAAAGTGAGGAGTTAGAGAAATGCAAACTCAAGAAGCACACAATCGATTTGTTTCGAGGTTCGGCACTTTGCCTACGTCCCCGCCAACTTCTCAACACAAGAGAACGTTGGATCTCCACTAGACGATGCTTTTGCGGGCAAGCACCAAGCCTTCACACCAACACCTTCTTCTTTCAAGAAGGTTACACTTTCAAGCTTCAACACTTTTCTTTTCTCTCTTTTACAAGATTATATCTCACTACAAATTACACTTAAGTTTAGAAAGAGAATTGAGAGCTAAGAGTATTAAAACACTTAAATATTTAAGCTCAAATGGACTTTGAAATCCTTGCTGAGAAAGGCCTCAAAATCATCTATTTATAGCCTCAGCCAGCTCCAGGTCGTTGCACTTTTGGGCGCCCTAAACATGATTTCGGGTGCCTAGAAGTTGTGCACGCGCACTGCACTTCCAGCGGCCTGTCAGACCATGTGCGCCGCTTTTCTGGATCCGTACATTCGGGCCTCCAGAAATTGTGGGCGCCCAGATCATGCGCGTCGGCTTTTCTGACACTGTCAGACCACGCGCACCGAAGTTTTTGACCGAAAACATTTGGCCTCCAGAACTTGTGGGCGCCCACTTTCCCAGGCACGTGCGCCGCCTGCGCAGCGCCGCTGTCAGAACTTTTTGGGCCGATCCGCCGTACTGTCCGGAACACGCAACCTGTCAAGTCAAACAATTCGGACGCCCTAAACAGACATTCGGGCGTCCAGATCAGGTGAAGAAGTTTCTGAACCACCCAAACAGCAAACAGACAGGATCCAAAAAACACACGAGATTCGGATCCACTTTAGGGCGCCCAGAACAGGGTCCAAAACAGTAACTTGACAGAAAATTGATTTTGAGCAGATTTTAAATATTTTAAAATCCTATGTACTTTATAGAAAGAGCTTTGGATAAAATCCACTTGTCACAAGTTGGATCAAATAGAGATTTGTTCAAGTGAGCTATAAAGTGATAAGAAGAATAAATCAAACTTAGCTCAAAGTTTCTCGCTCTAATCTTATAATATTAATCAAATTAAGGAATAGAGAGTGAGTTTGTCTATTTGACAAAGAAAGCAAGCATAGCTTCAAGTGGTGAAGCTTGGTGCTAGAAGATTGCCCTTCTTGAGTCCTTTTTGAAGATAGAGAAGTCTAAACACAAAACTCAAGATAAAAGATTAGTCTAATAATCGTAATTATTTGTTATCATCAAAATTTAAAAAATGATTAGGGCCACTAGGCCAACAATCTCTCCCTTTTTTATGGTGACAAATAATGTGATATAAAGTTCAAAAAGTAGAGAGCAAAAGAATAAAATACTCCCCCTAAATATATGCATATATTTAATAATTAATTTTTAGCATTTATCACAATCATAGGCATATCACAATCATAAGTGTAAACAATCATACAAGCATATATCAAGGACCAAAATATAAACAAGGTTCACATATCACATCACATAAAACATAAAAACATAAGCATGGTTCACAAGAGCATGGTTCACATATCACATCACAAGTTCTCCCTCTTTGTCATCACAAAAAGGAAACTTAGCAAAAAGTGGCAAACGCATAAAATAGAGCATAAAAGAGTAGAATAGAACTAGTCGTCATCTTCATCCTCGTCATCGTCGTCCTCATGACCTGTGGGTGAAACCGGTGGAGGCATGGTGAAGGAGGATGGTCGATCAACGTGGGGCCCATAAGCGGCATAGAAAGCACTAGAAGGTCCAAAGAGAGAGTCCATATAGGACTTGATGCCGGAAACGTCCGTACTTAATTCATGCATATGTTCTTCCATCCTATCAAGTCGATGAAAAACTTGGTTAAAAAAATCCATAGGAGGAGGAACATAAGGCGGAGGCGCAACGGGCGGTGGCTCAACCGGTGGAGAAGGCGCTTGTGGTGGCGGCTCATGAGACATAGGTTCATTCGCGGCGTCGGCACTGTCAGTACTATGCTCGTCGGGTTGATCAATCACATGCTTTCTTACCCAAACTCCATAACGATTTTTCTTAAATCCAATGGTGGAGAAGGTGTCCGTAGTAATGGCGGAGGGGTACTTCATTGGCCTTACGTCATAAAGATCAATCGCAATGAACTCGAGGACAGCGGTGAGCAAAGAACCATAAGGAAGCGAGCGCGATGTATGAGAAACAGCAGCGGCCATGTGGCGAATGATGATATACCCCAAATTGACTCAGATTTCTGCAAAGAGATGATAAAGTAAAAAAAGATCCATCTTTTGAACGGCGGTGTGGTGACTGTCCCGAGGAAGAACTAATTTAGTGAGAAGAAAGTGGGCGAGGCGGTGAGGGAAAGAAAGATGAGAGCTATCTTCCCTCAAAGTGGAATCTTCACAAAGAAAGTGAGTGCGAAGTTGCACCTCGGTGAAGTTAGGAAAATGCCAAACATTGGTTTGGTAGTAGCGAACGCCGTCATTAGGAATTTTTAAAATAGTGTGAAGAAGGGTAGGAGTAATAGCAAAATCACATCCCCGGAAGCGGGAAGTGATAGTGGAAAAGTCGGGATTAAAGGAAGCATTAGCATAAAAAATTCTAATTAGGTCGGGATAAAAAGGTCGATGATTTTGAACAAATTGGTCCCAACCTACTTGGGTGAGCCTATCTAAGAGTTCATAGCAATCAAAATTTAAATGATGAATGCTACGGCAAGGTTGAACGGGGCGACCTAAAAGATATCTATCTTGTGCTTCCCTAGAGACAAAATTAAAAGCATCAAAATCATCATGTGAAGGAGGTGAATGATCTCTAGTAGGTCTATGTGAGGAAGGGCCACTAGATGCACGTTTAGTTCTAGGCATATTTTTCCCTTTTTTTAAAAAAAAATCTAGGGTTTATGCAAAAGATGAACAAGAACAAGATCTAAGATGAAAAGATTGTAAATCTAGGTAGAGAATGAGGTTAGGTTGAAAAAAAAAAAAAAAGCACAAGAAATTTGGTTAAAAAAAATTAAAAGGAAAGAGCAAGTTTAGGGTTATCAGGAGGAAGAAGGAAAAGAAAAGAAAAAAAAAAGAAAGGAAAAAGATGAAGATTACCACAGATTGAGGAGAGAAATGGGGGAGATCCGAGTCCATGAGGTGTTTGGAGCGGAGCAGGCACGGGTTCGGCGCAGGGAATGGGCGACCGGAGTGTGAGGAGGAAGAAGAAGAAGAAAAAAAAAATTTAAAAAAGGGTGTCGAGCGGCTGGACGAAGAGGACCCCGCTCGTAGGTTTCGGGCGCGAGTGCGAACCGAAGCGGGCGCCCACTATTCGAATCTGGAACCCGTTAACCCGCCAGGTCGGTCAGAACGGTGGTCAAAGCGGGACCGGAAAACTTTCGGGCGCCCAGATAATTTCCGGGCGTCCGGAATAATTCGGGCATCCGGAAAATTTTATCGGGCGTCCGAGCGTGGCTGGTATTTCGAGCCGAATTTTGGGTGTCCTAAGACCAACCGGGCAACCGAACCTCAGACAAAGCAGCCAAAGTAAAAAAAAAATATCCAAGAAAAATATACAATAATCAATCATTCAAGATAATCAACATAAAAGAATCAAGCGTTTAGATCAATTATTCCTAATTCTCTTCTAAGTTGAGTGAACCTATCCTCACTAAGTGGTTTAGTAAAATGTCAGCTAATTGATGATGGGTGTCGACAAAATCTATGGTGACATCTCCTTTTTGAATATGATCTCTAATGAAATGATGTCTAATTTCAATGTGTTTAGTTCTAGAAGAATAGGATTTCTAGATAGGTTGATGGCACTAGTATTATCACATTTGATTGGAACTTATTTTGGATGCACTCCAAAGTCCTCAAGGGTTTGTTTCATCCATAAAACTTGTGCACAACAACAACCCGCCGCAATATATTCGGCTTCGGCGGTTGAAAGTGCAACCGAATTCTGCTTTTTCGAAGACCATGAGACTAAGGAGTGACCAAGAAACTGACAAGTCCCACTAGTACTTTTTCGATCAACTTGCATCCGGCAAAGTCGGCATCCGAAAAGCCAATGAGATTAAAACTAGTGCCCTTGGGATACCATAATCCTAAGTTGATAGTTTTCTTAACATATCTAAGAATTCTCTTTACGGCCACTAGGTGTGACTCCTAAGGTTGAGCTTGAAATCGAGCACACAAGCAAACACTAAACATGATATCCGGCTTACTTGCGGTAAGATAAAGTAAACTACCAATCATACCTCGGTAAAGCTTGATATCAACATCCTAGCCTTTTTCATCCTTGTCAAGTTTAGTTGAAGCGCTCATATAAGTATTTGTCTCTTTTGAGCTTTCCAACCCAAATCTTTTGATTAGATCCTTTGCATACTTGGCTTGATTGATGAAAATTTTATCCTTCATTTGTTTGACTTGGAGTCCAAGGAAGAATGAGAGTTCGCCCATCATGCTCATTTCAAACTCATCTTGCATCAACTTAAAGAATTCTTTTCAAAGAGATTCGTTAGTAGCACCAAATATGATATCATCAACATAAATTTGTATAATGAGAAAATCTTTATCCTTAATTTTGATAAATAATGTAGTGTCAATTTTTCCTCTTGAAAAATTGTTTGAGATAAGAAAAGTGCTAAGTCTATCATACCAAGCTCTAGGAGCTTATTTTAAACCATAAAGTGCTTTTGAAAGCTTAAAAACATGATCGAAAAAATTATATTTTTCAAAACCGGGTGGTTGCTCAACATAGACTTCTTCGAAAATATATCCATTTAAGAAAGCACTTTTTACGTCCATTTGAAATAACTTGAAATTCATGTAAGAGGCAAATGCCAAAAGAATTCGAATAGCTTAAAGTCGAGCAACCGGTGCAAATGTTTCATCAAAATCAATCCCTTCAATTTGGTTGAAATCTTGGGCCACTAGTCTAGCCTTGTTTCGAACCACAACACCGGATTCATCTCGCTTGTTTCGGAAGACCTATTTAGTGCCAATAACGGTATGATCACTTGGTCTTCCCACAAGCGTCTAAACTTGGTTTCTCTCAAATTGATTGAGTTCTTCTTGCATCGCAATGAGCCAATTTTCGTCATTACTAGCCTCAACGAAATTTTTAGGTTCAATTTGAGATAAGAAAGCCAAGTGGTCACAAAGTAATCTAAGAGAGGATCTAGTCTTGACCTTTTGACTTGGATCTCCAATAATGGAGTCCTTGGGATGATAAGTAGGGCTGGCAAATGAGCGAGCCGGCTCGTGTTCGGCTCGCGTTCGGCTCAAAATTCGGCTCGCTCGAGCTCGACTCGAAATTAAATGAGCCGAGCTTGAGCAGAAAAAAAAAGCTCGAAATTTATTTCAAGCTGAGCTTGAGTATTACTGGGCTTGCTCGAATTAGGCTCGAAAAGCTCGAAAAGCTCGAATATAAATATATATAATATAACTACTATATTTTCGGAAGTATAAATGACTTGATGTTTCCGACTTTTTAGCCCTTGGAACAAGAACTGTACGGTTGGAATGATAGTGGTTCCCGCCAGAATTTAGTGCTCCCTCTATAGGAATAATATTAATCCAAGGATTAGAAATGATCAAAAGGGTTGATCTAAGAGTTAAAATATTGAAAGCATCAATTCCTTTATACTTTCAAAAGCACCATAGTTGGACTATATATATATATATATATATATATATAATATTTTAATTATATAAAATAATATATATTATATATTTTAATTATATGTTTATAGTGTTTAGATTATTGGGCATATATGCTGGCCCACAAAATCAAACCAGCAAAACCTCACTCTAATTATTCTCTCTCTCTTTTACTTTCTCGCAGAGTCGCTTTTTCTAAATTTTTTTAATATTATAATATCATATTTCAATTTCATGCATTTATTATGTATGTTAAATTATTAGACTTTTTGTATCAAATTTTAGATAATATTTTATAAAAATTAAACTATAGATTGCATGATGTTAAGAATTTCAAGCGGCTCGTTTAGGGCTCGAGCTCGCTCGACTCGAAATTAGGCTCGCTCGAGCTCGGCTCGAATTAATTTCAAGCCGAGCTTGAGCCTAAATTTAGGCTCGAAATTAATTTTAAGCCGAGCTTGAGCTGAGGCAAGCTCGCTCAAGCTCGGCTCGTTTCCACCACTAATGATAAGTAGCAAATTTTCACACTTTAGGGTAGAGGAGTGAGTTCATTATCTTTAGAAATGAACTCCTCAACTTCCTTGGATTGTTCAACTTCTCGAGGTGTGGAGTCTATATTTAACTTCTCGAAGTCAAGAATATCATCTTCATAAGAAGTATCATTTTCCTTAGATTCCTCAAAAAGAATATGCATGCTTTCCTCTATTACTAAAGTTCGTCGATTATAGACTCGATAAGCTTTACTAGTAGAGGAATATCCCAAGAATATTGCTTCATCGGATTTAGCGTCAAACTTTCCCAACTTGTCTCTTGTGTTCAAGATGAAACATTTACTGTCACGCCCCGGATTACTCGTTTCCCCGGGCTCGCCAACAGATCCGCCGTATACATAGATTTTTCTATGTATACGAAGCGATAGCTAACCTGTAAACAAACATACAAGCAACTACAAGAGATATAGAGCTGAAATAAAATATACTAATAACAAAAGCCATCTGTACATATAGGATCCAAAATACAACAGTTCCTCCACAACCAAAATAGGTACAAGTCCACACTATATGTACATGGCACAACTCAAAAAGAAACTATCTCCAGTAGGGTCCTCCTCTAGGAACAACAGGGAAATGTAGGGATCTAGCTCGCGACTCCCTTACCTTGATCCGCAGGAACAAGAGCAGCAGCCGCAACAGACGAAGGCTCTGCAAGAAAAAGGTGGCAACAATGGGTGTGAGAACTACTATCAAAAGAAGTAGTCCTCAGTGGGTACCAATACCGACCTCAACGGTCCACCCACTAAGTCTACGAGACTAACAGTATAGCTGGTAGGTAAAGAACAACAAAGTAAGCTGGAATAAACTCTACAGCTATAATGCCACTACCCTACCACTATCCCAGTGAACTCTCAAGTAAGCATCACCAAAGTGAAAAGTCACCCCTGACCCAATCTAACGGAACCGCCCAAACAGGCTCGTCCAACCAACTGCCTAGCCACACCGCACACTACCAAAAAGGGTAGCCGGTCCAAAATCAGATCCAACTAATCTGCAGCGACATCAACGCAAGAGAGGCCTCAATCCAAAGCGGCACTCGGGGGAGCTACCCAACCGAGTTAGTACGCGTATCTCTGTCGAGCACAAACAGGCTCCGGCAGGCTATAATCAAATGGAAAGGGGTCAAAATGGGTCAAAGACTCCAAGCTCACGTGCCCTCAGCACAAACAGAAGTTAAAACAAGAGTCTGGGTCCACCGTCAACCCCGACGGCACCCGGTAATACAAAACAGCCTAACCCTGCTGTAAATACAAGCTCGGCATCCCAGCACGAGCGTAAACTCGTCCTACAACAACTAAGTATCCTTCTCGCACTAACAGCGGTGATGCAAGAACAGAAACGGCTCCTAGAGCTAAATCTGATAATAGTTCGAAAGGTGACGGTTGTAGGTTCACGAGTTTTCTCCTAAGTCAATTCCCAATTCAGCATGTAAAGTCATGTCTATAAATTATCAATTTATGCTCCAAATTCAGATTTCATATAAATACATGCAAATTCATGAATTTGAGCTACTAACATGATTAAACAGATAATAAAACAGCATGCTGCACTCTCTACAACTTAGGAGAAAATCCGGCGATTTCGGTAACATTAACCCACCTCAAACGCTATCCAACAAGGGCTAGGAGTCGAGTAGAAGGCCTCCAAACAACACCGACTGAAATCGGGCTCAAAATTACAAACTCGAGATTCGGACCCACCTGCTCAAGTTCTGGGCGCCCAGAACATCAGCCCAGAACTGCAGCCTGGCAGCACGACCAATATGGATTCAACATGCGATAAAATCCAAATCTTAAGTCCAAATGCAGTGAAACTTTGCCCAACTCACCAGCAGGGGTTCAAGAACAAACCCTCCAAATTTCAGCCAAAACGGAGCTCGACTCGATGTCCAAAAAGTCCTCACACTGATTCGGACCCACTTCTGGACCCTCCTGCACAAGCCAGAAATTCCAGCAACTAAGCAAATAACACATCTAGCATGAATTCTGGAATTCCAACGAATCTAGCCCATGGAAAAGGGTCACAAACCTCTCAAATACAGTGATGGAACAACCCAAATCCTCTCCAAGGCTCCTCACAAAAATCTGGATTCAAAAATCCAAGAAATCCATCAAAGTCCAAAAATTCAGCACTTAAGCTAATTACTCAAAATCTGAGCTATAACTCACCTTTAAATTCTCAAATCAGGTGGAAAGAACCTCCAAACCAGCAAGGAATGAGGAAGGACCAATCTTCACTTCGAAATTCCAGCTCCCAAGAGATTTGAATCCATAAGATCAAAGGAAAACCCAAGTTTCAGCTCAAGAACACAAGGGGTCCAGTAAAATAGCAACTATAGCATACATACCTGTCCAAATTGTGATTGGAAGGATTCCACGTCTCCCTTTACGAGTCCTCTATCCAACAAATAATGTTTCGTGGGATTTGGACACTCCCACACTGCACACGAGCAAAAACACCACAGGTCGACGTTATAGTTCTGCAGGAATCCAAGGTCTTCAATGGAGAAAGGTGGAATTTGGGAGGAATTGGAGGGCTTCCAAGCAAAATCCGAGGTTCACCAAGAAGAGGGGAGAAAAAAGCCTCAGGGGAGGTCGTCCACAACTTTTATAGACCAAAGGTTAGGGTAAAATGGACATCAAGAACAAACATGCTGCTAACCTGTTCCTCAGCAGGAAAACCCACTTTCGGGCGCCCGGTTCTTCAGCCTGCACAGGTCCAGAACTTCGGACTCTCCGCCCGCGGTCCGGTGCACCCTATCCTGATCCGGCGGAACTCACCTACCACCCCACACGTGTCAAACGGATCGATACTCACGAGGTAGATTTTCGGACTCACTTTCCGGGCGCCCGATCCTGGATCCGAAATGACTTAGCAGTTTTAAAAAACGAGCACTCAACATCTGGGCGCCCAAAACACGACTTCCGGGCGCCCTAAAGCTCCAAACGCCCAAAACTTCAGTTTTGGCTTACTTCGGTGCTCCGAGTCCGTTTTCGCGTCTATTTGGCGCCGAAACAACTCCGACTTGTCTCGACCTTCTCCAGAAGTGTCGAATAGTCTAGGATACTGCAGTCATTCCGTCAGTTAGGCCCCAGGGGTACTACATTTACAACCAACAATTTTGAAATAACTAATGTTGGGAATTCTATTACACCATAACTCAAAAGGAGTTTTCTCAAGAATTGATCGAATTAGAACACGGTTCATGATGTAGCAAGCCGTGTTTACGACTTCGGCCCAAAAATATTTTGGCAACTCCCCCTCAATTAACATAGATCTAGACATCTCTTGGAGAGATCTATTTTTGCGTTCAACGACCCCATTTTGTTGAGGTGTACGAGGGGTAGCAAATTGATGTTCTATTCCCAATTCATTGTAAAACTCTTCAAAGTTGTGGTTTTCGAATTCACCACCATGATCACTTCTAATTTTGGAAATTATACAACCATTTTCATTTTGAACACGATAGACAAAATCTTTGAAGGATTTAAAAGTGTCATACTTGTGTCTCAAAAATAAAGTCCAAGTATATCTTGAGTAATCATCAACAATTACAAAAATATAGTTATTTCCACCACGACTTGAGACATTAATTGGTTCAAAGAGATCCATATGAATTAACTCCAAAGGCCTAGATGTAGAGACAACATTTTTGGATTTAAAAGAAGATTTTACTTGGTTTGCTTGAGCACAAGCATTACAAACCTCATCTTTGACATAGTCTATTTTAGGTAAACCTTGTACAAATTTTCTTTTGAAAAGTTTTGAAAGAGAATTCATACTAGCATGAGCTAACCTTCTATGCCAAAGCCAAGATTCATTAATTTGAACCGAAAAATATTTTTTCCCTTCATGCGAAAGTTTGCCTAGATCAACGGTGTAAACATTCTTGGATCTAAAGCCCATAAAAGCTACCTTATTTGTAGAAGGATCAAGAATGCTACAATGAGATGCTTCAAACTTTACAAAATAGCCTTTGTCACATAATTGACTAATGCTTAGTAAATTATGCTTAAGGCCATCAACTAAAAGAATATTAGAAATATTAAACCTTTTCATTTCCGATTGTGCCGATTCCAATGATCTTTCCTCTAGTGTTGTCTCCAAAGGTGACAAATCCTCCATCTTTCATTTCCATTGATTTAAACTTGATTTGGTCCCAAGTCATATGTCTTGAGCATCCGCTATCTTAGTACCACTTGTCACTTGCACCTTTAATTGAAGACACACCTACAAAAATAAATCAAGTTTTTAACTTTGGTACCCCAAGTGAGATTGGGTCCTTTTGAGTTAGATAAGCCTTTCACAACCCAAATTTGGTTAAGTTTAGGATTTTTCTTGTATTTACAAGAGGATATATGATATCCTTTAATATTACAATAAGAGCAATGCAAAGTTGTATTTTGATAGGAGCTTTTAACAAAAAAAAAAAATTTAGCTTTTGTTAACTTAACATTGTTTGGATTAGGAACATATCCTATCCCAAACTTTTTGAAGTTCATAACTTGACTTCCAAGCATCATATATAGGTACTTGGTTCCACCAACAAATTTCTCAAGAGTTTTCTTGGATTCATCTAAGCCAACTTTGAGTTGTTGGTTTTCAACTTGAAGTTTTTCAAGTTGTTTGTCATAATGAAGAATTGGCTTAAAATGTTGACCTTCAATTTTCTTCTTTAAAGCTTTATTTTCACGAATGAGACTACAACATGTCTCATTAGCTTGTTTAAGCTCTTTCTTGAGTAAAGAGTCCTCATTTTCAAGAACTAAAGAAGGATTTGAAGTTGAAAATTTTAAGTTATTTACTTCTATCTCTAATAAGGTATTTTGCTTTTTGAGAGATGTATACTTGAGACCCAAACTTTGTAGATTATCATATAAAGAAAAGAAAACTTCTAAAAGTTCATCATAATTTAAATTATTTACCTCATCTTCAAGAGCCATGAGACATAGAATTGAGCTTTGCTCCTCAAGACAAATTTGGGCAACTTCTTTTTCCGATTCGTCACCGCTAGACTCGTCGGGGGCGTCCCAATTTAGAGCATTGAAGGCTTTCTTTTTCTTATCTTTCTTAAAAGCCTTCCTTGGAAGAGTGCATTCACTTTACAAATGCCCCGGTTTGTTGCAATTGTAGCAAATGATCCCCTTCTTGAATCCCTCACCTTTGAACCCGTCTCGTTTAGGTCTTCTCAAGTTGCGCTTCTTAATTAGTCGGTCGAGCCTTTTTGAAATTATAGCGATTTTTTCGCTCGAACCTTCTTCACCATCTTCACTATCGGAAGCGATGACTCCCTTAAGTGCAAGACTCTTCTTTTTCTCGGGAGCCTCTTCATTGTCATATTCTTTGAGGCGTTGTTCATGCGCCATGAGTGATTCGACAAGTTCGTCAATCTTTACTTTGTTCAAATCGTGAGCTTCTTGGATAGCCGTAACCTTAGGTATCCAACTTCTTGGTAGCACACGAAGAAGTTTTCGCACCAAGTCCGATTGAGAAAAAAATTTACCTAAGGCTTTCAAGCTATTTATAATGTTAGTGAATTTTGTGAACATATTGGAAATGGATTCACTTTCTTCCATTTTGAATAGTTCATAACTTGACATAAGCATACTTATTTTAGATTCCTTCACCCTAGAAGTTCCTTCATGAGTAACTTCTAATTTATCCCAAATCTCTTAGCCGTTGTGCTTGTAGAGATTCGGTGAAACTCTTCTCTACTAAGAGCGCAAAGGAATGAATTAATTGCTTTAGCATTCAATTGAAAGCGAAATTTCTTTGCTTCATTCCATTCCGCTCTTGATTTTGATGGAGTGACATAACCACTTTCGATTATGTCCCAAATATCAAAATCTAGAGATTGAAAGAATATCTTTATTCTAATCTTCCAAAAAGGATAATCGGTCCCATCAAAATATGGTGGCCGAACAATAGATTGTCCTTCGATATTCTTTCCCATGGATGCCATTCTCACTTAGATTTTAATCTAAATAATGTGAGACCTCGCTCTGATATCAATTGAGGATCAAAATGCCAACCTAAGAGGGGGTGAATTAGGTTTCTAAGATACAATGCTAAATAATCAAGCAATTTAAAGAACTCGAAACAAATAAAATGAGAGAAAGTGAGGAGTTAGAGAAATGCAAACTCAAGAAGCACATAATCGATTTGTTTCGAGGTTCGGCACTTTGCCTACGTCCCCGTCAACTTCTCAACACAAGAGAACGTTGGATCTCCACTAGACAATGCTTTTGCGGGCAAGCACCAAGCCGTCACACCAACACCTTCTTCTCTCAAGAAGGTTACACTTTCAAGCTTCAACACTTTTCTTTTCTCTCTTTTACAAGATTATATCTCACTACAAATTACACTCAAGTTTAGAGAGAGAATTGAGAGCTAAGAGTATTAAAAATACTGAAATATTTAAGCTCAAATGGACTTTGAAATCCTTGCTGAGAATAGCCTCAAAATCATCTATTTATAGCCTCAGCCAGCTCCAGGTCGTTGCACTTTCGGGCGCCCTAAACATGATTTCGGGTGCCCAGAAGTTGTGCACGCGCACTGCACTTCCAGCGGCCTGTCAGACCATGTGCGTCGCTTTTCTGGATCCGTACATTCGGGCCTCCAGAAATTGTGGGCGCCCAGATCATGCGCGTCGGCTTATCTGACACTGTCAGACCACGCGCGCCGAAGTTTCTGACCGAAAACATTTGGGCCTCCAGAACTTGTGGGCGCCCACTTTCCCAGGCACGCGCGCCGCCTGCGCAGCGCCGCTGTCAGAACTTTTCGGGTCGATCCGCCATACTGTCCGGAACACGCAACCTGTCAAGCCAAATAATTCGGACGCCCTAAACAGACATTCGGGCGCCCAGATCAGGTGAAGAAGTTTCTGGACCACCCAAACAGCAAACAGACAGGATCCAAAAAACACACGAGATTCGGATCCACTTTAGGGCGCCCAGAACAGGGTCCAAAATAGTAACTTGACAGAAAACTAATTTTGAGCAGATTTTGAATATTTTAAAATTCCATGTACTTTATAGAAAGAGCTTTGGATAAAATCCACTTATCACAAGTTGGATCAAATAGAGATTTGTTCAAGTGAGCTATAAAGTGATAAGAAGAATAAATCAAACTTAGCTCAAAGTTTCTCGCTCTAATCTTATAATATTAATCAAATTAAGGAATAGAGAGAGTGAGTTTGTCTATTTGACAAAGAAAGCAAGCATAGCTTCAAGTGGTGAAGCTTGGTGCTAGAAGATTGCCCTTCTTGAGTCCTTTTTGAAGATAGAGAAGTCTAAACACAAAGCTCAAGATAAAAGATTAGTCCAATAATCGTAATTATTTGTTATCATCAAAATCTAAAGAATGATTAGGGCCACTAGGCCAACAAAACATTCGTCCAATTTCTGTTGAGTTTCAACCGAAATAGTAGTGGGAAGATCCTCTCCTTCATTGGATTTGGGGCTGGAAGCGGCTAAGTCTTGAAGAGAGATAGCCAATGCGTCTGAAGACTGAGACGCTTGTGAAGGAGCCGATATAGAAACTTCGGCTAGAGTTTCGGTAGGAAAGCTTACACCTACTTCTTCATCTATTCTAATCTCTTCTCTCTCTTCTTCTCTTTTCTTTTTCTCTTCTTCCTCTCTTCTCTTTATTTCTCTTTCTTTCTTCTGTCCTTCTTCTTCTTCTTTTTCTTCTTTCCTTTTTGTTCTCCTTCTTCATGTCTTTGCTCGTCTTCTTTTTTTTTTTATCTTCTTCTTTCTTTTTCTGGGTATCTCTCTGTGTCTTGTCTCCCTTTTCTTTTTTCTTCTCTCCCTCAACTCTTTTCTCTTTCTCTGCTCGTCTTCTCTCCCCCTCCTATTTTTTGTCAAGACGAGCCTCCGGGTGAGCCTGCCTCTCAACGTCAGAAAGTGCTTTCTCCAGCGCTGAGGTAAAGCGAGTGTGTAGAACCTTTTTCGAAGGTGTCTGCTCAACCGAAGAGGATAGTGGAGGTGATCCGAGTAAGGAATGAGAAGATGAAGAATCAATCAGGATGGGCTGACGATTTACCTCAGTAGATATTGGGTCGACAGGAGTCGATTGAACAGGATCAACCTTCTCGGCTATGGTGTCAGCCGGTGGAATTTTCGCTGAGGATATATCTTCAGTCGGCACAGGGGGAGGGAGAGAACGAATCCTGATTGCGACAGTTTTACGCTGCTTCTTCCGCGGCGGTTGGATCGGTTGATCAGACTCTATCGGCCGCTTGTCAGGACATTGGGCCGATGAGGTAGAAGCCGGAATCGGCTGAAAAGAATATGTTAGCCGAAAACTCCTTTTATAAAAAAGAAAACATATTAGGAGATGGGATTTACCTCAGGATCTTCATCAGAATTTTCTCCCGAATCCTCTTGCCTTGGGGAATCAGGAAAGATTTCTTTAACCATAGAGGTGCTGAAAAAATAAAATGATAAAAAAAAAGATTCAGGGAGAAGAAAAGGAAGAGGTATAGGTCGACTGTGAAATAACATACCTCCTATATGATGAATTTTACGAGTGGCATAGAGTATGGACTTGAAAAAGATTGGCTCGCAAAAAGCATCCCAAGCTTTGGTGAAGCGTAAGTCTACCTCGGAATGGTTCGGCTGGAAACCCACGAGCTTAAAAAAGCGTCGGAGGCGATTCCCCATGGCCGAGAGCCGATCAGCTTCGGCTGCACTTTTTGTAGGGGGACGGCTGCTAGCAGTGTTAGCCGTAAAAAATCTAGCTGGGGCTGGAATTGCCTAACAAACCCGAATTGACGCGCCACGTATTGAGGCGAATATACTTCAGTGCTCGGCGTCAATTTAGAGCAGGTCTTCAAGCCGATGTGCAAGTCCCGAGGGGCCAATAAAGAATACCAAACATCTGAATATTCGCTGGCCCGAGAAGAAGCTAACTGATCTTTGATGGCTTCATAGCGAGTAAGAAACCAAGATGGGCCAATAATTCATTCCCCAAAAGGCGCCCACTTGACGATAAGGCGCTGGTCTCTTTCATAAAAAAATTTAAAATATGTGGCAAAATCTGTCGGTTGACCTGGAATCAAAGGTTTCGGACAACTGAGTGCCAAACTGTAGGTGTCGAAAAGAGGAGCCGAATTCAAGTCTAGAGGAGTTCGGCATAAGTACGGAAAATAAATCTGAAAACATATTTGTAAGAACCACAAAACACCGCAGCCGGAGCCGATTGCCAAGCCTTTCCCCGACGGCAGTGGTTTGATGGATTCAAAAATCTCCCGATATACAAAAGCGAGGAAATATGTACCTAACACTAACTTCTCGCCGTTAGCTAAAACAACGGCGATCGGGACAAAATCTCGATTAATCTTCTGCGAGCGGGTGCAGAAGAGGTTGTGACAAAGTCAATAAAGGAGGAAGGCGGTGTGCTCCTTCTTAGTAACTGGATCAGGAGATTGACCTGCGAACCGGCGGATAAACTTGGTGTAGGCAAGGTCCGCTTTCTGGTCAAGATGAGCCTCAAAATCTTCTACTCCATCAGGATTGTAGGCCATCGAAAGAGTGACACCGTGAGAGCGGAGACCAACTATCGCTGCCACATTAAGAAGTGTTGGTGTGAAGGGTAAAAGAAAAGCGTTGGAGGTAGGGGACCAAAAAACATAAAGCCGCACAAATCGAGAAGGGTCCGATTCGACGTATTGTCGAAAGAAGTTATAATCAAGAAAATGAGACGAAGGAAGAGGAGGAATTGGAGCCATGGCAGAGAAGCTTTAAGGCTAAGAAAAGGACGAAAAATGAAGGGACCCTCAGACGGAGAAGAAGGAGAAACGGAGAAGAAGGAGAAAAGAAGATGAAACGTGAAGATAGCGAAGCCGTTGAGAGAAGGAATTTCAAAAAAAGGTCGAGAGTGGGAATTTCAAAAAAAGGCCATAATGACGAAAAGACGGCGGTCATAAATGACCTAATTAATGCACAGAAAAGACAAAAGGAATATGGGAGATCGTGGCCGTCGAAAGTAAAAGGACGGCTAAGAAGCAGTACGAGTTGATTTGAAATGACCGCCTCAGAATCCGAGTTGTAGGAGAAAAAGAGGATTACGTCAGCTATCGAACTATTGTTCAAAAGCTGCCGAGGGGGCAATTGTTGGTGCCACAAAAATCGTGCCATGTGGTGGACCGGATGTACCATAAAGACAGCCTCCAAAGCTAGTAATTAGGCTGCAGGTGGTGCACCAGGAAATGAAAAAAGTGCACCTGAAATCGAAAAGCGGTTACAACCGATTCAATTACTCGGCCGAAAGTGGTCCGCAGAACCAGGAATGTGGCCGATGGTGGAGAAATAACTGAAAAAGCAATAGGGGAAACTATAAATAAACAAAAGACGCCTGATAGAGGGGTCTTTTTCCTCTGAGAACAAGAGGACCACTTCAATTCCACGCATTTTTCTTTACTTTCTAGGAGTAGTTTACTTGTAATTTCTTTCTTTCTTTGCATTTTTTGTCTTTTTAGGAGTAGTTTTAAGGTTAGTATTTCGTTTGAAATCATACGCCATAGCGAAGCGATGTACCCATCCTGTAAACAGTTACATTCTCTTTATAATATATATATATAGACTTTACTTGGCTCTTCAGCTGACCCTAAAAAGTACTGTATAGTTGCTGAACTCGACTGATCTGATCCCTCATCAGTCGAATCGCTTGATTTGTTGTAGGCGCAAACCTCGAGGGTCATCGTCAGAAGCTGCTTTACATCCTTACGCGCTTTCCGGGGGAGGATCTCTGACTGAGTCAATAGTCTAGAAAATCGGCACGCAACAGACTTGTTTATTAAACGAGCCAATTAATTTCGAGTTTATTTCAAAGGGCTGGCTGGAGAAGAGCAAGCTGAATGCCAGCATACCACCATCAAAAGAGTCAAAACGTAACTCGGTCGGGCCACGGTCTCAAGTCGCCACCCACGCACGAGTCAGACTTACAAGACTTGAGAAACCGTGCCGACGTCTTCTTAGCTCTTATCCGATCCCCCCCTGCACGTACCGATTATACCCCAATAGCCTCTTCTTACCGCTTGTTAGTACTTCTTATCCCCTCCCTCATCGCCCAAAAAACCAGTGAGCAACCGCGCTCTCTCGACGATGGCTGTCGCCACCGCCACCGCCACCGCCGGCGTCCGCTCCGCTCCCGCCACGCCTTTCGCCGCCCCCACCAAACCCGCCTCCTGCCATCCCCTCTCCCTCCGCCTCTCCTCCTCCTGCTGCTGCTACCATTCGTCGCCCCTCCGCACCCTCCGCCGCCCCAACCCCTGCCTCCCCATCGCCGCTAGGAGGCCCACCCACCCCTTTCCCGCTCGCGCTGCCGCCGCAGCCGTCGCCGACGCTGCCGCCGAGACCGACCTCGCGGAGGACGACGACGACGCCGCCGCCTCCGACATCGTCGCCCCTGCAGCCCCTCCGAAACCCAAGACGGGAAAGGCCGCCTTGCTTCTCAAGAGAGACAGAGTACTTGCCTTCTCACTCTCTTCCTCAAGGATTTAAGTGCCGTGGCATGGATCGTGCCGAAAACTTACCGGCACTCTGTGTGCCGTTGCATACCAGTCACAAAAAATATATATACGCAGACACATAATTGCCAATATTCTAATTGTTTATTATATATTTTTATCATGTCTTTTGAACTTTATTGAGAAAATTATTTACTAATTTAAAGAAAAAAAAATTTTGAGCTGTGCCATCGACACGGGACTGTATCGTGCCGAACATATACGCCGACACATAATTGCCAATATTCTAATTGTTTATTATGTATCTTTATCAAGTCTGTTGAACTTTATTGAGAAAATTACTTACTAATTTAAAGAAAAAAAAATTTTGAGCTATACCATCGACACGGGACTGTATCGTGCCGATATTTTATTGGCACGATACCACGCACAGTAAATACGGCCCGTGCTTATGGCACTTAAATCCTTGTTCTTCCTCACACTCTTCTCTTTCTTCACTATTTCAATAGAAATTATTGCGTGCATCCGGTGCACTATACATATCATCCCTAAAACAAAAAAGTCAACCATGAAGGCCTCAAATTCAGAATTTAATTTATTAGAGTTATTCTATGACATTCGGAAGACCTACATATAAAAAATTATAAATTTTTAGAACTTATTTCTTGTTAATTTTTGAGGCTGCGTGATGCTTCGGTAATAGGTTTTTGAAACATATGATTTTTTGTACTTACGTCATTTAAATGTTGTAGATTACGTATATCTACCAGATTAAATTTTGATTTTAAAACAATGATAGTCAAATGTTAGTGTGGCGCATTAGTTGTATGCAGGTAGGCGGTAATTTCTCCGCTTTCTGGATTTATGGATATCTTGTAATATGTAGAGGAATTGGTGAAGTAGTTTCGGGTAATTGAGTTTGTTCTGATGAGCAGACGCGATCGAAGAGGTTCTTGGAGATACAGAATCTGAGGGAGAACAAGAAGGAGTACGACGTGCCCGCGGCCGTCGCGCTGCTGAGGCAGACAGCCAGCACCAAGTTTGTGGAGTCCACGGAGGCCCATTTCCGGCTCAACATCGATCCCAAGTACAATGACCAGCAGTTGAGGGCCACGGTATGCGATCGAGGAGAATGGTTTGCTGTTTGTTCACAAAAGTTTGACGTGTCTAGCAGATTTGATATAATGCTGAGATGGTTGCAGGTGAATTTGCCAAAAGGAACAGGGCAGACTGTTAAAGTGGCCGTTCTTACACAAGGTGGGTAACTAAACAATGCTGCTATTTAAACAGTGCCTTGTTGCCTTGTTTTCTTTTAATCCATTAATGGCTATGCCTCGTTGCCTATCGGTAATAGCAAATGTTATGACATAGTTTCTTGCTCGTTAGTTAACTATCTGATTGGTAGAAGTTTTTCAACATTTTGTTGTTTTATTGAGGCCTTAAATTATCTCTAGAAACACTATTTTGTAACAGTTGCTGCTGCTTACATCTGGTGATAACTCTGGTATAGTTACTCATTCAAGGATAGTGACCATTTTGTAATATGCTTTTAGTTTTTTTTGTCTTGTTTTTTATTTGTTCATTATTTTTCATTTCAAGAAGCTTCCTTAATTTGTAGAAGATATTCTGAAATTGTTTGGTGAAACATGTACTTTCAATTCTCTGTTTTCAATTTCAAATGATGGAAGGATAGTAAAATCCAACCTAAGATTGATGCCAGCATAGAATAAAGATTATTATTGTGATTGGAAGATCTTTTAACATAGGTAACACGGATGGGATGGCATATTTTCATCATTCCACATGTTATATTGCAAATAAGAGTTCTGGAGACATGTACTGTTGATAATGTTGAGAATACGCAATTTCTTCCTTTATCTAATTATTTGATCCATATGATTTCATGTTTTATGAACTTGAATTCTATGCTTTGTTGTTTTATATTTTGTTTTTTTATTACTTGTTGACATATTATCATTTTTGTTATCCATATGGCAGACCCTTTTACAGGTATTTTACGATATTGTTGCTGTTCGCAGCTTTTGGGCCTTAGAAGAACTGCTGAAATTTAAAGTCTAGCAAATTGTTGCCATGGAAAGAGAAATGTTAAATTGGTATTCCTTTGTTTAGTAATTCAAATAAGGATAGTGGAGATGATTAGACATGAGAAATCAATTAACTTTTCTTCTCTTATTTTTGGACTTCTTAGAAACGAAAAAAAGGCAATGCTCCTTTTAGTTTAATCTAGTCCTTAATCCCACTTTATTTGTGTTAAGATCTGTGGCTCTTAACTATAGCTCTGATACTATATTGTTAGGATTAACGCTTTCTAGTGAATGCCTCGTCACTTCAAAGGAAAGAAGTCTAAGCTAAAAGTTATTAAGAAGAACTCATCTTTAATCAAATTGACTGTTTAATACAAAAGAGACAAGACCTCTTATTTATAGGCCTAGAATCCATATAATAATCCTAATCAAGGATTGCCGTGCCATTGGCACAGCCCCTGTGCTAGTGGCACGTTGGCAGGGATTGGCAGAGATTTTTTTTTCTCCAAGTAATGGTAGCTTTTTAGGATGTTTTAAGGCTTGCAATACATATAAACTTGATCCAAATTGTATCTCTTATCCCGTTCAAATTGAAATAGTCATATACAACTCATGAAAGTATATAAAGGCTAATATAAGACTAATAATTAACATGTAATATTAGAAATAATTCAATATGCCCAAGTCATAATTCTAAAGTCTGAACTTTTATCTTCCATTGCTAGTAGTACATTGAGTGCCTAGGTCGATCATACTGGTAATTGTCATCATCAATTTACTAGATTGATCCCTTGACTATATAAATATAGTTGATATGGGTGAAAGTGCCATGCCCCGGGCCTAAGTTGGAAAGAGTTTTTCCCTGAAAGGCATTGCCCCCCCTCCCCCAGAGTGTGCAGAAAAACTAACCTAGGTGTAAACAGACCTGCCACATGCAAAAGAATACTCTGTCCACATGTATAGAATCTCCTTTATACATGCACGGCGTCGGAATACGAAGCAACTAGTTACCACGATTATGTATAAATCAACCACGTTGTTTTACCACACATTCTTCAATCGAACAATCAACGACTGATACTATTTAATCCTGTAGCAAGATGATGATATTCAATACAAATTTTTACCTTATTCCCCTCCTGCAAATGGACAAGCATTCCTCTGTATGCTTTCCCTCCAACTCCTTTTGGTCCAATAGCGTTTGGTAGCCCTCAATACCAGTTGGGCCCTAAGTGGTAGAGATTACAGAGGAGATGAAATGAAGGAAGCGGGGTTGCAGCTATTGATGATGTAGTGCGCATGTCCAGGCAATAATTTCTCCTGCCGTAACAATATTAAACAAATTTGTCCAAGTGGTGAAAGCCAGGAAATACTTTTTCTCATCCCGATCTTTGTTACTGTTCCTTGGGTAAAAGCTTTCAAATTTTTGTTTATTGTATTCTTTCAAGTTCAAAGTGATCCCAAGAGATCGAAGGATTAGAGACAAGATTCTTTGCAGTAGAATCATTTGATGGCAGAGCAAGTCAGGATTACAAGGAGGCTGAAACCATTGGACTGTGAAGCTCGGATGAGTCGTTTGCACTCTAGTTAGTGGCAGATGTGATGTCAACCTAGTTCACTTACTCTTTTTTGAGCCAGATTGGGATTTAGGGTGCTTGGTGAATTATGTGTTTTTCTTATAGTGCCTGCCTGGTATCAAACTAGTTCAGTTATTCTACTTGTTCTGTTGGTATGTTATTTTTAGGCCGCTTGTTGGAAGGAAGTATAAGATTCTGTTTTTATATGGCAGCAATCATGATAATTTTGGTCGTGACAGCAAATTTTTTTTGTTTTTAATAGTGACTGATGTCACTGATCTCTATAGAGTTTTATCGTGTAGATGAATTTGGTGAAATTTAGTATAAGATTTCTATCTCGTATTCTTCTTCAAGCATGAGGTGTGAATAGATGTGTTGGTGATGCTGGAATAGAGGTCTTAGCCTTCTGTGTTATTTCTACATTCAGGAGTAGTCTTTCATTTAATATCTTCTTTTCCTTCTATCTTCTTTTTTATCTATTCCTTTTTCTTCTGTTTATCTTCATTTAGTAAAAGTTTCTGCTTCCTTTGAATGTCTATTCATAAATGACAGCTAGCTTTAAGCATTGTTGGAACTCTAAATTTTAAAATCCTGTATTATTCCTCGTCAATTTTGCCCTAAACGCTTTTCCTTCAGCCTAGAGCCAGATAAGACTATCCAGCAATTTCATAACCCTTGTAAACCTGTACAAGAACTTAAATTGTTTTATCTGAATACAAGAATTTCAACTCCAAAATGTGGTCACTTGTTATCATCCATTCATACTGTGTCACATGGGCATCATCAAGGATTGCCGTGCCGCCCACCGTACTGTGCCAAGGCCACACCAGCATGTGGCAATTTTTTTCTTTGTTTTTTATGTTCTTTGGTCTTTGTAAGTCTTTTTGAGGTGAAAATTAAAAAGGTTTTTCCATACTCGAAATATGTAGATCTTGTAAATCTACTCATGTTTGGAGCAATTAATGAGTTCTGTTGTATAATGAGACCAACTTTAGTCAAAAAATACTGAAGATTTCCCTAAATTTCCTTTATCATTTTAGATCTACTAAATCTTCCCGTTATAGTATTTTCTTATAAATTTTTTTTTAGTTATGACTTGGTTTTGTTTTCAGACATGTATCTTTATAATATATGTAGAATAATATTTTTAGTTATTAAGATTTTTATGACTCTATACTTACTAAATTCTCTGATATGTAATACTTGAGCCATTTTTATAGCAAGTGTAGATATTAAAATATTCTAGAAAGCTAAATTTTAATGAAAATTTTATAAAAAAAAATGCATGCCAATGTGCCAGTGGCGTGCCACTGGCAAGTGTTCATGGATGAGTACTAGGACAAATTGTACCTGGTCGTCTCATCAATAATTCCATAGGCCAAGGCTCATGACAAAGTAAAAGAGAGGAATCTATTACTATGAATTTAAATGAAAGATTGCTTAAATATGCCAACATCTAACAATCTAAATTATAACTTATCCAATGCTTGTCTTTGTACTATGCTTTGAACATTTATAATTACTTCTTATTGACACCTTTAGTGAGAATTTGTACTTATACATAATTTTATAATTGTCAGTAAATTTCAGTAACCTCATGAATTTGCAATTTATTATTATATACCTTTGTTTTGATATTTGCCATGTTTCTGATTTTTCAAAACTTGTTACACTGCAGTAGCTGTAATCTGACTGTTCTTTATATTTGAACATTTCAGGTGAAAAGATTGATGAAGCAAAAAATGCAGGAGCTGATATTGTTGGTGGAGAAGACCTAATAGAACAACTAAAGGGAGGATTTATGGAATTTGACAAATTAATTGCTTCTCCGGATATGATGCCCAAGGTAGGGGGAAAAAATAATAATAATAATCTATGTTATGATCAAATGGCTTAACCCGCTGTGCATCTCTGTGTTTGGTACTTAATGATAATGTGACGTTTAATCCTTACAACAACTAGATAGTCTCTCCGCACCTCTGTATTTGGTACTTAATGATAATGCGGTGTTTAATTCTTACAACACTAGATAGTCTCTCCTCTAAAGAACTTTGAAGTTTCCATTCATCATACATTCCTAGATATCACTCTTGCCAACGTATTTTAAACATGTGTTGTTGACTTGTTTGAAGTTCATTTGGTTGCCTTTACTGTATATATGCCTAATATTTTAATCATCATTTTGTTTTTTGGATAATCGTGCTGCATTCTACTGATTCAACCCCAACAAATTTCCAAACCAGTAACCATATATCTGAAGTATAACAGTTACAAAAGCTAAATATGTGGTTACACTGTTTTAACTAGTTAAAGATTTTATAAGCATTTATTTTGAATTTGATAGGAATTATAATATGGAAAGTCATTTCATAGTTTGTGATATGACATGCATTAACTTTGTTTGCTACTGGAACTTAAAAATTGTGGGAATTGCTAAAATGGAAATGTTTCAGCCTTGCTCCTTAAGTCTGATATTTTTTAATGGCTTCCTAAAGTAGTTAAGATAAAACTTGGGAATTTCTATGGTAGTTGAAGGGAGATTGTATCAAACATTTTCACCAGATAAAATTTTGGGATTTTGCAGTATCTCATAGGGACAATATATGGAAATTATTAACAAGTATTAGAAAAGTGACCTTCTGAATTCAGTGTATGAAAGATTAATGCATCTGGCAATTTAAAGTTCTTGATACGGCCTTAGATTAAGTTACAGTGTACCTTGACAAATACCATACGCTTTCCATTTAGCAATTAATTTTTCCAGAAGCTTGATTTGGTTCCCAGTATTTCTTACTTCACCGATGCATCATATGTAGGTTTGTCATTAATTCTGCTTTCCTGTATTGGGTATTATATACTGCATGTCTTATATTTCTCCAGGTTGCAAGTTTAGGGAAGCTTCTAGGGCCACGTGGACTCATGCCAAACCCTAAAGCCGGTACTGTTACCACAGATCTATCTCAGGTGGGGGGCATATATTTTCTATGTACACCTGGTTCTTTATTTTACTGTTCTTCTTTTTCAGTATTTGGCACTTGCAGTCATCTCCACTGTGTCTTTGCTATTGTTTGGGTAAATAAGCTTCTGAAAGTCTCAAGATGTTGGGCTTATCAGCAAATGACCTGCATGATAAGAATGCCAGTGTTCTCTTCTAACCCTGTGAAGTTCCATTTCTTTGAATAATGATCTATGTTTTGATAAGAATATAAATTATGGAAGAGTTTTCCATAATTAACAATTAATTTCTATTTGAACCGCAATTATTTCACAATTGACTCTATTCTAACCAATAAAGATTCAAGGGGCTTGACCAATATCTTATTAAACTAATTTATCCATAACTTTTTGGTAACTACATTAGATAGTATATTTCCTCTCGCATACTATTGCACTAACATTATGCTTATGCATCCAACCGTTGGCGCGGGACCCCAATCTTTTCAGGCTATCCAAGATTTCAAGAAAGGCAAAGTTGAATACCGAGTCGATAAGACTGGGATTGTTCACCTACCTTTCGGGAAGGTCAACTTCTCTGAGGAGGATCTTATCATAAACTTGATGGCTGCAGTTGTACGTACCTTATAATCTTCCCTCCAATTAAGCCCAATGTCACTGTAACATGATGCTCAAAACTCATTTTCTCTTGTCATCTGTTTTGTGATGATGCAGCGATCAGTAGAAACAAATAAGCCATCCGGTGCTAAGGGAGTGTACTGGAAAAGCGCGCATATATGCTCGTCAATGGGGCCTTCTATTCGATTGAATATAAGAGAAATGCTCGACTACAAGCCCCCAGTAACAGTCTAGGGAGCTAGCAAGCGCTTTGACCAGAAAGCACTTTTTTCTTCAACTACTTGGGCTTCGACCGCTAGTCCTCGCATTGTGATCAGTGAAAATGGGTGGGAAAACAAGAAAGGAGCTGTAACTAGGTCGAACTTTCGGTGCTACGGACCAGCACCGAAATGTCGTGAGTTCACACTGTTTACGATTGCTTCTACCTGGAGTTGAAGTCTGTGTTGATTATTATGTGTATTTGTTTTTATATTTTGATCACTGTGAGTACCTGTTTACCTTAAATTAATAGCCTTCTTGGAGGGTCTGGAATCTTGTTTTGAGGTGATTGTGCCTGCTTGCCAATATTAAATTTCTCTTTTTTCTTTTTCTTTATTTTTTTTTTCCACCCTTCCTTCTTCCCTTTTAGTTCAGTGGATAGTTCGGTGCGGAACAGTCGGCTCTCAGATTTGCTCTTCTCCTTGATTTTTATGTATAAAATGATTTTTTATTATATGCTAGCATGAGTAAAGATGATGAATAAAAGATTTAAGTCATAGACTGTGTTGTAGGTTTAGGTATCGTTTGGTTCGGAACAAGCTTTTTTTATTTATTCTGGGGATATGTATAACTTCTGGGATAAGCGGGAGTTAGATTAATTTTACGTTTGGACGAAAATCAAAATATTGTGAGGGATAAGAAAAATTACGTTTGGATGATTGGATTAGAATAGTAGGAATAAAAGTAATTATGATTGAAAATAAAAATAATTTGTCTAAATAATAAGCATCTAAATATTCATAAAATAATATTTTAATAAATTAATAAATTAATTAATTAGGAATATTATATGAGATGAGGAAGAATCACATTAATTAGTGAATAACTATAAAAAAAATAAGTCAATATGTTAATATTAATAAATTATTTAATCAATTATATTTTAGTTAATATATTAATTTGATAAATTAAAATATTAATTATGCAAATAATTTAAATATTATTTAATGATTGAATAAGCAAATTAATTTTAATTATTTAATTAGCTAATTAATTATAAATAATAAATTAATTATTATTTAAATACTTATTAATTTAATATGTCAAATAATTAATTAGTTAATTATCAAAAGATTAATTGCATTAATTAATAATATTTTATATTATTTATAACTTAATTAGTAGAGGGATAAGATAGAGAATGGCTTATTCCACCTAAAGGGTGGAACTACTATTTTTCCTTCTTAACGGATTATTTCGGAATAACACGTTAAGAGGAGAATAGAAAATTTTAATGGCGTTTGGAAGAATAAGAGAAATAAATCCCTTATTCTCTCCTTATCCCTCCAACTAAACATGGCCTAGTGTCTAGTTTGATATTGCGGTAAAATTCGAAAGCTCTTTTCAATTGTCCCTCTAATGTTATAAAATTGTTGTGTCAATTTTGATCAGAGAACAAAATTGCGGTGGCTACCACGACCTGAGAAATATTAATCATGTGTATTTCCGGTGGCGGTTGCTATCATAATTTTATAGCATTAGAGGAGGAAAGATTGAAGATGCTTTTGAATTTTTTTTGAACATTTTAAAGTATAAAAGCTGGTGCTTTGGTGCTTTTGAAAACACAGTTCCAAACTAGGCCAATGTACTTTCTGTTGGGACCTTGTTTTACTTAAAATTGTGATAATAGTGCTTCCTTAGAGAAAGTTATGAGAGTTATACTTGCTTCGAGGAAGATTGTCATGCCCCGTGTTACAACGAAAATCCTTGGGTACGCTAACAGACCTGCAGTATGCACGAGGACGCATCTCGCACATGCGAAGCATAATCCAACCATCATGGATAAATCATATACGTAAAGCATACATATGAAAAACATATGTCTACAACAGTACATATCACTTTAACACTACCCAAAAATAATATACAACACCATCTGCGCCCCCCTCTCCCCCGGTTCTGGTATGTACAACTAGCTATAATATCAGGAAAGGGTCCGCCACTAGCACTCGTCTAGAGTAGGAGACGTTATCTAGCTTTCGATCCCTTTACCTTGATCACCAGCCATTATTGAGGGCTTCGAAATAAAATTAACAATAATAGAACATGAGAACTAGTAAAAAAATATTCCTACTAGGTACAGTCGACGTAACGACGATCTACATCATTAGATCTTGCTACACCGACGACCGCTGGGGATACATCGACGGTTGGGGATACATCGACGACTTGTCAAGGGTTGTCAGAGGCAGAGCAGGAGATGGCTCAGGCGAGTTTGGCAAACTTCAAGAGGTTTGACCCGCCCAGGTTGAATAGACTGAACACGGAGCCCTGGGTAGTGGAGGCGTGAGTTGGAGCATGGAGAAGCTATTTGAGGATCTATTTATTTCGCAGAGAGACTGGGTGCATCTGGTGGTTCATTGTTTGGAGGGGACGCCATTATTGGTGGAGGAGAGCATAGGCGAGTAGACCTGAGGGTGCGTCTCCAGTGACTTGGGAGGAGTTCTGGGGAATATTGTTTAGAGCCTATTTCCAGACAATGTGAAGAAAAAGTTGAAGGAAGATTTGAAGAAGCTGTGACGGGGGGGATCGCACTATACAGTAGTATGTGAGAGAGTTCACTCGCATCCTAAACTGTAATTCTTTCTTTTATAGTGCGAGATGAACGACATAAGACCTACTATTTTGAGCAGGGACTACAGTCGAAGATTTATTAGTTTGTATAGTTGCGACATCTACAGACCTTGGATGGGGTGATAGAAATGGTCTTATGGGTGGAGAGAGGGGCAACAGTGATGAGGGAGGAGACGGAGGCATTGGATAGAGGGAAGGAAAAGAAGCGGCCAGCGGAAAGCTATGGTGGGCAGACTAGTTCGAGGAGGCCGTCAAAGTATTCAAGTTCTCACTCTCAAGATCATGGATTATTTGTGGGCCGGAGATTAGGTGGACCTCGGCAGCAGTGGCAGGAGAGATGTGTGATATGTGGAGGGCCACATCCGCCTCATGTGTGTGCACAGCGGGAGGGCCAATGTTTTCGTTGTGGACAGGCGGGGTATAGATGGTTAGCATCCCCCCAAGGTACTTCACCAGCACCGTCGATGGCTTCTACTCCTTCGACCCCACGACAAATGACGAGAGCCCCACCCGCATTCATCCCTAAAGATCGAGTCCTAGTACCATGTTGGACTGAGAGGCAGTCGCAAGCACTGAGTGGGAGAGTGTGTGCGGCGCAAGTGGAGGATGTATCAGCTGCCGACAATATGGTCGCATGTATTATTCTGATTAAAGGCATTAGAGCACAAGTTTTTTTTTGATATTGGTGCATCACATTCTTTTGTGAGCCGGACATTTGCATCATTGCATGGACTAGAGATAGATGTATTATAACATGTATAGAAGGTCAAGATTCTTGATCATGTATTGTAGTGTACTGGACCTTTGCAAATAGTCAAGGTTATAGTATGAGTGGATGGTCAGTGCTTCTAAAGAGTGCTGGAGTGAGTTGGGGCTGTTTTGGCACGAATCGGACGTGAAAATAGAATCGGGGAGTTGCACTCAACTCAATCTGTGATTTTGAGCATTTTCGGAAGCCCGAAATGGGTTTAGGGCGCTATAAGTGGCGAGCTGAGAAGAGGAGGATCCGGATGGTTATTTTGGATGCCCGATTATATCGTAGGTGGATCCAAATGAGGGAGTCACTGCTCACGTCATGATCTAGACGCCCGGAAGTTACTGTAGCAGCTCAAAAAATATCGGATAAGGCTGAGTTGAGCGGCGAGCGGTGAGCAGGCGACTAAGTGAGATGACTCAGCAGGAGTCTCGGGCGCATGGTCTGGGCATCCGCAAGTGTGTGAACGCACCTATGACAGGTTGGGGCGGCCCATTACAAACTACGCATGCCCAAATGTCTTCAGCTCTGAGGTTTCGAATGCCCAAAAGTGGGTTCCGGGGACCCAAATCTTGAGTTTTTGTATTGTGGCTGATTTCTGAGATTTTTGAGGGCTTTTCTACAATTGTTACTTATCTATAAGTAGACCAATGGTGCCCAACTGATTTTCTTTCTCACCCTGGTTGCTTTTGAGCTTCTTTCTTTCTCTTTTTTTCCTTCTTTTCTCCGTGGCTTGGATTAGGGCTTAGTTGAGAGAAAGAGCCCAGAAGGTGACTTCTCTTCTTGTTGCTGGCTTGTTGATGGTCTGGGTGGTATATGTTGCTGAGTGAAGGATCATGTATAGTGGGGAGGAGAGGATTTGAGCTAGTCCTTCCATCACCTGATTATAGAGGTAAGTGATGAATACTAATAGAGATAGAACTTGAGGTTTTACTGAGATTCTTGGTGATGGCAGTGATTTTTACTCCTGATCGGTAGAGGAGCTGGTTTTTTGAGGTTTTGTTGAGTTTCAGTGCTGTGTTGAGGGAGGTGCTGAGTATGTCTTCTGCCTACCTTCCTCGGAGCTTATGCACATGGGTTCTATGTCACCGAAAAAAGAGAACTAACCATTATGTCTATTTCTTACATGATTGATATGCTTGTGATAGCTTTTAGTATTGTTGTGGAAATATCATTATCTGGATATCTTTGTGATCATACTGAGGAGATCTTATAGTTAGTACTATTAGTGAGATGTACTATATATATGTAGATGCCTGGTTATTTTTCCACTATTTGTGATTTTCTTATGGGTACTGGCTATGCACTATTATACTGAAAATTGAGAAAAGGCCAAGGGGCCGTTGAACAATGGTAGACAGTGTGACATGAGATTATAGCGCTAAAGGGCATCCGGACAGCACTATTATGATCTTTTTGATCATCGCATTTGATTATAGCCTACTGGCCAGTTAAGCTTGATAGTGACATGCGCTATGATACTCGATTGGGGTCGCGCCCTGCGAGTGCCACTTCGGAGAGTGGCTTAGCGATATGATGAGACAGTAGCCTGCATGGTAGCGAACCATTATAGATGGGTGTTGAATATGAGGCGGGCACATGCTTCACCGGACTTATGAGTCGGTCAATGCGATTGGGTTGTACAATATTATTTTATCCAGATATCCTGATTTGATGTGTGTATTATCTGAGTTACAGTTTTTAATAGTAGCATAGAGGCATGATAGTGGTAGTTATTCCCAGCACAATTATTTGTTATATTCTGTTATTCATATAGTTTAGTTACTATTATTGCCTCTAATAGATAGAGTAGTGTAGGTCGTCATTGTTATCGACTGTACCTAGTGGGAACTGCTGTTCAGTAGTTCTCACGCTCTCTTTCGTTGTTTTTCGATTTCAGAGCCCTCGGTATCCGCGTCTGATCAAGGTAAGGGAATTGTAGGTTGATAGTGTCTCCTACCCGGATGTGCATGTGCTAGATGAGGACTACTTGTGCTGGTTTTGTATAGCAGACTATACATATTGGACTGGCAAGGCCGGTGGAGTAGTACATATTTATTTTTAGTTGTATGGATGTTGTATGTAAAGTGTTGCTATGCTTTTATAGATGTTCATAGACTCTGATACTTATTTAGTTGTAGACTCCAGTTACTTATTGTTTGGGACATGTGGTTATTTGATACTTCATATTTGCGCGGTGCGTTCTCGTACATACGGAGGGCCTGTTAGCATACCCGGAATCTTCTGCTGTGACCCGGGATGTGACGGATTAAGTTGGTATAAAAGCCTAGAAATATGTCAGGTGGACTTAGAAAATCCTAGGCTATGGACAAACCCTAGGTTGTATTTGGTTCGGGTATAAGTAGGAATTGTTTATTCCAGGGATAGGTATAAGTTCAGTTATAAGTGGAAACTAGAGTAAATCTTTATTTGGATGATAATTTAGGAATAAGTAGGAATAAAGAAAATAGTGTTTGGATGATTAAGAAGAATAAGAGGAATAGTTGATAGTTATATTTTTAAAATACCAAAAATACCCCTCACTCTAAACCTCTATTTTCAAAAGATGCCACTTATCCCTACATAGAAAAATAAAAAAAGAATTTTTTTTTAAAAAAACTCCTCAGATCCTCTTCCTCCTCTCCCCTCTCTACGGCAACTCCTTCTCCGCCTCCGCCGCGGCCCTCGGCGGCGGCGTTGCGCGGAGCTCCGCCGCGAGGATCCCCGTGCGGCGGCGAAGGGGCGATTCTCCGGTGGCCATGGCGGAGGAATGTCACGCCCCGCCGGCCCTTTTACACCAACTAGGTGGAAAGGATAACCGCACGGGCGCATGCCCCAGACTAGGGGTGTAAAACGGGCCGGGCGGCACGTGGCCCGCCCGGCCCGGCTCGGCCGCGGGCCGGGCTGCAGCACAGCACGACACGGGTGCTGTAGCACCCGTGCCGGGCCGGGCCGGCCCGAGCTACGGGACCGTGCTGGGCCGCGCACCTGGGGCCCGACGGCCCGGCACGGCACGGCCCGATGCGGGCCTGGGCCGTGCCGGGCCGCGAAGAGGCGGGCCGCCCGGCACGACACGGCCCGGTTAAGCCGTGCCAGCCGGGCCAGCACGGCCCGCACCCCGAGGCCCAAGGCAAGATGCCTTGGGCCTCGGGGTCTCAGCCCTCCTCCCCAGGAGCTCTCCTCCCAAGGTCTGCTAGGCAGACCTCGGGAGGAGTGGTTTTGGTCCAATGGACCAAAGCATTTTGGTCCATTGGACCAAAACCCATCCCTTTTCTTTTTCTTTTTTTTTTAAATAATACATTTTTTTAAAAAAAAATTAAATATTTACTATATTATAACTATTTTTATAAATTTTTAATTATTTGATCAAAATATAAATTTAAATAAAAATAATTTATTATTTTTCTTTTTAAATTTTATAATATTTTTTTAAAAAAATTAAAAACAAATATCTTAAAGGGCCGGCCCGGCCCGGCACGGCCCGTGCCTTCCGGGCCGAAGGGCCGTGCCGGGCCGGAGGCTAGGCGGCTTGGGCCCGGCACGGCACGGCCCGAAATTGAAACCGGGCCGGGCCGGGCCAACCCCTAGCCCGTTTCGGCCCGGAAAATGTGGGCCGTGCCGGCCCGGCACGGCCCACATTACACCCCTACCCCAGACCCGCCGAACGGATAGAGTCTTTTCTACCCACCTAAGGCGTCACAACACAAGCTTATCCACAATGTTCCAACTAGGAACAGAGTACAAGAGTTGCACAAGGAAAGCATCAACATAAAGAAGTTCTACTTCTATTACATCACATTGCACATTTATACATGCCCAATTTTTTTCTTTTCATTCCATACACCATGTTCAAAAATTATGGAATATATAAGTGGCATACATATAATGAAAATCTCCTATGCTATCATAGTCCAAAACTAGGGGTACACTCTAAGTATCACCGAAATGGAAGGGCCGCTATCTAGAGAGCCAAACCCTTGCCTCGCTCCGCCGCCTCACTCGCGGAAGGACCTGAAAAACGTGGGGTGAGAACTATAAACATAGTTCCCAGTGGGTAAGGCCACCCAAGAGAGATACTCGACTCACCAGGTCCAAAGAAACACCATATGCATAAGTTAGATCACATATAACTATACAACAATTATTTACATGCTTGTAAATAAACATAAAGGATGCAACCAAATGAAATATAAATCATCATTCTCTCCTAGGTTCATCCTATGTCTCACATTGACTAAGTTCATTTAATTGTCATTTACTTATGGTTTCGGAATCGCCGTCTCACCATAATTGTCCCAACATTTAAGGAGTGAACTCGTCACCTCCTAGTTCGAGTAGCGAACTCGTCGCATACTCGGGATAGCAAAATCGTCGCATACCCCGTCTCAACACCGCCATCACATGGCATGGGTAGCGAACTCGTCGCATACCCGGGATAGCAATCTCGTCGCACATCCCATCTCGACACCGCCAACTCATAGCGTGGTAGCGAAATCGTCGCATACCCGGGATAGCAAAATCGTCGCACATCCCGTGTCGACACCGCCAACTCGTGGCATGGTAGTGAAATCGTCGCCTACCCGGGATAGCAAAATCGTCGCACATCCCGCTCAACACCGCCAACTCATGGCATGGTAGCGAAATCGTCGCCTACCCGGGATGGCAAAATCGTCGCACATCCCGTTGTTCACATTTTTCACTTGCCAACCTAAGTCTCATGACCTTAGGTTCAAGTCACTAAGTCTCGCCTATGTTCAATAACACTAGGCTTACTTTCTCATTCTCAACCTAGGTTCCATGACTCTAGGTTCCAATCTCATGTCCAACCTATGTTCAATGACACTAGGTTTAAATCTCACATGTTCCAACCTATGTTCAATAACACTAGGTTCTATTCTCACATGTTCCAACCTATGTTCAATAACACTAGATTCTATTCTCACATGTTCCAACCTATGTTCAATGACACTAGGTTTAATCATACATGCAACCATGCAACAAGTATAGATAATTGAATTATACTTGAATTCTATATCATGCAATAGGAGCTCATTGCTCTACCTATCATGATTTTACCTTTGCCAACATGCAAATTCTAGGGTTCACAACACATACCATTTTATCTTTAAATGGATAATTACCCTAGAAATGGAAGCGACCTAATCACTTCGGTAAACACAAACCCACCTCAAGAGCTTTCAAATCCTTATATTCTTCAAGCTCCTAAGTGTCCAAGCCTTGAGTTCTTGCTTCAACCCAAGCTTCTACAAGAAAACGGTTCGTTACTCGTTACGAACCCCTAAATCAACTCAATACATGAAATCAAGTGTCCCAACATGATTTCCTATGCCTCAATTGCAATTATCGAAGGTCCAAATATTTTTAGAACCTCACATTGCAAAAACCCTCATTCCACCTAGGTTTCACATGCATGCATGTAAAACCCCCAAATTTTTTGGCCAATCTCCACATTTTGTGTTTTAGATTGCCTAGGGTTTCCAAAAACCTCATTTCAAAGGATTGAATCCAAGGTTTGAACCCAAAACGTGAGGTACTAACCTTAATCACAAAATCCCCAAGCTCCTTCTTGCACCAAGAAGCTTCTTTTCTCCTTTGGAAGCCTTTTCCAAGCTCCAATCCACCACTTCTCCAAGCTTTGGAGAGATCTCTAGAGAGAGAAAGTGAGAGGAGTAGAGAAGAGAAGTAGAGAGGAAAACAAATGAGAAGGGGAGAAGGTCTCAGCCATTCATACACCCCCATTACATGTGAAAAGACCATTTTGCCCCTCTCCACAAACAACACAACAACCAGCCCAAAACTGGATTTTCGTAACACTGTATACCGGTATGTGCATGTGCATACCGGTATACGGGTGTTGGTTCCGGTATACCTCGAAGATTCCGCAGAACCCGAGAGCTGGATTTACTGTTTCGACCACGGCATTCCGGTATACCCATGACATACCGGTACTAATCACTTCAGTACCGGTATGGAGGTTCACATACCGGAATCCAATGCAGACTTCACAAGTTCAACAGTTTTGACTTTTCGAAGTCCGTTTTCGCGCCCCATTTGCGCCGAAAACACTTCTCACAAGTCCCAGACTTGGCTGAAGCCTCACATATAGCCTCTCATGCTATTTTTCCACCGGAGCTCCACAATTTGCAGAAGTTCGGTACGATGCACTGAAATTCAGTGTACTACATTCCTCCCCCCTTAAAGAGAGTTTCGGCCGCGAAACTAAATCATACCTCAGCTGGACTCAGCGAAGAGGTAAGGAAACTGCTCACTCATTGAGCTTTCCAATTCCCACGTAGCTTCGCGCTCACCGTGATTCGTCTATTGTACCTTTACATAAGGAATTTCACGGTTCCTCAAGCTTTTCACCTCGCGATCCATGATACACAAGGAAAATTCCTCATAAGTCATATCCTCATGAAGCTCCATAGGCACATACTCGAGGACGTGCGCCGGATCATACATATACTTGCGGAGGGTCGATACATGGAACACATTGTGTATCCCCGCAAGTTTTGGCGGCAAAGCTAGCCGATATGCCACAGATCCCACACGCTCCAAAACTTCATAAGGTCCAATATAACGGGGACTCAATTTACCCCGAACACCAAATCGCTTCACCCCTCTCATGGGTGATACTTTTAAGAAGACGCGATCTCCTACCGCGAATTCTAAATCTCGTCGACGTCGATCCGCATAACTCTTTTGTCTAGATTGCGCCGTCGATAAGCGTTCGCGTGCCAAGCGGACCTTTTCCTCCGCTTCACGCAACACGTCCGATCCTAAGACCCTTCTCTCGCCGACTTCGCTCCAATGAATAGGAGAGCGGCATTTCCTTCCATACAAGGCCTCAAAAGGTGCCATACCGATGCTAGCTTGATAGCTATTATTGTAAGCAAATTCAGCCATCGGTAAGTGAGTAGGCCATGCACCCTTGAAGTCCAACACACACGCTCGCAGCATATCCTCCAAAATCTGAATTGTTCTTTCCGATTGACCGTCAGTTTGAGGATGAAATGCTGAACTAAAATCGAGCCGTGTACCCAAAGCTTCTTGCAAGCTTTTCCAAAAATACGATGTGAAACGGGGATCTCGATCTGAAACTATCGAGGTCGGGACCCCGTGCAACCGCACAATCTCGTCCAGGTAGACTTGCGCTAATTTGTCTCCCGACCAAGTGGTGTGGATTGGCAAAAAGTGTGCCGATTTTGTCAAACGATCCACCACCACCCATATCGCGTCGTGGCCACCTAGCGATCGAGGTAAGCCCACAACAAAGTCCATTGCGATATTCTCCCACTTCCAAACTGGAATGGGCAAACCTTGTAATTTTCCCGCCGGAAAGCGACGCTCGGCCTTCACTTGTTGGCATACTAAGCATCGTGCCACAAAGCATCCAACATCAAGTTTTATCCCCGGCCACCAATAATACAATTTGAGATCCTTATACATTTTGGTGCCGCCCGGGTGAATCGCATAGGGAGAAGTGTGAGCTTCTTTCAAGATCTCCCCCCGAATGTCCTCAACTTTTGGCACGCACAATCGATTTCGAAACCGAATGGCGCCCTTCGAGTCCACATGAAAATCACCGGCGCGCCCGCTCTCGATAGCACTCCGCACCTTTTGGAGTTCCGGGTCACCGGATTGTTTTTCTTTTATTTGCTCCAACAAGGTCGGCCATACATTGAGATTCATAAGTCTAGCGGGGACGCCCGGGGCCACGATCTCCAAGTCAAACCGGCCCATTTCTTTGAGCAACGGCATTTGTCCCGTCATCTCAATTGCGAAGTTCTCCACGGATTTTCTACTGAGCGCATCGGCCACCACATTGGCTCTACCGGGGTGGTACAAGATGGTCAAGTCGTAGTCTTTTATCAACTCCAACCACCTCCGCTGCCTCAAGTTCAACTCCTTCTGAGTGAATAAGTACTTTAAACTTTTGTGATCCGTGTAAACCTCACAATGCTCCCCGTACAAGTAATGTCTCCACAACTTGAGTGCGAAGACCACTGCCGCAAGCTCTAGGTCGTGGGTGGGATAATTTTGCTCGTAGCTCTTTAACTGTCGAGAGGCATATGCTATTACTTGTCCTCTTTGCATAAGCACGCACCCGAGACCACGCCGTGATGCATCACTATACACCACAAAACCCTCCCATGCAATCGGCAAGGCGAGTACTAGAGCCGAAGTCAACCTTTCCTTTAGCTCCTTAAAGCTTTGGTCGCATTCCTCGCTCCAAATATATTTGGCTCCCTTGCGGGTAAGACGCGTTAGTGGACCGGAGATTTTTGAAAATCCCTCCACGAACCGCCGATAGTACCTCGCAAGACCCAAAAAGCTTCGCACCTCCGTGACGTTGGTCGGGCGAGGCCAATCCTTGATTGCCTCAACTTTCATAGGGTCCACAGATACTCCTCCTGCGGAAATTACGTGACCCAAGAAAGCGACCTCACGGATCCAAAATTCACACTTTTTCAACTTGGCGAATAACTCGTTCTCTCGAAGAACTTGAAGCACAATCCTCAGGTGCTCTCTATGTTCCTCTTCACTCCGAGAGTAGACAAGAATGTCATCAATGAACACCACCACGAATCGATCTAGTAGTGGTTTGAACACACGGTTCATTAGATCCATGAACGCTGCCGGGGCATTGGTAAGCCCGAAAGGCATAACCGTGAATTCGTAGTGTCCATACCGCGTCCTAAACGCGGTCTTGTGCACATCCTCCGGTTTGATTTTTAATTGGTGATAACCGGACTGCAAATCAATCTTCGAATATACCTGAGACCCTTGCAACTGATCGAACAAGTCATCAACTCGGGGTAACGGGTACTTATTCTTGACGGTCACTTTATTCAACTCACGGTAATCTACACATAACCGCAGCGAACCGTCCTTTTTCCGCACAAATAGAACAGGGGCTCCCCAAGGTGACACACTTGGCTTCACGAAACCCTTGTCCATCAAATCTTGCAATTGTACTTTCAACTCCTTTAGTTCCGCGGGTGCCATCCTATACGGGGCCTTAGAGATCGGCGCCGTACCCGGGAGCAAATCGATCACAAATTCTATTTCCCGATCCGGTGGCATTCCGGGTAACTCCGTCGGAAACACATCCGGGAACTCTTGGACTACAGGAATGTCCACGAGCCCCAACACTTTCTTTCGGTCATCCACTACCGTCGCCAAGTAGGCAATGCATCCACTAGCAATAAGCTTCCTTGCTTGCGACGTGGACACCATTGACGCTGTCACGCCCCGAGACCGCCTCTTTGGTCGGATTCGGGCGCGCCAACAGACCGCCGAACGGACAGAGTTTCCCCTGTACGTCCAAGGCGTTGCAATCAATACAATTCGCGAGGTTCCAAACAGGAACATAATTCATACACAGATTGCATAAGGAAGTATCGAAAACGTAAAACAACTACGCTATTACAAGCATTCATTTGCATTCACATTACATTTACATTTTTTTCAAATACAATCAATTAGTTACACTTTGTTCATTCTTTTCTTTTCAATACCCCTAAGCTATGCTGACCCAGGGTACATCTATCTCTGGTCACAAATGGTAGGGCGCTATCTATCGAGCTACGCCCTTTCCTCGCGCCGCCGCGCCGCTCACGTGTGGACCTAAAAAATAGTGGGATGAGAACTATATACATAGTTCCCAGTGGGTACGACCACCCAAGGGAAGAGCTCGACCCACCAGGTCCAAAGGAGGCAACATAAGCAGGTTAGTCCAATATATATAAACATATATCATGTGCAAGTAATAAAATCATTCATGCTTATGCCTCAACTAAATGCAATATGAAATCCATGCAAGTAGATCTATCATTTCTACCTTCTATTTCACTATCCACTTTTATATGCAATTCTCTCCTAAGGTTTTACTTACCTTAGCCAAGGTCAAACCCGACTCACTCTTGAGTCAATTATCCACATCTTACCGCCTTACCTGACTTAGCCACCTGGCGGCGAAATCGTCGCACACGCCAACAATGGCTCAAGTCACTAGGTGGCGTAATCCTTTACCTGACTTAGCCACCTGGCGGCGAAATCGTCGCACACGCCAACAATGGCTCAAGTCACTGGGCGGGCGAAATCGTCGCACACACCCCGGGTATCCAGCCTACGGCGGCGAAATCGTCGCACACGCCTGAGCTGATACCAAAACCCATCAAGATCACTAGATGTGCACATCTCTCCATTTCCAAGTCAACCTTTCTAGGTTCATAGTCACATGTCCAAGTGGTCATCCTACCACTATGCTTTCCAACCTATGTTCAATAACACTAGGTTCCATGACATTTCATCTCAAGTGGTCTACCTACCACTATGTTATTCCACCTAGGTTTACCCACCCTAGGTTCATCACCTGATCCAACCTATGTTTAGTAACACTAGGTTTAATACCATCACATTCCAACCTATGTTCAATGACACTAGGTTTACTACCATCGCATTCCAACCTATGTTCAATGACACTAGGTTCAATGTCCAATCATGTTATTCGTTATCCTAGTTGTCCACACCTAGGATTCATGACATCTAGCACTTGTATCCAACTTGTCGAGTTCTCTAATCTTCCTAGAGTTCATCGACCTATGTTCACATCCACACCTAGGCATACACACACATATATACATATACACTCATATGTCACCATTTGCCTAGCGTTATACGTCCAATGGTAGATAATTTATCCTAAGTAGCATATAACCTATGCCTACTCATTTACCCAATTAGTCTACCATTACATGCATCAATAAGATAACATTAAACTTTACTCTTTGGCATGGAAGTGACCTAATCACTTCGGTAAGCACAAACCCACCTCAAAACGCTTCCGATTGCTTGTAGACACTTGCAATCGGGCTCCCGCGGCCAACATTGCCCCGTTCGGTTCGTTACTCGAAATTGATCACCGAACGCCCGTCGATTTCCAAATCAAAGTTGTCTGGGGCTCTCCTCTAACCTTCAATTAGAGAACTAGAGGATCAATTTGGTTCAAAACCCCAAAACCCCCAATTCTAAACCCTAGATTCTCATTTCTCCACAAATACCCCAAAATCCATGGAGAAATCATGATTAAACTACTATAGAATCATCTAGGGTACTAGAAACACCAATTTCAAGGGATTTAGCAAAACCCTAACCCTTAAACCTCAAGATCTCACCTCTTGTCGCGAGCTTCCCAAGCCGCCACGTGCGCTAGAGCTCGATTCACCGTCCTCCACGCGTTCCCGAGCTCAATCTCCACCAAAATCCCAAGTTTGGGAGAGATCTAGAGAGAGGGAGAGGAGCTTGTGAGGGAGAGGGAGAGCTTCCCTCTCTCTCTCTATGCGTGTGTGTGTGTGTTTTGGCTGAGGGAGAAGTGGGGAGGCTTCCCCCTTAAAGCCTCCACCCAAAAATACCAAAATGCCCTCATTCTGGGCTGCCAGCACGCGCAGGGTCCGGACCCTGGCTTCCCGGGTCCGGAACCCGTACCCAGTTTTCGCGAAACGCAGCCAGGGTCCGTACCTTGGGATCCAGGGTCCGGACCCCGTAGGTCCAGAGCTCAAAAAAATGCATTTTCCGAAAAATCTCATTTTTGCTCCTTGAAGCTCCAATCCACTTCTAATCATTCTAAAACCCTCAAATCTCATTTTTAAGCATGTTTAAATTACTTCGCAATTGTACTTTGTCCAATTGGCCCAAGTTTAATATAGTGTTTCAAAACTCGGTACCTTACATTCTCCCCCCCTTAAAAGAGTTTCGTCCGCGAAACTAAGATCACACCTTAGTTCAACTTATCGAGAAGGTGAGAGTATCATCAAGTTCTTCCACATCTTAGCAGCCCCACGCTCTTCGTGATTGCTCAAACGGCTCATAATGAAGGACGTGGGTCCGATCATGAACTTGCTTGCGGAATATGACACAGGTATTACGTTATGAATTCCCGCAAGTCGGTGGCAGCACAAGTCGATAGGTAACGACCCTACACGCTCCCACACCTCCGAAGACTTATCTTGCCTCGAACTTCACTCCAACTTCACCCTCTGCTCGGGTGGCATCTCCAAGGAACTGCGGTCATCTACCGCATACCTTCCCATTCAACCGACGATCGCCCGGAAACTTTTTCTCATCGGGACTGTGTCATCGTCAATTGTCATCAATAGACGACAAACTTATTAATGCTACTGGATACTACCATCCTCCGAGGTCAGGACTACTCCTTATCCTCGCGGTGGGGATCGGACAATAATGAACTGGTTAGTCAAATGGTCAACCACCACTACGCCCTGCACACGGGTAGAGCTCCTTGATTCACACCAGGGTCCACAGGGTAACATACTATACCCTGGCCCAACACTTGCATCGTCAACTTATCCTATCAACGACCAGATTTTGGTGCTATCTACACCCATTCACATAACTGGCCCAACACCTTGGCCATTCTAGAGTTTATGTCGTCACAAGCGACTCTCCTCCAAGTTCATAGTTCCATTGTGGAACTCATATTGGTTCGATCACCGTCATTGCCTAAAAGCAATATCATTGATTCATCGACCAAACACAAGTGGCTTTATCACTTGTGAATTCCCAGCCACAACTCAAGATGGCACACTTGGCACATCCTCAACTCCAGCTCACTTAGGAGCAAAATCCTCAACTCCACGCGTGGCTTCTACTTTTCCATTGCCTCAAACACGAGCATGTCACATATACCACGAGTTCACATCACATCGTTCTCACGACAAGCTCACACGAATACTTCGTTCGTGAACTACATCCCATCTCACCGATACTACTAGACTCGGCAGTTGGTGACTTAGCATCAAGACGAATAGTATGACCGAGCCTTCGCTCCTTAAGTCACTACCCTCGATGCTCTAAACACAAGCGATGCTCTCACCGCAAGGGCTTCCAACTAAATCGCTATTTCTGTCTATCACGAATGGTCCATAGACCAAAATTCCTACTTAGGCCTACCGCCTAGCTCGCGTCTTAAAATCGCGTAACGTCTCTCGCTCGCAAGCGCAGACCCAATCGTCACTCGGCAAAGTCCTCACTTAGGGACTCGCATACATACTCCAACCAGGAGTAACCAAGACGCCAGGCCTCTACAATCCTAGAGTTGGGTCACAATCACACTCGGTGTTCTATCAATTACACAGTCTCACATGTGGTATTCCACATCCTCGGGTCATAGCTCGGACTACCGTCCCGACCACAACTCTCTGCCCCACCCGTAGGTCTCGGGCCGCTGTCTCACACAGCTGACTGCGCCTGTCCATATGGCCCCAGGCTCCACAGTCCACACATGGTCCGGGCACGGGTCGTCCCCAAGCGATACCCAACACCGTCGCTACACACGACTAAAATGCTCTATCGAGCAACACAAACCTCTATAGGCTCCTAAGCACCTAGTGCGAGTCTCCAGCCCTGCGAGCGGTCCATGGCCCGCTTCACACTTAGTCAATGCTCAAGTGCTACTGCCAACGAACCCTCTCGGCTAAACGAAACCTGTACTCTACTAATACAATATCCAAAGCGTTCTACGCTTCTGTGCTTTTCCGTGCTAACCGCATGCACTAAGCTACTAGCTCAAACTCACTCGCCTTGTGAGTACACTACCCACCTCAATTTGAGGTACTACAAAGCCTACTCGCCAGATCTTGGCGATTACCTTATTAATTTCACAACCGTGGTTCCACTACTGCCATCGATCCACCGGAACAATGTCCAGAGTTCGCGAACTACTCGCGTATCCTCAAGTGTCATGACTCGGCTCTCGCAAGTGACTATTCACATTGCCTCAATTTCGAGAGTCAGTTCACCATTTTCATCCCTACCTGCTCTAGCAGGCGGATACGTGCTTCTATGACATTCGCATGCCCGTATAGCGGCAATTGACCACATGATAATGCATGCAATGCTTTACGGTCAAATATACCTTGCGCATAATTGCACAATTAAATCATACCTGCCGCAATGTCGTCGGCAGCGTAGGCTCCTCAGCCTAGATCGCCTATCCATGGCCACTCGGCGCCCGATGCGAACCCTCAGGTTGTCCCGACACCGGTGCACGCTCCCTAGACCTTGCCGCAGGTGGCACACCCGCGAGCTGTCTCGGAGCGGAAAAGGCCGTCGTAATTGTTAAGGCCCGGCTATCCACCTGTGGGCACTCATCCCGTGTATGGCCCGGTTGCCCACACCTGAAACACTTGCCCTCTCGCAGTTCACACTGTTGTGGGTGATGAGGGCCTCCACAAATAACACATCTCACTGAGGACCGAGTACGGTAGGTCCCTGGGGCACGTGATCGCGAGTGCGAACGCGTTGGAGCTTGTCTGGAACTTGATTGACCACCAGATCTACTCGATGGTCGTCTTTCCTCCTTTTCCTCGCCATAGGCCTCGCGCTCCTCCAGCGCGCATGCACTGCCTTGCTCCACCCATAAAGCCCGGTCCAACACCTCGGCAAAAGTCTGCAGTTTAAATGAGTGGACCACCACAAAGATTTCTGGCCGAAGTCCCCGCTCGAAGCAGTCGGCTTTGTCTTTGTCATCCCGCACCACGTACGAGATACAATTCACAATGCGAGAGAATTCCCGCTCATAATCCCTCACCGAGCGGTCACCTTGCTTCAGCTTCCTGAACCTTTCTTGAAGCTTTCTCTTTTCACTATCGGGGAAATAGGCAGAAAATACCAATCCCCGAAACTCTTCCCAAGTCACATGAGGGAGACTAGAAGATCGGTCTCGCTTGACCCCTTTCCACCACACCTTCGCCGACTTTTCCAAGCAATGTGCGGCTAGATGCACCTTGTCCCGCTCCAGGGTGTACAAATCCTCAAACAGGGTCTCCATAGAATCGATCCACGTTTCTACGGTCCACGGGTCCATTTCTTCCCCGTTGAAGGTAGGCGGATAGAATCCCTTGAACGTCATGAGGGCAGCTAAAGCCCACCCCCTCTCGGCCTCCACCTCCACATAGGCAGGGGCCGGATTGCCCGACCCAGTCGGAACGGTCTCCGCCGCAACACCACGCTGCACACGGTGCGCCATAACCGGTGCGGTTACCAATTGCTCCACAGTCTCTTGGAGTCTCTTAATCCGCTCCTCCTGGCGCAGGGCAGCCTCCTGCTGTCGCTGCACCGTCTCAGCTTGTTGTTGCACCACCCCAACGAGTGTGGCCAACTGCTCACAAAGCTCCGGGTCTCCACTTGCCCCAGATTGCACAGGGACCTCACTAGGTCCATCCCACGTTGATCTCGTCGGAGATCGCCCACGTGACGCCATCGTATCCTGAAACACGACAACTTTCGTCAAAATCCTCGACCTTCAAGGTCAAGTACAATAGTTTACACAGCCACGGACTCAAATCAGGCGAAAGTCACACAAGGGCGTCTATTCTCATCACTCGGTTTCATGTTGTCGGCCGCCAACATGAACACCCTCGGCTGAGAATAAACCACACCTTGAATCTACCTCCAACATCCTTTTTAGAGGCATACAACACATGACCCAATCGATTCACCTTTCGCTGCAAGTCACAAGTTCTCGTCTCTCACGAGCTTAGGTCCTTATGGTTTATCCTCCTAGGGTCTCCTAGGTCTGCCTAAACAAATTCTACGCTCTGATACCACTTTATCTGTCACGCCCCGAGACCGCCTCTTTGGTCGGATTCGGGCGCGCCAACAGACCGCCGAACGGACAGAGTTTCCCCTGTACGTCCAAGGCGTTGCAATCAATACAATTCGTGAGATTCCAAACAGGAACATAATTCATACACAGATTGCATAAGGAAGTATCGAAAACGTAAAACAACTACGCTATTACAAGCATTCATTTGCATTCACATTACATTTACATTTTCTGCCTTTTTCATCCAAATACAATCAATTAGTTACACTTTGTTCATTCTTTTCTTTTCAATACCCCTAAGCTATGCTGACCCAGGGTACATCTATCTCTGGTCACAAATGGTAGGGCGCTATCTATCGAGCTACGCCCTTTCCTCGCGCCGCCGCGCCGCTCACGTGTGGACCTGAAAAACAGTGGGATGAGAACTATATACATAGTTCCCAGTGGGTACGACCACCCAAGGGAAGAGCTCGACCCACCAGGTCCAAAGGAGGCAACATAAGCAGGTTAGTCCAATATATATAAACATATATCATGTGCAAGTAATAAAATCATCCATGCTTATGCCTCAACTAAATGCAATATGAAATCCATGCAAGTAGATCTATCATTTCTACCTTCTATTTCACTATCCACTTTTATATGCAATTCTCTCCTAAGGTTTTACTTACCTTAGCCAAGGTCTAACCCGACTCACTCTTGAGTCAATTATCCACAGCTTACCGCCTTACCTGACTTAGCCACCTGGCGGCGAAATCGTCGCACACGCCAACAATGGCTCAAGTCACTAGGTGGCGTAATCCTTTACCTGACTTAGCCACCTGGCGGCGAAATCGTCGCACACGCCAACAATGGCTCAAGTCACTGGGCGGCGAAATCGTCGCACACACCCCGGGTATCAAGCCTACGGCGGCGAAATCGTCGCACACGCCTGAGCTGATACCAAAACCCATCAAGATCACTAGATGTGCACATCTCTCCATTTCCAAGTCAACCTTTCTAGGTTCATAGTCACATGTCCAAGTGGTCATCCTACCACTATGCTTTCCAACCTATGTTCAATAACACTAGGTTCCATGACATTTCATCTCAAGTGGTCTACCTACCACTATGTTATTCCACCTAGGTTTACCCACCCTAGGTTCATCACCTGATCCAACCTATGTTTAGTAACACTAGGTTTAATACCATCACATTCCAACCTATGTTCAATGACACTAGGTTTCCAACCTATGTTCAATGACAATATGTTCAATGTCCAATCATGTTATTCGTTATCCTAGTTGTCCACACCTAGGATTCATGACATCTAGCACTTGTATCCAACTTGTCGAGTTCTCTAATCTTCCTAGAGTTCATCGACCTATGTTCACATCCACACCTAGGCATACACACACATATATACATATACACTCATATGTCACCATTTGCCTAGCGTTATACGTCCAATGGTAGATAATTTATCCTAAGTAGCATATAACCTATGCCTACTCATTTACCCAATTAGTCTACCATTACATGCATCAATAAGATAACATTAAACTTTACTCTTTGGCATGGAAGTGACCTAATCACTTCGGTAAGCACAACCCACCTCGAAACGCTTCCGATTGCTTGTAGACACTTGCAATCGGGCTCCCGCGGCCAACGTTGCCCCGTTCGGTTCGTTACTCGAAATTGATCACCGAACGCCCGTCGATTTCCAAATCAAAGTTGTCTGGGGCTCTCCTCTAACCTTCAATTAGAGAACTAGAGGATCAATTTGGTTCAAAACCTCAAAACCCCAAAACCCCCAATTCTAAACCCTAGATTCTCATTTCTCCACAAATACCCCAAAATCCATGGAGAAATCATGATTAAACTACTATAGAATCATCTAGGGTACTAGAAACACCAATTTCAAGGGATTTAGCAAAACCCTAACCCTTAAACCTCAAGATCTCACCTCTTGTCGCGAGCTTCCCAAGCCGCCACGTGCGCTAGAGCTCGATTCACCGTCCTCCACGCGTTCCCGAGCTCAATCTCCACCAAAATCCCAAGTTTGGGAGAGATCTAGAGAGAGGGAGAGGAGCTTGTGAGGGAGAGGGAGAGCTTCCCTCTCTCTCTCTATGCGTGTGTGTGTGTGTTTTGGCTGAGGGAGAAGTGGGGAGGCTTCCCCCTTAAAGCCTCCACCCAAAAGTACCAAAATGCCCTCATTCTGGGCTGCCAGCACGCGCAGGGTCCGGACCCTGGCTTCCCGGGTCCGGAACCCGTACCCAGTTTTCGCGAAACGCAGCCAGGGTCCGGACCTTGGGATCCAGGGTCCGGACCCCGTAGGTCCAGAGCTCAAAAAAATGCATTTTTCGAAAAATCTCATTTTTGCTCCTTGAAGCTCCAATCCACTTCTAATCATTCTAAAACCCTCAAATCTCATTTTTAAGCATGTTTAAATTACTTCGCAATTGTACTTTGTCCAATTGGCCCAAGTTTAATATAGTGTTTCAAAACTCGGTACCTTACAGACGCAAAGAGCGAACTCTTGCACCCACGGTACACAAACTCCTTGTGCCCGGGTTCTCTAAACCTCACTATCCGGCTCTCACAATCAATAGTGGCGTGATACTTCGAGAGCCAATCCATTCCTAGGATCAAATCATACTCGTTCATGCGATCTAACACCAGCAAATCAGCTGGCATGATCCAGTTCTCAACCCTCACGGGGCAATCTACACACGCGTGATGTACGCAAAAGGTGTGTTCATGTACTTGCACAGTTCTTGCATGTGTGGCATCTATAATTTATATTCCATGTGCAGTAGCAAATGATCGAGCAATGAATGAATGCGATGCACCAGTATCAAACAAAGCTCTACATCGAATGCCTTTAATTAACACAATACCTGCCACGACGTCCTCCTGGGCAGAAGGCTCCTCCACCTGAGAGGCGAATACCCGTCCACTGGGTGCTGGCCGCTGGCCCTCCACTGGTCTCGGCGGCTGTGTACGGCCCGCCGACATCGCCGCGGGTGGGATGCCCGCAAGCTGTCTCGGTGGTGCAAATGCCGATGCCGACGACGGTGCTCGGCCATCATCCATCGGGCAGTTGTACCGCATATGCCCTTGCTGTCCGCACTTGTAGCACCGGCCCTCACGATAGTCACATTGCTGAGGGTGGTGGGGGCCGCTACAAATCGGGCACTGGGTCGAGGGTCGATTCCGTCGGGACCCTCGGGACTGATTCTGCGACTGCGAGTGCTTCGGGGGTCGCTTTGAGCTAGACTGCCCACCCGAGCCACCCGCCGATCGCTTCTTTCCTTTTTTCCTTATCCTTCTCTCTTTCCCAAGACTCGCGCTCCTCGCGCGCACATGCATTCCCGTGCTCCACCCAAAGAGCACGGTCCAAGACCTCCGCAAAGGTCTTTAGCTTGAGGGCGTGAACTGCCCGAAAGATCTCCGGTCGAAGTCCGCGCACGAAACAATCGACCTTGTCCAACTCTCTGCGGACAACGTGCGGTACGCAATTAATAATGTACGAGAACTCCCTCTCGTACTCGCGCACGGTACGGTTCCCTTGCTTCAACTTCTGGAACCTTTCTTGAAGTTTCCTTTTCTCGCTATCGGGGAAGTAGGCGGCGAACACCATACCCCGAAATTCCTCCCATGTCGGTGGCGGAAGGCTAGGGAGTCGATCACGCCGGACTCCCTTCCACCACACCTTCGCCGATCGCTCCAAGCAATGAGCGGCAATATGCACTTTGTCCCTCTCCAAGGTATAAAGGTCCTCGAAGAGTGTCTCTAACGCGTCGATCCATGTTTCTACATCCCATGGATCCACGTTCTCCCCGTTGAAGTAGGCGGGTTGAACTTCTTGAACCTCATGAGCGCCGCAAGTGCGCGCTCTCGCTCCGCATCCTCTATCTCGGAGTCGGGCATAGGAGTACCCGACCCACCGGCTACAATCGGTGAAGCCGGTGGCGCCACAGCCGGCGCCGGTGTCACCTCCTCGGCCGGTGCCGAAGCAGAGGCCGGAGGTACTCCCGACCTCTCCTCCCTAATCGCAGCCGCTTGCTGTGCCATCTCATCTTGGAGCTTTTTAATTTGCTCATCCTGTCGTTGCATGGCTTCGGCCTGTCGCCGAACCACGCCCATTAGCTCGGTCAACTCATTTCGAATACCCGAGTTCTCACCCTCCCCGAGTTGTTCGGGAGCCGCGCTCGATCCTCCGAGCCCAGCCCTCGTAGGAGGCCGTCCACGTACCATTATCTCATGAAAAAACAACGACTTTGGTCATTTCGTGACATTCAAAGTCATTCACAACATAACGTTTCACGAAAACAAACGTGAACCCAATCTAGGCGAAAGTCATACAAGGGTCCTTATTCCCCTCACTTGGTTTTCATGTTGTCGGCCGCCAACATGAACACTCTTGGTGAAGAATAAGACACACCTCGAATCTACCTCTATTTCTAACTAGAGGCATAAGGACATAACCCAATCACTTATCTTTCGCCACATCAAAGATCTCGTCACTCACGAGCCTACACTCCTAGGGTCATTTCCATCCTAGGGTTTCTTAGGTCCACCTAGACCGTTTCTACTCTCTGATACCACCTCAGTCTGTCACGCCCCGCCGGCCCTTTTACACCAACTAGGTGGAAAGGATAACCGCACGGGCGCATGCCCCAGACTCGCCGAACGGATAGAGTCTTTTCTACCCGCCCAAGGCGTCACAACACAAGCTTATCCACAATGTTCCAACTAGGAACGGAGTACAAGAGTTGCACAAGGAAAGCATCAACATAAAGAAGTTCTACTTCTATTACATCACATTGCACATTTATACATGCCCAATTTTTTTCTTTTCATTCCATACACCATGTTCCAAAATTATGGAATATACAAGTGGCATACATATAATGAAAATCCCCTATGCTATTATAGTCCAAAACTAGGGATACACTCTAAGTATCACCAAAATGGAAGGGCCGCTATCTAGAGAGCCAAACCCTTGCCTCGCTCCGCCGCCTCACTCGCGGAAGGACCTGAAAAACGTGGGGTGAGAACTATAAACATAGTTCCCAGTGGATAAGGCCACCCAAGAGAGAAGCTCGACCCACCAGGTCCAAAGAAACACCATATGCATAAGTTAGATCACATATAACTATGCAACAATTATTTACATGCTTGTAAATAAACATAAAGGATGCAACCAAATGAAATATAAATCATCATTCTCTCCTAGGTTCATCCTATGTCTCACATTGACTAAGTTCATTTACTTGTCATTTACTTATGGTTTCGGAATCGCCGTCTCACCATAATTGTCCCAACATTTAAGGAGTGAACTCGTCACCTCCTAGTTCGAGTAGCGAACTCGTCGCATACTCGGAATAGCAAAATCGTCGCATACCCCGTCTCAACACCGCCATCACATGGCATGGGTAGCGAACTCGTCGCATACCCGGGATAGCAACCTCGTCGCACATCCCATCTCGACACCGCCAACTCATGGCGTGGTAGCGAAATCGTCGCATACCCGGGATAGCAAAATCGTCGCACATCCCGTGTCGACACCGCCAACTCGTGGCATGGTAGCGAAATCGTCGCCTACCCGGGATAGCAAAATCGTCGCACATCCCGCTCAACACCGCCAACTCATGGCATGGTAGCGAAATCGTCGCCTACCCGGGATGGCAAAATCGTCGCACATCCCGTTGTTCACATTTTTCACTTGCCAACCTAAGTCTCATGACCTTAGGTTCAAGTCACTAAGTCTCGCCTATGTTCAATAACACTAGGCTTACTTTCTCATTCTCAACCTAGGTTTCATGACTCTAGGTTCCAATCTCATGTCCAACCTATGTTCAATGACACTAGGTTTAAATCTCACATGTTCCAACCTATATTCAATAACACTAGGTTCTATTCTCACATGTTCCAACCTATGTTCAATAACACTAGATTCTATTCTCACATGTTCCAACCTATGTTCAATGACACTAGGTTTAATCATACATGCAACCATGCAACAAGTATAGATAATTGAATTATACTTGAATTCTATATCATGCAATAGGAGCTCATTGCTCTACCTATCATGATTTTACCTTTGCCAACATGCAAATTCTAGGGTTCACAACACATACCATTTTATCTTTAAATGGATAATTACCCTAGACATGGAAGTGACCTAATCACTTCGGTAAACACAAACCCACCTCAAGAGCTTTCAAATCCTTGTATTCTTCAAGCTCCTAAGTGTCCAAGCCTTGAGTTCTTGCTTCAACCCAAGCTTCTACAAGAAAACGGTTCGTTACTCGTTACGAACTCCTAAATCAACTCAATACATGAAATCAAGTGTTCCAACATGATTTCCTATGCCTCAATTGCAATTATCGAAGGTCCAAATATTTTTAGAACCTCACATTGCAAAAACCCTCATTCCACCTAGGTTTCACATGCATGCATGTAAAACCCCCAAATTTCTTGGCCAATCTCCACATTTTGTGTTTTAGATTGCCTAGGGTTTCCAAAAACCTCATTTCAAAGGATTGAATCCAATGTTTGAACCTAAAACGTGAGGTACTAACCTTAATCACGAAATCCCCAAGCTCCTTCTTGCACCAAGAAGCTTCTTTTTTCCTTTGGAAGCCTTTTCCAAGCTCCAATCCACCACTTCTCCAAGCTTTGGAGAGATCTCTAGAGAGAGAAAGTGAGAGGAGTAGAGAAGAGAAGTAGAGAGGAAAATAAATGAGAAGGGGAGAAGGTCTCAGCCATTCATACACCCCCATTACATGTGAAAAGACCATTTTGCCCCTCTCCACAAACAACACAACAACCAGCCCAAAACTGGATTTTCGTAACACTGTATACCGGTATGTGCATGTGCATACGGTATACGGGTGTTGGTTCCGGTATACCTCGAAGATTCCGCAGAACCCGAGAGCTGGATTTACTGTTTCGACCACGGCATTCCGGTATACCCATGACATACCGGTACTAATCACTTCAGTACCGGTATGGAGGTTCACATACCGGAATCCAATGCAGACTTCACAAGTTCAACAGTTTTGACTTTTCGAAGTCCGTTTTCGCGCTCCATTTGCGCCGAAAACACTTCTCACAAGTCCCAGACTTGGCTGAAGCCTCACATATAGCCTCTCATGCTATTTTTCCACCGGAGCTCCACAATTTGTAGAAGTTCGGTACGATGCACTGAAATTCAGTGTACTACAAGGAAGGTGGCCATGGCGAGGAAGGCGGATCTCTCTCTCTCTCTCTCTCTCAAGGGCAGGCTGGAACAAGCTTGTTCCTGAGCTTGTTCCACCTAAAGGGTGGGAACAATAGTTCCCACCTCTCCTTTTTTTTTATTTGGGTGAAAATGGGGGAATAAGGTCTTATTCCCCCACTTATACCCCAAACGGGGTGTAAGGATATAAGATATGAGAGACATGATTTGTAGCGAAAGTTGGCAAATTGGATTATGTGAACTCTTCAAGAGTGGACTGAAGAGTGCGAAGGAGATTTGTCTTTTCCTTCTGGATAATTATGTTGGCTGCTGACAACATAATGTCGTAGGAGAAAAGGGATGTCCTTGTAAACTTTCGCTTGAGTGGGTCGAGCTGCGGTATTTTAGTGTGACCGATGCGTATTTATTTCAGGTGATCAAGATAGCGCAGTGAACGCGACCACCAATGGGAGCTAACCCGGCACAGCCTGAGGAGTAGGATCAAGCTAGATCTAGTGAGATACGGAAGCTACGAGAGCAAATGGCCAGGATGGTAGGAGCCATGGTCAGGCAGGCCGAGGCTTCCTAGTGTCAGGAGGAGCAGATGCAAGAGGGTGTGTGAGCTGTTGGCACAGCAAGCGAGTGCCGCACAGCAAGATCCTAAGTAGCATATACCACAGCCGACTATTCCGGCAGGTGCATTAGTAATAGCGACGCCTGCAACAGAGATCACCACTGTGACACCGACACTCGTTGGGGAGACGTCGAGGGCTAGTCAAGAGATATTAGGGACTGAGCAGGAGCGGACCCGGGTGAGGCTGGTTGATTTCAGGAGGTTTGACCCTTCCCAATTCAGTGAACATAGTACATAGCTCTGGATAGTAGAAACTTGTGTTGGAGCTATAGAGAAGCTCTTTGAGGATCTGTTTATCCTGGAGAGCCACTGAGTATGTTTGACAGTCCATTACTTGGAGGGGATACCCATCACTGGTGGAGGAGAGCTAGGACGAGTAGATTTCAGGGTGAGTCTCCAATGACTTGGGATGAGTTCCAAGGAATGTTGTTTGGGGCGTATTTCCCGAAAAAGTGTGAAGTAGAAGTTAGAAGATGATTTAGAAAAGTTGAGGCAGGGTGATCGATCAGTATATGAGTACGCGAGAGAGTTCACCCGCATCCTAAACTGTATTCACTTCGCAATATGGGATGAACGACACAAAGCCTACTATTTTGAATGAGGACTGCGGCCAGAGATCTATCAGTTGTACAGCCGCAACATTTCTAGACCTTGGATGAGGTGATCAAGATAGTCTTGTGGGTGGAGAGAGATGCAACGATGATGAGGGAGGAGATAGAGGCTTTGGAAAGGGGAAAGAAAAAGAAGCGGTCAGCAAAGAGAGCTATAGTGGGCAGTATAGCTCGAGGAGACCGCCGAATATTTCACAATCTCGCTTTTAGGGTCGTAAGTCCTTCACGGGACGGAGGTCGGATGGTTCGCAGTGGTAGCGACAGAGGAGGTGTGTGATTTGTGGAGGGCCGCATCTGCCTTATATATATATGTGCAGCGAGATAGTAGATGTTTTCGCTGTGAACAGGTAGGGCACATGTGGTTAGCTTGCCCCCGAGTTACCTCATCAGCCCCGTCTATGGCTTCCAGTCCTTCGACTCCGCGACAAATGACGGGAGTTCCACCCGCTTTTATACTGATCGAGTCCCAGCACCACGTTTGATTGAGAGGCAGTCACAGGCGCGAGTGGACAATTGTATGTGGTAGAGGTGGAGGATGTATCAGTTGTCGACCATATGGTCGCATGTATTATTTTGATTAAATGCATTCGAGTTCGAGCTTTATTTGATACTGGTGCATCACATTCTTTTATGAGTCGGGCATTTGCACTACTGTATAGACTAGAGTTAGAGGTATTACCACATATACAGGAGGTTTAGATTCCTGATCATATATTGTATGTGGAGTGTTGTGTATTATGTCCAGTGCAGTTGGGATAATGGATTATGCCTACAGATTTGTTGGTCTTAAGACAGTTGTAGGACTTTGATGTTGTATTGGGGATGAATTGACTCTCTCGCTATTATGCGACTATAGGATGTGAAAATAGGACGGTAATTTTTTGCGAGTCAGGTCAGGAAGAGTTTATTTATAGGGGTTATAGGAGTATTCTATTTGCCACGACGATTTCTACATTAAAGGTAAAACAGTTGATAAATAAGAAATGTGTAGCCTATTTGGTGACTATAGTGGAGATGCCTTACAGCGGCGCCAAGACTCGAGAACATTCTTATAATCTGAGAGTTTCCGGATGTATTTTTTTCTGAGTTGATTGATATGACGCCGAATAGGGAATTAGAGTTTGTGATTGACATAATCCAAGAAAGGTAATTAAATTATCATGTCTAGTTTAAAATAGATGATCTAATACTTTTTAGGATACGAGAAATGAATTACTGTAGTCATTTAAAATTATCTATTGATTCTTTCTTGTCAACCGTGGCATTTATACGGAGTTATTGACAAGCGAAGAATTATTTTTGTACTTATATTTTTGGTAGGACTTTATAAAACACATTTTTTTAAGAGGGATTAAAAGCAAAAAAAATAAAAAAATAAAAAAATCCCAAACTAATAAGGCTTCGTTTGGTTCGGGGATAAGTAAGAATTGTCTATTCCAGGGATAGGGTTAAGTGCAGGGATAAGCCGGGGTTAGACGAATTTTGCGTTTGGATGAAAATTGGGTTACTCCCGGGGATAAGAAAAATAGCGTTTGGTTTGTTAAGGTAGAATAAGAAGAATAATGGGTAGGTATAAATAGAAAATAATAATATTGCCCCTTTATTATATTTAAATTTAAATTTGTAATTTTTATATAAAAAATATTAAATTTCAATAAATAATTCTTAAATTTTAAAAATAAAAAATTTAAATTTAAATTTTAAATCTCAAGTTGAAAATTAAAAGTTCTAAATTTTAAATTTCAATTTCAAATTTAAGAACAAATTAAAATTAAAAAATATAAAATATAAAATTTTTAAATTTAAAAAATTTAAAATATATATTTAAAATTAAAATTTTAAAATTTAAAATTTTTAGAAATTTTAAATTAAAATTTAAAATTTAAATTTAAAATTTTATTTTAAAATTTAAAATTTTATTTTAAAATTTAAAATTTTATTTTAAAATTTAAAATTTTATTTTAAAATTTTATTTTAAAATTTAAAATTTTATTTTAAAATTTAAAATTTTATTTTAAAATTTAAAATTTTATTTTAAAATTTAAAATTTTATTTTAAAATTTAAAATTTTATTTTAAAATTTAAAATTTAAAATTATAAATTATAAATTTATAAAAAATAAAGGCCTTTTTGCATAAAAAATCCACTAGTTTTGGGCTTTTGCAAAATTGGGCCGCATTTTTCTTTTTTGCAGATTCGATCCGGATTTTCAGCAAACTGACCAAAATACCCTTGTTACTTTTTCTCTCTCCTCTTTTTTTCTCTCTCCTCTTTTTTTCTCTCTCCTCTTTTTTTTATCGCTCTTTTTTTTTTCTCTCCGAAGAAGGCGGCCGAGGCGGAGGCGGAAATGGCCCGCCTCGCCTCTGCCCCTCACGACCTCGCCCTCGCCCTCGCCCTCGCCCTCGCCCGCGCACCCCCGCCCTCCTCGCCTCAAACCCCGCCGAGGCCGCGCCTCGCCGCGACTCTTTTTTTTTTTCCCTCTCCGACCCTCCTCCACCTGCCGTCCCCGCCGCCACCGCCGGCGACGAAGAAGAAGTGCTTCTTGGGGCCGAGAAGCACACCGGCGAGGGAGGGAAAAAATATAGTTACACTCCGGCGAGGGTGGTAGGTCGTGAAAAAAAAAATTGTGAAGAAAAAAAATAAAAATTAAAAAAAATTATTTTCCTACTGAAAAGAACAAAAAAATAGAGAAAAATGAAGAAGATGATGAAATTACACTGTTAAAAAAAATTACACTGTTTAAAAAAATATTTGCACTGTTTTAATGAATGTTGCACTATTTAAGAGAAAAATTACACTCTTTTGAGATGAAATTTACACTCTTTAGGCCAAATTACACTATTTAAAATAATGTTGCACCATTTCTTTCTCTTTCTCTTCTTCTTTCTTCTTCCTCTACTCTCCATCCTCATCCCCTTTCTCTCTCTTTTTCCTCACACTCCAAAATAATTTTGAACCGCTGCGGTCGAAGCCGGAGGAGGAGGAGCGGTCGTAGTCGCGGGGGTCGAAGAGGTAAACGGAGAGGAGGAAGCGGGAGGCGTCGGCGGCGGCGCGCGGGGTGGTGGGGGGGGGGGGGGGGGGGGGGTGGTGCGAGCGCAGGCGGCGCGCGGCGAGAGCGCAGGGGGCGCGGGCGCGGGCGCAATCCCCCTGCGCGCCCCCCTCTCCCCTCGGGACGCGCCCCCTAGGGGCGCGTGCGCGTGCGCAGGGGGCTGGGGCGTGCGCAGGGGGCAGGGGGCGCAGGGAGCGCCCCCTGCGCCCCCTGGGGGCGCGTGCGCAGGGGGCGCACCATGCGCCCCCTACGCCCACCAGGTGGGGGGGCGGGCGGGGGCCCAGGCCCGGGCCCGGGCGGGCGGGCGCAGCCCGCGCCTGCGCCTCCAGGGGCCGCAGGGGACGCGTCGCCTGCGGCCCCCGCGCCCCGCCGCCGACGTGCTCCCCTTCTCCCCGTTTATCTCTTCGCCCCGCCGCGCCCTCGCCGCCGACGTGCTACTCCCCCGCTCGCCTCTCGCTCGCCTTCGAGATTCTTGACCGCGGGAAGATGGACGAAAAATAAAAATACAACAAATGTGTAAAATAGTACAATAAATGTGTAAAATAGTACAACAAATGTGTAAAATAGTGCAACGAAGGTCAAAATGGTGCAACTAAGGTGTAAAATAGTGCAACGCAGAGCGGCCGAGCTTAGTTGCACCATTTTACACATTAGTTGCACTATTTTAACCTTAGTTGCACCATTTTGATCTTCGTTGCACTATTTTTCATAATTTTGCACTTTTATTGCACAATTTTACACATTCGTTGTATTTTTATTTTTCGTCCATCTTTCCGCGGTCAAGAATCTCGAAGGCGAGCGGGAGACGAGCGGGAGTAGCGCGTCGGCGGCGAGGGCGCGGCGGGGCGAAGAGATAAACGGGGAGAAGGGAGAGGGGAGAAGGGGAGCACGTCGGCGGCGAGGGGCGGCGGGGCGCGGGGCGCAGGGGGCGCCCCCTGCGCCAGGGGGCGCAGGGAGCGCCCACTGCGCCAGGGGGGGCGCGGGGGCGGGGAGCAGGGGGCAGGGGGCGCCCCCTGCTCCCCGCGCCCGCCCGGGCCCGGGCCCGGGCCCCCGCCCGGGCCCGGGCCCCCCCCCCGGCCCGGGCCCGGGCCCCCGCCGGCCCCCCCGGGTGGCCCGCGCCCCTGCCGGCTGCGCCGCTGCGCCCGCGCCCGGCGCCCCTGCCGGCTGCACCCGTGCCGACGCCCCTGCCGGCTGCACCCGTGCCGACGCCCGTCGTCGTCCTCGTCGTCGTCCTCCTCCTCCTTTGAGGCTTCCTCCTCGTCGTCGTGCTCCTCCTCCCCGCCTCCCTCCGGATTCCGTGTGCTTCCTCGAAATCCGCCCCGCGCCGCGCGGCCCGGAGAGGGAGGTGACCGGATCGAATTTGGTTGGGAAGAAAGAGTGCAAAGAAATAGTGCAACGAGAAGAAATAGTGCAACGAGGTAGAAGAAGAGAAAAAAAAATGGTGTAAAGTTTTCTAAATAGTGCAACGTTGGCCTAAAGAGTGCAACTCTTTTTTCAAAGAGTGTAATTTCTGTCTCAAATAGTGCAACTTTCATTTAAAACAGTGTAATTTTTTTTTAAAACGGTGCAATTTTATTTTAACAGTGTAATTTCTTCTTCTTCTTCCTTTTTGTATAATTTTTAGTCTTTTCTTGTAGGAAAAAATATTATTTTTATTTTTATTTTTTATTTTTTATTTTTTTTCTCTCTATAATTTTTTTTTTCACGATCCATCCCTCGCCGGAGTGAAACTATATTTTTTTTCCCTCTCTCGCCGGCATGCTTCTCGGCCCCAAGAAGCACTTCTTTTTCGTAGCCGGCGACGGCGGTGGGGATGGCGGGTGGAGGAAGATCGGAAAGGGGGGGAAAAAAATCGCGGCGCGGTGCAGTCTCGGCGGGGTCGGAGGCGAGGAGGGCGGGGGTGCGCGGGCGAGGGCGAGAGCGTGAGGGGCAGAGGCGAGGCGCCTCCGCCTCCGCCGCCTTCTTCGGAGAGGAAAAAAAAAGAGCGATAAAAAAAAGAGGAGAGAGAAAAAAAGAGGAGAGAGAAAAAAAAGAGGAGAGAGAAAAAGTAATAAGGGTATTTTGGTCAGTTTGCTGAAAATCCGGACCGAATCTGCAAAATCAAAAAAAAACGATCCAATTTTACAAAAGCCCAAAACTAGTAGATTTTTTATGCAAATTGGTCAAAAATAAATTTAAATTTTAAAGTTGAATTTAAAAATTAAAAAAGAGGTGGGATTAGCTAACCCCACCCCTTATTCTAGGGGAAGGGGTGGGTTTACTAACCCACCCCTTAACGGATTATCCCCTACCCCTCTTTTTTTCTTGTTTGGGGATAAAGGGGGATAACCCCTTATCCCCCCTTAACTCCAAACCAAACGGGAGCTAAGAGTTTTAGAAGGAAAAAGACAAGGCGGCGGAAATAGTGGGGGACGTGCTGGTCCGATATATCCGGATGATACCAGCGCTGTTCTCCGCCAACCAACGCTCCCTACCGCAGCCGCGAGCCGAAACGCCATCATCATCAGCAAGAACAAGAGAGGGAGAGCAAACCCTTCTCCTTTTTATGATCAAGAGATGGCGGTGCTCCGGATAGGGATGGCGGCCGTCGTTTCCGCCACGCCGCCCTCCTCCGCCCGCTCCCACCGCCGTTCCCTCCTCCACCGCCGCCGTTCCTCCGCCTGCGCCGCCGCCGCCGCCGCCGCCTTCCCCTTCTTCCCACGTCTTCCCTCCTCCGCCGGCCGCCGCGCCGCGCCTCCCGTCTTCGCTTCCGCTCCCGCCGTCTCCGCCGAGGAGGCCGAGGCCCCCGCTCCTGCCTCTGCCGCCGCAGGTTCCATTCCTCTGCTTCTTCTCCTACTTCTTCGTCTAGCTTATTATTGGCCATTTGCTAGAATGCTTTGTGCACAGGTGTCAAGTAACTGAATATTTAGTATCTTCTTGATTAGCCAAATTTGTCTAAATTGAGTTTGATATTCAAAGAGTTTGGTCATTGATACTAGTTCTATTGATTTAGTCAAGGCAGTTGGGATATAGCAGGAGAAGAGATGGAAGAGGGGAAGCTTACTTGTCTGTGTTCTCCTTTTTCGGTCGTTAGGGTAGTGTCCTTGTTTAATCTTGAAATGACTCACTCAATTATTATCTTTCCATATGCAAAATAGTTTTAGTGAATGGTGGTGAATGTGCAGTTGTTTTATGTTGATTAGAAAAGCTTTGTTCGCAAGTGACAAGTAACAGAATATTTTGTGTCTTCTTGCTTAGCTAAATGTGTTTAAATTAGGTTTCAAATTTAAAGATTTCGGTCTTTGATGCTGGGCTTGTTTGGTTCACCTATCGTAGACTCTGGATTCAGAATGGGATTCAGTGATTCCGATAGTTGTTGTTTGTTTTACAAAAGGCAGATTTCGATTCACATTCTACTTTGGAATGGGAGTGACCCAATCTTGGACCGGCTCTGAATCCTGGATTGGTCCATTTCAGAGTAAACCATTCAAAGCCCTCTCTAACAAACACCTCCCCTTCTCTCCCTTCATCACCCTCCTCTCCCTTAACAAAAGAAAATCCTAGGGGTCCCAATTGTCCTTTTCGATTTCCATTCCAATAATGAACCAAACAGTTTTGGATGATTCGTCATTCCATTTTTCATTCCAATGCAATTCATTTTCATTTCCCATTCCCATTCCAATCATGAACTAAACATGCCCCTATTGTATTGTTCTAAGCGTTTGAGGCATTGCACAAGGACAGATGGAAGAAGGGAAGCTTACTTGTTTCTTCTTTTATTCCCCCCTGAAGAGTAGCGTGCTAGTGCGATCTTGAAATTGGTCACTGTATTATTCTTATTTATTCACGTGTGAGGTAGATTTACTTTATGCCAAGAATTTTTGTGCCACTGGCATGGGGTGTGCCCGTGTGACATGGCACAACCGCACCTCTCGCGCCAATGTTGGCACGGTCCTCCATGCTAGTGGCACGCAACTAGCACACTAGCACGGATTGGCACGGTTATTTATATTAGTTTTTCATGAAAAATTAGTTTCTTAGAGCAGTTTAATGCCTCTAATATCTTTAAAAATGGTCCAAGTGTTAATATTTCACAAAATTTATTAAGAATAGAATTGTAGATTTCTTAGTAACTCAAGAATACCATTTTAACCTATCGTAAAAATACATTAATGAAGACGAAATTAAAGTCATAAATAAAAGAAAATTATAGGAAGACACTACCATCACTAGATCAAAAATGATAAAAGATTGGTAGCAATCTTCATTTTTAGTGTTTTTTTTTTTCCACTACATCTTGGTCTAATTATGCAACGGGACCCATTATTTGCTCCAAAATTTCGTAGATTTATAAGATCTACATGTTTTTAGTCAAAAAGACCATTATATAACCTTTTCATCTCAAGAAAGAAAACTGAAAAAAGAACCCAAAAAATGCAAAAAAAAAGAAGATATGTTTTAAGCAAGACCCTATGCCACGTGTAGGCACAACCTCGACACGATATGACACTGCTGGCATGGGGTGGCATGGATGGCATGGGCAATCCTTGCTTTGTGTAGTCACTAGTCAATATTGGTTAATTTAGTTAATGCCTTTACTATTACACTTTAAGCTTGCTGCATAAGCATTAAATGCCATATTTGGATGCATGAATATCTTGTTTATTATATCTTCTTGATTTACTCAAGAAATTTGTACATTTGGTAGGCGAGGAGTGTGATCAAATATTTATAATTGAATATCATATTCTGCCTTCGAGTTATTTTTCAAAATAAGATAAATCACCTCATAGGTGAAATATGCTATCCTACCAATTCATGAATACCAAGACCTTTTAAGGAATTAAAAAAAAACTCCTTTTGTACAATCACACTAGAAAATCTTCATACCTAATAAGTTATTCTTGGATAAGTTATTCTGATATCCAAACAGGGCCTAAAACTTCAAGCTGTTAGAGAAATGTGAATTAAAGAAAACCTCTCTTGTTTGTGCTTGAAACATTTAGTGGGCTAAAGATATTTATATTGACAGTTAATGAGTGGAAGTTTTAATATTGAGAGGCAAATACCAGTGTTAGTACTGTAACTTAACTATGTAGAGCGTAAAGTTTAAGTATTATCAGTTACTTAACACTACTTCCAAATTGTTATATGGTTTTATTGTGATGTCCTGGAATGTCGACAATTAGTTGGATTTTTGTTAAAATTCGAACCACACCATACTGAACATAAACATCCCTAATTCCAAGTCTGCTGTAGTTTGCATGCTATTTTTAGATGTTAAATTGTTCATATACCGTTCATTGAGATATCTTTTGCTTTTGCAGTTCCTTATAAAGGAGTCGAGAATTTGGTGATCGTAGGTTCTGGTCCAGCTGGATATACTGCAGCAATTTATGCAGCACGTGCAAATTTGAAGCCACTTGTATTTGAAGGGTATCAAATGGGTGGTGTTCCAGGAGGGCAATTAATGACCACTACTGATGTTGAAAATTTTCCGGGATTTCCAGATGGAATAAGTGGTCCTGATTTAATGGATAGGTATCTTAGTTATTCTTGCAATTTGTAAATGCATTTGTTTTTCCACTTGCTACTGTGGTCCTGATTTAATGGTTAATATCTAGGTTATTCTTGCAATCTGTAGATGCATTTGATCTTCTTCTTCTTGCTACTAACTTGGTATATCTTTTCATTCTTTGTGTGTTGTTGCATGGACTAGAATGCGACGACAAGCTGAGCGCTGGGGTGCTGAGCTTTTTCAAGAAGATGTTGAATTTGTTGATGTGAGAAGTAGTCCATTTACCATCCGCAGCAGTGAACGCCAGGTTAAATTTTTTGCATAGTACAATGTTAATATCTTGTAAATGTAGCGTTCGGGACATGAGAGTTGCAGAATTTTTAGTATATGGTAATTGTGTTGCTATTGATTCTTTTTTCCTGTCTTCAAGCAGAGGTCGTCAAAAATATGGGATTAAAAAGAATGAGATAAAAGGAATAGTGGTCAGCCCATAAATCATCTTTGTCTATTTAACTAGTTGTAGACATCATTTATTAATGTATTAGCTTTCTTCTACCTAATTGTTATTTCAATTCCATGAAATCTTCCTTTTCATGTTTGATAGTTGAATGTGAAGCCCCATCATCATTATACCAAAAATTAAAAGGTAAAAGAAAAATTTAATAATGGCATAGTCAGATTGAGATGCAAGGTCTACTATAAAACCATGTATCAGTTGTTATGTAAATCTTGTACACAGAACTCTTATAATTGAGATGAATATATAAATCAAGCAGAGATCTTGTAGATCTTCTTGCTTTGCATGCTTAGACCTGCAAAAATATCATAATTAATTAAATTCACTGGTTAAAGAGTTTACCTTTGAAAATTAAGTCTCAGTGCAAAAAACTACCAAATCGTAAGAAATTAGTCAATACGAGAGAAGTGATTTCCAATTTCAAAGAAGTATGAATGGGATGTAAAAATTGTTAGAAGAACTGAGGGATGGAAATAGAGAGGAGATGGAGCACTCTCTTCTAAAATTCCAAATTATTTGTCCTCAGTCCAAAAGATTCAGAATTGACTTCCCCTTTTCAATGTGGAACCAGCTTAATAGTCATAAGCGCACGGTGAGCCAATTGCAACAAAAGAGAAACTGACTTGGTGATTTCATAGTTCCTAGCTGAACCTGACAATAAACAATTGAATTGCCAGAATTACTCAATGTTGTTTCAGTTTGAACAGCGGAAACCGTTTCGTGATTGATTGGCCTTACTGGTACTTTCTTAAGCTGTACAACATGATTTTATTATCTGTAGATTTCTGATTTATTATGGAGGAAAGCAAAGCGGAATGGTGGGAAGAGGAAAGTAGTTATGAAGGCTGGTGTAGTGAAGATTGAAACTACTAGTTTGCTGAAAGCAAGAAGATAGGAGTTTATCTTAGAAAAAGAACTAGAGGCAGCTTCGTCATCAAATGTAGTATTGTTTTTGAGTTTTAGTGCCCCTTTGTAGAATCCAAGGCAGGAACTATCTTCCTGTGCTGTAATTTGTGTTTGTTTTGGTAATTTTTTCCGTTTTTCCTTGCTACTGTCTTTTGGAATGTATGCATATTGGACTTGTGCAGAAACCAACCTGTTGCAACAGAATCATCCTGTACGTCAATCTTACGCAAGAAGCACATTATTCAGGCAATATTTGAGAGAATAATTAACAAACTGTAAATGGAACAAACTAGATAAATAATGGGAAGTGTGTGGGTTGATGAACGGCATAGAAAATGATTGTAATAGCCCAAATATCCCCACATTGAAAGATGACAGGAAACTATTTCTGTACTGAAGGATTAAGATACTAATTTATAAGCATTTTGGGCCACGTGATTATGGGTGTGCGAATGCTAGTAGGCTAGTTGGGTTGTTAGGATGATAAAGGCCTGCAGGCCCAAGGAAGAAAATTAATTTTTTATATCTTAAAAGCCATTGATTACATGTCCTACATATGATACTGACATACACTTTTTGACTTGTATTACGCTGGGACTCTCCCAATCTTGTAAAATAGGAAGCAAATAAATCAGTTATGACAATATTTACTATTCAATTTGGATTTGGATATTCTTATGCCAAGCTTGGAAGTTGAAACATGAATTCAGGTTTTTTTTATTTGCATATTGTAGGTGAAATGCCATAGTCTTATCATAGCAACAGGGGCAACTGCTAAAAGGCTTAGCTTACCTCGTGAGGATGAATTTTGGAGTAGAGGTATAAGCGCTTGTGCTATATGTGATGGAGCGTCACCGCTATTTAAGGGACAAGTTCTTGCTGTTGTTGGGGGAGGTGACACAGCCACCGAGGAAGCTTTGTATCTGACCAAATATGCTCGCCATGTACATTTACTTGTTCGTAGAAATCAGCTGCGGGCGTCTAGAGCTATGCAAGATCGGTACGTAAACTTACCTTTTTATATGGTTCTTGCAATTTCAATGCAAAGTGCTCCTTTTTCCTTCTCAAATGAACTTCATTAGCTTCATCTCTAGAATTTTCTCAATACTCTGTAGGTGATGTTTAGTAGACTTGTTTCTTGTTTCTTGTTTGTTTTTTCTAATAAAATCAGGTCACTTGTAGTGATTTCTAATAAGACTGATGTGCAATTCAACATTTAAGAAAAACTAGATGGTTTCTTGTGAAGGTAAAAATTTCACGATCTCATGTAGTCTAAATCACTAATAAAAGGTTATTTCATGGATATTCTTTCTTTTCCTCCCATGTTAATTGATATATACCTACGTAGAAATCTGATAAAGCGGCTATCCATATGGTGGATTCAGATTGGTTGATTATATCAACACAACTGTTTTTGAACTATGCAGAACAACTGGTCCATGTATATTAGATGACATGCTAATCTCACGTAAATAAACTCATATGAGTTAGTAGCCCTAAGTTTGCTATATTTACATGAGTGAGAATCACCATACATGGAATCTTTAGTGTATCACCTTAGTTCCTTGCAGACAAAGTGCTGATGTAAGGACTTTCCATCCAAGATCTTGAGGGGAATTAACAAGTTTTTATTATTATGTTTAGAGCTTTCCATAGATGTTCTGATCTGTCCCATTGTATCTCCTTTCCCTCCTGTCCGCACTTCATTGACTTTTTATTGATCTCGATAGAATTCTGCAGATATGAGATAAAAAGGAAAAAAAAACTAATTGATTGGAGCTCCTTTACAACTTATCTTCGTGATAGCTTGTTAATTATCACGTAAATCTATTAGTAACTACACAATGATTGCTTTCTGCTTTCAGTGAAACAGTGTATTTGACATTCATTTCCTATATGATTATTTCGTTCGGGACAACCTTGATTAGTTAAAGGGCTTATTTAGCTTTGCTGTAGCTTCTGCATTTTGGGGCCTAAGTTACTTTGGGATCCCACCACAACCAAAAAGCTCCATAACTTTTGTTTCTCAAACACTTGGTTTCTGCCTCCTCTGTTGGGAATCCGGATGGATCGTCCGTTATGCGTTACCAACAAAGATGCACGAAAAATAGAGAAAGCCGAACGAAACGGTAAAAAAATAAATAAATGCAGAAAGAAGAGACCAAGATTTACGTGGTTCGGCAATTGCCTACGTCCACGGGGAGAGCGAGAGAGATGTATTCCACTATATGAAGAAACGAAGTACAAGCTTACACCTTATGTCTTCTCCGGATAAAAAAATCAAGAGCCTTAAGGTGAACCCCACCTTTCTCTTGTTCCAACGAAAACTCCAAGAAAATACCGGAATAAAAAAGCTTTTTGTTAAACCGAGAAGACCAAATTAGAGAATATAGAAATCTCTGACCAAAATCCTTTATGCCGTTGCTTCGAAGAATCCGAACCGCTCAGGCAATTGGTCAAGAACCACCGCTCCGCCGCCGACTTCAATCCGTCGCATGCGTGCTGCCTCTCTCCGCCCGTCACAAGGCCACCCGGACGCCGTGCATTAATTAGCCGACGACCCTAATTAACGTTCCACGTAGGCGTCCCTTCACTTGCTGCCGATACATGCGCGAGGGAACCGGCCACCTTAATTAATTAGCGTCACCGCATGCTAATTAATTAAGCCTTCATGCCTCTCCTCGCCGTACGGACATGCACTCGGGGGACCTTAATTAATTAGCCATTGCCTCATGCTAATTAATTAAGTCTCTATGCACCCCCCTTCGTCATACGGTCCATTATAGCATGCACATATATATAGTGCTAATTAACCCAGTCCACTAATCAACTTAGGAATTGCGAATCCTAATTCAATTCCTAATTCATCCGGAATAGAATAGAGCCAAATCCAATTAAATCTCCTATTGCACTCTACCATTAGAAATCCTCATGAGATTCTCTCCATTATTCCAAAAACCCGGTGTATGGACCAACTAATGAAAACACAAAAGAAGGCACCAAACCTAACATTGTCCACCTTGACTTCTTTTGTACTTCATCACTCTCTCTCATCTTATCGCCCCCTCTCCCTGAGGCATCCCGACACTAACAATCATGCAGGATAGCAGAGTCTAGAGAATGCCTAGACTTCTCCGCTATTACCGGCTCACCGATTAGCTTGTACAGATTCCCTTTACTCTCTCCCTTTATGACAACTGTAGCACTCTTTTTTACCTTAACGACTCCACCTGAAATACTAATGGAACAACCAATAGAGTCAAGAGTACGAAGCGATATCAAATTCAATCTGAGATCTGGAACGTGTCTCACATCTGTCAACGTCCTCACCACACCATCAAACATCTTTAATTTTACCGTTCCGATACCGACCATCTTGCCGCTAGTGCGATTGCCCATCATAACACTTCCGCCTTCACAAGACTTATAGGTATCAAATAAAGACTTGTCCAGAGTTATGTGATAAGAACAACCCGAATCCAATATCCAGTCATTGAGAGTTTCTGAACCTGTAGAAACCGTCAAAACATCATGAACAGTGTCGCTGGCTACGCTTGCCGAATCTGCAGAGGAATCTAGTTTCCGCAGCCAATCCTTCCTCTTCTCGCAGTTCTTTTTCACGTGGCCCTCATTCTTGCAGAAATAACACTTCACCTTCCTTGATTTTGACTGAGAACGGGATCTTCCTTTACCCGCATCACGTTCGCTAGACCGTCCCCTTCCTCCACCTGTATCATTTACGACCAAACCTGCACTGTTTTCGTCGGTACTTGCCTGCAACCTGATCTCCTCAGATAGAAGGGTCGACGTAACATCTTCCATCTTTAGAGTTTGCTTCCCGTACAGTATGGTGGTCACCAGGTGATTGTAGGATGACGGAAGTGATGTAAGAAAAATCAATGCCTTATCGTCCTCGTCAACCTTGACATTAATGCTGAGCAAATCTGCAATAATTTTATTAAAGGTGTTCAAGTGTTCCGTTATTGCCGTACCTTCCTTCATGCGTAGCCCATATAATTTTTGCTTTAGGTACAGCACGTTTGAGAGGCTTTTTGTCATGTACAGCTTCTCCAGCTTGTTCCACATGCCAACTGTGGTTTCTTCATCCATTACGTTGTACATCACCTCATCTGCCAAGCACAATATAATTGTATTCACGGCCCGCAGATCAATCTCCTCCTAATCTTCGTCGCTCATCGATGTCGGCTTATTCGATTTTCCGAGCAACGCCTTATGAAGGCCCTGATGTACCAGAAGGGCTTTCACTCTTCTCTGCCAGAGACCGAAGTTTTTTTTACCGTCAAATTTCTCTACCTTAAACTTAGAAGACGAGACCTTCGACATCTCTGCTGTAGCGCGAACCTTAAGCTCTGATACCACTTGTTGGGAATTCGGATGGATCGTCCGTTATGCGCTACCAACAAAGATGCACGAAATATAGAGAAAGCCGAACGAACGGTAAAAAAAAAAATGATGGTGTGGTGAGGACGTTGACAGATGTGAGACACGTTCCGGATCTCAGATTGAATTTGATATCGCTTCGTACTCTTGACTCTATTGGCTGTTCCATTAGTATTTCAGGTGGAGTCGTTAAGGTGAAAAAGAGTGCTACAGTTGTCATAAAGGGAGAGAGTAAAGGGAATCTGTACAAGCTAATCGGTGAGCCGGTAATAGCGGAGAAGTCTAGGCATTCTCTAGACTCTGCTATCCTGCATGATTGTTAGTGTCGGGATGCCTCAGGGAGAGGGGGCGATAAGATGAGAGAGAGTGATGCAGTACAAAAGAAGTCAAGGTGGACAATGTTAGGTTTGGTGCCTTCTTTTGTGTTTTCATTAGTTGGTCCATACACCGGGTTTATGGAATAATGGAGAGAATCTCATGAGGATTTCTAATGGTAGAGTGTGCAGAAAGAAGAGACCAAGATTTACGTGGTTCGGCAATTGCCTACGTCCACGGGGAGAGCGAGAGAGATGTATTCCACTATATGAAGAAACGAAGTACAAGCTTACACCTTATGTCTTCTCCGGATAAAAAAATCAAGAGCCTTATGGTGAACCCCACCTTTGTCTTGTTCCAACGAAAACTCCAAGAAAATACCGGAATAAAAAAGCTTTTCGTAAAACCGAGAAGACCAAATTAGAGAATATAGAAATCTCTGACCAAAATCCTTTATGCCGTTGCTTCGAAGAATCCGAACCGCTCAGGCAATTGGTCAAGAACCACCGCTCCGCCGCCGACTTCAATCCGTCGCATGCGTGCTGCCTCTCTCCGCTCGTCACAAGGCCACCCGGACGCCGTGCATTAATTAGCCGACGACCCTAATTAACGTTCCACGTAGGCGTCCCTTCACTTGCTGCCGATACATGCGCGAGGGAACCGGCCACCTTAATTAATTAGCGTCACCGCATGCTAATTAATTAAGCCTTCATGCCTCTCCTCGCCGTACGGACATGCACTCGGGGGACCTTAATTAATTAGCCATTGCCTCATGCTAATTAATTAAGTCTCTATGCACCCCCCTTCGTCATACGGTCCATTATAGCATGCACATATATATAGTGCTAATTAACCCGGTCCACTAATCAACTTAGGAATTGCGAATCCTAATTCAATTCCTAATTCATCCGGAATAGGATAGAGCCAAATCCAATTAAATCTCCTATTGCACTCTACCATTAGAAATCCTCATGAGATTCTCTCCATTATTCCATAAACCCGGTGTATGGACCAACTAATGAAAACACAAAAGAAGGCACCAAACCTAACATCCTCCTGTAGAAAGCTGTTCCAGAAGGTACTGTTTGATGGCCCTTTGTGCAAGTTGATCTGCCAAAGATAAGCCGTACCTAAAAGTCATTGCAAAGTAGAGTCCCTAGTAGTGGTCTGGAGACTGATTCAATCATGTTGCTAGAGTTCAATTAGTTAGTCATTGTTAGGTTTGGTTTTGGTTGAGTTGAGAAGTCTCTTCCATCTTTTCGAAAAGACCTGGGCAAAACAAAATGGTTATGAGGAGATGCTATTTATCCCCATTTTCAAAAGTAGTAAGAGGTTATTCTATACTACTTTTACGAAGCATATACAATCTTTATTATTGCTTTCTGTTGAAGAGATCAATATATGATAGCAGAAATTTTGTGAATAATCTGTATGCACCTAGTCTTTTCGGTTGTAATTATCTTTAAAAATTTATTTTCACTTCTATTTCGTAGTCTTCGTACCCTATTCCTTTTAATTCCTGCCAGAAACGTGATTGAATTGTGAAACTTACTAGTCTAAAGACATTTAGAGCTATATGTCTTATTTGTAGTACAGAAAAGTTCTTGAGCTGCAATATTTTCTCGTATTTTCGCTATCTACCCGTCCTTTACCATTGCAAGTTCCTCTCTTATATGCAGTGATTACTTGACAATTCTTGCTATTGCAGTTGATTTGCCGAAGGATAGTTGGCACAAATTCTAAGAGCCTTTAAAGAACAATATATGAGTTAGAGCTGTTGTAGCTTGCCATATAATTTGTTGCTTATTTAGCCAACAAGCCTAATGATGCAAGAAAACTGATGTGACGTTAAGAATAGTTCACGCCAAAGAGCCATAGTTGATAGACTTGCTTTTATTTTTTATTTTTTGGTTAAAATTTATTGAATTATTAGATTTTTTTTTTTTTAAAATTTAGAGTTTATTTCTGAGGTTTAGATAATAAAAGATTCTTCACTGTGATGCATGCTGATAAGTGATTGGCCCAGCAAAAATGGCACACATTGCACTGGCTGGTTGGCCACCTAGACTTGCCTTAGGCAATTGAAAGATGCATTTCCATAGTTTAGATTTGGTTTAGTGTTTCTTTTTATTTGAAAGATTAACATTTGCTGAGACAGCAAGAGAAAAGATTTACTTAGTTAATAGCATTGCTACAGGAGTATATATGTTGATATATTATTTCCATGAATATGTCATGCCTCTTAGATCTATATAAACTCCATACGATACTTTTGAAGGCATGCATAGCTGCTACTCAGTTGCAACAAGTATTGATGAGGTAAACTTTCAACTCCCTGGATTTTGTTTAACAGGTTAATTATGGCGAATGTTTCACAGAGTTCTCAACAACCCGAATATTACAGTGCACTTCAATACTGAAGCCATGGATGTCGTTAGCAATACCAAAGGTCAGATGTCCGGTGTTCTATTAAAAAGACTCGACACCGGAGAGGAATCGGTTCTAGAGGTGAAAGGTCTATTCTACGGAATTGGACATACTCCAAACAGCCAACTATTAGAAGGTCAGATTGAACTCGACAGTGCCGGGTACATTGTCGTAAAAGAAGGCACGGCGAGAACTTCGGTTGAAGGTGTCTTTGCTGCTGGTGATGTACAGGTAATGCTTAGAAGACCTCTCCTACCTCTGTTAGCAACAAGTATTTTACTTTTAGTTGTTAATATTGATCCTCTGATATTCATTATCATAATGAACAGTTATTAGCATATATTATACTATTTGATTCTCTTTGTAAAATGGGAGCATTTCAGCATTCTTAGTTTAATGGTTATAGTGTGATTTTCTCCTTCATGTTACATCAAAATGTGAAAAATAACTGTTAAATGTAATTTTTTTTTATTTCTTTATCTTTTTTATGGCAACTGGAGTAAATTAGGGCCACATCAGCATATAACTTTGCGAGCCATCAAGAGGGCCTTACAAATATTGAATGCTTGTTACCATTTTCCGACAAGCCGTTATTTAAGGACATATGCTCGCTATATTACTTTCTAAGTAGTGGATTAATTTGAGGAAGAATTTGTTTATAACTTGATATATTTAGTAATTAGATTTTTTGTAGAAGTAGACGCAGGAAAGCAGTACAGCAAGAAATTTTGTGAATGTGAACAGTTAGACTATTTAATGCTCCATGATGCACCTTGTAAGTTATGAAAGCCTAGGATGTAATAGGTTAGATTAATACCTAGAGGGGGGTGAATAGGTAAAACATAATAAACTCGCAATTAAAAATTAAATGCGGAAATTAAAATTAGCACACCGAATATTTAACGTGGGAAAACCTCCAAATAGGAGTAAAAACTCATGGGACCGATCACATGGAAAAATCCACTATAAAAAAACTTGAGTACAAGGTTGTTTACCAATCCACGACTCAACCCTACTCTCTACTCGTAGTAGAACCTCGCTGGTCCCAATCGATTGAAATCCTCCAACCGATCACGCTACGCCTCCACGTCGCATCTCCGCTTCAAGTCTACGAAGCCTCCACCGAATTCTTGTCCTCCACATGTATCCACGTGCACGCACTCCGTCCGGAGCAATATAAAGAGGTGTTGGTGGTGATTTAATGCTTAGAGGAACATTAAATATTTGATGAAAAGGTCTCTAAGAAAAACTCAGATCAATCCAAGAAGAACCTGAAGATTTAGGGCTCCAAGGATCGATCCGAGAGAAACTTGTTATAGAAGATGAGAAGAAAAGCTACCAACAAGTTTCTAGGGACTAAAGTGTTAAAATATTCTTCTTTTTTTTTGAGAGAAAAAAGTGTTAAAATATTCTTAACTACATTTTAGAGAGACCCCTATATCATATTTACAGCTTTGGAAGAAATTGGAGTTGGATTAGAATTCGAAAATATGATATTTAAAAAGCTTAATGCGGGTTCGAAGTCCGGACCTTGAAGCTGGGGTTCGGACTTTGAGGTTTTGCCAAACTTCAGAGTCCGGACTCTCTGAGGAAGTTCGGATCTCCTTTGCGTACAGCTTAGAAACCCCTTTGGGATTCGAACTTCTCTTCGAGGGTCACGACCTCAGTGGACAAATCAACATACTTTCCTTCAGGATTCGGTATCCATACTTTCCTTCAGGATCCGCATCTTGACAATACAAAACATCAATTTTATGATTTAATCCAACTTTTTCGATTCTAAACTTCTTCCAATAATATTAATATGATATTAAATCACCACTAACACTATAAAAACTTATTAAGAGTTGTGAACTTGAGGAATAAGTCTTCAAGTCTTCAAATTGCGTCTTTTCTCTATGAACCCTTCAAGACTCTGATTCAACTTCATGAAATCCGCCAACTTTGAAATCCTTAACACACTTCTTCTCCCTATTACTGTAGTAACATGTAATTTGATTACCGATATTATGCATTCCCACTTCATTATCTATTTTGACATTTCTTATTTGATATCTGTATTATAATAGCTTTATTTATTCCATCGTCCTCCTGGAGTCATTGAGTACCACAGTCTCATTGGCAAGCTATATTTCGGTTATATTCAGAATAATGACTCTTCGGTTTGGAATAGGATTTGGAGTAATTGGCTCCCATCCCAAACGTTTTGTTTGAGTTTATTCAAGTCCAATTCCCATTACAAGGTGGAATTGGAATTGTTTGATGCCCTAGTTTGAATCTATGCTAGGAGACGATTAAATCTCATTCCATTGTGGAATGGAAATTGATGCAGGACAAATTAGAAATACTCTAATCTCTCTTGCTAGTTATGAACCCAGATTTATATACAACTAAATTTAGAAATTTTTTTGAAAATTGCAGAATAATTTTAAAAATTAAAGAATAAGGGTTAGAAGAAAAATACAAGAAAAATAAAAGAGAGAGAATAGATGAAGAAAAAAGAAGGAACCTTGAGAAAGGTAGATATTAGCCGACGCACACGACAAGAGAAAAACGGAAGAAGATACTATGATTGCAATCAAAACATAAAACATTAAATTTATTCCATCATAACTCATCTCTAAAATTACAAGCCGTAGCCTATTATACTTGTAGCCTTCAAGACATGATTCCAATCTAAACAAATCCCACAATTTTAGGAATTTTTTTTCTTATTCGAACATATCTAAAAAATGCCTAAACATAGATCCTAAAATTCTAAAAACAATTACCCAAATAAATTAACAAAAATAATAATTACGAAAACTAGAAAAATTTCAAACTTGAACGACTCGATCAAACCCTATAAGAAATTGACTCAAATAAATAAAAGATGTCTTGAGCGAGCACTATTTGAATCTAACTCTGCATCATTTTCTTCCGTTGCACAGGATCCCGTCCTCGAGATCATGATAGTTAATAATAGGATAGAAAAAATATATCGAGTCATAGAGAGGATGAAGTGTATGTAATCCAATGCCCGCATCTTGAACAATCTTCATTACCACCATCTCAGTCACGACTGTTGTTTGAAGCTGGACTTGTGGTACAAGAGGGGCCTTCGGCGGTGGTAATGGAGGTGGAATAATCTATTTAGATGGCTCTAAAAGTTGGTGGAGTCGACGGTTGTGGTGAAGGAAAAACACGATTGGAATTGGCCGCATTGATTTCGGCTTTCTGGCCCTTGGAAGAATAGCGTATTGGGTACAATTGTCATGAAAGATATGTTTATGGCTTGAAAGCACTTTTTGCCTCATGCCATGGTCGTCCAAGTAATATATCACATCTCTCCATATCAACCACGACAAATCCAATTTCGTCTTTGTATTCATCTTGCAATGTGAGCATACCAAATTTGATGTACTTGGATTTGATAATAGTGTCATCGTAAGACACAAGGAAAGGAGAAACACAACGACCTGGAAAAAGGCTTAATTTGTCCACAAATGTTCTCGAAATAAGATCATGAGAAAATCGATGATCAATTTATACTCGACAAAGAACCCCATCAAATCTCATAGAAGTTCGAAAAGAAGATAGATATTCGCTGACACACACGACAAGAGAAAGAGAAAGAAGATACTATGACCGCAATCAAAACACAATACACCAAATTTTACTCCATCTTAACTCATCTCTAAAATTACAAGCCTTAGGTTATACTTATAGCCTTCAAAACATAATCCTAATCTAAAACAAATCCCATGATTTTAGGGATTTTTTCTAATTCGAATATATCTAAAAAAGGCCTAAACCATATCTCTAATTTTTAGGGATCTATTCCACATGATAAATCCTAAAAATCTAAAAAAATCACCCACGTAAGTTAACCTAAATAATTATTCCGAAAATTAAAGAAACTCCAAACCTATACGACCCGATCAAGCCTACTATAAAAAATTGACTCAAATAAATAAAAGACGACTCGACCGACCCCTATCTGCATCTGACTCTGCATTAGAAATTATTCGTTCAAGTCAAGGATTTAAGTGCCCATCGGCACGGGCCGTATCTACCGTGCCATATCGTGCCAACAAGATATTGGCACGATACAGCCCCGTACCGATGACACAACTCAAAACCCTATATTCTTTAAATTAGTAAGTAATTTTCTCAATAAAGTTCAAAAGATTTGATAGAAATACATAATAAACAGTTAGAATATTTTGTTGCTAAAGAAAATAAATATTTCATGCTATTATGTGTTGGCACACATAAATTTTTTGTGACCGGCATGCATTGGCACGGCTCGGCACGCACCGTGCCGTACCGTGCAGGCAAGTTTCCGGCACGACCCCGTGCCACGGCACTTAAATCCTTGGTTCAAGTTCATATTAACTGATGAACCATATGCACCTGCGTAAATGGTCATTTCCATTCATATTCCAATCTGGTTCCATTTCTGCCGTCTGATTCCAACAGTAAACTAGACACAACTTATGCTTCTACTCTATAAATATAGAAACAAGTAGAAATCAAACATAGGATCTCAGTATCACTATACACTCACTACAGATCTTGTTCTGTTTGCTACAAATTTCACATTGTTTACTAATAAAAATTTGTCAATTGCAAGAACTATCTAAAATTTGTTTCTTTCAAGTATCATTGCTCCTGCTATTGATGCTATCATATATTTGACTGATAGGATCATGAATGGAGGCAAGCAGTAACTGCAGCTGGGTCTGGATGTGTAGCTGCTTTGTCTGTCGAGAGATATTTGGTTTCCAATGATCTTCTTATTGAATTTCACCAGGTACTGAGCAATGCATTTTTTTTAAATATCTTATGTGGTTCATTCTTGTGTTACTATCTATCATCTGGTTTCCGTTTTTAGGGTTGAGATTGATTGTCCAATTGGCATTCACCTAATTAAAGTTTGTTACCGTCTTGGATTCCTTTTTGTTTGTCCAATTGGCATTCACTTAATTAAAGTTTGTTACGGTCTTGGATTCCTTTTTGTGACATTATTGGTGATCTGTTTTCCTTTTGTTGGGTTGAGGTTAATTGTCCAATTTGCATCTCTCCTAGTTAAAAGTTGTAATTTTTTGCCCCGATAGCTCTAAACACCATGTGAGACAACCAGTTGACACTTAAAGCTTAAGCCACTAGAGAATGGTTTTCAAAATTTTTATACTCAATGCTTCCTCTTTTGTACTAGGACTCTTGTAGACTCAGGATGCGAGCATGAGTTAGATGAGAGTAAACGAAATAGCGGATAAGCCTGGTGGTACTCAAACCAAAACCTCTTGCTCTAATACCATGTGTTTGTTCAGGGAATACGATTCGAGAGGGTTAGGGTCTTACCCAATGCTTCATTTATATGAGTAGGATTTTACATTAGGACCCTGAAACACTGATGGATGGAAAAAGAACAATAATATCTAAGCAACTTTCTTTGTTTTGCTGTGGTTTCATTGTATAATGCATATTCTTTTACTTTAATCTAACTCTTCCATGAGGACCGGCACAGACCGGCATGAATAGCATGGCCATTCACTCACTCTTCTATTTGATATATTTTCAAAATATACAGCCTGTCACTGAAGAGGTGAAGAAGAAGGAACTTTCAGACAGAGATGTAGATATGGGCTTTGATATCACTATGACAAAGCACAAAGGCCAGGTACGTGATTAAATATGACTTTTGCATAAAGGGGGTGCCATTTTTAAGAACTCACTTTTAGTTGTCTTTTGCAGTATGCACTTCGGAAACTATACCATGAAAGCCCAAGGCTTCTTTGTGTTTTATATACTTCACCGACATGTGGTCCGTGCAGGACTTTGAAGCCGATTTTAAGCAAGGTGGGTTTTCCTGCAGTATAATACTATATATGCTACTATACTGAGATAAAAGGCCACTTCAGATTATCCCTGAGCTTGGTGCTTATTTTTCTTTTCTGATTTGATTACAGCCATCATGCTATCTTGTTTAAACTTCGTCCTTAATTCATGGAGCAGAGGAAAAAATTAGGTCTTTAATAATTGATTTTCTTTTTTGTTCCTTGAATAATGTGTTTTACTTATTTGTTGCCCTTGCTCTCTTTGGATAATGGGTAAATTCCTGACAATTTGATGGAATTATCCTAATTTTAGATCTTATCATTCTAGTTAATACAGTCACTATGGTATGAGAACTAGTGGTATTTTATCATTTTTGAAGAGCATTTGCCCGTGTTTTGCATTTAGCCTTTGCCTCTGTGAGTAATGTGCTCACTCCTTTTCCTAACCATGATATCTGGTGGCAGTTGCTGTAGATTCTTTTCATCAAAAATTAGTTTTAACTGTCATCCACAAACAAGAATTAGTTTTAGCTAATAATTAGGCATGCTTGATGAAGTAATTTTCTGAAAGTAATAGGGGAGTATTCTTTCCAGTTATAATGATTGTTAATGCAGTCTTATTGGAGGTCTTAGAAAATCACTTATTTATCATTTCTGAAGATTGCTATTCAAATAAGATGTTAGTGTGAAATAAAACCAATCTAAAAGAGAGATATACTTAACTATTTACTGATGAATGGAAGTCCATGGATAGGTTATGTTAAATTACGCAAAACAACTGTTGTTTTCCAATAGCTTAAGGTATCAGAGGATGGTGTTTTAAATTTTTATATTCAACACTCCCCCCATGTCTGGGTTCGAGACTTTTTAATAGGTCTAAGACGTGGACTTGAATTAAATGGGAGGAAGTTAATTATGCTAATACCCTGGCGAGACTCGAAATCAGGACTTCTCGCTCTGTACCTTGTTAAATTATGTGAGACAATTTGATGCAGGACGGTTTAGGGTTTCGAGAATTACTTAAAAAAAAATTACGGATTAAGCGATTCTTAGAAATCAAATTAAAGGAAATAAATGATAAATCCGGAATTCGAAGATTTAAATAAGAGATCGATTAGGAGAGATCACACCTTAGGGTTTCCGCAGGATCGGATCCATCGCACGCACGCGGACGAGTTAGTTTTAATTCCTTTCGATCGTCGGATCTTAGCCGCTTCGTAAGAATTTGGGTTCTCCTTATGGTCGACTTGTGGAGAGATCCCACGGGTGGGTTCCGCGTGGATAAGTCGATCTCAACGAAAATAAAAGTAGAAGAGGGGAGAGAAGGAAAAGGGAAAGAGGTAATTCACGGGACTCGCTCCCGAGCCGGACTCGCTCCGGTCGACGCTTTCGCGAAGGCAAAGAAAATTCACGAGGAATTCAAATAACTCAATTTTCATTAATCGAAAGCATCCCCTTACAATAGAGACTCGATCCTTATTTATAGAGAGTATAGATTAAAACGACTAGGAATACGACTAGGGGTCCTAAAAGGAAATTAAATAAATTCTCATAATAGAATCCAAAATAGAATTCTAAAAAAGAATAGACTTCTAACCTAAAACTTCCAAATAAATTAAAAAAATCCTAATCTAATAAAACTTTCCAACTTAACCTACTGAATCTGAATCAGACTCAGATTCAAGTTAGGCTTCTAGTAGTGGTCCATCGTCCAACCAAATATTTCGAATATGGTTCCGACGACGAGTATAAGTCCGACAAGGACTCGGTTCTCCATCACAATCGTTGTTATTCAACAAGAGAGATAGCAAAATATCCATACAATATAGTTTTTACACACAATATTCTCACTTTGTTATTCTATGTTCTCTTTTATTTCCAAACAAGAATTGAAGCCAAAATTCGAGATTGACCTGTATTGATACTATTTTATTGGGTTTATTACTTTATTATGTTGTTTGCCATATGTCTGCTATTAAATTAAAACATATATGGGATCAACAGCGCTCTATGGTTATCAATGCTGGGCATATATGAAGCTATAAATTAAAACCAAGGATATCTAAAATGTTGAGATAGATAAGTGGTATCTGTTAGGATTTGGTTAGATTTGTAATTGTTTCCTAGTTGGATAAGAATTAATATTTAAATCTATTGGAGATAAATTAAGATTTAAATATTAATTACAGTATAAATCCAACTAGATGAGAATAAATATTTAAATCTATTGGAGATAATTAAATATAGATTTAAATATTATTCGAAGTAGAAATCCTAATTATATTAGGATTGGGGTACGTTTTAGAGGATGCATTATAAAAGCATCCTTAAGTGCTTTTGAAGAGAGGAGTACGATGAGAGAGACACCCTCTTGGGTGGAACCGTACCAGGAGAGAGAGAGAGCCATGGTTGTATGCACCTAGTGTATAGGTGCATACACCGAGAGAAGTCTTCTTTTGGGTTTATAGAAGACGAGAGAAGGGTAGGAGAGATTCAAAAAGAGAGCTCGGGTTGAAGCTACTCTGTGTAGAAGAGGAGTCAGGTGTAATCTTCTCTTATTTAATGAATCTTATTTTACCCGCATATTTTCTGTTTGGTTTTTCTCTCTTTTGTGATTGTGTCAGCTTTTGCTGAGAAGACGGGTTTATGGTAAAAACCCGATTCGACGCTTCCGTTACGGAATCCCAAAAATCGATACCGGATCAAAGGCGGTCGGTATTGGAGCAGGTTGCGGATTCTCGAGATCCGGTACCGGGACGAGTACCGGATTCCCAACAAATTGGTATCAGAGCTGAAGGTTACCGATCCTTGTAGAAGATCGATGTCAGAGCACGGTATACCGATCGTTTGGAGCGATCGATGTTGAAAGCACAATTTGATCTCGTTAGGCGCATTGGACTCGAAGGGTTGCTGTTTTTCGGCTTCAGGTGGAGCCATGAGGGTCCGAAAGCGAGATCGGATCGTGTGCGAGGCGAACAAGCGAGGGAACTTGTACGTTCTGAACGAGAGCACAGTCAGAATGGAAGCGAAAGCGGTTTGGGTTCCAAAAGTTCGCGGAGGTGCAGTCGCTCGAGATGGAGCGACGGATTCGGCGACATCGAGCAGAGAAGACAAGCTCAAGGTGGAGCTTGCATGGTGAGCTCGACGCAGCGGTTGAAGATTACAAATCAAACCAAGGTGGAGATTGTTAGGATTTGGTTAGATTTGTAATTGTTTCCTAGTTGGATAAGAATTAATATTTAAATCTATTGGAGATAAATTAAGATTTAAATATTAATTACAGTATAAATCCAACTAGGTGAGAATAAATATTTAAATCTATTGGAGATAATTAAATATAGATTTAAATATTATTCGAAGTAGAAATCCTAATTATATTAGGATTGGGGTACGTTTTAGAGGATGCATTATAAAAGCATCCTTAAGTGCTTTTGAAGAGAGGAGTACGGTGAGAGAGACACCCTCTTGGGTGGAACCGTACCAGGAGAGAGAGAGAGAGCCATGGTTGTATGCACCTAGTGTATAGGTGCATACACCGAGAGAAGTCTTCTTTTGGGTTTATAGAAGACGAGAGAAGGGTAGGAGAGATTCAGAAAGAGAGCTCGGGTTGAAGCTACTCTGTAGAAGAGGAGTCAGGTGTAATCTTCTCTTATTTAATGAATCTTATTTTACCCGCATATTTTCTGTTTGGTTTTTCTCTCTTTTGTGATTGTGTCAGCTTTTGCTGAGAAGACGGGTTTATGGTAAAAACCCGATTCGACGCTTCCGTTACGGAATCCCAAAAATCGATACCGGATCAAAGGCGGTCGGTATTGGAGCAGGTTGCGGATTCTCGAGATCCGGTACCGGGACGAGTACCGGATTCCCAACAGTATCATTAGGACTAAGAAAAAGGAAACAGCTATAGTGGTTGCATGTAGGTTAAAGAAAGTCATTTAAGTTGGTTTGAATATGTCAGGCGAAGACTATGTAGTGCGCTGGTGATGATATGGGGCTTCGTTCAGGTGGAAGGGTCCCAAGGAGGACATGCTATCTCAAAACATGTGGTTGTTATTCATCAATATCATGAAAAGCTCGGAACTCATTTTTGTTGACTAAGTTGTCTCACCAAAGAGTGGTTAAAAGTTCAATGTGGAAGATTTTTTCTCCAAGGCTGCTGCCTTTCGCATTATCACGTAAATTCCTCAATTTGTTGTTAAGGATTTTTCATCCTGAAGTGTCACAGTGAGTTTGATTAGGAAGTCCAATGGCAAAAAGCGATTTATATAGTTCTTATTTCTTCTACTTAATGAGGGAACCCTTGGAATTAACACTATCTAGAAGAAATTCCTAGAGTACCATTTGAGGTCAGTAACTCCAAAATTTTGATAGTGCAACCAATTTTGGATGAACTGCTTTTGAATACACTATATTCCTTGAAAAACAACACGCAATTTTAAGTTGTCACAACAAGAACTAAATGCGAAAGTGGAAGCACCAAAGGGTCTAAGGAAATTAATTGTCACGAAGTGATACTCTTCTTCTGGAGAGAAATGCCACCTACTTTATCAATATGCTCATATTGTACTGCTTTTTCTTTTTTCCGGCCTTATGTTTTATTTTCTGCCTAAAGTAGGTAAGATGCACGCTTTTTTCATGGCTGTCTACTACAGCTTGCACAGACAGCTTGAGATACCTTTCTAAATAAGAAAATTTGAGATTTACCGTAAATAAAAAGTAGTTCTTTTAACCCGATCTGCGATATCCCAAAATAAGGGCGTCCCAAATCGTACTTCTAATTCCTAAGCACAAAATATTTTCTTCTGCAAGCCATGTTGCTTTACCAACATTTTCTTTGTGCATGTTTTGTTAGGTAATTACTTATTGAACTGGCGAAGAAATTTTTTTTTCCTTATTGTTTCTTGTATCCTTGATAAATATAGGTATTTACTCTTACTTTTCTATAACATCTAATCAAACATTCTATTATTTGTTGTGCCAGGTAATCGATGAATTCGATCAAGATGTTCACCTCGTTGAAATTGATATTGAGGAAGATCCCGAAATAGCAGAAGCAGCAGGAATTATGGGGACACCTTGCGTGCAATTTTTTAAGAATAAAGAAATGCTCAGGTGAGATATATTTCATTAGGATATTTGGACTAATTTTGTTTACATAGTTTTATTTAGATTCTAATTGCCTGCTCATGCTCTTACCCACAAAAGATAAATTATGGACTTTCTTTATCGAAAGAATACTTGTCAATTTGATTTGTATTGCTGGTAGATGCAATGCACCAACAATCAAGTTACTGAAGCATTGAGTGTTCGTGGTTTATGACTATTGTGGATGATGTTCTTTCTTGCAATGCTATCATCTTAAGACATTGAAACTTACGTTGAGTTCCCTGTCCCTTGGTGATACTTTCTTCAATAAATTACGGATCTAGTAGGTTACAAGCTTTACAAACTTTCTTCTTGATGAAAGTCCATAATAATTATTTCTATTTCAATTGCTTTTTCTTGTTTATAAATAACTCACAGCATGACCTCCTTTGTCTCCACTTAGCATCTTGAGGAGTAATTTTAGCATTTTTAAATTGCATGTGGCTGTCGTGGGGACTTTCCTGATGTTATCTATCTTTGGAGCTACAGGACGGTGTCTGGTGTGAAAATGAAGAAGGAATACAGAGAGTTTATTGAAGCTAACAAATGAGTTGGTCTTGCCGCTCGCTCTATTAAACATTTCTTCTTAGATATATATCCAAATTCTAAAATGTACCTGCCTTGAGCTGCCATTTGAGCGATCAATTTTTTGGTAACATACCCCAAATTCAGAAATATGTTCATTTTCCTGCTGTTGAAGGCAATGCTAGCTGTATCACCTTTTGAACACCTGCATTTCATGCAGCAAATTTGACTGTAAATCAGAAATTGTTTTCCCTTGAAATTGAAATCCAAAATAAAATTTCTGGAGTAGTTGTACCTTCTTGGCAGTGGAGACTGCTTCTTAGCTCATTTCAGTTGAATCTCTTTGCCTATTTTATGCTTGTATAATTTTATGATGCTTTTCTTCAAAACGGAGTTAGAAAGAACAACACATAGTTGTTGTCTCTTGATGGCCATGAAGCTATAAAATGCTATAATCTTTCCCTTTCCTGTATCAGTTATGCTGTATAATATGTTACTGGTTATCTAATGCCAATTACATCTATGTTCTGTTCATTTCTTTTAGTGGATAATCCTATTTTCATTACAATTAGATACTGTGTACAATGGTTGTTAGATTTTTTAATCCGATTTGATGGTGTACCGCATACGTGTAGCCTTATAAGATCTTGTTAATATATGTATAACATATAGTATATAGCTCACAAAATAGCAAACTGGTTCAATTAATCACAAGCTCCCTATTTAGTATTATCACATATAATGTGGGTGTTCAGGGTAAGGCTATTCCTGATACATGGTTGTGGCAGCAGCAGGAGCAGCTTGAGATCAGATTTTGTTCTCCTCGGCGCTTCTAATGATGTACTTGTAGATGGAGTTGCTTTGAAAATTGTATGAAACATTTACGTCAGTATTTTTCCGAGTTTTAAGTATTATTTTGTTTCTGTTTCTGTTTCGTATTTTGTTTTTTTGTTTTGATGGTGCAATATTCAGTTCTAATGGCATTATCATATGTGAGAGAGTTGTCGACGATCTGGCAAGATATTGTGTTTGAAAGAAAGCAAGAATGCTAACTTTTTGTCTAACTGTTACTTGTGTCATTTCTGTCTCTTGGAATAAGAGGGCAGCGGAAATTTACAAACTGGATAGCCAACGTATCCAGGTATTGAAATCGGATCGGGTTGCTTGTTTTACTACCCTCCGGGATCGTCCTGGTGTTGATGGTTCTGGATTTCTCACGTATCTCGCCTTCTTCCACGCCTATGCCTTGCGTCACGGATCGGACGCGTCGGACAAGGATCGGATGCAAGTCGGATGCGACGGATGCAAATCGAAGAGGGTTACCAGAGTCCTCTTCTATGTCCACACTCTAAAACCCCGGGAACGTAGGTGGAAATCCCAGAGAGAAAGAAGAGAGAAGAAGGGAGAAAATCCTATTTTCTGGTTTTGTCTCGTACACCCAAATCCGAGAGGGCAGCGGAAACTTACAAACTGGATAGCCAACGTATCCAGGTACCGAAATCGGATCGGGTTGCTTGTTTTACTAGCCTCCGGGATCGTCCTGGTGTTGATGGTTTTGGATTTTTCACGTATCTCGCCTTCTTCCACGCCTATGCCTTGCGTCACGGATCAGACGCGTCGGACGCGAATCAGATGCAAGTCGGATGCGACGGATGCAAATCGAAGAGGGTTACCAGAGTCCTCTTCTATGTCCACACTCCAAAACCCCGGAAACGTATGTGGAAATCCCAGAGAGAAAGAAGAGAGAAGAAGGGAGAAAATCCTATTTTCTGGTTTTGTCTCGTACACCCAAATCCGAGAGAAAAAAAGGGGTCGTATTTATAGATTATTAGAACTCCTTAAAATATTATGAATCTCACATAGAGATAAGGATGGTTATATCTATTAAGATATAAGGAGATATGTTTCTTAACTGATAAGGAACATATCATTTATTCTTATCCTAAACTCATTAGGATAAATCATGATCTGCATTTCATGTGGATCGGGTTAAATTATGACCCACCAATGTGGACACACCACATGGCAACAATCTCCCACTTGGTCACATTGGCCAATTCTCTCTCATGCATTCTACTCTTCATACGGGTAATGGAGCGTGCGACCTGACGAAATAAACACAATGCAGGAGTGCTATATTAAGTTATCACCCAACTAACATAGCACATCACTGACTTAATTCGTCTATGCCCTAGACGTCTCAACACACACCAGATCAAGCATCACAAATCCCTCTCCTGTAATGACAGGGTTCGACCCCACAATTATTTCTCGTACTCATGATTATCTCAAGTAACACAACCAAGATAACCGCCCGGGCAATGTGTCATAAGACTTATGTGGTGTGTTATCGAAACATCTTCCTCAGCCCCTCACGTTAATCTGTATCGGTCCAAGTACTTTACTAGACATGCTCTGTGAGATCGTATTTTCTCATGATCCTGAGATACACGCTAAGTTAGTTACTTCGGACCTTCACTTCATAACGTAGTTCTAAGTCGATGGATAAAAGGGTTAGTGCTCACACAGTGACATGGAGGGAATAACTTATGTCACTCTACTAACTGGTCGACAAGCACATACAGTATAACATGTATGCTATAGCGAAGCTCCCACTCAATGGGACGTGTCACGCTCTAAAACGCCATACGAACTTTGATCTAGGTATCACTAAGGTATCTAACCACTACACAACTCAGGTCATCTCTCTAACCCGAGTACTTAGGTTCGGCTACTATACAGGCTCGATATGGAATTTCATAGAAGAATTCTCATATCCAACTCCTTAGAGTCTCATCTTAAACTAATCAAGGTGACTTTTAAATTATATCAACACTTTATTCATAACGTATATGAACAAAACAATCATGTTACAACTACTCAAGTTTAATATGATTATTTAGTCTCATCCTGCTCACCACCTAGGTGCCAAGGCGATCACCTGTGTGAGTGGGTTGATCTGAGCCTGGTGACTTATCGAAATATGTGTCTATTAGTATCAATTACGCAATCACATTTAAAAAGAGAAAACATATTTTCATTAAGAAAGCGTAAGATACAAAAGTATTAATAATGTCCATACATCAAAACCTGCGAAGACCCAAACTCCTAACATGGGTCTGGAACATATCCCTAGTTATCGGCTTGGTCAACAGATCAGCCACCATCCTAGTGGTGGTGATATATCTAAGAGTGACCTCGCCTAGCTTGATCATCTCTCAAATGTAGTGAAAACGGATGTCTATATGCTTGGTCCTGCCATGGTACTTGGGGTCCTTCACATACTTCATGGCAGCTATGCTGTCAGAGAGCATCTACAGGCTCATCTGCTCGAGTCACAAAGTCGAGGTGCTGGAGAACTCTCCTCAGCCAAACAGCCTCCTAAACGGCTGCTGAACAAGCAACGTACTCAGTTTCCATAGTAGACAGGGCAACGCAGCTCTGCTTCTTACTGCACCAGAAAATTGCTCCACCTCCAAGCATAAACATATAGCCTGAAGTGGACCTGCGCTCATTTCTATCACCGCCCCAATCAGCGTCGCTATATCCTTTCAATCTCAAGTCCCCAGCTTGAAAGCAGAGAACGAGATCACTGATTCCCTTTAAATATCGAAGGATCCTCTTGACCGCTTGCCAATAAATAGGTTCTGGGTTGTTTTGGTAACAACTTACCAAGCCAACAACGAAGCAAATGTCAGGCCGAGTATACATCATAGCGTACATCAAGCTGCCAATTGCACTCGCATGAGGAACCCTACTCATTTGCTCTTTTTCTTTATCCGTTTAGGGCATTGATCAAGACTCAGAGTGTGATTCTTCTCCACTGGAGTGTCAATGGGTTTACAATGATGCATCCTAAATCGCTCCAGTACCTTTTTAATATAAGATTCTTGAGACAAATCAAGAAGTTTTCTAGAACGATCTCTGATGACCATCACTCCGAGCACATAGCTCGCCTCACCCATGTCTTTCATCTCAAAGTTGAAAGACAACCACTCCTTAGTGGTATTAATCAACTCCATATCGTTTCCAGCCAATAGTATGTCGTCGACGTATAGGGAGAGGAACATAATTTCCTTCTCGGTCTTCTTCACATATATGCAGTGGTCTTCCTCTATCAAGGACATACCGATGGAGGTGATGGCTTCGTGAAACCTGAAATACCACTGCCTCGACGAATGTTTGAGACCATAAATGGATCTTTTAAGGCGACAAACCTTATCTTCTTGACCTTTGAGTACAAAACCCTCAGGCTGATCCATGTAAATCTTCTCTGCTAATCCTCCATTAAGGAAAGCTGTCTTGACATCCATTTAGAACAATTCCAAATCAAGATGTGCCACTAAGGCTAGAATCAAATGTATAGAGGCAAATCGCACAACGGGAGCAAACGTCTCGTTATAATCTACCCCTTACCTCTGAGTGTAGCCCTTTAGCCACGAGCCGAGCCTTATAGTTATCGATTGATCCATCCGCCTTGCGTTTAATTTTTAAAACCCATTTATTTCCAATAGACTTGCTCTAGGTGGAAGATCAACTAACTCCTATATTTGGTTCTTGCTCATAGAGTTCATCTCGTCTCTCATAGCAGCTATCCACTCATTGTAAGCTGGCGCCAGCAATGCTTCTTCATAAGAAGCAGGCTCATCATCATCGAGCGGAGTACACATGAAAATATCTCCTTCGATCTCAAAATGCCGACGGGGAATATGTCCAGATTGACTTCTACGCAATCGAGGGTCTAAACTACCGACTTCCAAAGGTATGCTCTCACTGATGGAAGCACTCCCACTAGCCGGAGGATCGCTACCACTACCTTCAGCGACTTCAGGAAGTGATCGATCACCCTCAATGGCAGATGGGGTAGCGTTGTCCTGTAACTCATACAATCCGACGTCTCTCCGTATTTCACCAATGCGTGAAAATTCGTTTTCTAGGAATTCCACATCACAAAACTATCTCGGTCATACCACCATCTGGGTGTTCACCATACATCACATAGATCTTCGAATTTTTAGGGTACCTGATGAACACATGCTTGCTTGCTCTAGGGCCGAGTTTTTCGAATCTATGTGAGGGACTGGTGAACATATCTAGCCGAACCCCAAGGGCGTGAGTAGTGTAAACTTGGCTTTCTACCACTCCACAACTCATATGGGGTAGAAGGCACTGATTTGCTAGGGACTCGATTAAGGATGTAGGCTGCAATCAAAAGAGCACCTCCTCAAAAACTTATGGGAAGATGCGCCTGCGCCATCATCGACCTAACCATGTCTAGTAGAGTACGGTTCCTTCGCTCTGCAATATTATTTTGTTGCAAAGTATCAAGAATAGTGAGCTGTCTGCTAATGCCCTTTTGTTCACAATAAGTCTTGAATTGATCAGATAAGTACTCACGACCTCGATCAGTGCGAAGCGCCTTTATACTTCTTTCTATTTGATTCTCAGCCTCCGCAACGAAGCACTTGAAGCAATCTAAAGCTTCAGATTAGTGAGAAAGCAAATACATATAGCCATAGCGAGAATAATCATCAATGAATGTGAGAAAATAGCACGCCACCATGCCGGGCCCTCACATTCATTGGCCCACAAATGTCTGAGTGGATTAGCTCCAAAGGATGAGAGGCACGAGTAGCCTTACCAAAAAGCTTTCTATATGCTTTCCCAGTCAGACAAGGCTCGCATACAGATAGGTCAACTTTGGCGAGAGATCCCAAAAGGCCTTCTCGAGCCAGTCTGTCATTCTTTCTTGACCTATATGGCCTAATCTGGCATGCCATTTAATGGATTCATCACAAAGATTAGAAGAAGAAGAAGTAAATGCAAACGAATCATCATCCATATCTAATTTAAAGAAATCATCCACTAATGTACCATATCCAAATAAAGTACCATGAAAGAAAATGTCTAGGCGGTCTCTGTCAAAATGGTTCTGCGAAGCTTTCCAACTCCACCAAGAGGAGCTTGATTTTGACATTTCTGCGCTCCATTATTGTTATGCTTCTTGCGCTTGGGTGTGATCCCACCACGCCTCTCAGAGCATGCAACAAGAGCGACATAACGGTTTGCTTCCAAGCGCTCTGCCTTGAGCTCGAGATGGCGTGAGATGTCATTAAACATTTTAATGCTCTCCCTGTGCGTCATCAGGAGCTTCATCTGGGACCATTCAGGATCCGGCAGTGAATGAATCACCGTGAGAACCTGTTGCTCATCATTGAGCTCGTTTCCAGCAGCCTTGAGGTCCCAAATCATGGTGCTCATCACACGGAGGTGCTCAACCATTGAGTGCTTCGGGTCCTTAGTGTACTGCTGAAAATTTAAATTTAAGGCACGTAGCCTCGTGGCTGAAGTTTGCCCAAAAGCAATATTCAGATTGTTCCACATGTCCTTGACAGTCTCGTAGGTCTCAAACTATCCAATGAGGTCGTCTTACATCGCACACAATATAGTGTACCGAGCAATTCGATCATTTTTGAACCACTTGTTATAGACCTCTTTTTCATACTCGGAAGTGGTGCCTTCGGCAGGCATGACTCTTTTGACATAGAGTTTCGAGAACCCCTTATTCATTAAGCAGGTATTACATTTTTTTATGCCAAATGTCATAATTTTTTCATCTAGCTTATCACCCCTAGTGAGGTCAGCTATGATATTTTTGGAAGCCATTTCACTATATTCAAAAATATGTTTGGATATTAGGCACATTTTTAAAAAAATTAACAAAATTGAAACACTATCCCCGACAAAACGGGATCGAAAATTTCGCCATGCTCGTAATCATCACCCAGTGTCGGTTCAAAATATTACAATCTTATTAATTTTTCTATTAATTTTGAAACTTATTTAAAAAGTTGGAACTCATCCATTAAAAGAACATATCCTTGCTTTTTTTAAAAAAAAATACATATTGAGAACTTATCTTCATAATATCATCACACAGATAAAAAAATAAGCATAAATATTTGAACCCATATAGGATAAAAAAAACAACACATGCATACTACACAAGCATAAAAAAATGTACCAAATAGGAACATAAATTTTGTGTGTGTGTGTGTGGTATCCTAAAAATTTAATCCCACAGGAGAAAAAACTGCACCACGTAGGAATATAATAAAAGGTTTTTTTTTGAACCACACGAATTTTTTTAAAAAATTTAACAAAAAAGGGGAAAATAAATTTTTTTAAAAAACTGCAGCATAAGAAGTGCGGGCCCGCCCGCAGCCGCGCGGGCCGGGCCAGGTCCAGCGCCCGCGCGGGGCGGACCGCGCTCAGGCAAGGGCCGGGCCGGGCCCGGTGCCCTCGCTGGGCGCGCGAGTCCACTCCCCTGCTCCCGCAGCGGGCCGGACTGGGCCTGCATGCCCGCCCGAGGCCCGCAGGGCCGCGCCTGCGCGTGCGGCGGGCCGGGCCGGGCCCGCAAGCCCGCCTGCGGCATGAGGGTCTGCCCCTGAGCGCGCGCAGCGGTCTGGGCCGGGCCCGCGTCCGCGCGCGTGCGACGGACCGGGCCGTGCCCGCGCTGCCGTCTGCGGCACGCGGGTCGGTGCCCGCGCGCCCGCAACGAGCCGGGCCGGCCCAGCGTCCACGCGTGGCGCGCGGGTCCATGCCTGCGGGCCCGCAGCAGGCCAGGCCGGCCTATCGCCCGCGCACAATGTGGCCCCTTCAGCAATTTTTTTTAATGCACGAAGCAAGAAAAAAAAATTTGCATGTCTCATTATCAACTTAAAAGGAAAACTAAAACTGATTTAGTTTTTCTTTTCTTTTCTTTTCTTTTCTTTTCTTTTCTTTTCTTTTCTTTTGTTTTTAATCGATTTTACATAAAAAACGAAAAAAATTGTAGAACTAATCTACATCAAAAAAAAAAAAATTTGATCGACGAAGCATGCGATCTAAACATAAGTATTACAAGCATGATCATAAGGCGAAAACAAGCAGTTGGCTCTGATACCAATTGTAGGAATTAGAGAGCAACAAAAACTTACAAACTGGATAGCCAACGTTTCCAGATACCAAAATCAGATCGGGTTGCTTGTTTTACTAGCCTTCGGGATTGTCCTGGTGTTGATGGTTCTGGATCTCCCACGTATCTCGCCTTCTCCTACGCCTTACGTCACGGATCGGATGCGTCGGACACGGATCGGATACAAGTCGGATGCGACAGATGCAAATCGAAGAGGGTTACTAGTCCTCTTCTATATCCACACTCCAAAATCCCGAGAACGTATGTGGAAATCCCAGAGAGAAAGAAGAGAGAGAAGAAGGGAGAAAATTTTATTTTCTGGTTCTGCCTTGTATACCCAAATCCGAGAGAAAAAAAGGGGTCGTATTTATAGATTATTAGAACCCCTTAAAATATCCTGAATCTCACATAGAGATAAGGAGAATATATCCTATTAAGATATAAAGAGATATGTTTCTTAACTGATAAGAAACATATAATTTATTCTTATCCTAAACTCATTAGGATAAATCATGATCGACATCTTATATGGATCGGATTAAATTATGACCCGCCAATGTGGACACACCACATGGCAACACTGCCAAATAGGCACCCCAATCGACAATGAGCATCTTTTAGTATAATTTAGTTTATTTGAGTATCACATTTGAATTTCATAATTTTACAATATTATCTATCTAGTGGTTAAGTGGTCTCAATGTTATCGATTCTTATCTTTCTTTTCGTGAGATAATTTGGATAAACTCTTTTAAGAAAAGCATATATCTCATGTAATAAAATAGGATTTCTCATTTTAATAAAACCATTTAGATAGATATATAATATTTGTAAATCAAATCCCTATTCTTTCCTTTTTTTGTTAAAAAAATTAGATGAACTCTTTTATGCTTCTTGTAGATGTAAAGAATAGGGGAAAAGAAAAGAAAATAAAAGAAAAGAGAATAATTTTCTCTTCATGTCTCACCACTTTTAGAGGAAAAAGAAACATACACTACGGAAGGTGGTTTTCACTCTATTCCTTCCATTTTTTTAAAATCTTCTCACGTTTCAATCCAAATAAGAGAAAATGAGTTTCTCTCCTAATTTTACTTTGTTTTCTCTTCTTTCCAGTCCACCTGTCCTCTTTTCTTTTTTTCTTTATGGGAAGAGATAGGGGTGTGCGAGGGTTGGTTATGAGAATTAGGGCTAGGCTTCCTCATCTTCTTCTTTTTCGTCTTTTGTTTTGATGAAGAGTAGTGGCGGCAATATACATTTGAAATTTCTTATATTTTGAACAAATTTTTGTATCAAAGAAGATTAATTCTCGCTTAAGTTGCACAAATTCTTGAGATAGGTATAGGATTTTGATGAAGTGTTGGGGATGGACTGGCTTGCTCGCTATTATGCGACCATTGACTGTGGAGATAGAACAGTGGTCTTTCGGGAGGAGTATGTGTATAAGGGTTACAAGAATACCCTATCTGCCATGATGATCTTTATATCAAGGGGAAAGTAATTGATGAATAAGGGACGTGTAGCTTTTTTGGTGACTGTAGTCGAGGTGCCTACGGTGGCGCCAAGACTCGAGAATATTCCTATTGTCTGAGAGTTTTTAGATGTGTTCCCCCCGAAGTTGCCTGGTATGTCGCCAGATCGGGAGATAGAGTTTGTAATTGATGTAGTCGTAGAAACTGCGCCAATCTTAGTGGTACCCTATAGGATAGCACCGACAAATTTGAGGGAGGTAAAGGCGCAATTATAGGATTTGGTGAAGAAAAGATTTATTCGACTCGGTGTATCGCCTTGGGAGCACCAGTGTTGTTTGTGAAGAAGAATGATGGGTTATTGAGACAGTTTGGACTATAGAGAATTGAATAAAGTGACCATTAAGAACAAGTAATTCTTGTCGCATATTGATGGTATATTTGATCAGCCGCAAAGATTTTATGTGTATCTTAAGATCGACTTGCAATCTGGGTATCCTCAATTGAAGATTAAACCCGAGAATGTTCTTAAGATGACTTTTAGGACATGATAGGGCATTATGAGTTTATGGTGATGCCGTTTGGATTAACTAATATTCATGTCGTATTTATGGATTTGATGAACAGAGTATTTAAAATATTCTTGAATTAGTTTGTTGTAGTGTTTATTAATGATATCCTGATATACTCCCGGAGCAATGCTGAGTATGAGGAGCACTTGCAGCTGGTATTACAGATTCTGAGCAAGAAGAAATTGTATGCCAAATTGAAAAAGTGTGAATTTTGGCTGCGGGAGGAAGCATTTTTGGGCCATGTGATTTCAACGGCAGGTATTGCTATAGAACCGAAAAAGATTAAAACTATTCAGGATTGGCCTAGACCGTTGTGTCACAGAGGTACGAAGTTTCTTTGGATTAGCAGAATATTACCGTCAGTTTGTGGAAGGTTTTGCGAAACTTTTCACACCCCACACTCGTTTGACTCATAAAGGAACTAAGTATATTTGGAGTGAAGACTGCCAGAGAAGCTTTGAGAAACTGAAGAGTAGATTGATGTTAGCTCCTATCCTTGCTCTTCTAGTTATGGGGGGAAAGGATTTGTTATAAACAGCGATGCATTACACAGCGGCTTGGGTTGTATGTTGATACAGCATGGTAGGATAATTGCCTATTCTTCCTGACAATTGAAGGAACATGAGAAGAATTACCTCTATCATGATTTGGAGCTAGTTGTTGTGATCTTTGTACTGAAATTGTGGTGTCACTACTTGTATGGAGAGCACTGTGAGACTACATTGATCATAAGAGTCTCAAGTATTTGTTTATTCAGAAAGTGTTGAATTTGAGACAGCACCGGTAGTTGGAATTACTTAAGGATTATGATGTGACAATACCGTATCATCCTGACAATGCTAACGTGGTGGCAGAAGTGTTAAGCTGCAAATCGGTGGAGATATTGAGTATGATGATCACGAGGCAGATGCCACTGTTGAAGGAGATGATGCGATTTGGATTAGAGGTGGTGTCCCTAAGGGCTTCAGCAAGACTTATATATATGGTCTTACCACCCACTCTAGTTGAAAGGATTAAAGAAAAACAGGGGTATACCCGAACTAAATAAAGATTCGAGCAGATGTAGAGTGGGTAGACAAGGGATTTCAGCATTGATGCCTCAGGAGTACTTCGATTTAGAGATCGATTATGTGTGCTTATGAATTCAGAGATCCATAAGGAGATTTTGAGGGAAGCATATAGTTCTTCTTATACTATTCATCCTGGAGGAACTGAGATGTATAAAGATTTGAAGGCATACTACTAGTAAACTGGGATGAAGAGAGACATTGAGAGATTTGTAGCTCAGTGCTTGACTTGCCAATAAGTGAAGGAAGAGCATCGACTACGTACTAGCAAGCTTCAGAATCTTTCAAATCCAATGTGCAAGTAGGACATGATCACTATGGACTTCGTGATTGGATTACCATGATCGCAGGGCAGAATGATGCGGTATGGATGATAGTTGACAGACTGACCAAGTCTGCCTATTTTATACCAGTGCAGACTACTTGGTTCAAGGATAAACTCACTCAGGTATATTTGGAGGAGATCGTGAGGTTGCGAGGAGTTTACTCCTATCTCTATTGTATCAGACAGAGACCCAAGATTTGTATCATATTTCTGGAGGAGTTTACAGACAGCCTTGAAGACTCAGCTATATTTTAGTATGGTATTTTACTCACACACTAACTATGTAGACAATTTGGGTAGTAGAAAATAGTAAAACAGAGCAAAAGTAAGAAAGAAAACCTTAGTTTCTCTTTCCTTCTTAAATTCCCACCATCTTTCTTTCATTGCTGCTCCCAAATCCTTCAAATCTCTTCTGACATCGATCCTCAGATAACAAGGAGACACTACAAAACACTCTTATTTTAATGATGTTTTTTGGACGATGCTTAGGGTAAGCGTCGGTACTATATAGCAAATATCAACGCTTTGCAAAGTATCGTCTCATAAATTGTTAGGATTTTTTTGCTGCTGGTTATTGTATCAAACCAATTTATATAAGTCCTCTCTATTGTATCACACTGATTTATTAATATATATATAGGCTAAATTATAGAAAATCCCTCCGTCAATACCTATATTTTCACTTTTCCTTTCCGACTTTTAAATACCTACATTTTCCCCCTCAAAAATTATTATTACACTTCGGCCCCTGCCATCAGTGTTCCGTCAGGATTCTGCCTATATCCTATATTATATAATTTTATTATACCCAAAATACCCTTAGACCTTTCCTCTCTGGCTCCATTGCCGCCTTGCTCGTTCGTCGGGAGAGGCAGTCGCGAGAAAGGGAGGCGGTGAAGGAAGAGTCAGCGTAGGACTGAGAGTGGGTGCATGGTGAGGAGGGTGCGTCGTAAGATAGTTGGAAGGGCTAATTAAAGAGGGAGCAAAAGGGGGAGGAGCAGGGGAGCGGGGAGACAACTGTGTGAGTCGCTCCAAGGACCACGTAGTCTGTACTGGTAGGAAGTGAGCAGACTTGGTCAGTCTGTCCACTATCATCCATACAGCATCAAATTCGCCCTGAGCTCTAGGCAATCCAACGACAAAGTCTATCGTGATCTAGTCCCATTTCCACTCCAGGATTGAAAAGTTTTTGAAGCTTGCTAGCAGGTAAAATTGTTAACCTGTTGTGACTGCTTCTCTACTGTTGCTGCTGCTTTTGCTTCTTTCTTCGGTCTTGGCTTTTGTTTTGGCTTTTTAAGTATTTGATTGTCAAAAAATTGAATATGCTAAGTGTGATTAATTTTATTTATTTGGCTTTAAGAGTTAATTTAATTGCATTATTAAATGCTTAATTGGATTATTTGAATGTTTGTAGGATAATGTGGCGAAAAATATTGTTGAAAAAGAAGGCACATCTAAATCATCTGAAGCTACTAGCCATTTACAAGATGAAGCATATATGGATATTTTTGGGAAAAACCGGTATGAGCACGTGAGAGGTTATGATATTGGAGTTACGCGCACACAATTATTTGGAGATGAAGCTTACATGAGGAGAATGGGTTGTGGGGGAGTTGACTCGATGGAGATGAAGAAGTTCCAAGATCAAATGCAATCTAATACTAAAGGGTCATGAAGAACAAATGCAAACCATGTAAATAAATTACGAAGCTCAAATTCAAACCATGCAGAAGAATCATAAAGAGCAAATACAAGCGATGCACAGTAGTTGTGAAACAAAGCCGGAATACCGAGACAACTAGACCAGGTGACATTTATTTTGCTAAGATTTTTCGGATCATTCGATAATCCAACTGCTAGAATGGCCTGTCGGATCGTTGGCGCTAACCATTAATCCCAAAAGCTCGAGCTTTTAGAAATACGCAACCAATTCACTTAAAGCGTACAGATACAGTGCCCACGGGTCTCGATTGTGACTCGGCCCCACCAGCCTCACGCCACTTCGAACATGACTCGGCCCACCCAGCCTCACGCCATTTCGAACATGATTCGGCCCAACATGGCCTCCCGCCACAGGGCAGGATGCTGGCCCATTTAAGCCAACAATTCCCCCTCTAGCACCTGCACACATTCGCAGCATGCGGGAATCGAACCCTTGACCTCTGGCTCTGATACCACTTGTCGGATCGTTGGCGCTAACCATTAATCCCAAAAGCTCGAGCTGTTAGAAATACGCAACCAATTCACTTAAAGCGTACAGATACAGCGCCCACGGGTCTCGATTGTGACTCGGCCCCACCAGCCTCACGCCACTTCGAACATGACTCGGCCCATCCAGTCTCACGCCATTTCGAACATGACTCGGCCCAACATGACCTCCCGCCACAGGGCAGGATGCTGGCCCATTTAAGCCAACATGGCCCACTTTGGATCTAATGCTTGGTGAATCCATTCGTCAAGTTAACCGTTCATCAAGATCATGAAACAGGAATGCATTGAAATTTAGGGGTTTTAAGACACTACACATGAGCAGCCCTTTTTTGCAATTTTGTTGGTATAAACATTTCATACGCTATAGCATGAATTTGCATAGATTTTTAATTAGGTAATTGCTTGTGTAAACGTGTCGTTATCTCATAAACTATTATGTTGTGTAGGTTTAGTACATTGGGTGTAAACTTAAACACATTTTTCAATGCTAGTTATAGTAGATTTTTGTTGTGATTAACATTATAGATAGGCTAAATTACAGAAAAACTCTTAGAAATATCCGTTTTTTCACTTTTCCTCCTAACTTTCAAAAATCTATATTTTACACATTCAACATGTCAAATTGCTACATTTAGTCCCCCTCCGTCAGGGTTTCATCACTATTCCGTCCATTTCTTATAATTTATATCGAAAATGCTAGAAATTAAAAAAATATTTTTTTCTTTATACAAGAAATAAGGGCTATTTGGTCACTTTAATTACTCTCTCCAGTAATTAACACCGTATCCCTCCTGAAAATATTTTTAAAATTTTAAGAGGGTAAAATATATATAGATTTTGAATGTTAGAGAGGGAAAGTGAAAATACGGATATATATAGGGGTTTTCTATAATTTAGCCTTATAGATATATAAACAGGTAAAGTTTTTTTTTTTTTTTGTTCTCTTTTGCTAATATATATTTTTTGATCATTTGAAATATTTGTCGTCTACACGGGAGAGAAAAAAAACAATCAGCCACGAGCCATTTACCGTACAATACTTATGTAAATTTTCGACGCTATTGAAGCATCTAAAAAGATTTAAATCTTACAACTTTATAGCGTCGAAAAAGTTAGATTCTAACACTTCAAAGCATCAAAAAATTAAGAACTATGATCGTTGAGATTTTCACTTATAACATACTCTATTTTTTTTTTTGGACTTAAGGATGCTTAAAACCTAGCGCAAACTAACGGTTCAAAAAAATACTTAAATACCACTTTTTTTTTTTGGTAGTGAGAGTTTAAAATTAATCTTTAGGTAAATTAAGTGTTTGATCCACAAAGTATGGGGATGCGACAGTTTTGTCCTCAATTAAAATTTATTATAATTTTTGACTGAACTTCCAAAAGTGTTGCAATCAAGCCCCACCAATCCAATTTAGTTAAATAAATTTTAACATACCGTTAATATATATTGGTGTATCATCAATTACAATATCACTATATTACTTCCGCATTAACGATATACTAATATTGAGTCAACTAAAGTGGCTTATAGCACTCGATTGCAATATTTTAGAAGTTCGAACCAAAAATTATAACAAATTATAGTTTGATGGTCAAGATATCACCAACCTCATAGTTTGAAGACAAAATGTGCAATTTACCCTTAATCCTTTTTATGATATTACCCAAAAATTAGTCCGGCAGATCAGGACCAAGGTTTATACCAAGCGCAAAAGTCTTAATTTTGTAAATATGTTATCCAAAAATACTTGCTTCAATAAAATAGTTGGCAGTTCGAAACTTAGCTACTTCATATTTTCAACTAAGTTTATTTCTTTAAAAAGAAGAAATGGAGGGGTAGCATTCTATCTTTCTCTCAAAAAAAAAAAAAAAATAATAGAACAGTTAACAGATAAAAATTCCTAGTAAACCTTTTGCATTGAGAACCAGAGATAAGATTTTATAGCACAAAACTAGAAGCTTCACTATGTTGGATAGCATGCAAAAACCACCTCATCTAACATCACTGAACCCATATATAGAGACAAATAGTTGTTGTGAAACACCTCTGATGTATCACTTAATGAGTCTGCATACTGCATGAACATGCATATACGTATATGAGCGAGCTACTTTTAAATATATGCTTCAACTTGTACATGAGCTTACCACAACTTGTACATGAGCTTACCATGTAAAGCCTACATATAATCCTGCTACGAGCCGGAGGAGCCGTTCATCTGTAACCGCGGACTGTGGCGGTCGCGAGGAAGCTTTATGCGGCCCATTGAGCCAGCGGGGACGAGCTCTAGGTTCTCGCAGTTGCAGATCTCGATCATGAACCCGTCAGGGTCGTTGAAGAAGAGCTGGTCGATCGGCGATCCCTCCTCCTCGTTGATCGTCCTCTTCAAGTACTTTATCTTCATCTCCTTCAACCTTGCCTCCATCGCCTCCATGTCCTCGCACTGCATACCGTAACATGCATACATGAGTATATATCGACAAAACACTTCATTTACGTCTAGTACTACCCGGTACCGGTACATGCAGAGCATCTCAGAGACTTGATATTCTCAGTTGCTATTTGCAAGTGCCCGCAAACGAGAGAAGTTAATTATGGTCGTGGTACGAGGATTGAAGTATGAGATGATAATTCAGATATTCGTACAAATACGTCGTGTTACAAACGATCTTAATTTCCTAGATAAACTAAAAGAAAGAATGAGTGAAAAGCAATTTCTGAAACATTTGCAATTTTGCAGACAGGCGTCTAAATTTTTTTTAAAATTAAACATTCCAAACTGCCGTTTTCTCGCTTGTATTTCATGTATATTGTAAATCTTTAAAATACAAAACAATTAAATTTTTATTCTAATATATAAAATAATATTAATAATTAAAAATGGATTGAGAGGAAAAATAGGTTTAATTCTCTGCGTTTTAAAATTATACAAAATTATGAGCAAGACATGTGATCAAATTAAACGATTATGTTAAGCCCTTGGGATAATTTAATGAATGCCTCCCTTATTTACTACAATATCACTAATATCCTTCTAAATTTAGTAATATCACGTATAACCTCTTAAATGGTCACGAATATCACCAAGACCCCTACTAGTGCTTAGTTTCCATCCAAAATAGTTGTTAACTTGTTATAATTAATGTTCCTCTAATTTTTTATCTGTTGATATTCAAAACCTATCAAATATGCCCTCCAAATTTTTTACTAGTATTTTTCATCCTCATGACACATACATGACACGAATATTTTGAATCTGAAACTAAAAGTTAAATTCAAAATCTGAATTTAAATTTAAAAATAAATTCAAGATCTAAAATTAAATTTTAACATTAAATTTAAAATTGCAAGTCGATTTCAAATCTAAATTTGAATTTAAAATTCAAATTCACATTTTGAATTTTAATTTTAGAATGAAAATTTGAAATTAAATGTAGAACTTATTCAAAATCTAGATCTGTAGGTAAAATTGAGTATAGAATCTCAATTTGAATTCAAAATTGCCCTCTAAATTTTTTACCGGTATTTGTCGTCCTCACTCATACATCACGCGAATAATTTGAATCTGAAACTAAAATTTAGATTCAAAATTTGAATCTAAATTTAAAAATAAATTCAAGATCATAATTTAAATTTAAAAATAAATTCAAGACCTGAATGTAAATTTTAAATTTATATATAAAACAGCAAGTCAATTTCAAATCTAAATTTGAATTTAAAATTGAAATTCACATTTTGAATTTGAATTTCAGAATTAAAATTTGAAATTAAATGTAAAACTTATTCAAGATCTAGATTTGATGGTAAAATTAAGTACAGAAACCCAATTTGAATTCAAAATTGAATTATAATTTAAAAATCAAATCCAAATATAAATTCAAATTTTAAATCCAAAATTAAATTTAATTTTGAAATCAAATTCAAAATTAGAATTTAATTTTGAGCGAATCTAAGATCCAATTTTAACTTGAAATTTTGAATTTTTTTAAAAAAATCTAACTTTAAATTTTGAAACTATTTATGGATAAAATTGTTATTTTACAACTTGTATCAAACTAATCTCAAAATAAGATTAGGGTAATACTGTGATGTGAGATAATGGAAAAAAAATATTTATGATACAACTCATTTCATTGGGAGTAGAGCTAATATGCTTTCGGAAGCATAACTAAGTTAGTGCTTTCAACTTTTTAGTCCTTGGATCAACCCTTTGATCATTTCTGATCTTTGAATTAATATTATTAATTCTAGAAATACCACTCAACCCTAGAGGACCACTATCATTCAACCTTATAAACCTTGATCTAAGGGTTAAAAGGTCGGAAACACCAACTCCTTTATACTTTCGATAGAACAGTAGCTCTACACTTTTCATATATATATATATATATATAAAATTGAGCTCTTATGCTTTTAAAAGTACCAAGTCATTGATGCTTGTAGGTTTTTGACCATTGGATTAAGAGATGTGCGGTTAGGATGATGTGGGCCCCCTAGGGTTGAGTGGGTGGTTGGTTGAATAGTATAATCTAATGGATGAAAATGATCCAAGGAGTAGATCTAACGGTAAAAAATTTACAAGCACCAAGTGCTTCGTACTTTTACAAGCACCATAGCCGGACTCTATATATATATATATATGATATTTTGATATTTTTAGGAATATTTGAGATATTTTTAAACTTTTGAGGGGTAGTAATAAAATTGTCCCTAAGCTATTTTATAAAGTTATGAGCTCAAGTCTCCAAAATTAGAAGTTCACCTATTGATTTGCAAAAGCGCTAAAGTTTCGGTGGATTTTGTGCATTTTTCACCAGAGTAAAAGTAAAATAAGGAGTCACCTGAAAGGAGATGTGGTTGTCCATGGGGTCGAGGCGGCCGGGGACGGCATCTGATGGGAGCCCGCCGTCCTTCCTCTGGACTAGGTGGATTCCAACACCATAGTTGAAGAGCCTATAAATATATAAATATATATATATATATATATATATATATTATATATATATATATATATATATATATATATATATATATCTGGTGTTAAAGAATATAAAGTAACAATTTTTCTCCAAAAACTCGCAAACAATGAACATCTATTGGACGTATACCGAAATAGTAACTCAACTTTAAAAAAATGATGTGATTTTACCTTATCTCATTAAACTTCACAAAAGTTTACTAAAACTTACTGTTTTCACAGAAATATACAATTAGAATATTTGTAATTAAAAAGATGGCCTTGTACAGGTTAGGCCATTTTTATATATATACATATATATTTACCAAATAAGAACCAAGAAGATTAATCAAGCAAGAACTAATGATGTGAAACAACTTATTATGCTAAATGCTCAAAAATACTTAATAACAGTATTTTCAATGTTACATAATTATTATATATTTATTGAGGCGTGCATAGGAATGTCAACGGGTGGGATTTGGGACAGGTTTTCAAAAACCCAAACCCGACCGCGACTATCCGACGGATTTTGAAAATCTATATCCAAACCAGAACCCGACCAAAATTCTGAAATCCGAACCCGAACCCAAACCCAATATTTTTCATTATAATATTTCAAAATATATTACATTAAATCTAAAATTTAAAATACAAATTCATATACATATATATATATATATATATATATATATATATATATATATATATATATATATATATATATATATATATATATATATGAATTTGTATTTTAAATTTTAGATTTTAATGTAATATATTTATATTTATATTACATTAAATCTAAAATTTAAAATACAAATTCATATATATATATATATATATATATATATATATATATATATATATATGGGTGGAAACGAGCCGAGCTCGAGCGAGCTTGCCTCAGCTCAAACTTGAAATTAATTTCAAGTCTAAATTTAGGCTCAAGCTCGGCTTGAAATTAATTCGAGCCGAGCTCGAGCGAGCCTAATTTCGAGTCAAGCCAGCTCGAGCCCTAAACGAACGAGCCCTAAACGAACGGCTTGAAATTCTTAACATCATGCAATCTATAGTTTAATTTTTATAAAACATTATCTAAAATTTGATACAAAAAGTCTAATAATTCAACATACAAAATAAATGCATGAAATATGATATTATAATATTAAAAAATTTTAGAAAAAGTGACGTTGCGAGCAAGTGGAAGAGAGAGAGAGAGAGTAATTAGAGTGGGATTTTGCTGGTTTGATTTTGTGGGCCAGCATATATGTCCAATAATCTAAACACTATAAACATATAATTAAAATATATAATACATATTATTATATATAATTAAAATATTATATATATATATATATATATATATATATATATATATATATATATATAGGGTCCGGCTACTATACTCTTATGAGTATAATCGCATTCGTACTCATAAGTTTTTCTCGATGATGGAGCTTTCGAATCGACGATCCATACCGTTAAATATTATCTAGAGCATTTAAAACTTCTAAAAAATTAAATTTCATAATTTTTTGACATCATTTGCCCAAATGAATCAAAATTGATCAAAAGATCTCAAAGTAGACAATTTTGAACGGCCGGTATGGGATACTTGCTCGTTTTAAAATGTAAAAGAATCGGAATCTGTTGAATTTTTGATAGAAAATTTTATTTACTATGTAGATAAAAAGATCAATAATCGGATCTTAAATTGAAGAATCTGATCATCCATTTTTAGGACGTCGTTCAATTTTGACTGTTCATTTTATGCCCACTTGATGGACTTTATAACGATTTCGAAAAATTACGAAATTTATTTTCTAGAAGTTTTAAATACTTTAGATCATATTTAACGGTGTGGATCGTCGATTCGGAAGCTCCATCATCGAAAACGACTTATGAGTACGAAGGGTCCTATACTCATAAGAGAGTATAGTAGCCCTACCCTATATTATATATATATATATATATATATATATATATATATATATATATATATATATATAAATATATATATATATATATATATATTATGAGTGGTGCTACCCGTACACCCGTAAAGGGGGTGCATAGGATACACCCACCCATTCAAAGGTGTGTGAGACTCCGGTAGTCCTATATATAAGATAATATAATAGGATTAAACTTTTAACCCCGCTTAAGCATTTTGGGTGGTGGCTAGGCCCAAGATAACTGTGATACCCCAGGTAGTCCTATATATATAAGATATAATAGGGCTAAATTCTTAATCCGGTTTAAGCATTTTGGGCGGTGGTAGGCCCAAGAGGTTAAGAGAGTTAAGCGTGCTAGGACGGGAATAGTCCTAGGATGGGTGACCCCCTGTAAAGTTGGGGCGTCACAGTTGATATCAGAGTCAATTACCAGCCGAAAATGTGAGATGAGTCTCGACTGAGCAGGATTATACAGCAGGAAGAGCGAGGCTCTAATGCTGTTGGTTGTTGTGGGTGGAGCGCGGCTCACCACAAGGTCGATTTTGGCTAGCGAGACGAGTCTCACATCGCCTGGTACTTGTGAGTCTGAACTTGACGAGAACGTCAGGGCTTAAAGGGGGGAAGAATGTGAGACTCCAAATAGTCCTATATATAAGATATAATATGATTAAACTCTTAACCCGGCTTAAGCATTTTGGGTGGTGGCTAGGCCCAAGAAGTTAAGAGAGTTAAGCGTGCTAGGATGGAAATAGTCTGTGAACCTCTGAAAAGTTGGGGCGTCACAGGTTAAGAGAGTTAAGCGTGCTAGAACGGGGGTAGTCCTAGGATGGGTGACCCCCTGAAAAGTTGGGGTGACTCGGTTGGTATCAGAGCCAATTACCAGCCGGAAGTGTGAGATGAGTCTCTGCTGAGCCAGAATTATACAGCGAGGAGAGCGAGGTTCTCATGCTGTTGACCGTTGTGGGTAGAGCGCTGCTCAACACAAGGTCGGTTTAGGCTAGCGAGACGAGTCTCACATCGCCTCTCACATCGCCTGGTACTTGTGAGTCTGAACTTGACGAGAACGTCAGGGCTTAAAGGGGGGAAGAATGTGATACCCCAGGTAGTCATATATATAAAAAATAATAGGGCTAAACTCTTAACCCAGCTTAAGCATTATGGGTGGTGGCTAGGCCCAAGAGGTTGAGAGAGTTAAGCGTGCTAGGACGGGAGTAGTCCTAGGATGGGTGACCCCCTAAGAAGTTGGGGCGTCACAGGGTGGGTGGGCTTTTACTTGTCACATCAATGTGACAGGCAAAAGCCCACCACCCTAGGATGCACGGGTGTATTTCATACACCCCCCCTAAGGATGTATGGATAGACTTTTTCTTATTTTATATATAATTATATATATATATTTATACAAAAATTTAATATATATAAATATATTCTAATTATGGTGCTTCTGAAAGCATAAAAGAATTGGTGGTTCCAAGATTTTAACTCTTGGATCAACCCCTTTGATCATTTCTAATCCTTGAATTAATATTATTTTCCTAAAGGGACCACTAAACCCTAGGGGGAACCACTATCATCCCAACCGTACAGTTCTGGATCCAAGGGTTAAAAAGTCATAAGCATCAAGTCATTTATACTTCCGAAAGTATAGTAGTTATACTATATATATATATATATTTAATATATATATATATATATATATTTTAATTATATATTTATATATTTTGTATATATATATATATATATATATATTATATTATATTTATTATATATATATATTTATATTATATATATATATATTATATATATATATATTTATATTATATAATATATATATTATATGTTATATATATATATATATATATATATATATATATATATGTTGTTATTATATATAATATATATATTATATTTATTGTTATATTTATATAAATTTATATATATATATATATAATATTATATATATATATATATATATATATATAATATATATATATATATATAATATATATATATATATATATAAGTAGGTCTTGTGTGCTATTAGGAGCACGGAGGCCTCTATGCTCCTAAGCCGTTTTCAATGATGTAACTTTCGAATCGACGATCGGCTCCGTTAGACTTGATCTAGCGTATTTGAACTATCTAGAAAATAAATTGTGTTTTTTCGATATCATTTTCCTATTGATCGAAAGGACTCAAAATTAACGGTTGAAAATAAAAATCTCACCAAAAGTAATGATGTAGCACTAAAATTTTCAATCAGAGATATTGATCTTGTTGTAGATAGTTGTGAGAGCTTTGTGTTTAGCGTCGACTTGGTGGACCTTGACCCTGTGAGTCTTTCGTAGGTCCTGTCGCGATTCCCGAGAGCCGTCGGTGTTAGACTTGATCTTTCGACAGGTGGGTACTTCGATCCGGAGTCGGTTCAGTGGATACGGTGAAAATTTTTTTTTTTGTTTTTTTTTTTATTGTTCTCTTGCATTTCAGTTATTAGTTCATTTTTTGACTTTTTTTTGACTCTACTTATGTTGCTTGGATAGTTTGAGTAGTTGTGGTTTGCATGATTATTGAGTTGACCTTTGGTCGGTGGTGATTAATTTTGTTTTTCCGAGCGATTCGTTGTGGTTTATCAGTTGCTTTTCGTTGTCGTTCTGTTTTTTTTTGAGCATTCGCATCGATCGTCACAAATAGCATTCACGTACACCAGCGGTTGATCCATCGCCTTGTTCTTTTGGTTGAAAAGGGTCGTTGAGTTTTGGTTCCGACCCGTGAGCCTTTTTTTTGTTTTGCGTTTTTTTTTTGAGGTGCCGAGAGATGAGCATTTGTTGTGACAGTGCCAGGGATACGTTTTTGTGGTTTTATAGATTGGGTTTACTTTTTGGCTATCTTTTGATTTATTTTAGTTGCTTACAGTTGCATTTTTATTTCAGTTGTATGTTTTTGTTTTCATACTTATTTGTGCTACTGTATACTTTATCTAGCTTTTTTTTGACCCTTTTGCCGGTGTGTTTTACGGTTTTTTTTTCGTCGGCTTGCGGTACACACTGGGAGGGGAGACATGTTTACATGTTCTCAACCCCCCCATTGTTTTTTTTGTTTTCAGGTGAGCAGGTGGGTGGTGAGTGTCGGGATGCTGCGAGGCACGCCTAGATAGTTTTCTAGAGTTTTCCGACTTGTGAGGCTATTTCCCCCAGTTTTTTTGGGTTATTTTTACTCTTAGGTTCTATTAGATGTGATTGTGGTTCAGTTACCTTTTGGATTTATCTAGCATGCTTATGTTTTGTGGATTTATTTAGTATTCATATGTGATTATCTTGCATTTAAATTTGTGGTTTTTAGTTTTTTCCATGTGAGGTTATTTCTATCATTGATTGGCTTTTTTTGTTTGTTTTGTTTTTTGGGGTAGCGCTTTAAAATAAAGGTTTTTTTGTGGGGGGGGTTTTCAAATAGATTTTTGTTTTTTTTGTGTGTGTTTTTTGTGTTTTGTTTTTTTTCTTGTTGTTTGACATTAGGGTGTGTAAAGCTTATTGGGAAGCAGTTTTTGACTGTTGCTTGTGCATCGCATCATCTTTCGCCAAAGGACCTGGATTCATACAGGTTTAAGGACGATTAGCTGTATGAATCATGTTTGTGATTGATTGTTGTGTGGTGGATGAATGGTGGTTGTGATTTTGTTTTTTTTTGTTTGTGTTTTGTCCATGTGTACGACAGTGTACGCCGTGCAAAATACAGGGGTTTTTGTTTGTATTTGTGGCGGGTCTGTACGTGGCACGGTTTTAGGCTTTCAAAAAAAAAAAAAAATTTGGTTTTGGGTTTTTTTTTATAGTTAGCCCGGGTCTGTACGTGGCACGGGCTAGGCTTTCAAAAATTTTGATAAATAATTTTCTATCAAAATTTTATCTGATTTGAATACTTCTACACCGTTAAACTTGCAAACGGCTTACATCAACCATTACAAATTGTTTATTTTGAATCCTTTCGATCACTAGGTAAATGATATCGAAAATTCGTAAAAATTATTTGCTAAATACTTCAAATTTTTTTTTTAGATCAAGTTAACGGAGCCGATCGTCGATTGAAAAGTCTCAATCATCGAATTTTTTGTTAGGAGGAGCACGGAGGCCTTTTTGCTCCTAATAGCACACAAGTTCCTACTTCTCTTCTCTCTTCTCTCTCTATATATTATGTTATATTTTTATAGAGCTACTATGCTATCGGAAGTTTTCCGTGCTTCCAACTCGTTTTTGGATGTTGGGACTTTCGAATGGGTTTTATCGGCTCCGTTTTTTTTGTTATCTAGAGTATTTGAAGTACCTAGAAAATAAATTTCGTTTTTTTTCGATATCATTTGTTAGTAATCGTGTTGGGGCTCAAAATCAACGGCTGAAAAAAAAATCTTGAAAAATATGATGACATGACACTAAAATTTTAGATCAAAGATATTGATGTTTTTTTATATGGTATAAAAAATTTTCTATCAAACCTTCACGTGATTTTTTTTATTTCTTTTATTGTTGTTTACGGCTCGCTATTTGACCATTAAAATTATTGATTTTTGAGCTCCTTTGATCGCTAGGCAAATAATATCGAAAAACTACGAAATTTATTTTCTGGGGTACTTCAAATACTTTAGATCAAGTCTAACGGAGGATCGTCGTTTTTCGTTCCCAACATCGAAAACGAGTTGGAAGCACGGAGGGCTTCGTGCTTCCGATATTTTTTTATGAAAATCTACTCTCTTCTATATATATATGGTTTTATATATTTTTATATATATATATATATATATATTATATATATTTATATTGAAGTTGAGTTTGAGCTGGGTACTTGATAAATATTTTTTTTGTTTTTTGCTATTAATTATTTTTTTTTTTTTTTAGATCTACACTTTAATCAATTTTACCATTTAGATTTTTTTATTCAACCAACCAACAACCCACTAAAATTTTTAGGAGGACCACCACTAAATCCTAGGGGACCATTATCATTCTAAATTTTTATTTTTTTTTTTTTTTTTTTAAGGGTTAAATTATGGTTCGATTAATTTTGTTTTATTGATTTTTTTATCATCAATAGTATTCCAGCCCAATTTGATATTATTATTTATATTTTTTCGAGCCTTTCGAGACTAATTCGAGCGAGGCCAGTAATTTTCATTTTTTTGGCTTGAAATAAATTGAGCTTTTTTTATGTTCAAGTGCTTTTTTTTTTTCGGAGCTCGGGATGAAGCGAGCTCGGGATGTTTGGCGAGCCGGCTCGCTCATTTATTTTTTAGGTTTTTAGTCCTGTGTGCTATTAGGAGCACGGAGGCCTCCGTGCTCCTAAGCCGTTTTCGATGATGGGACTTCCGAATCGACGATCGGCTTCGTTAGACTTGATCTAGCATATATGAACTATCTAGAAAATAAATTTTGCGGTTTCTCGAAATCATTTACCTAATAATAGAAAGGACTCAAAATCAACGGTTGAAAATAAAAATCTCACAAAAAATTATGATGTAGTACTAAAATTCTCGATCAGAGATATTGATCTTATTTTAGATAGTATAAATAATTTTCTATCAAAATTTCATTTGATTTAAATACTTTTACACCGTTAAACTTGCAAACGGATACATCAACCACTAAAAATTATTGATTTTGAATCATTTCGATCACTGGGTAAATGATATTGAAAATTCGCAAAAAATATTTTCTAAATACTTCAAATACGCTAGATCAAGTCTAACGGAGCCGATCGTCGATTCGAAAGTCCCATCATCGAAAACGGCTTAGGAGCACGGAGGCCTCCGTGCTCCTAATAGCACACAAGACCTACTCTATACATATACATACATATATATATGTATATTATATATAAATATATATAATTATTATATATACATATATATGTTTATAATACATTATATGTATATACATATATATGTATATATACATATATATTATTTATGTTTTATATATTTTTATATACATATATTTGTATATATATATATATAATATATATAGTAGAGCTACTATGCTATCGGAAGCACGAAGCCCTCCGTGCTTCCAACTCGTTTTCGATGTTGGGAGTTTCGAATCGACGATCGGCTTATTTTAGACTTGATCTAGAGTATTTGAAGTACCTAGTTTTTAAATTTCGTAGTTTTTCGATATTATTTGCCTAGCGATCAAAGGAGCTCAAAAATCAATAATTTTAAATCGTCATAGCGATCCGTTTGCAAGTTTAATGTAGAAATATCCAAATTTTGAAAGTTTGATAGAAAATTTTTTTAAAGGTTTTGTATATAAAACAAGATCAATATCTTTGATCTAAATTTTTAGTGTCATGTCATCATATTTTTCAAGATTTTTATTTTTTTTTTTTTTGATTTGAGATTTTTTTCGATTACTAGGCAAATGATATCGAAAAATCATGAATTTTATTTTTAGGTACTTCAAATACTCTAGATCAAGTCTTGGGAGCCGATCGTCGATTCAAAAGTCCCAACATTTTTTTTTTTTTTTTGGAAGCACGGAATTTTCCGTTTTTTTTAATTTCCGATAGCATAGTTTACTCTTTTATATATATATTTTTTTATATATATATATGACCCCTCTCGCCACATTTTTATTTTGCACACATATCAGCCTCGAGCCGCTGAATTTTCCTTGGGCCGCTCCATGATCGGACGAGATGGGTTGCTCCTCTGTGAAGTTTCGGCCAACAAGGCCTCTTTGTAGGTTTTTGGTTTGTTGGTATTTTTTTAGATGAAGAAATTGGGGAAGAAGAAGGAGATGATGGAGCCCTAGAACTAAAGTATTTTCGTACCCAGACCTTTTTAATAGCTTTTTGTTGATTACTCCGGCGAGGAACCCAAGTACCTCGTGCCCGGACGCCGCCATTTCCCCACCTCGGGAGTCGTCCCTCTCTCTCACACATCGTGCTGCGGATTTCCTAATGCTTCCTTTAGTTAAAAATGGGAACCAAAATGTGGATCTGAAACACTTCTATTCTAACTAGCCCGATTTCAACTTCGTAAATCTCTCAATTTCTCTCTCTTGTGTGTGCTCAAAACAATTAGAGTAATAATATGCAGAATTAAAGAGCAAACATTAAACGAACAGAGAGACACAAGATTTTTTGTTTCTGTCTTTTGTTGAATCTTTTTCACGGCTCGATAGAGAATTTGATAAGCCAATGATTTTTTTCCGTGTTTCAGAATACGGTTAACCAACATGTTAACTAATCGATTACGATAAATTGGATCGGATTTAGCAGTTTTTTCTTCTGCGACGTGACATGAGCGTGAAAGAGGTTCAAGAATCCGTTTTCTTTTTTTTTTCATTTTAGCTAAAAACGAATCACTTATTTTTGCTTTTTAACCCCACCATATTGTAGGGTGGATATCGAAAGATATGAAAGATCTCCCTCCAAGCCGTACATACGACTTTCATCGAATACGGCTTTCCACAGAATTCTATATGTATCTATGAGATCGAGTATGGAATTCTGTTTACTCACTTGTTATTGAGTATCTGTTTCCCTCCTTTTCCTGCTAGGATTGGAAATCCTGTATTTTACATATCCATACGATCGAGTCCTTAGGTTTCCGAAATAGTGTAATGTAAAAAGAAGTGCTTCGAATCATTGCTATTTGACTCGGACCTGTTCTGAAAAAGTCGAGGTATTTCGAATTGTTTGTTGACACGGACAAAGTAAGGGAAAACCAAGCATTGGTGCTATCGAGTTTTTCGCCGTTAGATCTGCCCCTTTGACCATTTCTACCTGTTAGATCGTACTATTCATCCAACCACCCACTCAACCGGGGACTACTATTATCCTAACTAGGGACGACTATCATCGTAGCCGCACATTCCTTCATCCAAGGACAGAAAACCTAATGGCACCAAGCGCTTGGTACTATTAATAGTATAGTAGCCTAATTTTATATATATATATATATGTATGTATGTATATATACATGTATGTATGTATGTATATATACATGTATGTATGTATGTATATATATACATGTATGTATGTATGTATATATACAATATATGTATGTATGTGTATATATACAATATATGTATGTATGTGTATATATACAATATATGTATGTATGTATATATATACATGTATGTATGTATATATATATACATACATATATTTATATATGTATTTTGTATATATATACATACATATATATATATATGTATGTATATATATATATATATACATACATATATATAGTTGAACTGGAATGCCATCAGTAGCAAACGGACTTCGTTGCCACTCATTTATTTTCGATGATGGAGCCTCCAAATCGATGATCGGCACCGTTGAACATGATCTATACCACTTAAAGTATCCAAAAATTAAATTTCATTACTTTTTCAATATTGTTCTCTTGTCCATCAAGGGGACACAAAAATAAACGGCTAAAAATAAATGTCTTTTTAAAAGTGATGATAGGAGTCTTGTAATCAAAATCAAAAGTATGGATCTTGTTTTAAATAGTTTAAAAACTTTTCTAACTAAAATTCAGTTGATTCAGATATTTTACGCTGTTAAAGAGAAAACGTCTCATATTGATCATGAAAATTATTAATTTTGAAACTCCTTGATCATTAGGCCAATGATGTCTAAAAAAATTAAAATTTAATTTCTAGATACTTCAAGTGGTATAGATCATGTTCAACAGTGCCGATCGTCGATTTGGAGGCTCAATCATCGAAAATAAATGGGTGGCAACATAGCTCATTTGCTAATGATAGCATTACAGCTCAACTCTCTATATATATATAATGTAAAATTAATTTGGGTTCGCGTCGGATTCATTTCAGGTTCGGGTTCGAGTTGGGTACAGTCAAAATTCATACCCGAATTCATATCCGTCGGATTTTTATTTTTGATATTCACATCCGAAACTATATCCGTTTAGTATCAGATAAATTCGTTCCGTTCGGGTTCACGTTTGGATAAAATTTCGGGTATCCGTATCTATTGACATCCGTAGGCATGCATAACAGACTCTTTATGACTCGAAATTTTGACTTGAGTTAATTTGAAGGTATAAACGTATGTTTTGATGCTAGATATCCAATCAATTTCTCTGAATTTAACGTACCAAAGAATAATAATATTTTTGATATTTTATATCAACAGGGAGAATTAAAGTACATATAAGAGAGAGATGAGTTGGGAATATAATATGAGAAATGCAAAGATTTTTGGTTGTAGTCTCTGCTAGTCATCAAGTGGGTTTAATAAACCCTTCTTGATTTTTAGTTAAGCTGCGTTTGGTTCGGGTATAAATAAGAACTGCTTATTACAAGAATAGATACAAATTCATGTATAAGCAGGAACAAGATCAATTTTACGTTTGGAAGAAAATTGGATTGTTCCTGAGAATAAGATAAAAAATATTTGGATGATTAGATTGGAACAAGAGGAATAAGAATTATACTTTTAAATTAAAATTATTTTATCTAATTAATTACCATCAAAATATTAATTAAAAATAATTTAATAAATTAATAAATTTATTAGCTATGAATATTATATAAGATAAATAAAAATATATTAATTAATTAATTAAATATAAAAAATAATTTAACTTTTTAATTAGTTAGTAAATTATTTTAGTTAGATAACTAGTAAAAAAAATTATTTAGATGAATAAAAATATTTAATGATTGATCAATATAAATATTAGTTTGTAGATAAACATATTAAATTATTAATATTAATTAGCTAATTAATTATTTTATTATTTAAGCAATGGATAATAATTTAAATATATTAATTAGATTAATTAATGATTTAATATCATAATTAAACTTAAATTTAGATTTTAATTAACTTTGTTCCCACTTGAAAATAAGCTTGTTCTAGAAAAATAGTGGAACAACTGTTCTAGAAAAATAGTGGAACAACTGTTCGAGCTTTATACCGGATTATACCAGCTGCTTATTTTCGGAACCTAAGAGCTATTGTTCTTGAATACGAAAATTCTCGTTTAGGAATATAGGGGGAAACAATGACTTATTCCCTCTTTGTTTCCGAACCAAAGACTGAAGGCGGATAAGACTAATACAGAAAAAGTAGGATTCGGATGGGATGGTTGCAGAGAACAATCCATTTTGTGTTGTAGAGCCAGCAATGCTCATGTAATGTATAAAAGTTGCCAGGCTTGCAACCCAATACGAGTAGTAATCCTACAACTTGGAGATCTAAACGTGAAGTTTACTACAGTAGTCGTATCACACTTTTTTTTTCGGTTCGAATAAATATCAAGATTAATGGTTGGCCTAATTACGTAGGCCCTCAGATGAGAAATTGTAAAGTTATGATCTTTCTTTAGTTGCACACTATGGAATTGTTTGGTTGCAAGTTATAAGTACAACTGCACTGTAGTTATAATTATTACATATAAATTTAAATTTAGTATTTGATTTTATGCATTTGAATTCACCGGCTGTAGCTGGAGTTATATGAGAAAATCTAACTGTAGCAGTTAAAGTTACACCCCAATTGATCGCAGTTCTAAATGTAGGAGTTGGATAGCGTGACTTTAGTTTTAAACAAAATATAAAACTTATCTCCCTAATAATTTTTCAAATAAATTTTTTTCTTTTCTACATAAGTAATTCCCCACCACAAATATAAAATTATTAATTTTAAAAGTGTATTTCTCAATTATGTGCATCCAAATAAATCATTTATAGTTATAATAATTTCTAATAAATCCAGTCAAACAACATATATGTAACTATAACTTATATTTTTACCCGCATGTATTTTTAACCACACAGTATTCTAATTATATTCAACCAAACGACTCCTTACAGGTATTAATTTGGTTTGTCAGAAAAGCGTGAAAAAAAAAAGTTCAAATTTTTTTTTTAGATTTTTCAGTTTTTCGTCCGTTTGGTTTCAAGAAAACCTAGCTTTTAAAAAAAAATATTATTTTTCAAATTTCATAACAAATTAATATTTTTGTTTTTAATTTTTTTTAAGAAAAATAAAAATGCCAGTTTTTCATAAAATTTGAAAAGAAACTTTTTTTTAAAAAAAATCAGTTTAACGGACGGAAAATTAAAAAATATAATAAACTTTATTTTTTCCGAAAAATTCTTTTTCATGCTTTTCCGAGGAACCAAACAGCCTCTCAGCATTTCTCAAAAAAAAAAAAAAAAAAAAAAAAAAAAAAAATATATATATATATTATATTATATATATATATATATATATATATATATATATATATATATATATATATAGCTTGACATATATTACAGCACATACCAGGCGCCGTCAAAGTGAAGGGAAGGAGGGCGGTGGATGAGGACGAAGCCGAGGACGTTGGCGTAGAAGTCGACGGAGGCCTGGACGGAGCGGCAGAGCCTGGAGACGTGGTTGAGCGCCATGAGCGGCATCGGCGGCGCGTTCTCGTACTTCTCAGGAGCTGCCGCACGCGCCGCGTCTTCGTCGAGATCGTTCTTGTTCTTCCCTTCCCGCTCCCGCTCCTGCTGCTGCTGCTGCCTCGGCTCCGCCCTCTCGCTTTCTATTACGTATTCCTCTTTTCGCTCTCCCATGTTTCGATCGATTTGGTACAGTCCCTATCAATGTACACGTCTAGCTACGGTAATATTATTATCTCATATGTATGTTGTCGAGACGCCGCTGAAGAAACAGAAATAGCAGAGAACGCGTGTTGGCGCTTGCACGGTTAGCCCACACGTGTGTAGGGTTGCATGAAAAGTGAGTTACATGCCGTGTTTTAACAATGCCACGTTTGCGCTTCGGTCGTGTAAATTGTTTGAATTAGTCTTAGCTCGTGTCTCAAAAAAATTAAAATTATATAAAAATTGGTTCTATGAAAAGGAGTTAACAAACAATATTGATTATATTTAATGTGAGATTCTAGATAATTTTATGTATAAGATATAATAGGACTAAAATTTTTAATCCGGTTATAATATTTTGGGCTGTGATTAGGCTCAAAAAATTAAGAGAATTAAGCGTGTTAGGACTAGAGTAATCCTAGGACGACAAATTAATTATTAAATAAATTTTGGCAGTCAAATGCTCGACAACGAAATACTCTACAAATTAGTAAATGAAGTAATTTAAGCAAAATTATTTCAGAAAAATAAATTTCGTACTAAACTTAGCCAAACGCTCTACGGTTTTAATCAAAATTAATTCTTCACGCCAAAATTAATTCTTCAGAAATCACTTTTTAATAACTATGTCAAACACTCCCTATATATCATACATACGAGCAAAGCTAATTGTACTCACAAAAAATAGATACAAATTTTACATTTTCTTCATCCAAATAACTTATCTATATCCTTGAAGAAAGATTTACATCCAACTTTTTAGTATATAAATAGCAATTCCTCTCAAGCAATACTGCTTTTAAATTTATAAACTAGATATAAATCTTACACTTAAATCTTTCAAAGGTCCAAATTTTATTCAGTCTTCTCAACTCCTAATAGTAAAAATTCAAAAAAAAAAAATTCAAACCCTTGAATGACGGGCTGTAAAATATATACAGTCTAATATAGTGCACATGTAGCATTTTTATTTTTCCATTTATATATATATATATATATATATATATATTATAGAATGGAAAAGAGTTTGAAATTTTTCTCCTTTCATTTTGAAGTTTTATTTTTTCTTTAATGTTTCAAGTTACACATAATAATATAGCTTAAAGTATAGGAAAAGATATATCACTGATAAAATATATCATAATTATAGTTGCATTATTTGTGGAGATTTTTTTAAGTTCTAACAAATGTCTAGGCACGAAGCTTTCTGCATTCATTTCATCTTTCGTTTTTTTTTGAGAGAAAGGTAGCACGCTACCCGCTTCGTTTATTCCTTTTAGAAATAAACTTAGCTGAAAATGTGAATCAACTAGGATTCGAACTCGAGACCTCGAGTACCAACCACCAAGCCCTTTGCCACTTGCGCTAGGGAGGGTCGGTTCATTTCATCTTTCGTTGGGTTAAAAATATTATAAATTTAAGTCAACTATCAAAAAATTATAATGTAAATATATAAATCTTCTAAATATCATAGAATATATTTAATAAACTAAATTTAAATTTTCAGCCATAACAAAGTTGAGTATTAGAAGTGTGGAATATGGTGCACTAGGTGAATGTACTGGACTAGCTTGAGAATTGATTTTTGGTATGCACACCTCTTGAATGCCATAAGACTTATTTGGATAATTAAATTCTGATTTGTTGTCTTATATGATTTAGTTTTAGAGAGCAATGCATAATATACGTACCGTGTGTAGTACAAACTTTTATAAAAATTCAAATTAAATTTTAAATATTCTATATTTTCGTTTTAATATTATGGTGTGTATATATATAGAATTGAGCTCCTATGCTTTAAAAAGTACCAAGTCATTGGTGCTTATAGCTTTTCGGCCCTTAGATTAAGGGATGTGCGGTTAGGATGATAGTTGTGAGAATTCTGATTTATATATTGTTTCCTTTGATCTGCGAATTTGAATTCTGTGTCTCTCACCCCTGTTACTGTGCATCTGAGCTGTATGAGTATAGATATACTTATATTAGTGTGTATAGGTGCATATATATAGTATATATAGTGTATTATATGTATTTATGATTTTTGGATTTTTTGGTTGCAGAGAGTGTACGGCTTAACGGCGCAATCCGGAGTCCGATCCTGACGATCCAAAATGGTAGATTCGATGTCTCGGCAGTGCTAAGCGCAATGGCATGATCCGTGTCGACATGCGACGGACGGATTGAAAGTTATCGCATGTTCTTCGCTGAGGGGTCGAATTGTACATTTATTGTTTCGCGATCTGGACCCCGTTTTCGCACTGTTTCGCGTGAGTTCGAATGTGGATGGGTGTCTGGGCTTTTGTACCTGCTGTGGGGGACCCAGGGGTGATTTGTGGGGTTTGAGGGGCTTTTGTGCAATTGTGCTAAGTGTTTATGTTGGCGTGTGTGTGTGTGAGTAGTGGTTGAACCACTCTCTCTCTCTCTCTCTCTCTCTCTCTCTCTCTCTCTCTCTCTCTCTCTCTCTCTCTCTCTCTCTCTCTCTCTCTCTCTTTCCCTCTCTCTCTTTCTTCCTCAGCCACCCCAGCTGCGAGCCACCTCTCCCCCTGCCCCTTAGCATCCTCCCCGAGCTCCTCCGGCCGCCGCCGACCACCCCTGGCCGGCGCTGCCCCCCCGGCCATCTCTTTCTTCTTCTTCTTCTTCTTCATCTCCTTCCCTGCGGTGTGCACCCAGGGGGAGGGGGGACCCACGCCGGAGCTCCCCCGAGGTGGCACGACCGTCGGCGCCGTCGCCGTGCAGCCGGGAGCCGCCGCCAAGCTGCTGCAGCCACTGCTTGGGCAGCAGCTGGCCGAGCCTTGTGAGCCCAGGCCGCCGCCGCCTCCCGCAGCCTTGGAAGGTGAGCATCGCCCCCCCGTGACCTCCGGCGCCGCCCCCTGCCTCCCCGGCCGCCGCCGTGCCGCTGGAGCGCCGCCGCAAGCCTCGGTTGGACTGCTAGGGCAGCCGCGGCCGAGCCTGCTCCGCCGCCGCCACCCGCCGTCTTTTTTGTCGCGGTCACCGGCAGGACGACATCCGGCGACCCCCCTCTTGCCGGTGCTCGCGTCGTCGTCGGCGGCCGTCGCCGCCCGTTGCCGCGCCGCCGTGCCCTAGCCAACCCGAGGGCTACCGGTTTCCCCGCGCCGCCGCCGCCGCTTCCCGCCGCCGGCTGAGGTGAGCCCCCTCTTCCTTGCCACCTCCTCTGCCGATCCTGGCCGCCGCTGGCCTTGCATGCCGGCCGGCAGCCGACCGGAGCTCGTTGCTCCGGCCGGGGTCTTGTTTTGATGGATTTTGGCCGCGCAAGATTATTTGAGCTCCCAGTTGCTTTCCGAAGTCCGGAAAGGTGAGCACGATGATCGCGGCGACGCGCTGATCATCATGCTCACCTTAGATGTGGTTTTGGTTGAGCCGTTTCGTCGTTCGGCCTTTGTCGAGCTATGTTATTGTATTTTTTACTATTTTTATGCAATTGCTAAGCTTGCGACTTGTCCTGTCGCAGTGGGGCTGTAAGCACGGTCTCCGTGACATCGTTACCTATCCGCTGGTGCTTGCGGAAGGTCGTGCGGATGTACGGATTGCTCGAACGGCTTTGTTTTATGCTTGTATGTATTTGTGGCTTGTTTTGGGATTTCTGTGTTTGTGGCAGCGTTGCGACGCTGTGGGCAGCAAGGGGATGGTCTTTGGGGCCCTATGGACTGGTTGTCCAACCCCTTCGCCCTTCGTGGAGTTTCGGATCCATTTCCAAACACGTTATTCGATGAAATAATCGGCGAAACGCGTGTTTTTGGTCGCGCGACTCACTTGCTATTTTTGCAAGTGACTTGGCTTCATCTTTTAGCCTTTTTGGCTGTTCCTCATCGCTGTCCCGAAGTTCTGAGGACAGCGGATGAGTGACGATGGGTTCCGGTGTCAAATCGGCACTTTTCGGGAACCCGGGAAGCCGTTTCGGGTGCGTTTGTGTTCGTGGCACCCCGAGCTTGTGCTCGCTGTTCCGCCACCTTGTTGTGTGTGTTTGGGGGACAGCGGAGGACTTGATTGGCTGTAGGTACCCCTCTGGGACTTTGTGTGGTTTCGGGATCGTCCCGGTGGGTTTTCCGGGCGATCCGTCGATTCGGGATTGTGTGAGCTTGGTGTTTAGCGTCGACTTGGTGGACCTTGACCGTGTGAGTCTTTCGTAGGTCCTGTCGCGTTTCCCGAGAGCCGTCGGAGTTAGGCTTGACCGTTTCTACAGGTGGGTACTTCGATCCGGAGTCGGTTCAGTGGACTACGGTGATATCTTTCTATCCCTTCTCTTGCATTTCAGTTATTAGTTCACTTGACTCCCGTTGACTCTACTTATGTGTGCTTGGATAGTAGAGTAGTTGTGGTTTGCATGATTATTGAGACGACCCAGTTGGTCGGCAGTGATCGCCTGTTGTTCCGTGCGATCCTCGTGGTAGTTTACCAGTTGCTTCACGGCTCGTTGCCGTTTTGTGGATTGAGCATTAGCATTGATCGTCACATCTCTTCTAGCACTTCACGTACACCAGCGGTCTGATCCACCGCCTAGGGGTGTTCTTTTCCGGAAAAGGGTCGTTGAGTTTGTTCCGACCCGTGAGCCTTGACGCAGTGCGTCCAGAAGGTTTATGTGCCGAGTGTTGAGCAGGTGACAGTGCCAGGGATACGTCCCGGTGGCTATGGGTTGGGTTTACCTTGTGGTTATCTCCATTGATGCATACACTAATTGATTACAGTAGCATAGTTGTTCAGTTATATGTTGGCCTCATATTTACTTGTGCTACTGTTTACCTTATCTACCTATCTGTTGACCCTCGTGCCGGTGTGTACACCTCGCCTTCGTCGGCTTGCGGTACCCACTGGGAGGGAAGACATGTTTACATGTTCTCACCCCCGCCCTCGTTGTTGTTTTCAGGTGAGCAGGGTGGTGGGAGTCGGGACGCAGCGAGACACGCATAGATAGTGTGCTAGAGGTTCTAACCTGTGAGGCTTCTCCCCCAGATTTTTGGTTATTATCCTATCCCTTGATAGTTGGTTAGTTGTTGATGAGGTTCAGTTACATTTTGGATGTTTGTATTGAATGCTTATCTTTTGTGGTTTTGGTTTAGTTCCTATGAGTTGATTGCATGCTTAGACTCTTGGTTGAGTATTCTTCTAGGTCTTTCATTTATCGCATACTTTGATTTTCTACCCCTCGTGGTAGCGTTTTCAAAAGAAAGGTTCTCGTGTGGGGAATGGTTTTCAAAGGGTTTAAATGATTGGATCTAGGATTTCAAAGAAAGCTTCTGGGTAAGGAGCAGATTTATAGAATGATTGTTGTTTGTGCATCGCATCATCCTTCGCTTAAGGACTTGCTTAGATTCATACTGGTTTAAGGACGGTTAGCTGTATGAATTATGTTTGTTGTTGTTCTTGTTGGGTGTAATGAATGAGTAGTGATTGTGATCCTGTCATTGTTGTTTTGTACGCCGTGCAAATACAGGGGAGGCTCTGTCCGTGTGTACAGTGGTCCCTGTATTTGTGGCGGGTCTGTAAGTGGCGCGGGCTAGGCTTTCAAAAAAAAATTGGCACGTATTTTCGCTTCTAAAACTAGCTTGGGGCGTGACAGATTGAGATGGTATCAGAGAGTAAAGGATACAAACACTTATTCATTCATAAACTTGTAACTGAACCATTGGTTAGGCTGACCCTTAGGAAGACCTAAGATGTGTAGGCGCGAGAGTTCGAGGGGTTTGTTTTTGGCAGGTCGTTTGTTGGGTGTTGCCGACCCTCTTTCCTCTTACGCGGTTTCTGTGTTGCAGATGGCTCGTGGTCGTGGTAGACCTCCCCGTCCTGGTCGTGGTGGTGGGCGTGCACCTGCGGAGCCGTCTGCTGGTGTTCAGACGCGGGCTACTGCGGCTGGTTCGAGTGAGGAGCCGGCAGGAGGCGCGCAGCCCGGTCCTGACCGTACCCTGCAGCTTGATGCTGACATGGCCGAGGTGAGGGGTCAGCTGACGGCCCTCTCCGGCATGTTTCAGCAGTTCATGCAGTAGCAGGCTACGGCGACTGCCGCTCCAGCCCCTTCTCCTCCTCCGCCGAGTGCCCCGACGACCGCAGACCCTCCGGTGGCACCCGCACCGTGTGTGACCACGACAGCGACGACGGCAGCGACTACGTCGGCTGTGCCGAGTGGGTTCGCCGACCCCGCGGTTGGGGTAGTGCCCACATCCGGGCACGTTTGGCGAAGTTTCGGAGATTTGATCCGCCCCTGTTCGCGGGCAAGTTTGGAACACCCGATCCGAGGCGATGGGTGCTTCATACGTTCCGACCTTCCGCACGACCCTGGCCGAGCCACCGTTTTCGGAGGCCTTCCGGAGATTTTTGATCCGCCCCTGTTCGCCGGGCAAGAAGGACGCGGACGGAGGCACGTCGATCCGAACGAAAAGCGATTGGGTGCTACAGATGGAGAAGCTCTTCAAGTCCCGCGACCTCTGCATCGACGAGCAGGATAAGGTCCCCGTTGGCCACCCATTGTCTATACGAGGCCTACGTGGTGGCTGCACCTTCTGACGACCCGCTATCTTGCCGCCTACCCTTCGTGGAGCGAGTTCAGAGAGGTCATCTTCAGTCACTACTTTCGCCAAAACAATCCCGGGGACTTTCGGGAGAGCACTAAGCAGAGTTTGGAGCGCGAGCTGGAGCGTCTCCGGCAGGGGAGTCGTACTGTGGAGGAGTACGAGCGGGACTTCTCCCGCATTATCAGCCTGATCCCTTTCGCCGCCCGAGACGCGTACCACAAGGCGCGCCTGTTCGCGAGAGGCCTGAGACCGAGCATCCGCCTCCTGATCGCCTCCCATGGGGTGATGACTTTTGACGAGTATTACGAGCGCGCCTAGATGGTGCAGTACGAGATGGAGGAGGCGCGCGCTGAGCGAGATCAGCCCGAGAGGAACGCTGTCCGGAAGCGTTCCCACCCCAGTTCTAGCGGTGGTTCTTTCTCCAGGAAGAAGCCACCGAGGCACTCGAGTAGCCAGTCTGCCAGGAGTGCTCCATCTGGGAGCCAGTGGTAGGAGCCCCAGGCGTGTATCATCTGTGGGCAGGGTCATCGGCCGAACACCTGCCCCCAGCGTCGTGACCACTGCTATCGGTGCGGCCAGAGAGGACACTTGTCTCGGCAGTGCACGACAGGTCCGGCTCTGAGTTCTGCTCATCCTCTATTTGTTGATTTTGCTAGAGATTTGGGAGAAAACCTAGTTTTTTTGGAAAACTAGGGTTTATGTTGGGGTTTCTCTCATGAGGGCTTTTGAGATGGAATTGATGGGTGTAGAATGATGTTGTAGGATGGAAATGAAGCTTCCTACCTTTGATTTGGACTTTGGACAAGTGTTACTTGATCAAAGGTAATTTCCACCCATTTTCCTCTTGTATTATGGTGATTTTTGAGATGTGATCGTTCGAAACTTCTTACCCCTTGGAAAATTATCTTAGGGCATGAGAAGATTAGGGGGCAACTTCGTGCGAAGGAACGACGAGGTTTCGTTGGGTATCCGGTGGGTCTGACCTCACCGAAATGGGTGAACTCCCTCTATGTCTACTATTTTACTATAGGATTGATTTGATGCATAATTGTGCTAATTATGACATGGTAGAAATTGTAAACACATGTTATATACATGTTGCATGTGAAAAGTGGCATACTCCATATAGTAGAGTACTTGCACTAGTATTGTGATGACGCATTCATGAAATGCTATTTAAGATATGCATGCTAGTGAGGAGTAGTATCATGTGAGACACTACTTGGCTATTGGATGAGTGAATTTAGTTATACATACTAAGGTATGCTTGCTATAGAGAAAAGACAGGATATGACAAAATGCAAAACAAGTATGTTGCACCTCATCTAGGTGAGCAACTATGACGGGCATTGTTGACATTGAGCCCGACCTTTTGGTCGTTGAACGATTCCATGTTTAAGACATGAGAAAAGGGGTTCTCTCTGTATTTGACAAATGTGATTGGCTAAAGCATGTGTTTACTTGGTTAAATGAGGGATCGAATATTTGCATGGTGACTTATACTCCATAAAGTGGAGGTTCATGTAGTATGACATATGTAAATCATGAATGATGATTTAGTTAGCATTGTAGAATGTATGATATATGGCATTAGGATAATGCATTGATATGGCATTTGTAGAATGCATCGATCATGGCATTAGAATAATGCATGGATATGGCATTTGTAGAATGCATTGATTATGGCATTTGTAGAATGCATCGATTATGGCATTAGAATAATGCATTGATTATGGCATTTGTAGAATGCATCGAGTAAGGCTTTGGTGATAGCATATGATAGTAACCCGTTGGGGTCATGAATGTGACATAAACCCATTCTTATTGGTAGAGTGAAATGTGAGCATTTGCTTGTTAGAGACATGTTACATATTGGTAGAGGTATACCAACAAATAATTTGAGAACAAGTGTGACTTATGTGTTACGATTTCGACCCTCGAGTCGATGGTATGATTCCATGTTTTAGACATGATGAGTGAGACCGGTTGGCCTTGGATACGATGTTTATGATCAGCGCTTGTTTGCCCTTGTGCTCATTCGCACATGCTTGTGAGGGTCGCTCCCTACAAGCCGGCACTCCGGAGTGACCTACGCGAGACAGTATGTTCGCCCGTGCGGGATTGGGCGCCGAAGTGGATTGCCGTGGGGGAGGCTCATTCTCAGCGTGGGATGTTGACTACCACGGGCCATTAGGCATGGCACAAGCCGGGATGTTACCACGTGTAAATCCCCTCGTTGATTGGGTAAAAGCTAAGTAATTTGGACATTGTTCATCACAGTCGGTTGATGCATATACATGTAGTGTATGGACATAGTAGTGAGTTATATTTTGTGACATTACTTAGCTTGACACCATTTAGATGCAAACATCATAGTTGGACATTCATGTTAGTCACTAGTTGCATTGGCATCCATAGTGGCATTAAATCTATACTCACGATGATTCGTATAGTGACGTGATTAATGGTGATAATAGAAAGTTTCCTTTCAACTAGTATTCATGGCATTAATTCGACATGCATGTAAACTAGTGAGAATAACATATTGTACTTATGATAGTAGAAATCATATTAATGTAGATGATTTAGTCACTTGGAGGCATGATAGTAGTAGTATCATTGTTTAGCATTTACTGCTTATTGCTTTATATTTCAGCTTATACTATTTTTGCCTTAGTTGACCTTGCGGTGTATTTCGCCACTCTCGGCGGCTTACCCACTGGGAACTATTGTTTAATAGTTCTCACCCCCATTGTTGTTGGGTTTTTGTTTCAGAGCCTTCCGCAGCGGGAGAGGCTTGGGATCGTGGCGAGGAGTTAGTATCTAGCTAGAGCCTCTACGATGATGTATAGATGGACCCTTACGTCTTTCTTTTATTTTGAGTGAAAGGTGTATAGTATTTTTTGTTGGCCGACCTTGTAGCATTTAAGATGTACTTTAAGTGAATTTTATTGTATATCTTGAGATTATAGTTGTGATGATCTGGTAATAGCAGTAGATTATGTACTTGCTCTGATTCCCTTGTGTAGGTTGTACTCTTGCTACTACTTGATTATTGTTGTTGTAGACGCCTTGTGTACATTGAGGTTTTGTTTTTGGTGTACACGGCGGGTCTGTGCACGTGCCTGGTAGGCTCCCACTAGGGCCCGGGGCGTGACAGTTGTGGAGCTGACAAGTTGTACCTGTGATAACAAGATTTATGAGATATACTAAGTGAAGCTCTTTGAGCAACGCGTGCGATGTGTATGAGCGACGTCGAAGATGGTGCATAGACCAGATGGGCCACCTTAGTGGCAGAAATGAAGATGACGCTGGAAAGTTCTGTTGTAATGTTGGATGTAACAACAAGTGAAGAACGAGCATCGACTTCCTAAGAGTGGAGTTGCAAGGCTATCTACCCTCATATGGATAGGAAATGGTTACCGGAGATTCTGGTACGGGATTGTCTCGCTTCCAAGCTAGACATGATATAGTTGAGAGATTGTGAATAGGGTGCTAAGCTAGCTCAATTACTGCTATTCACATGATTTGAGTTGAGGAAAGATCCGCACAAGTATACCTTGGTAAATTGTGCGACTGCGCAGAAAGCTCTATCGTTTTGGAATTTGAGCTAATGGATAAATCTCGGTGAGAAATAGGAATTTCCGCATGAAATCAGACGTTCTGGATGTGATACCTGGCTAAGGAATCCAAGAGTTATGTGTATGAGGAATCTAAGCCCTAGATTCATTGGACTATTTGAGACCCTGAGGCGAATGAGCCTAGTAGCGTATTGGATTGCCTTGCCTCCGAACTTGTTGGAGGTATATGATGTGTTTCAGTTATTGACGCTCTGAGCAAGTGTTTTGGATCCTACCTCGAAGGTGGATGTCGTTTCATTAGAGCTACATGAAGATCTAAATTTCAAGAAGCAATTGTTGTGAATTGGACTTGTGGAATGTAGGAATTGGGAATTACCACTATTCCTACTTCAAATGTGCTTTGGAGCAAATATCTTGGATGCAGAGCATTGTGAGAGCTGGAGGCTACACTGCGAGGGCGATGTTCTCATCCCCTTCAGTTTTGCTGTTTGGTTGCTGATGGTTGATCCGTAGTTTCGCGGACGAAACTCCTTTTTAGGAGGGGAGAATGTAGCACACTGAACTTTAGCAATTTGCGGAGTTCTAGTGAGAGAATAGTGCTTTATACTATTCTGGAGTTTTGGATTGAGTTTGGAGAGCTTGGGAGTGTTTTCGGAACTTGGAGAGTGCGAAAACGGACTCCGGAGAGCGAAATCTGCAAAAGGTGCAGATTTTGCACTATATTCCGGAATGTGATTTTAGATTCCGGAACAGATTTAGTTTATTCCGGAATGGATTTTGGGATTCCGGAATGCTGTATAAAAATCTGTTTTGGCCGAGGCTCGGATTTTGAGGATTCTTGAGGCTAATTCCGGAATGTCTGTACGTATACCGGAATACAGTGCTGCAGAATCAGTTTTTTGAGTTGTTTGCAATTTTGGGTTTTGAAGGGGTGTGAGACCCCAGATTAGTCCTATATATGAGATATAATAGGGCTAAACTCTCAACCCGGCTTAAGCATTTTCGGTGGTGGCTAGGTCGAAGAGGTTGAGAGAGTTAAGCGTGCTAGGACGGGAGTAGTCCTAGGATGGGTGACCCCCTGGGAAGTTGGGGCGTCACAGTTGGTATCAGAGCCAATTACCAGCCGGAAGTGTGAGATGGGTCTCGGCTGAGCCGGGTCTGAATGACAGGCTAGCGAGACGTCTCACATCGCCTGGTACTTGTGAGTCTGAGCCTGACGAGGACGTCAGGGCTTAAAGGGGGGGAGATTGTGAGACCCCAGATTAGTCCTATATATGAGATATAATAGGGCTAAACTCTCAACCCGGCTTAAGCATTTTCGGTGGTGGCTAGGTCGAAGAGGTTGAGAGAGTTAAGCGTGCTAGGACGGGAGTAGTCCTAGGATGGGTGACCCCCTGGGAAGTTGGGGCGTCACAAGGGGTTTAGGTGTAAATGTTACATCTTGTATAACTTACCCCACACCCCCTCTTTTGCTGCTGTTGGCTGAGGAAGGAGTTGGAGGTGAGCTTCTTCTCTCTTTCTCTAGATTTTCTCTTCTCCAACCCTCTAGATCTTGGATTTGATCTCTTTTTCCCCATTTTCTCCTTGGAGCATGCATCTTGGACCTTGGAGGGAGCTTGGATATGAAGAAGACGGCTTGTTTATGAATGGAACTTCAACCCTAGCACTTGCTAGCTTGGATTGGAACTCTTGATGAGGTGAGTAGCTCTCTTGCTACCTCTCTTCATGAGTATTGCATGAATTTTTGGATTTAAACCTAGTTTGGTAGAAACTAGGGCTTGAATTAGGGTTTCTTGATTGTGAGCTCTTGGGACTAAATTGATGGGTGTAGAATGTTGTTGTAGGTTGGAATGGAAGATTTCTAACCTTGATTTGGGCTTGGAACAAGTTTTACTTGCTCAAAGGTAATTTCCACCCATTTAACCCATGAATTTTTGGTGGTTTTCGAATGTGTTCGTTCGAAACTTGTAACCCCCTAGAATTGGTCTTTAGGGTGCTGGAAATTGAGGGGGCAACTCCATTTCAGATTACTGCGAGATTTCGATGGATATCCGGTGGGTCTGACCTCACCGAAATGGGTGAACTCCCCCTATGTCTTCTCTTTAATTTATTGGCTTGAAATGTGCATATTCATGATAAAATGACATGAGAGAATTTTAGAATGCTTAATATATACATGTTATATATGCGAATTATATGCCCTATGTAGTAGGGACCATAAGTGATGGTATGAATAGTGCACTATGGTTAGTTATGTGAGATTGGCATTTCACTTCATGACAGGGGTAGAAATGCATGCTTAGATGATTAGAACAACATATGGGATACTAGATGGATAGTGGACTTGGAAGCACTTAGCCTATGGGCTCTTGGTAGGAGCACACTCATGATATATTCATGTGACATGTGAACGATGGCATACTTCCTATAATAGAAGTTTATGAGGATAACATGCATGCTTAGCAACATACACTTAACTATGTGAAGATAGGCTTCATCTATACAAATTATAAGATGCATGTTAGAGATACGTAATACCATTCGAAACACTACATGACTAGTGGGAACATTGAACTTGACTTGGCATGGCATATGATAAGGCCTTAATTCATGTTGGCCATCGATAGTGAAAAATGATGACTTTGTTAGCATTTGTAGAATGCATGATATATGGCACTATACATGGTAAATGGCATTAGTAGAATGCAATGATAAAATGCACGAATATTATGACATCGATAGAATGCATGCATTATGGCATTGATAGAATGCATGTATAATGGCATTGGTATGATGCTTTGCATATGGCTTAGAATTGGCATATGATTGTAACCCATTGGGGTCATGAGTAGAACATAGGTCCGTATTTATGAGTAATGTGGGACTTAAACATTCACATGTTAGAGACATGTAGTACATTGGTAGAGACATACCAACGAGAAACATGAGACAGGTATGGCATATGTGTGATGATTCCGACCCTCGAGTCGATGTCGTGATTCCACGTTTAGACATGATGAACGTATTTCCTATGCTGTTGACTGTGCTTGTTTGCCACTGTGCTCATTCGCACAAGCTTGTGAGGGTCGCTCCCTACAAGCCGGCACTCCGGAGTTGGCCTACGCGAAACAGTATGTTCGCCCATGTGCAGGTTATATGAGCGCCGAAGTGGATTGCTATGGGGGAGGCTCATTCTAGCGAGAGAATGTTGACTACCACGGGGCCATTAGGCACGGCACAAGCCGAGACTTGAAAAGTTCTTTATGGTAGGAAATATCGTGATGAATGTAACATTTGACATCATAACTAATTGATGCATATAGATGTAGTTGACATGACATGGTAGTGGGTTGTGACCTTGTGGCACTACTTACCTTGACACCATTTGGATGCATACTTTGAAGTTGGACATTCATATTAGTCACTACTTGCATTGGCATCCATAGAGGTTTTTAAACCTATATATATGTTGATTAGCATAGTGGCACGATTACATGATGGTAATAAAGGATTTTCCTTTAGTTAGTATTGATTGCATAAAGAGGAACGTGCATGTAAGGTATTAAACTTATTTCATTTAAAAGGCTTACATTGGTGCATATTAATGCTAGTTGGACATATAGGCGTCATACATGAGATAACTGCATGCCCTGGTAGTATGATCTATGAATAAAATACTTATGCATATGATAGTTGAAATCGTAATCATGCAGATGATATTGTCACGAGGAGGCGATAGTAGTAGTTATACCGTTTGCTACTTACTACTTATGCTTTATATTTCAGCATTATACTATCGTTGCCTCAGTTGACCTAGTGGTGTATTTCGCCACTCTCGGCGGCTTACCCACTGGGAACTATTGTTTAATAGTTCTCATTCCCATTTGTTGTTGCTTTTTATTGCAGAGCCTTTCGCAGCGGGGGAGGCTAGGGATCGATGTGAGGGGTTAGCAGCTAGCTAGAGCCTCCACGATGATGTATAGATGGACCCTGACACCTTTCGTTTATTTTGAGTGAAAGGTGTATAGTTGTACCTAGTTGAGTTCTCCTACTGTTGTCAAGATGTAACTTCTAAGTGAATCTTATTGTATAGTGTGTTTGATGATAGCCCCTTTTAGTAGTGGTTGCTTACTTGTTTTAGTAGTAGAATTGTATACTTGCTCTGATCACCTCGTTTAGGTTGTACTTCTGCTACTTCTTTCGTGGTTGTTGTAGACGCCTTGTGTACATCGGGGGGTGTTTGGTGTACACGGCGGGTCTGTGCACGTGCCTGGTAGGCTCCAAATAGGGCCCGGGGCGTGACAGGTCTCTATATCCTTGACAACCAGGTGCCGAGGTCTTTTGCTTGCTCCAGTAATTTAACTCCTTTTGAAGTCCATTGTCGGTTGGGACATCCTTCGTTATCCACCTTGAAGAAATTGTTTCCGCAGTTTCAGTCTTTGTCCAGTCTAGAGTGTGAGTCAAGTCAGTTTGCTAAGCATCATCGTTTACCTTCTGTGTCTAGAGTCAATAAACGGGCATCGTCCCCTTTTGTGTTAGTTCATTCTGATGTTTGGGGTCCGTGTCCTATTGTTTCTGAATCAGGATTTAGGTATTTCGTTACCTTTGTTGACGATTATTCTCGTGTTACTTGGTTATATTTAATGAAAAATCGTTCAGAACTATTCTCAATTTTTTTGCCTTCTGTACTGAAATCAAAACACAATTTAATATTTTTGTGCGTATATTACGAAGTGACAATGCCAAAGAATATTTTTCAGAAAATTTTCACAGTTATATGACACAGAATGGCATCCTTCATCAATCCTCATGTGTTGACACTCCATCCCAAAATAGGGTTGCTGAAAGAAAAAACCGGCATCTCCTTGAGGTCGCTTGTGCCCTTCTCTTTCAAATGAAAGTTCCTAAACACTTTTGGGCTGATGCAGTTTCCACAGCTTGTTTTCTGATTAATCGCATGCCTTCGTCTGTCTTGGATGGTGAAATTCCTTATACTGTTTTGTTTCCATCTAAATCTTTATTTCCTATTGAACCTCGTCTTTTTGGTAGTAAGTGTTTTGTGCGAGATGTTCGTCCACATGTAACTAAATTATATCCAAAGTCCCTTAAGTGCGTCTTCCTTGGGTACTCTCATCTGCAAAAAGGGTATCGGTGCTTCTCTCCTACTCTCGATCGATATATTATGTCTGCAGATGTTACATTTTTTTAATCTACCCCATTCTTTCCTCTCTCAACTATTTATGAAAGTCAGGGGAAGGAAGATGATCTCCTTGTTTACACTGTCAGACAAGTGTCCAGTCCTCCAACACCTATTCCTGCTCCATCGGCAACTGTTCGACCCCCTATTATTCATGTCTATGCTAGGAGATTGGCGACTCCTAACTCAGATCCTCCACTAGCTTCTTCGTCGGAAGATCCAGTCACTACTATCACCGACCTTGCTTCTGACTCTGATCTTCCCATTGCTCTTCGCAAAGGCAAACGTAAGTGTACTTACCCTATTTCATCGTTTGTTTCTTATGACCGTTTGTCATCCTCTTCTCATTATTTCATTACCTCTCTGGAGTCAGTTTCTGTTCCTAAATCTATTGTGGAAGCTTTGTCTCATCCTGGCTGGCGTGCTGCAATGGAAGAGGAAATGATGGCTTTAGACGCTAATGGTACTTGGGAACTGGTACCCTTACCTGCCGATAAGAGAGCTATTGGTTGCAAATGGGTATTCACTGTGAAAATGAATCCAGATGGTTCTGTAGCTCGCCTAAAAGCCCGCCTTGTTGCCAAAGGCTATGCTCAGACTTATGGGGTTGATTATTCCGACACTTTTTCTCCTGTAGCTAAACTTGCTTCTATTCGCTTCTTTATTTCGTTGGCGGCCACCTCTCATTGGGCTTTACACCAGTTGGACATTAAAAATGCTTTTCTCCATGGTGATCTTCAAGAAGAGGTATATATAGAGCAACCACCTGGTTTTGTTGCTCCGGGGGAGTTGGGTCGAGTTTGTAGACTTCGGAAGTCCTTATATGGCTTGAAGCAAAGTCCTCGAGCTTGGTTTGGCAGATTCAGTGAGTAGTTCAGGAGTTTGGCATAAAAAGAGTAAGTGTGACCATTCTGTGTTTTATAGACATTCTGAGACTAGTCTAATCCTATTAGTAGTGTATGTGGATGATATTGTCATCACTGGAAATGACACTGCAGGAATCTCATCTCTCAAGTCTTTTCTTCAAACCCAGTTTCAGACAAAGGACTTGGGGATGTTGAAGTATTTTTTGGGTATTGAAGTTACAAGATGCAAAAGAGGCATCTTCTTATCTCAAAGGAAATATGTGCTTGACTTACTAGCAGAAACAGGAAAATTAGGAGCTAAACTTTGCAGTGCACCAATGGCTCCTAATCTCCAAGTTACAGCTAATGATAATGAATTGTTTGAAGATCCAGAGAGGTATAGGAGATTAGTTGGCAAATTGAACTATCTTACAGTGACTCGGCCAGATATTGCATACTCTGTCAGTGTGTTAAGTCAGTTTATGTCTTCTCCGACTGTTACTCATTAGGAAGCTTTGGGACAAATTTTGTGTTATCTGAAGGGAGCTCCAGGGCGTGGTATCTTGTACAAGAACCATGGACATTCAAATATTGAATGCTTTTCAGATGTAGATTGGGCGGGTTCAAAGGTTGATAGGAGATCGACTACAGGGTATTGTGTTTTTGTTGGAGGTAACTTGGTGTCGTGGAGAAGTAAGAAGCAGAGTGTTGTCTCCCGTTCTAGTGCTGAATCGGAATACAGGGCTATGGCACAATCTGTGTGTGAAGTAATGTGGATACAACAATTACTGGATGAGGTTGGTTTTAAGAATCCACAACCCATTAAATTATGGTGTGATAATCAAGCTGCTCTCCATATTGCTTCTAATCCTGTATTTCATGAGCGAACTAAACATATTGAGATTGATTGTCACTTTATTCGTGAAAAGATACAACAGAAGATCATTTTAACAGGGTATATCAAGACTGGAGACCGGTTGGGGGATATCTTCACAAAAGCTTTGAATGGAGCTCGGATTGACTATATTTGTAACAAGTTGGGCATGATTAATATCTATGCTCCAACTTTAGGGGGAGTGTTATGGAAAGTCAAAATTGTATATATTATATTCCTATTTAGCTAGCATAGTTTTAGGCACCTTTCCTTAGACATATTTCCTTTTTAGATATCTTATTATAGAAATATTTATGTATATATATATTTGTAATTCATCATTGAAAGAATAAGAAGTATTCATATTCTCTTCTTCAGAAGACAAACCAACCGATGCTAATTTTGTCATTCGGGACGGATTTCTTTTTCGGGGTAGTTGTTTATGCGTTCCGAAGGGTTCTTTGCGAGATTTTGTCGTATGGGAATTACACGCAGGAGGATTGGCCGGACACTTTGGTCGAGACAAAACCATTTCTATGGTTGAGGATCGATTCTATTGGCCAAGCCTCAAAAGGGACGTTGCACGCATTGTGGCACGGTATGGGACGTGTCAAAGGGCTAAGGGTGGTCGAAAGAATGCAGGATTGTACATACCATTACCCGTACCCCATTCCCCTTGGCAAGATCTAAGCATGGATTTTGTTTTAGGTTTACCCAAAATAATTAGAAAGCATGATTCGATTCTTGTTGTAGTTGACCGTTTTTCCAAAATGGCACACTTCATTCCTTGTCGTAAGACATCTGATGCTACTCATATTGCAAAACTTTTTGTGACTGAAGTCGTACGTCTTTATGGATTACCAAAATCGATCGTAACTTATAGGGATGTTCGTTTCGTTAGTTATTTTTGAAAAACCTTGTGGAAAATCATGCGTACAAAATTACTTTTCTCGTCTTCGCATCACCCACAAACTGACGGTCAAACAGAGGTAGTCAATAGGAGTTTGGGTAATCTACTTCGATGTCTTGTCGGTGAAAACATTAAAAATTGGGATCTTATTTTATCACAAGCAGAATTTGTATATAACAGTTCTGTAAATCGAACAACTGGAATGAGTCCTTTTGAAATAGTCACCGGATATAATCCAAAGAAACCTATTGATTTGATACCCCTACCAATAGAGCATAGACCAAGTGAATATGCGTTCTCATTTGCACAACACATGCGAGACTTACATCATGAGATTCGCAGAAAAATAATTTTGACTAATGAAAATTATAAAAGGGATGTTGATAAACACATGCGAGAAGTTGAATTTAATGCAGGAGACATGGTGATGGTTTGAGTTAGACCTGAAAGGCTTCCGCAAGGGGCTATTAGAAAATTGCATGCAAAGAACATGGGTCCGTTTAAAATTCTTAAGAAGATTGGATCTAGTGCCTATCTATTGGAATTACCGTCTAACATGGGAATTAGTCCCACCTTCAATGTTGAGGACCTTACATTATTCTATTCCCCTGAAAATCAAGATTCACTTTTTCCTTCGCCACCTTCACCTCTTGTTTCTAGAACCCATTTGCAGAGAAAAAGATGATATTGAGGCCATCCTTGACGATCAAATAACATCGACAAAAGATGGTGGAGAGCGTAGTTTCTTGGTTAAGTGGCTATATCGACCTAAGGAGGATGCAACGTGGATTTCCCAAGGTGAACTTCAACATATCAATCCAGAACTTTATGAGGAGTACATTGCAGACAATTCGACGCAGTCGAATTTTTCAAAGGAAGGGAGAGTTGATGCGGATCGGGCCCCGTTTCAAACTTATACCCGTCGCCGTCGTCGAAAACCCAATATCTGGCTTGATGATGTGATCGCACCATGATTCAAACATTGGGTGCGACTTGAGTTCGAGCCGGATTTGCATGGTTTTGGATAGGTTTAGATATTTTAGTTATTACTTTCTGTTTTAGATATTTTAGATATTATTTTCTATTTTAGATTTACATGAATATTGGTATTTTAGATAAGAACGTTTCATCGGATTGTTTCAAGTTGTTATTAGAAAACTCTATAAAGTTGGCCTAATTTGCCATCTTTATGAGACATGAATTATTATGAATGAATTTCCACCTTTTCGAGAGATGTTCTCTAATAGTTTCCTTCGCAATTTCGCGTCGACTGGAGTAAGTCCGTAGGGAGTGAGTCCCTTTATCCTATTCGTTTTTTATTTCTCTTCGATTTGATTATCTACTTCTGAAATTCGGACGTCGTTTGAATAAGAAACGAAGAGAAAGGAAGTTTATTGGATCGTTTTCGTTAACGGGTTCAAACCCGCGAAAATGCGGTCCATTAAGATCCTCATCTAGTTCCCAAGCCGTACGACTCCAAAAAAAAAAAGACGTCAAAAAAAAAAAAAAAACGTCAAAAAAAAAAAAAAGGGACGTCGGCTCGAAACATGAGACGGATCCTCGGTAGATTGCCCTGACGACCCCACCCGCTCACAAGAGGACTCACTGCTTGCCCTAGCCGTCGTGCTCAACCTCCGATCAGATTGGTGCTCCAGCAGAGACGGCGTTGGTTTGATCTTTAGGAATTTGACGACTCCTGTTCCGCGTTCGCGATTACTAATCCCGTCTGCGGATTCCTCAATGGTACAACTTTCCATCTCGTCCTCTGATTTAAATTCAATCTTTTGTTTGGGTTTTATTGCGTCGTTTTATGATTTTAATTATTCATAAATTATGTTTTTACGCATCCGTGATTTAAGTCTCGCTGTGTCAAACATATAGTCGCATTAGAGAGTTTAGATCAATAAGAATTTGTTTTCAATTTGAGATTTGGATTTCTAACTTCTCCGTCATGCATCAAAGAACCTTACCACAAACACAAAATAAAACTAATATTAAACAGTGGTAGATGATCAAAAGCATAAGATATCGATTCATTCTCCAATCCAAGCTTCTTAACCAAGTACTTGATCACCAACTCAATTGTCATCCTCCCACATCTATACCCAATTCATAGACAAATTAACAAACTCAAAATCTAGAGAAAATTTCTAACTCTATACTATAGAACATATATAATAACATTGAGCACAATAATTGGTAAGTAATTCACCGGAATTAAAAAGGTAGAGGAAACATGTATGCATACATATATATAGAGTTAGGCTAGAATACTTGTGGAAGTACCGGGGCTCCGGTACTTCCATGTTGTTTTCGATGTTGGGACTTCCGAATCGACGATCGGCTCCGTTAAACTTGATCTAGAGTATTTGAAGTATCTAGAAAATAAATTTCGCGATTTTTCGATATCATTTACCTAGTGATCGAAAGGGCTCAAAATCAATGGCTGAAAATAAAAATCTCACAAAATGTGATAATATGACTCTAAAATTTTAGATCAAAGATATTGATCTTGTTTTATATAGTATAAAGAATTTTCTATCAAAATTTTACGTGATTTGGATATTTCTACACCGTTAAACTTGCAAACGGCTCACCACGACCATTGAAATTGCTGATTTTGAGCCCTTTCGATCACCAGGCAAATGATATCGAAAAATCGCGAAATTTATTTTCTAGATACTTCAAATACTCTAGATCAAGTTTAACGGAGCCGATCGTCGATTCGGAAGTCCCAACATCGAAAACGACATGGAAGTACCGGAGCCCCGGTACTTCCACAAGTATTCTAGCCTAACTCCATATATATATATATATATATATATATATGATTGAAGTAGAGTTGTGTGTGTGTATATATATAGTACCTGATCCTCAAGTAGCTCTTTGGTATCTATATTTAATGTTTTTCCTTAGCTATTACATAGGAATTGAGTTAGCAGGTACACTAGCTTCTTTTTTACAAATTAGAAGCTTCCTTCTAAGTAGTAATGACAGTTTTTCGCTAAAAGTTAGTTTGATTTTGCTAAGAGAAGTTATTTGAGAAGCGGGCCAAAATAATTGATTGTGAATTAATAAGGGTATCGATGTACTCTAGATCTCCAATGTGGACAATGCTTATACGACAAGTGAATGATAGAAGATATCATTTAAATGTTACATCACTATTTAAACGGGCTAAAACTGCAGCGGATGAGTTTCAACCAGAACTTGCCAAACCAAAAAAAAAGAACTATGGTTGATTGGGAAGCTGCAGTGTCTGTAGTGTTGGGGGTGATCATGAGGAAGAGCATATATAGGTTCCAAGAAGTCGGCGAGATCGCGGCGGAGTGCATGTCCCTCTTCGTGTCGACCATCAGATTCTCCAGGATGGTTTATCGCCGGCCGATCGTGCCCTCGATTCGGTATCCTTCCTTCGCCGCCATAGCGGCAGGGATTTGATCGGCGAGCTGCTGATTTTGGTGAGTGGGGATAGGATTTGATTCAGCTCAATTCCCTCAGTATTGTAGCAATAGGGACTATATATACATATATGCTTAAGAGTTAGCTTCATTGAATAAACATAGCAAAATTATAGAACTAATTCCACAGTTCTTTTTAAGCAGTTTTTTTTGGCAGAAACAGCAGCAACTTCTTTGTCGAAATCACTTTAAGAAAATATTGAACTACTTCTGGGGTATATCTCAGCTTCTTGGATAATAAATTAGTATCTATACGGTGCGAGTCGCTAACAATAAGAACAGCTAGAGCGACAAGCAATATCCACAATGTAACACCTGCTATGGAATGGGAGGGATTACCAAATCTAATTCAAGATAACTAAGCAATGTTCACAAGGTTCATGTCACCTCCACAAACTCAAGGGTTCTAAAAAAGATTATGAGACAGTAATTGCTTCTAAGAACCCGCATAGAAAGTAAATACACAGAGCATCAGTTCACAGTTACTAACTAGCATTCCCCACCGTTTTTACTTAACGAATTAGTGCAAGCTATGGCTACAACTGTAGCAATGCGCATTAAAAAGAAAAAAAAAGAACAGAAATAGGTGAGAGGCTCACCGGCAAGGAGATCGGCGGCGAGGAGCTATCCGGCAAGGAGATCGGCGGTGAGGGGTTCACCGAGATCGGCGGTGAGGGGCTCACCGGCGAGGAGATCGGCGTTGAGGGGCTCACCGACGAGGAGCTCGGCGGCAAGAAGCTCCGTTTTGAAGGGCTCGTCGGAAAGGAAATTAGCGACGAGGAGCTCGTTTCATAGTTCACCGGCGAGGAGCTTGTCGCCTATGTCGCCGACGAGGAGTTCGTCGGTGAGGAGCTCGCCGCCGAGGAGTTCCCCGATGACGAGTTCGCCGGCGAGAGATCGTCGAGGAGGAGAGAGAGAGGGTGGGAGCGGATTAGGGAAATGGGTTTTGAGGGGGTTTGTTTTTTTCTTGGGCACGTTTGGTTGGCCGAAAGTGAAGCATCGAAAATGACACTTTTAGAAAATGACCTTTTATCGGTTGTTTGGTTTGCGAAAGTGAACATGAAAACCATTTTACGAAAATAGCTAATAAAGTGATTTATAACTAACTAAATCTCACTTTTTTCACTTCGGCTCAAAAAATTTGAAAGTCACCGAAAGTGGAAAGCTTAGCTAAGAGGTTATATTTGAATTTATTTTTAAAGTTGAATTTCACTTTAAATTTAAATTAAAATCATGATCACGTTCTGAAATTTATTTGTAAATTAAAATTCAACATAAAATTTTAAATTTAAATTTGTGACTTTATAATTAAATTTAAATTTTAAAAGTTTTACATAAATTTAAATTTAAATTTTAAAATTTAAAATTTAATCAAATTATTTTTAGCTAAGAACTTCAATTTGAACTTTGAATTCAAATTGTTCCAACTATAAATTCAAATTATTGACTAAAATTTGAATTTAAAATTTAAATTTTCAAGTTCAAATTCAAATTAAAATTTAAATTTGCTATTTACATTTAATTTCAATAATGAGTTTCAGTTTGAATTTGAATTCGAATTATGAATTCAAATGTTCAACTCGAATTGTGATTTAAACTCAAATTTTAATTTTAATTTAAATATTAATTCAAATTATGAATTCATATTTGAATTTAGAAATTAAGATCAAAGGGTAAATTAATATATGATTCAAATTATAAATTCAAATTATGAATTCAAATTTGAATAAATGTTATAATTTCTGTGCTCAACTTTTATTTTAAAATTTAATTTTAGTTATGAGTTATAATTAAATTTTAAATTCAAATTGCAAATTAAATTTATGTGTTAAATTTTAATTATAAATTCAACTCAGATTTAAATTTAAATTTAAATTTTAAAATATAATTTTGAATTCTAAATGTAAATTTATGTGACACCCCAGGTAGTCCTATATAAAAGATATAATAGGGCTAAGCTCTCAACCCGGCTTAAGCATTTTGGGTGGTGGCTAGGCCCAAGAGGTTGAGAGAGTTGAGCGTGCTAGGACGGGAGTAGTCCTAGGATGGGTGACCCCCTGGAAAGTCCGGGGCGTCACAGTTGGTATCAGAGCCAATTACCAGCCGGAAGTGTGAGATGAGTCTCGGCTGAGCCATGTGTAGTTATGGGTAGAGCATGGCTCCTCAGGATTTATGGGTAGAGCGCGGCTCCCCCGATTTAGGCTAGCGAGATGAGTCTCACACCGCCTGGTACTTGTGAGTCGGAGCCTGACGTGGACGTCAGGGCTTAAAGTGGGGGAGATTGTGACACCCCAGGTAGTCCTATATAAAAGATATAATAGGGCTAAGCTCTCAACCCGGCTTAAGTATTTTGGGAGGTGGCTAGGCCCAAGAGGTTGAGAGAGTTGAGCGTGCTAGGACGGGAGTAGTTCTAGGATGGGTGACCCCCTGGGAAGTTCGGGGCGTCACAATTTAAATTTAAATTTTTAATTTAAATTGTGAGTATAAGTCCTTTGTTTATATTTTTACCTTTTTATATATAATTTAATAATCAAAATTATAAAATTATAGTTTAATTTTTTACTTTATAACCAACCAAACAATCGAACTTAGAAGTCACTTTTGTAAAAGTAACTTTTAGAAAAGTGAATTTTTTCACTTCACCCATTTTCGAGCAACCAAACATGCTTTTAGTGTAGCTGAGGAAGTAGGGGGAAGAGGGTGAGCTGAGGGAAGTGAGGGTTTTTTTAATATTTTAAAAATTAAATTATTAATTTTAAAATTAAATTAAAATATTAATTTAATTCAATTTAAAAATTAAATTAAATTTTATTAATTGGTGGCATTTTTTTTATTGCCACTATAGGTAACCAAACAATGGCGATGGACAAAATAATAAATTGGTGGCGGAACTAGTATCGCCACTTTAAGTTAATTAATAGGTGGTAATTTATTTTATCGCCACCATAGATAACTAAATAGTGGCGATAAAATAACCATTCAATGGCAAAAGTAATATTGCCACTTTTAGTTAACTAATTAGTGGCAATTTTCTTTTATTGCCATCGTAAGTAACTATATAGCGGCGAGAAAATTTATCGCCATATTAAGTGTCACGCCCCGTGCAGCACCCCGGTAGTGAAAGCACTACGGAGGTGTAACAGCTGCAGACCCGCCACATAACTTAAGATTGAAAGTTTAAGTATGTCCGGCGTTAATATCAACATCCTTATAACATAATAAAGATTGTACAAACAATTCACAAATTTTAAACATTCCAAATAGACAATACAATTTGGTTATCAAAATACCATACCATTTAACACAAATACAACTTATAAATGGATTATGCCCTCAACTTAACAAATAACAAGTTTGTATAATTCATAGTTCCAATATGGCCTAATATATATATATATATATATCCACAATGATAGTCCAAAATACAATATAAGATCTATATAATACAAAATGGAGACGATTCAATATGCTACTATCTAACTATAGTCGTCGCCTCGCCCGATCTCATCTCAAAGGCCATACCTGAAAAATTAGTAATATCCACATAATGAGAACTATTAACAATAGTTCCCAGTGGAAGCCCGTATAGATACAACAAGCCCCACTGGACCTAATAGTATGTGATCAATGGAAAGATAAACAACGAGGTATGAATGGTTATTAAACATACAAATGAACCTATTATGATGATCAACGATTGCAATTATGATCAACAAGTAAACGGTGGCATCACAGGATAAGCATAATCAATTAGAAAGGCCCAACAAAAATCCAACTCGATCCATAATCAAGTAAATACGTAAGCGCGACACCCTGGCCTCGGGTGCAAAGCAAATCTCAACCCGGGGAGCAAAGGGCTTACCGCGTGGGGAGCGACCACCACCGGTAACCCACTCACACCTTCTCTCTCTCAAACTCCCACATCACAAGGAGCCATCCAAGATGGCCCGGGGAGTATCATAAGCATAGCGGCATATCCAAATATGGCCAATATCTCAATAATAATGTTATGCTTTGGAATCAACAAATAACTAAGATCATTTCCAATACAAATGCATACCCTCTACTAGTACAATGTGATACAAGAGACATGCTAGAGTATAGGATCAAATTTCATTGCATCATGAACCAAAGAATAAACAACGAGGGTATAAGTTCTTAGAACAATAGTTAAGCATGCAACAAGAATTAGAAACATTCAATAGCAATATACATATGCATGCATGATACTAAGAGGACCACTAAGGTTCATCATCTATAGATAAGGCTTCCACCTCAAATTAAGAAAAGATCGATCTAGGATGTGGAAGGGTGTAGTACCCCTGGGGCCTAACTGACGGAATGACTGCAGTATCCTAGACTGTTCGACACTTCTGGAGAAGGTCGAGACAAGTCGGAGTCGTTTCGGCGCCAAATAGACGCGAAAATGGACTCGGAGCACCGAAGCAAGTCAAAACTGAAGTTTTGGGCTTTTGGACTTTAGGGCGCCCGGAAGTATTGTTTTGGGCGCCCAGATGTTGAGTGCTCGTTTTCTGAAAATTTCTAAGTCATTTCGGATCCAGTATCGGGCGCCCGGAAAGTGGGTCCGGAAATCTTACCTTGTGAGTATCGATCCGTTTGACACGTGTTGGTTGGTAGGTGAGTTCCGCCGGACCAGGTTAGGGCGCACCGGACCGCGGGCGGAGAGTCTGATGTTCTGGACTTGTGCAGGCTGAAGAACCGGGCGCCCACTTCTTGGGTTTCGGGCGCCCGATTGTGAGGATTTCCTGCTGAGAACCAGGTTAGGGCATTTCTGTTCTTGAGGCCCATTGCACCGAAATCCTTTTTCTATAAAAGAGGTGGACGACCTCCCCTGAGACTCTTTTCTCCCATCTTCAAGGTGAACCCAGGATTTTGCAAGGAAGCCCTCCTATCTCTCCCAAATTCCATCTTCCCCCATTGAAGACCTTGGTTTCCTGCTGAAACTGCAACGTCGACCTGTGGTGTTCGTGCTCGTGTGCAGTGTGGGAGTGTCCAAATCCAACGAAACTTGGTTTGTTGGATAGAGGACTCGTAGAGGAAGACGTGGAATCCTTCCAATCGCATTTTGGACAGGTATGTAAGCTACAGTTGATGTTTTACTGGACCCTTTGTGTTCTGGAACTGAAACTTGGGTTTTCCTTTGATCTTATGGATCCAAATCTTTTGGGAGCTGGAATTTCGAAGTGAAGATTAGTCCTTCCACTTTCCTTGCTGGTTTGGAGGTTCTTCCCACCTGAATTGAGGATTCAAAGGTGAGTGCTAGCTCAGATTTTGAGTATATTGCTTAAGTGCTGAATTTTGGGTCATTTGATGGATTTCTTGGATTGTGAATCCAGATCTTTGTGAGGACCTTTGGAGAGGCTTTGGATTGTTCCATCACTGTATTTGAGAGGTTGGTAACCCTTTTCCATGGGCTAGATTCGTTGGAATTCCAGAATTCTTGCTTAATGTGATTTTTACTTAGTTGCTGGAACTTCTGGATCCATGTGCAGGAGGGTCCAGTAGTGAATCCGAATCTGTGTGGGGACCTTTTGGACATCGAGTCGAACTCCGTTTTGGCTGAAATTTGGAGGGTGTGTTCTTGAGCCCCTACTGGTGAGTTGAGCCAAATTTCACTGCATTTGGACTTAGAATTTGGATTTTATCGCATGTTGAATCCATGTTGGTCATGCTGCCAGGCTGTAGTTCTGGGCTGATGTTCTGGGCGCCCAGAACATTGAGCAGGTGGGTCCGAATCTCGAGGTTTCAGATTTGAGCTCGATTTCACCCGGTGTTGTTTGGAGGCCTTCCACTCGACTCCTAGCCGTTGTTGGATAGCTTTTGAGGTGGGTTAATGTTACCGAAATCGCCGGATTTCCTCCTAAGTTGTAGAGAGTGCAGCATGCTATTTTATTATCTGTTAAATCATGTTAGTAGCTCGAATTCATGAATTTGCATTTATTATTATGAAATCTGAATTTGGAGCATAAATTGATAATTTATAGACATGATTTTACATGCTGAACTGGGATTTGACTTAGGAGAAAACTCGCGAACATACAACCGTCACTTTTCGAACTATTATCAGATTTAGCTCTAGGAGCCGTTTCTGTTCTTGTATCACCGCTGTTAGTGCGAGGTGGATACTTAGTTCGTTGTAGGATGAGTTTACGCTTGTGCTGGAATGCCGAGCTTGTATTTACAGCAGGGTTAGGCTGTTTTGTGTTTACGGGTGCCGTCGGGGTTGACGGTGGACCCAGACTCTTGTTTTAGCTTCTGTTTGTGCTGAGGGCACGTGAGCTTGGAGTCTTGACCCATTTTGACCCCTTTCCATTTGATTATAGCCTGCCGGAGCCTGTTTGTGCTCGACAGAGATACGCTTTTAACTCGGTTGGGTAGCTCCCCCGAGTGCCGCTCCGGAGTGAGGCCTCTTTTGCGTTGATGTCGCTACAGATTAGTTAGATCTGGTATTTGGACCGGCTACCCCTTTTGGTAGTGTGCGGTGTGGCTAGGCAGTTGGCTGGACGAGCCCGTTTGGGCGGTTCCGTTAGATTGGGTCAGGGGTGACCTTTCACTTTGGTGATGCTTACTTGAGAGTTTGACTTGGATAGTGGTAGGGTAGTGGCATTACAGCTGTAGAGTTTATTCCAGCTTACTTTGTCGTTGTTTACCTACCAGCTATACTGTTAGTCTCGTAGACTTAGTGGGTGGACCGTTGAGGTCGGTATTGGTACCCACTGAGGACTTCTTTTGATAGTAGTTCTCACACCCATTGTTGCCACCTTTTCTTGCAGAGCCTTCGTCGGTTGCGGCTGCTGCTCTTGTCGCTGCGGATCGAGGTAAGGGAGTCGCGAGCTAGATCCCTACCTGTCCCTGTTGTTCCTAGAGGAGGACCCTACTGGAGATAGTTTTTTTTTGAGTTGTGCCATGTACATATAGTGTGGATTTGTTCCTATTTTTGGTTGTGGAGGACCTGTTGTATTTTGGATCCTATATGTACAGGTGGCTTTTGTTATTAGTATGTTTTATTTCAGCTCTATATCTCTTGTAGTTGCTTGTATGTTTGTTTACAGGTTAGCTATCGCTTCGTATACATAGAAATATCTATGTATACGGCGGATCTGTTGGCGAGCCCGGGGAAACGAGTAATCCGGGGCGTGACAGATTAAGTTGGTATTAGAGCTTAGGAATAGGTCGTTGGGACTTAGTAAACCCTAGGCTTTGGCAGACCCTAGGAATGCAAGACGTGAGAGACGTGACTTGCTGCGAAAGTCATCGATTTGACTGTTGAACTCATCCTTAAGTGGAGGGAGTGATCGAAGGCGTGTGTCCTTTCCTGTCGCGAACTTGCGTTGGCTGCAGACGACGTCAAGCAGCGAGGGAAAAGAGGCGACCTTCTAGACTTTCGCTTGATTGGGTCTTGAGTTGTTTGTGTTCGCTGACTGATCTGTGTGTTGCGCAGGTGAGCATGACGCCTCCCTGACACCGAGGTCGACCCCCGACGCGGGCTACCCCCGTGCCTACTGAGGTGCCTGACCAGGCGGGGCCTAGTGCACCCCCTGATTTGAGTGAGCAGTTGACTGCGCTAGCCGAGTCAGCTAGGCAGCAGAGTGCACTATTGCGGAGGATGTGTGATACTATTACTCACACGTGGAGTGCAGCACCTAGAGCAACGGAGTCGCAGGAGCCACCTCCTGCTATTCCAGCTGACGTTCCAGCTGCAGCCGTGCCCCCAGCAGCGGCAGTTTCGGCCGCACCGGTTGGCGACACTTCCCGGTCAGTTGGACAAATGTCGGAGGCTGAGCAGGAGCGGATGATCGAGAGACTGGCTCGTTTTTGCCGGTTTGATCCCCCACATTTTGATGGTAGCCACACCGAGCCATGGGTGGTGGGGGCCTGGGTAGGCGAGATGGAGAAGTTATTCGAGGATCTCTTCGTGCCAGAGCGGGAGCGGGTTTACTTGGCAGTTCACTGCTTGACGGGTGATGCACGCATCTGGTGGACGAGGACGAGATCGAGCAGGTCGCTGGATGCGCTGCGATTGAGTTGGGCCGAGTTCTACGGGATGCTGTATGGGTCCTATTTCCCTAACAGCATGAAGCAGAAACTCGAGGAGGATCTGAAGAAGTTACTGCAGGGAGATCGCACAGTGCAGGAGTATACCCGGGAGTTTACCAGACTCCTGAACTGTGTTCCTTTCACAGCGAGAGATGAGGCTCACAGAGTTTATTTGTTCGAGCGGGGATTGAGACAGGAGATATTTGTCTTAGTTCAGGCGCAGAGGTTGCAGACCTTGGACGCGTCGATCGAGCAGGCGCTATGGGTGGAGTGTGGAGCCTTGACGGCGAGCGAGTGAGCGGGCGGCCACTCTGAGTCAGGGTTTGGATAGGAAGCGCCCGACTCCAGAGGACGGAGGACAGACCAGCGGCAGACGCCCGCCGAGACCTCCACGATCACGTTCTCAGGGTCGTGGGTTTCCGGGGTGGCAGAGGTCTGGTGGATCCCGTCAGCAGGGATGGCAGAAGAGGGGAGCACCGAGATGTGTCATCTGCGGAGGACCACATTGGCCTAGGCAGTGCGAGCAGCGAGAGGGCCGATGTTTTGGGTGTGGTCAGTCCGGACATCTGCGGGCAGCTTGTCCCCGAGCAGCGTCGCCTGTACCATCGATCGCATTGGCACCTCCAGTTCATCAGCAGACCTATGGAGCTTCACCGACTCATAGCCAGATGGATCGGACTTCTGTACCACGCCCAGGTGAGCGGCGACAGCAGGCACAGAGCGGCAGAGTCTTTGCGGCTCAACTGGAGGACTCCACGGCGGCTGATCATGTGGTGGCAGGTATCATTTTAATTTCTGGCATTAGAGCTCGTGCATTATTTGATACCGGTGCATCACATTCTTTTGTTAGTCGAGCATTTGCATCTCTGCATGGGCTAGTGTTAGGGCCGTTACCCTGTGTACGGGAGGTACAGATTCCCGAGCACGTTTTGCGTGTGGAGGACTGTTGTCGAGCTTGCCCAGTGCAGCTTGGACCATGGGTGATGCCCGCAGACCTGTTGGTCTTGGGGCGATTGCAGGATTTTGATGTGGTGCTCAGCATGGATTGGCTGGCACGCTACTTCGCGACGATCGACTGCGGCGAGAGGACCGTGACGTTTCGCGAGCCTGGCCAGGAGAAGTACGTGTATCGAGGCTGCAGGAGCACGTTGTTTGCGACGTGGATTTCGTCGGCACGAGCGAGACAGATGATGAGTCGAGGATGTACCGTATTTCTTGCGACTGTTGTTAAGGTATCTGCGGTGGCACCGGAGCTCGAGGACATCTCTGTAGTCCGCGAGTTCCCGGACGTGTTTCCCCCGGAGTTGATTACGATGCCACCAGACAGGGAGGTCGAGTTTGTGATTGACGTAGTCCCTAGAACTGCGCCAATCTCAAAGACACCCTACCAAATAGCACCGGCTGAGCTGAGAGAGCTTAAGGCGCAGCTTTAGGATTTGATGGATAAGGGGTTTGTGAGACCCAGTGTGTCGCCTTGGGGAGCGCCGGTGTTATTCGTGAAGAAGAAGGATAGTTCACTTAGACTTTGTGTGGATTATCGAGCGTTGAATAAAGTGACCATCAAGAACAGGTATCCTTTGCCACGCATTGATGATCTATTTGATCAGCTGCAAGGATCTTGTGTCTTCTCGAAGATTGACTTGCAGTCTGGTTACCACCAATTGAAGGTGAAGGCCGAGGATATTCCTAAGACGGCTTTTAGGACTCGGTACGGGCATTATGAGTTTACGGTGATGCCGTTTGGATTGACTAATGCCCCTGCCGCATTTATGGATTTGATGAATCTAGTGTTTAAGCCGTTCTTGGACCGGTTTGTGGTGGTGTTTATTGATGATATCCTGATCTACTCTCGGAGTGATGCTGAGCATGAGGAGCACTTGAGGATAGTGCTGCAACTTCTGAGGGAGAAGAAGTTGTATGCCAAGTTGAAGAAGTGCGAGTTCTAGCTTCGAGAGGTAGCTTTCTTGGGCCATGTGATTTCAGCCACTGGAGTGGCGGTGGACCCGCAGAAGATTGAGACTGTGCGGGATTGGCCCAGACCGACGACGGTTACCGAGGTGAGGAGTTTCCTCGGGTTAGCTGGATATTACCGTCGATTTGTGGAAGGCTTTGCGAAGCTCTCCACACCCCTCACTCGTCTGACGAGGAAAGGGATTAGATTTGTTTGGAGTGCTGAGTGCCAGCATAGCTTTGAGGAGCTGAAGGAGAGACTGATGTCTGCTCCCATCCTTACCCTTCCAGTTATGGGGGAAGGATTCGTGATTTATAGTGATGCATCACACAGTGGCTTGGGATGTGTGTTGATGCAGCATGGTAGGGTAATTGCCTATGCCTCTCGGCAATTGAAGGATTATGAGAAGAATTACCCTACGCATGATTTGGAGCTGGCAGCTGTAGTGTTTGCACTGAAGCTGTGGCGGCACTACTTGTATGGTGAGCACTGTGAGATTTTCACGGATCATAAAAGTCTCAAGTATCTGTTCACTCAGAAGGAATTGAACTTGAGGCAACGCCGGTGGTTAGAGTTGTTGAAGGATTATGATATTACCATCCAGTATCACCCCGGCAAGGCGAATGTAGTGGCAGATGCGTTGAGCAGGAGATCAGTGCAGAGCCTTAGTATGATGATCACTCAGCAGGCGCCGTTACTTGAGGAGTTGAAGCGGCTTGAGCTGGAGGTGGTATCCCCTGGGGTTACTGCAAAACTTATGTCTTTGGTTTTGCAACCCACTCTGTTGGATAGGATCCGAGAGAAACAGAGCGTGGACCCCTATTTGATGAGGATTCGAGATCAGATTGCCAGCAGGCAGACAGGGGATTTTGGTGTTGACAGTTCGGGAGTACTACGGTACAGGGACCGACTGTGTGTGCCTATGGATTCTGAAATCTGAGAGGAGATTTTGAGAGAGGCTCATTATTCGCCTTATACGGTTCACCCTGGTGGAACCAAGATATATAAGGACTTGAAGGCACACTTCTGGTGGAATGGAATGAAGTGGCATATTGGGAGATTTGTGGCTCAGTGTTTGACTTGTCAACAGGTAAAGGCGGAGCACCGAGTACCTGCTGGCAAGCTTCAGAGTCTCCCAATACCCGAGTGGAAGTGGGACCAGATCGTCATGGACTTTGTCGTGGGATTACCGAGGACGCAAGCTGGTTTTGACGCTATTTGGGTGATAGTGGACAGGCTGACCAAGTCTGCCCACTTCTTACCAGTGCAGACTACTTGGTCCAGGGACAGACTCGCTCAGTTATATTTGGACAAGATAGTGAGACTGCATGGAGTGCCTACCTCGATTGTGTCTGATCGAGACACCCGATTTGTCTCACAGTTTTGGAGGAGTCTACAGACAGCACTGGGTACGCAGCTGCGGTTTAGCACGGCTTTTCATCCACAGACAGATGGTCAGTCTGAGCGGACCATTCAGACTCTGGAGGACATGTTGAGGGCATGTGTCCTCGACTTTGGTGGAGGGTGGCATCGACACTTAGGACTGGTTGAGTTTGCGTACAACAATAGCTATCAAGCGAGCATCCAGATGGCTCCGTTTGAGGCATTGTATGGACGCAAGTGTCGTTCGCCCTTGCATTGGAGCGATGTGGGTGAGAGGAAGACTTTGGGTCCCGATATCCTGTTGGAAGCGGAAGAGAAGGTCAAGATGGTTCGACGACGTCTTGAGACCGCCCAGAGTCGACAGAGGAGCTATGCGGATACTAGGAGACGAGACTTGGAGTTCCAGATTGGAGATCATGTGTTTCTGAAAGTCTCGCCGTCCAGAGGAATTCGCCGTTTTGGAGTTCGTGGAAAGCTCAGTCCACGGTTTGTTGGCCCGTTCGAAGTGTTGGAGCGAGTGGGGCCGGTAGCATATAGGATCGCCCTACCACCGCGACTCTCTGGAGTCCATGATGTGTTTCATGTCTCGGCTCTGAGGAGATATGTGTTCGATCCCTCTCACGTGATTGACTTCACCCCACTTGAGTTGGCTGAGGACCTGCGGTACGAGGGGCGACCGGTGCGGATTCCTGCTCGCGAGACGAAAGAATTGCGCAACCGAGTCATACCGTACATGAAAGTGCAGTGGAGTAATCATGAGGAGCGTGAGGCGACTTGGGAGCCAGAGATGGTGATACGGGAATCCTATCCCTACCTTTTCGAGCTGCCTTCTTGAGGTATGAGTTTAAGTTTCGAGGACGAAACTTTTCGTAGGGGGGAAGGATGTAGTACCCCTGGGGCCTAACTGACGGAATGACTGCAGTATCCTAGACTGTTCGACACTTCTGGAGAAGGTAGAGACAAGTCGGAGTCGTTTCGGCGCCAAATAGACGCGAAAACGGACTCAGAGCACCGAAGCAAGCCAAATCTGAAGTTTTGGGCTTTTGGACTTTAGGGCGCCCGGAAGTATTGTTTAGGGCGCCCAGATGTTGAGTGCTCGTTTTCTGAAAATTTCTAAGTCATTTCGGATCCAGTATCGGGTGCCCGGAAAGTGGGTCCGAAAATCTTACCTCGTGAGTATCGATCCGTTTGACACGTGTTGGTTGGTAGGTGAGTTCCGCCGGACCAGGTTAGGGCGCACCGGACCGCGGGCGGAGAGTCCGATGTTCTGGACTTGTGCAGGCTGAAGAACCGGGCGCCCACTTCTTGGGTTTCGGGCGCCCGATTGTTAGGATTTCCTGCTGAGAAACAGGTTAGGGCATTTCTGTTCTTGAGGCCCATTGCACCGAAATCCTTTTTCTATAAAAGAGGTGGACGACCTCCCCTGAGACTCTTTTCTCCCCTCTTCAAGGTGAACCCAGGATTTTGCAAGGAAGCCCTCCTATCTCTCCCAAATTCCATCTTCCCCCATTGAAGACCTTGGTTTCCTGCTGAAACTGCAACGTCGATCTGTTGTGTTCGTGCTCGTGTGCAGTGTGGGAGTGTCCAAATCCAACGAAACTTCGTTTGTTGGATAGAGGACTCGTAGAGGAAGATGTGGAATCCTTCCAATCGCATTTTGGACAGGTATGTAAGCTAGAGTTGATGTTTTACTGGACCCCTTGTGTTCTGGAACTGAAACTTGGGTTTTCCTTTGATCTTATGGATCCAAATCTTTTGGGAGCTGGAATTTTGAAGTGAAGATTGGTCCTTCCACTTTCCTTGCTGGTTTGGAGGTTCTTCCCACCTGAATTGAGGATTCAAAGGTGAGTGCTAGCTCAGGTTTTGAGTATATTGCTTAAGTGCTGAATTTTGGGTCATTTGATGGATTTCTTGGATTGTGAATCCAGATCTTTGTGAGGACCTTTGGAGAGGTTTTGGATTGTTCAATCACTGTATTTGAGAGGTTGGTAACCCTTTTCCATGGGCTAGATTCGTTGGAATTTCAGAATTCTTGCTTAATGTGATTTTTACTTAGTTGCTGGAACTTCTGGATCCATGTGCAGGAGGGTCCAGTAGTGAATCCGAATCTGTGTGGGGACCTTTTGGACATCGAGTCGAACTCCGTTTTGGCTGAAATTTGGAGGGTGTGTTCTTGAGCCCTACTGGTGAGTTGAACCAAATTTCACTGCATTTGGACTTAGGATTTGGATTTTATCGCATGTTGAATCCATGTTGGTCATGCTGCCAGGCTGCAGTTCTGGGCTGATGTTCTGGGCGCCCAGAACATTGAGCAGGTGGGTCCGAATCTCGAGGTTTTAGATTTGAGCTCGATTTCACCCGGTGTTGTTTGGAGGCCTTCCACTCGACTCCTAGCCGTTGTTGGATAGCTTTTGAGGTGGGTTAATGTTACTGAAATCGCCGGATTTCCTCCTAAGTTGTAGAGAGTGCAGCATGCTGTTTTATTATCTGTTAAATCATGTTAGTAGCTTGAATTCATGAATTTGCATGTATTATTATGAAATCTGAATTTGGAGCATAAATTGATAATTTATAGACATGACTTTACATGCTGAACTGGAATTTGACTTAGGAGAAAACTCGCGAACATACAACCGTCACTTTTCGAACTATTATCAGATTTAGCTCTAGGAGCCGTTTCTGTTCTTGTATCACCGCTGTTAGTGTGAGGTGGATACTTAGTTCGTTGTAGGATGAGTTTACGCTTGTGCTGGGATGCCGAGCTTGTATTTACAGCAGGGTTAGGCTGTTTTGTGTTTTCGGGTGCCGTCGGGGTTGACGGTGGACCCAGACTCTTGTTTTAGTTTCTGTTTGTGCTGGGGGCACGTGAGCTTGGAGTCTTGACCCATTTTGACCCCTTTCCATTTGATTATAGCCTGCCGGAGCCTGTTTATGCTCGACAGAGATACGCTTTTAACTCGGTTGGGTAGCTCCCCCGAGTGCCTGTCCGGAGTGAGGCCTCTTTTGCGTTGATGTCGCTACAGATTAGTTAGATCTGGTATTTGGACCGGCTACCCCTTTTGGTAGTGTGCGGTGTGGCTAGGCAGTTGGCTGGACGAGCCCGTTTGGGCGGTTCCGTTAGATTGGGTCAGGGGTGACCTTTCACTTTGGTGATGCTTACTTGAGAGTTTGACTTGGATAGTGGTAGGGTAGTGGCATTACAGCTGTAGAGTTTATTCCAGCTTATTTTGTTGTTGTTTACCTACCTGCTATACTGTTAGTCTCGTAGACTTAGTGGGTGGACCATTGAGGTCGGTATTGGTACCCACTGAGGACTACTTCTTTTGATAGTATTTCTCACACCCATTGTTGCCACCTTTTCTTGCAGAGCCTTCGTCGGTTACGGCTGCTGCTCTTGTCCCTGCGGATCGAGGTAAGGAAGTCGCGAGCTAGATCCCTACCTGTCCCTGTTGTTCCTAGAGGAGGACCCTACTGGAGATAGTTTCTTTTTGAGTTGTGCCATGTACATATAGTGTGGATTTGTTCCTATTTTTGGTTGTGGAGGACCTGTTGTATTTTGGATCCTATATGTACAGGTGGCTTTTGTTATTAGTATGTTTTATTTCAGCTCTATATCTCTTGTAGTTGCTTGTATGTTTGTTTACAGGTTAGCTATCGCTTCGTATACATAGAAATATCTATGTATACGGCGGATCTGTTGGCGAGCCCGGGGAAACGAGTAATCCGGGGCGTGACAAAGGGTCGACCGTAGGATCTCCGGCGTGTGCGTCCGAAGTACCTAACATACAAATAATGAGCATCTCCATTAGTCTTTTATCTTTATCTTAATCTTAAATGATTTAGACTTATTCAAATCCATCGCTTCAACTATTAAGCTCTAATCTCGGATTGGAACAAAGTCCCAATTTCGGGAACCCATAACTCTCTCAAAATAGATAAAAACCTTAAAATAACCCATTCAAATCATATATAAGGGTTTGAGGTACTTAATTTTAACAAATAACACCTTAACAAGATATTTATACCCTCCAAAAATTAGCCGAAAAAGTCCAACCCGAGAATAGCATGAATTGGTCGAAATATTAACAAACTAAGTTTAAATTTAATCAAACAACTTAGTTCAATCATACATTCATGTCCAATATATTTGAACATGATTGACATCCCAAATTAAAGGTTCTAAACTCTTAAAATCAACTACAAAAACTTAATCTTGTAGTTAATAAAAATTCCAACTTTGGAGCCTCATAACATGCAAATAACTCATCAAAACTTCTTAAAAATAAAGCCAGTTCATATAACTATGCATTGGCCTCCAAATTCAAATAGAAAGAACTAAAAACTTATGATCTAAATCCTCATTTTGTGCTCTTAGGGCATCAACCCAAAAATTACAAGTAAATCTCGTAATAGAGCAAAAACCCTCAATTTAGAGCTTCAATATTTGAATATAGTGCCATAAAATCTTCAAAAACTATAGCCAATCCATAAAGGATGGCTTGGGACCTTCAAAGAGAATGGAAAAACATACATGCAACCCACAATAATCATCTTTTCATATTCACAAAGTACAAAACCGAAAATCCACTTACTTTGTTCTCTAGTTAGGGTCCCAATTTGAAAATAGGTTTCCCTCTCCAAAAATCTCCTCCTAAATCCCTTCAAATTGAAGGAAAAATTCTTCCTCTCATTGCTGAATCAAAAAGAGAAGAAATAGGGTATTTGGAAAAGGGGAAATGGAAAAAGAAGAAGAAGAATGAGAATAGAAGAGCTTTTCTCTTCTCCCATTCAAACCAGCCCATTCAAAGGCGTTTCTATCATTTTACCCAATATTTTATTGGGAAAAATTTAGGTTGGACCAATAGTTAACCAGCTAAGTTGATATGATATATTTTTAGTTAGCAGATTTACCAAATTGCCCAAGATAATTGGTGAAATCCCAAACTGGCTCGCAGCTTAGGACTGCACCAACGATCATTGGAAAAATTGGAATAACTCTTTCGCTTGATATCCGTTTAAGGTGATTCAGGTTGCCTTAGAAAGATAACTCGAAGATCTTTCCAATGAGACCAATTTCGACCTAATCGGATGTCGATAACCTAGTCAAATGTTCTTCTAAAGTGGCTGGTTGTGCTATGGCAGATTAGACTCAATTGTTTTGACATTTTCGTTCTAAAACAATTCATTTTGACTCAATTTGAGTTCAAATCATATGAAACTGGCCCTTACCCCTCTAAAATTATTTTGAAATCTTTTAAATCTTTATAGTCCAATTTTGGGGCGTTACAGTTTCTTCCGCCGTTAAAATAGTTTCGTCCTCGAAACTAAAAACATATCTTGATTCAAAACTTCGAAAATTTCCGGATATCGCCCTCGCATTTCGTCCTCTAACTCCCACGTGGCTTCACGCTCCTCATGGTTACTCCACTGAACCTTCACGTACTTGATACTCCGGTTCCGGAGTGTTTTCTCTTTTTTCCCTAAAATGCGAACTGGGCACTCCGAATAACTCAAATCCTCGTGTAGCTCCACCGAGGAATATTCGATGACGTGGCTCGAGTCCGGAATAAACTTCCGAAACATAGAGACATGAAAGACATTATGGATCCCCGAAAGGTTTGGAGGCAAAGCGAGCCGATATGCCACCGGGCCTACCCGTCCAATTATATCGAATGGCCCGATGAATCTCGGACTCAACTTTCCTTTGAGCCCAAACCTACGGATTCCCTTCATCGGTGAGACGCAAATGAAAACCTTGTCGCCCTCACTAAATTCCGAGTCTCGACGACGACGATCAGCATAACTCTTTTGTCGACTTTGAGCAGCCAAAAGCCTCTGTCGGACTATTCGGACTTTATCCACAGTATCTTCAATCAAATCTGGCCCAATAATTCTCCGCTCGCCGACCTCGTCCCAGCAAATAGGAGATCGGCACTTCCTTCCATATAGGACCTCATAAGGTGGCATGCCGATACTTGTTTGATGGCTATTGTTATAGGCAAACTCAGCCAAGGGCAAGTATTTCTCCCAGCTGCCCCCAAAGTCCAAGACACAAGCTCGGAGCATATCTTCCAATATTTGTATAACTCGCTCCGATTGACCATCGCTCAGTGGATGGTACGCGGTACTCAGATTGAGCCGCGTACCCAAAGCTTGCTGCACGCTCCTCCAAAAGTGAGAAGTAAAACGAGGATTCCGATCAGAAGTGATCGATATAGGTACCCCGTGAAGATGGACTATCTCGTCAATGTATAGCTGCGCCAACCTCTCGCCGAACCAAGTTGAGCTAATAGGTAAGAAGTGAGCCGACTTGTTCAAGCGGTCCACCAAAACCCAAATAGCATCATGGCCCCGTTGTGTCCTGGGTAAACCCATTAGAAAGTCCATTGTCACTTCATCCCACTTCCAAACCGGCACCGGAAGGCTCTGCAACTTTTCGGCCGGTCGCTGATGCTCAGCCTTGACCTGTTGATATATCAGGCATTGTGCCACATAACGGGCGATATCTCGCTTCATTCTCGGCCACCAATAGTGCACCTTTAGATCCCGATACATTTTGTTTCCTCCGGGATGGATAGTGTAGGGCGAGCGGTGAGCCTCGTGGAGAATCTCTCGCCGAAGCTCAGAGTCATGCGGCACACAAAGCCGACCCTCGTAGTAGTATGTACCGTCGTCTGTGATATAGAAACCCTTGGCCTTACCCAACGACATCTTGGCCTTAGTCTTAAGAAGAAAGCTATCTGTGGCATGTTCGCTTTGATCCTCTCGACTAATGCAGGCTGGACTGACACAGCCATAAGTTGTACTGTTGCACCAGTTGGCACAACCTCCAACTCGAGCCGACGCATCTGTTCAAGTAGCTTAGGCTCCCCGGTGATTAACATGGATAATGTAGCCGTGGACTTTCGACTCAAGGCATCAGCTACTACATTAGCTTTGCGGGGGTGATAAAGAATAATAACATTGTAGTCCTTCAGTAATTCTAACCACCGACGTTGTCTCAAGTTGAGTTATTTTTGGGTGAATATATATTTCAAGCTCTTGTGGTCAGTGTAGATTTCACAATGCTCGCCGTAGAGGTAATGCCTCCACAGCTTCAAAGCAAACACCACCGCTGCTAGCTCGAGATCGTGCGTGGCATAATTCTTCTCATAATTCTTGAGCTGACGGGGGGAGGTATAGGCAATGACCCTCCCCTGCTGCATGAGCACACATTCCAAGCCTAAACTCGATGCATCACTATAAACCACAAAACCTTCCCCCGGCACCGGGAGAGCGAGGATTGGAGCCTTTGTCAAACGCTGCTTCAACTCTTCAAAGCTACTCTGGCATTTCTCACTCCATAAGAATTTTACCCCTTTCCTAGTCAACTAGGTGAGTGGACCAGCAATGCGGGAGAAGCCCTCCACAAATCGGCGGTAGTAACCCGCCAATCGAAAGAAACTCCTCACTTCTTAAACATTGGTAGGTCGAGGCCACTCGATTATTGCCTCGATCTTTTTCGGATCCACCGATACTCCCACCTCCGAAATAAAATGCCCTAGAAATGCAATCTCACGGAGCCAAAAATCATACTTCTTGAGCTTGGCATAGAGCTTCTGCTCTCAAAGTGTTTGTAATACAATTCAGAGGTGTTCCTCGTGCTCTTCATCACTCCTTGAATACACCAAGATGTCATCAATGAAGGCAACAACGAATCGGTCAAGATATGGATTGAAAATTCGATTCATTAGATCCATAAAAGCTACAGGGGCATTAGTAAGCCCAAACGGCATCACGAGAAATTCATATTGTCCATATCGCGTCCGAAACACGGTTTTAGGCACATCCTCGGACTTCACCTTCAGCTGATGATACCCCGACTGTAAATCAATTTTTGAATAGACCCGAGAACTTTGTAGCTGATCGAACAGATCATCGATCCTCAGAAGGGGATATTTATTCCTCACGGTGGCCTTATTGAGTTCATGGTAGTCAATGCATAACCGCAAACTTCCGTCCTTCTTGCGCATAAAGAGAACTGGTGCTCCCCAAGGCGACACACTAGGATGAATAAAGCCCTTATCTAATAAGTCCTCAAGCTGTGCCTTCAACTCTCGTAACTCCGCAAAGGCCATCCGATATGGCGTATTTGAAATCAGCGCTGTGCCATGAACTAAATCGATACAAAACTCGATCTCTCGATCGGGTGGTAATTTAGGTAGGTCGGGAGGAAAAACATCGGCGAACTCCCGAACTACTGGAATACTCTCCAATTTCGGCCCTTCTTTGACAACATCTATTACCGTGGCCATATATGTGATACACCCGCTATTAGTCATTCTTTTAGCACACGCCATATTGATCATAGTAGGAAAGAAAACGCCCTTACATGCCCTGTACACGAATCCGTCGGAGTCGGAAAACTGGAATGAAATCTCCCGTCTTGGGCAGTCTATGATGGCCCCATATATCGTCAACCAATCAACCCCGAGGATGACATCGAAGCCGATAAACTAACATATCGATAGGCAAAATATAGTCGCCTAAGACAATCGGGCATTCGCGGATAAAGTTCCGAGTATATGCATATGTGTCAGCGGTCAAGATACCCATTGGCTCCATAAACTCGAGCAACTCAAAACTATGGGTAGTAGCAAAGGACTCGCACATGAATGAATGCGAGGCACTAGTATCGAATAGCGCTCTAGCCCTGACTCCGCTAATGCATACAATACCTGCCACCGCTCCGTCGTCGGCGTGACTCCCCTGTTGTGGCTCGGGCTGGGCCATGGCATAAACTTGAGCACTGGTAGATGGTTGCTGATGTGACGCATGTCCCCGTCCCGTAGAGGTCGTGGTTGTGGGTGGCTATGGTGTAAAAGGCGCTGGCGCCGATGTTAGGGCTGGGTAGGCCCTCCTCTTTGGGCACGCTGCTTGGTAGTGCCCGGGCTCCCCACAATTATGACAATTGCCTATAATATTGCGGCGGCATTAATGGGTAGGATGAGTGCCGCCACAACGCCCGCACCTCGGGCCTCGAGAGCTACTACCTGATCTCTGCTGTTGCTGCTGTTGTTTCCAAGGACCCTTTTTGTTCGGATACTTTGATGGTCGGGAAGAGGATGAAGCACCACCCTGATCCTGAGGGGCACGCTTATAAACCCCCATATGTTGTTTTGCATCTGCTTCTACATTGCCCTACTCGAAATTGCGTGCACACTCGACTATCTCGTCATATGTATCGAACCTCAAGCCCTGTATCTGCCGAAGTAACTGGGGATGTAACCCTCGTCGAAATTTATGGATCCGGTCCTTCTCGTCTCGAACGGCATAAGGGACACAATTAGCGAGGCGGATAAACTCGTCCTCATACTCTGCCACTGTCCGGGTCCCCTGCTCGATGCTGCAAAGCTGTTTCTCCATACTAGTCTTGACACTCTCTGGAAAGAAAGCATCAAAGAACATAGCTCTAAACTCCTCCGACATAATAGGAGGTGCATGCCTCGGCCTCCTGTTCAGAACCGACACCCACTAGTTATCGGCAGCCTCCTCTAAGTAGTGAGTAGCCAACATAACTCGATCCTCCTCCGGGGTGGCCAAACTCCGAAAGAGCTTCTCCATCTTTTGAACCCACGCCTCGACACGGCTCGGGTCCTTCTTGTACCCATCATATACCGTTGGATTGAACTTGCGAAACTCTGCCAGCTTCGATTTGTTCGCCGGAGGTTTGCCTACGGCAGCTTCCCAGGCGGCGGGAATAGGACCGCGGTGTCCGGATAAAGGATCTGTATGCTCATCACGCCCAGGGTGTTCGGGGTGCTCCTCGCCACGGGCAGCCGACGGTGCCTCCTGTGCTCCAGCATGCTGTACTGAAGCCGCCTGCTGCTGCTGCTGCTGCTGAGGCTGTGGTGCCTGCCTCTGCTCAAGTAAGAGCTGTCGTAGCTCCGCAAACTGCCGGTCCTGACGCTGAGTCAGGGCCCGCACCTGCTCCTGTAAATCCCTAACTTCAGGTGGGACAGAGGACTTCGTGCCCAGAGCGGGATCCTCATCATGAATATCAGATAATTGCCTAGTTCTCCGCGCCATATTCCCTATACGACAAGTTATTAGAATCGGCTTAAGGGAAAAAGAAGTGTAAAATAAAACTAAACGACTCAAGTTAGACGGAACATATTATAGGATATTCCTTCTCAGCCTTCAACATCACGCTGTCTGCAGCCAACATGAACGTTAAAAGAAGAAAAAGAATAACACCCTTATTAGTCGCCAACAATCTGTTGGAAACAAGACATAACACTATAAAGTCTATTGCGAATACTCTCACGTGCCTAGGTATTCCTATGGTGAGTTTTAAATGACTTAGCTTTATGTTTCATATATAAGGGCTCTGATACCAACTCAATCTGCAGCACCCCGATAGTGGAAGCACTACGGAGGTGTAACAGCTGCAGACCCGGCACATAACTTAAGATTGAAAGTTTAAGTATGTCCGGCGTTAATATCAACATCCTTATAACATAATAAAGATTGTACAAACAATTCACAAATTTTAAACATTCCAAATAGACTAATACAATTTGGTTATCAAAATACCATACCATTTAACACAAATACAACTTATAAATGGGTTATGCCCTCAACTTAACAAATAACAAGTTTGTACAATTCATAGTTCCAATATGACCTAATATATATATATATATCCACAATGATAGTCCAAAATACAAGATAAGATCTATATAATACAAAAATGGAGAAGATCCAATATGCTACTATCTAACTACAGTGGTCGCCTTGCCCGATCTCATCTCAAAGGCCATACCTGAAAAATTAGTAATATCCACATAATGAGAACTATTAACAATAGTTCCCAGTGGAAGCCCGTCTAGATACAACAAGCCCCACTGGACCTAATAGTGTGTGATCAATGGAAAGATAAACAACGAGGTATGAATGGTTATTAAACATACAAATAAACCTACTATCATGATCAATGATTGCAATTATGATCAACAAGTAAACGGTGGCATCACAGGATAAGCACAATCAATTAGAAAGGCCCAACAAAAATCCAACTCGATCCATAATCAAGTAAATGCGTACGCGACACCCTGGCCTCGGGTGCAAAGCAAATCTCAACCCGGGGAGCAAAGGGCTTACTGCGTGGGGAGCGACCACCACCGGTAACCCACTCACGCCTTCTCCCTCTCAAACTCCCACATCACAAGGAGCCATCCAAGATGGCCCGGAGAGTACCATAAGTATAGCGGCATATCCAAATAGGGCCAATATCTCAATAATAATGTTATACTTTGGAATCAACAAATAACTAAGAACATACTACTTTCCTATACAAATGCATACCCTCTACTAGTACAATGTGATATAAGAGACATGCTAGAGTATAGGATCAAATTCCATTGCATCATGAACCAAAGAATAAACAACGAGGGTATAAGTTCTTAGAACAATAGTTAAGCATGCAACAAGAATTATAAACATTCAACAGCAATATACATATGCATGCATGATACTAAGAGGACCACTAAGGTTCATCATCTATAGATAAGGATTCCACCTCAAATTAAGAAAAGATCGATCTAGGATGTGGAAGGGTCGACCGTAGGATCTCCGGCGTGTGCGTCCGAAGTACCTAACATACAAATAATGAGCATCTCCATTAGTCTTTTATCTTTATCTTAATCTTAAATGATTTAGACTTATTCTGTTACGCCCCGCCGTGCCTTAGCACCAAGTAGGTGGAAGGACAAACCGCACGGGCGCATGACCCAGATCCGCCGAACGGACAGAGTTTCCCCTGTACGTCCTAGGCGTCACAATCAGTACAATTCAAGAGGTTCCAAATAGGAACAGAATTCATACAAAGATTGCATAAGGAAAGCATCATAAACTACTAAGCTATTACATGCATTCGCAATACATCCTCATATTACATTTTTCGTCTTTGTTCTTTCTTTCCAAATACAATCGAATTGTTATTACATTTCCTTTCATTCCAATACCTCTAAACTACGCAGTAGAGGGTACTTCTATTCTGGTCACAGTGGTAGGACGCTAACTATTGAGCTACGCCCTTCCCTCGCGCCGCCGTGCCGCTCATGTGTGGACCTGAAAAATAGTGGGATGAGAACTATCTAAAATAGTTTCCAGTGGGTAAGGCCACCCAAGGGAGAAGCTCGACCCACCAGGTCCAAAGGAAACATAAAAGCATGGTTAGTACATATACATATCTTGCAAGCATATAACTCTACTATATGCAAAAACAGTAAACATGCTTATGCTTCAACAAATGTGATAATGAAATCCATGCAATATATTTTTCACTGCCATTCCATTATCCATTTCATAATCAACCTGCTCCTAAGGTTCATTCACCTTAGCTAAGCCACACACGACTCACTCTCGAGTCAAACATCATTGGGCCACCGCCCCTCTAAGGTTTACTTACCTTAGCCAAACCTTACCCGACTCACTCTTGAGTCAAACATCATTGGGCCACCGCCCCTCTAAGGTTTACTTACTTTAGTCAAACCTTACCCGACTCACTCTAGAGTCAAACATCAGCGGACTACCGCCTATGTCCAGGCCTGAGGAGATGAACATGCCACATACACCTCAGCCATCAATCCACTCGGCAGGTGAGGGATATACCACATACACCTCCGATACTCAAACCACTGCCGAGTGAGGAGAACCACACATACCCGCAGTTATGAGTCACTTGCCGGGCGAGGAGGACCACGCATACCTGCAAGTATAATCTGCTGTCGGGCGAGGAGAACCACACATACCCGCAGCCACAATCACTTGCCAGGTGAGGAGAACCACACATACTTGTAAGTATCAGTCTAGGGATTTCGGAATCCATTCCAAAGTCTCAAGGGCTCATCTTTTACCATATATTATCAACCTCTCTAGGTTTACATTCTCATGTCCAAGTGGTCATCCTACCACTTATTTTATCACCTAGGTTCCACAACGCTAGGTCCTATGTTTTTCCCACCTAGATTCACCCGACTCTAGGTTAATAACATTCCAATACAAGTGGTCTCTCTCTACCACTATGTTTCCAACCTATGTTCAATGACACTAGGTTCAATGTCCTGTTTAAGTGATCTTCCTATCACTATGTCTCTCAACCTAGGTTCAACGACTCTAGGTTCACACACATTACAAACCAAGTGGTCTTTCTACCACTATGTTATACAACCTAGGTTTACCCACTCTAGGTTCATCACCTGATCCAACCTATGTTTAATAACACTAGGTTTAATACCATCACATTCCAACCTATGTTCAATGACACTAGGTTTAATACCATCACATTCCAACCTATGTTCAATGACACTAGGTTTAACATGCATACATCACCTTTCAAGTATATATATATATATTATGAAATACTCGAATTCTCTTACATGTAAGGTGAGCCCATGGCTCAAATCACTTGGATATACACCCAATGCCAACATGCACATTACAGTTCTTTCTTATCCTAGTTGTCCATACCTAGGATTTCCAATTTTACATGGCCTCTAGCCCTTGTTTAACCACATGTCAAGTTCTCTAGCGTATAGAGAAAATTAGCTCACCGCTATGTCCACACCTAGGCATACACATGTCCATTTGTATCTATGTGTTCTACATGCCTATAGTTTCAATCCATGGTAGTTAATGGTATTAACATCATATGATCTACACATTCATATTTACCACTTACCAATTAACCTACCATTACATGCATCAAGTAAAATAAATTATACTTTACTCTTTCGACATGGAAGTGACCTAATCACTTCGGTAAACACAAACCCACCTCACACTCTTCCGATTGCTTGTAGACACTTGCAATCGAGCTCTTTTCCTTGGCTTCAAGTTTGGTCTTCAAGCTCCTTGCCCTAACACACATGAAGGATTCGTTAATCCGAATCGAACTCATAACGATCCCATATCTTGGAATCACTCAAAATGGAGTTGTTCCACATGTTCTACTAACCCCCAACTAGGGTTCTAAGGGGTCAAACAATTTTTAAACCCCACCACAAGAGTATCCCTCTTTCAACCTAGGGTTTCCAAAAATATGGCAAAACCCCAAAATCACATGCTAATCCCTACAATTTGTAGTCTAGATTAGCCAAGGGTTTGATAAAAATCCATTTACAAGGCTTAAATCCAAAACCCTAACCTTAGATCCCAAGAAACTCACATTTGCCACGAGCTTCCCACTTCTTCTTGCTCAAGAAGAAAGCCTTCAACCTCCAAATCCTTCCTCTAAGCTTGATTCCTCAAGCTCCCAAGGATTGGAGAAGAAGAAGATGAAGAAGAAATGAGAGAGAGGAGCTTCTCACTCTCTCCCTCTCCCTGTGCGCGTGTGTGGTCCAGCAGAGAAAAGGGGAGAGGGCTTTCCCCCCTCATATAGGCCCCACAGTGAAAATACCAAATTGCCCCTCAAAACTGCATTCTGCAGAACTGCATTCCGGTATGAACACTGGCATACCGGAATATGGGTGTTCATTCCGGAATCCCACATACGATTCCGCAGAATCCGAGGGACTAAATACATCCATTCCGGTATACCACTACAAGAATTAACACTTTTAACGACCAAGTTTTAACGACGAGCGTCAAATTTGGTCGTTAAAATATAAGCAGATGGTAGTTCGCGCGCAACTAGGCAAATTAACTGGATTTGTAACGACCAATATTATTTTGGTCGTCTTATGTGAGGCTTATCCCGTCGTTATTACTATAGATTTAGCGCTTTATTTTTGCCGCTGAATTTTTTTTCCACCCTCACACGCAACCTTCCTCTCAACCAAATTATAGGAGAGTAACCCTCTCTCTCTCTCTTTCTTTCTCTTTCTTCCAAACCCTTGAGCCTCTCATTCATTTTCCCCTTTTCCCTTTCCGCAAGAAATCCCCACCTCGCCGGAAGCCGCACCCTGCAGCCCAAATCGGTGGTGTTGCCTTCCCGCGCGCGAAGCATGCAAGCCTTCCATCGGCCTGAAGCAGATCTCTCACGCGGTCCTCCCTCTCGCTAGTTCGCGGCCTGAAGCAGATCTCGCCGGAAGCCACACCCTGCAGCCCGGCCAGTTCGGCGGCGTTGCCTTTCCGCGCGCGAAGCGCGCAACCTTCCATCTGCCTGAAGCAGATCTCGCATGCGGTCCTCCCTCTCGCTAGTTCGCGGCCTGAAGCAGATCTCGCACGCGGTCCCCCGACTACCTGAAGCAAACCCCTGCATCCTGCAGGACTCGTTGATTCCTACGGCCTGTAGCTCGTCGTCCCGTTAGCCGTCCGTCAGCCGCGCCCAAATCTGTCCGTCAGCCGCGCCCAAATCTGTAAGCTGCATCTTTCGTTAGCCCGCAGCCTGTTGTACTCGCGCCCACAGCCCCTCGTGTCTTGCATTGTAAAAAGCATCCTTCACATCGCCTCCCTTCTTCTCCTCTTTTCCCTATCCTCTGCTGGCCCAGATCTAATCCCGTTTCCTGCAGGTCCGCTCTCATCGGATCACATGCCTTGTCGTCTGTTGGTCACTGCCGCCGCAGCCGTTGCCATACCCACTGCAATGCAGAGAGTATTTTTCGATTCTTTTTTCTTCTATAAGCGTAGAATTACTCTCTCCAACTGCAGCATTTTCACCTATGTCTAGTTTAGGCATGGATCGAAATACGATACAGCATATATAAAGAAGATCCAATTGAAATATATCCTTCATTTTTAGATACTCATCGTATCTTATTTTTGTTAGATTCTTTGCTGATTCACTATATATTCATGCATGTATATATCATGCTAGTAGAATGCATACTAGATAAAAAGATTAATGTAGTCAATACACAACAAGGTGTGTAAAATTAAGCTCTCTGGTAGCAAGAAACAACCGAGTACAGAGAAATAATTAAAGTGGTTGTTCTCATACACACACTACATATCGACTGAGTACTCGTTTTCTGACAAACGTTTTTATGACGTAGAATGCCAATTAACATGCAAAATAACTAGCTCAGAGCAAATTTTTGGAACCTTGATTAGCTTTTATTTCGTAACCAAGATGCAGGGTTAATTGGTTGATCTTGATGTTGTGAATAGTGATGAGAAGCAGCCTCCAACATGTTGACATGGTAATAGTTTCTGGAATCAAACGTTGATCTTGATCTTGCTGCGTGCGCTTGCTCTCCGCTATCTGGTATGAATCCAAAGTTTTCAAAATAGTGAACGAAAATATGACCTCAATGAACACGGATATAATACTAATGTCATGCTAGATGTTATTTCGATTACTTGACTCTAGAGATTGATAATTTTTCAAGTTCTTGAAATATATTAATGTTATCTAGTTTATTAAGTTCTTGAAATCATGAACTGTGTGATTTATTATTATAATTATCAATCACCTCTCTGATGAATTAAATTAATATAGATTGAAGTCTAAGTCCTCCTTTAATTTAATTCAGTTTCATGATCCAATTTAAATGTTCTTTTGCATGTTGACAAGCTAAAGTTATTAATATTGAGATTAGGCTTTACTACGTGCGACAATTACCTTAGCTCGGAGGGACATATTGTCATTTTGAAGATTTGCTTCCTAGAAATAACATAGAAGAAGAGATGCATTAGATTCAAGAATCAGTATCTATATATGGAGAACAAGGATTAACAAATTGCAAGTATTAGATCCAAAAAATTACCCTTTTCTGCATGTAGTTAATCTCAGCAAATAGCTGTTTATGCTGATGAGCAGTAAATGAAACAATGTGATTAGTTCTCAAGCTGAATTCTACACCTTTTCTTTTGAAACAACTAACTAATATATCTTTTTGCATCTGTTGATGCTGATTATTACTTTGGTACTTACCTTCTTTGATCGAATCCGCGTGATTCCTCTTTCAAGCCGGTTCTCAAGTTGCATGAGCACCTTAACACTGAGATTACTCAATGACTCACCCACCAAATGCCTAGAAATTAACATATAGCAGTAATTAATAAGTTACAACTATTTGAAGGGAGATCTTAGACTAACACAATTTCGGTGATCCCTTCATAGGATAATTGAGAATTACACACAAATTTGATCTTAGAATCTCATCAACTGTTTGCATTTTGTGGAATCTGAATCTGGTGGCGTAGCTTTGCAGCTTTTTGCTGATAATATTGCTATACAACCATGAAAGCAATAGAAATATTAGAGCATTTTTGGTTAAGTTGTGCTTTACATTTAGTCTTGGATCTTCCTATATTAGCATATATTAAAATCTCAGAATTTACATTTAGTCTTGGATCTTCCTATATTTCTCTTCCTCTATTTCTTCTTTTTCCCTCTCTTTCTTTCTTTCTTTCTTTTTCTTTGCGGCCCTGCAGTAGCTGTTACTGCTGCTGCTGCTTGTGCAGTCAGCAGTAGCAGTTGCTGCTGCTTTGCACTCAACAGCAGCAGCAGCAGCAAGCTGCTTTGCACTCAACAGCAGCAGCAGCCAGCAGCAGCAAGCTGCTTTGCACTCAACAGCAGCAGCAGCAAGCTGCTGCTGCTAGCTGCTGACTGCAGGGCAGCAGCATGCAAGCTGCTGTGCAGTCAGCAGCAGCTTGCTTTTGCTGCCCTGCTCGCAGCAGCAGCAGTAGCAGCAGCTTGCTGCTGCTGCCACTCTGCCACTCTGCATTCAGCAGCAGTAGTGATTTTTATTCTGCAATTTTCTTTTACTTAAAATTTGATTTCATAACATTTTATTCTTTATTTACATTTAGTCTTGGATCTTCCTATATTTCTCTTCTATTTCTTCTTTTTCCCTCTCTTTCTTTCTTTCTTTCTTTTTCTTTGCGGCCCTGCAGCAGCTGTTACTGCTGCTGCTGCTTGTGCAGTCAGCAGTAGCAGTTGCTGCTGCTTTGCACTCAACAGCAGCAGCAGCAGCAAGCTGCTTTGCACTCAACAGCAGCAGCAGCAAGCTGCTGCTGCTATTGCTGACTGCAGGGCAGCAGCATGCAAGCTGCTGTGCAGTCAGCTTGCATGCCCTGCTGCTGACTGCAGGGCAGCAGCATGCAAGCTGCTGTGCAGTCAGCAGCAGCTTGCTTTTGCTGCCCTGCTCGCAGCAGCAGCAGTAGCAGCAGCTTATATTTTTATTCATTAAATGTATAACGATTGTTACTGATGCATCTTTTTCCTTCTTTTTTTTCTATTCTTAGATTCTACGAGTGTTCCAAAGAAAAGGAAGGTGCGAGGTAGAAACAAGTGTAAGGAAGTCGCGAAGTTGAAAAGTGGAAAAAAGTTGAACGTGAAATTCTACAACAAGCGCGTTGTTGGAAAGAATCATAGGGTATTCTCAAGGCACCTAGGAAGAATCGTGCGTGATCGCAATATTTGTCCACTTCGTGTGCACTCATGGAAGGAGATTGGGGATGAAGAAAAAGAACATATGTGGGATGCGGTGACGGTAAAACTATCTAACTATTTTGGTTGATTGAAATTTACTAGTAACTTGTTTCTAAGCTGAAATAACATATTAATTTGGATTTACAATTATAAGTTCTATAAATTTATGTAAATATGATTTGAACTTGAAGGATAAATTTGGGAATGAAAAAATGGAGGAGTTTCGTGAAGATATCCTAGCGCATATGAATGATTTGTGGAACAAATGGAGAGGAGATTTGCATCGCAAATATATTAAACCATTGTGAGAATCCGAATTTTGGGAATTTGAAATTCTCAGTGTTCCTCTCCCCCATTACTGTGTTTTTGATCAGTATACGTATATATATACCGGTATTTATATATATATATATGTATATAAGTGATTTTAGTGGATTTTAATAGTTGTTGGTTTTTCGTCGCGGAGAGTGAACGGCTTAACGGCGCGATCCGGAGTCCGAATCTGACGAACCAAAATGGTGAGTTCGATGTCTCGGCAGTGCTGAACGCGATGGCGTGATCCGCGTCGTCGTGCGACGAGCGGATAAAAAGTTATTCCATCTTGATCGCCGAGAGGTCGTAAGTCGCATTTTGTAATTTCGCGATTTGGACCCTGTTCTCGCACCGTTTCGCGTGAGATTGCTTGTGGAGGGGTGTTTGGGCATCTTGTGCTGGCTGAGAGGGACCTTGGGGTGTTTTGCTGAGTTTGGAGGGGTTTTTCTGTAATTTGGTTGGTGGAGGGGGTGGGTGAAACATCCCCTCACACTCTCTCTCTCTCTCTCCCTCTCTCACTCCCTTCTCTCCCCTGCTCCCAGGGGGGGGGTGAGCACGAGGCTCCCCTGCCCCTCAGCCTCCTCCCCGAGCCCTGCCGGTCGCCGCCGGCCACCGCCTGGCCGGAGCTACCCCCCCCCGTCACCTCTCTCTCCCTTTTCTTCTTCTTCTCCTTCTTCTTCTTCCCGGAGGTGTGCACCCAGGGGAAACCCACGCCAGAGCTCCCCTGAGGTGGCACGACTGCTTGAGTCCTGCGCCGCCGCTGGTGACCGCCGCCGTGGGCCGCCGAGCTGCCGCAGCTGCTGCCAGGGCAGCTGCGGGCAGGGGGTTGGTGGCCCGAGCCGCCGCCGGTTCGCGCCGCCTTGGGGGGTGAGCGCCCTCACCCTCAGGTCCTCCGCGCGCCGCCCCTTTCTTCCCCGGCCGCCCCCTTGCCGCCGGTGCGCCGCCGCGCCGCCTGCGGCTCCTGCGTGCAAGCTGCAGGCAGGAGCAGCTGGAGGCCGCGCCCCGCCGCCTCCCGCCGCCTCGGAGGGTGAGCGCCGCCACCCTCGGGACCTCCGCCGCCGGTCTTCTCCTTCCCGGCCATCGCCGTGCTGCCGGAGCGCCGCCGCAGCCGCCGCGGCTGCCGCCTGTGCTCCTAAGGCACCCGCGGCTGTGAACTTCCGACCGCCGCCGCCGTTGCCCGGAGTTGTCGCGGTCGCCCCTTCCCCGACGTCCGGCGGGTCCCTCTTGCCGGTGCTCGCGTCGCCGTCGGCTGCCGACGCCGTTCCTTGCCGGAGTAGGTGTGGCCGAGCCTTCCCGGAGCTAGGGCTCTTCCCCGCGCCGCCGCCGCCGCCACTTCCCGCCGCCGCCTGAGGTGAGCCCCCTCTTCCTTGCCACCTCCTCTGCCGACCCTGGCCGCCGCTGGCCGTGCATGCCGGCCGGCAGCCGGCCGGAGCTGGTTGCTCCGGCCGGGGTCTTGCTTTGTTGGATTTTGGCCGTACCTTGGTGTTTGAGCTCCCCGTTGCCTCCCGGAGCTCGGAAAGGTGAGCACGATGATCGCGGCGATGCGCTGATCATCATGCTCACCTTAGTTTCTGTTTTGGGTGAGCCGTTTTACCGTTCGGCCTTCGTCGAGCATTTTCGCCTTGTGGATGCACTATTTTTATGGGTTTTCCCGGACTGCGACTGTTCCCGTCACAGTGAGGCTGTGAGCATGGCCTCCGTTACATCGTTGCCTATCCGCTGGTGCTTGCGGAAGGTCGTGCGGATGTACGGTTTGCTCACACGGCCTTAGTTACGCTCGCTTTTGTGCTTGAGCTCGCTGTTTTTATGGGATTTCCCGGCTTGCGACTGGTCCTGTCGCAGCGGGACAGTGAGCACGGTCTCCGTGACGTCGCTACCTATCCGCTGGTACTTGCGGAAGTTCGAGCGGACGAACGGATTGCTCGAACGGCCTAATTTAGTGATTGTATGTTTGTGTATGTTGCATGTTTGGGGACTTAGGCGTTTGTGACAGCGTAGCGACGCTGTGGGCAGCAAGGGTAAGGTCTTGGAGACCCTGTGGACTGTTTGTCCTACCCCCTCGCCCTTCGTGTGGTTTCGGACTTGTTTCCGACGCGTTTTTCGATGAAATAATCGGCAAAACGCACGTTTCTAGTTGTGCGACTCACTCGCTGTTTTCGCGAGCGACTTGGCTTCATCGTGTGGCCTCGTTGGCTGTTCCTCATCGCTGTCCCGAAGTTCCAAGGACAGCGGATGAGTGATGTGGGGTTCCGGTGCCAAATCGGCACTTTTCGGGAACCCGGGAAGCCTTTACGGGTGCGTTTGATGTTCGTGGCACCCCGTGCTTGTGTCGCTGTCCCGTCACTTGGTTTGTTGTGTTCGGGGACAGCGAGGGGCCTTGTTGGCTGTTTGGTACCCCTCTGGGGCTTTGTGTGGTTTCGGGATCGTCCCGGTGGGTTTCCCGGGCGATCCGCCGGTTTCGGGATGTGAGAGCTTTGTGTTTAGCGTCGACTTGGTGGACCTTGACCCTGTGAGTCTTTCGTAGGTCCTGTCGCGGTTCCCGAGAGCCGTCGGTGTTAGATTGGATCTTACCTACAGGTGGGTACTTCGACCCGGAGTCGGTTCAGTGGACTACGGTGATACCTTTCTATCCCTTCCTTTGCTTTTCTGTTAGTAGTTCACTTGACTCCCGTAGACTCTACTCATATGCGTGCTTGGATAGTAGAGTAGTGTGGGTTGCATGTTCTTTGAGACGACCCAGTCGGTCGGTGGGGATCGCTTGTCATTCTGAGCGATCCTAGTGTGGTTTGCATGTTCTTGAGACGACCCAGTCGGTCGGTGGGGATCGCTTGTCAGTCTGAGCGATCCTAGTGTGGCTTGCATATTCCTTGAGACGACCCAGTTGGTCGGAGGTGATCGCCTGTTGTTCCGAGCGATCCTAGTTGTGGTTTATTGGTTGCTTCTCGGCTTGTTGCCGTTCTGTGGTTTGAGCATATGCATCGATCGTCACAACTCTTCCCGCACTTCACGTACACCGCGGTCTGATCCACCGTTTAGAGGTGTTCTTTTCCGGAAAACGGTCGTGAATTTCTACCGACCCGTGGCCCCGAGCATTGCGTCGGGATGGATGGTGCCGTTGGATTGAGCAGGGTGACAGTGCCAGGGCCACCCCCTGGTGGCTATAGATTGGGTTCACTTTGTGGTTATCCCCTTTGATGCATACTAGTTGTTTACAGTAGCATTGTTATTTCTGTTATAGGTTCAGCCTCATATTTACTTTTGCTACTGTTTACCATATCTATCTTTTGTTGACCCTCGTGCCGGTGTGTACACCTCGCCTTCGTCGGCTTGCGGTACCCACTGGGAGGGGAGACATGCGTGCATGTTCTCACCCCCCACCCCCTTTACAGGTTTCAGGTGAGCAGGGTGGTGAGTGTCGGGACGCTGCGAGGCACGCCTAGATAGTAGCTCTAGAGGTTCCGACTCGTGAGGCTACATCCCCAGATTTGGTTATTCCCCTACCTCTATTTGATAGATGTAATGTGTGGTTCAGTTACCCCGTTGTAAATTCTAGCATGCTTATGTTGTGGATTCATTCTATATGCTTGTGTGATGACTGCATGCTTGGACTAGTTGATTGTATCCTTGCTTTTCAATCGTTTCGTTATCTAGCATTTCGGTTTTCTACCCCTCGTGGTAGCGTCGTAAAACAAGGTTTCCGTGTGGGAAACGGTTTTCAAATGGATTTCTGATTGCTCGGTTTTGTGATTTCAAAAAGAGAGTTCTCGTGTGGAGAACAGTTTTCAAAGGCTTCTTCAATGATTGAGATTAGGGTTTCAAACTAAAGCTTCTGGGTAAGGAGCAGCTTTCTAGAATGATTGTTGCTTGTGCATTGCATCATCCTTCGCTTAAGGATTTGCTTAGATTCATACAGGTTAAGGACTGTTAGCTGTATGAATCTCTCGTTGTGTTGATGTGCTGTTGGGATGAATGAATGGTGGTTGTGATCCTGTTGTTTGTTGTTGGACGCCGTGCAAATACAGGGGAGGCTCTGTCCGTGTGTACAGTGGACCCTGTATTTGTGGCGGGTCTGTACGTGGCACGGGCTAGGCTTTTCAAAAAAAAAAATTTAGCACGTTTTTCCGCATCTTGAACTAGCCCGGGGCGTGACAGATTAAGATGGTATCAGAGCGTAAAGGGAACAAACACTCGTTCATTCATCAACTTGTAACTGAACCACTGGTTAGGCTGACCCATAGGAAGACCTAGGGTGTATAGGCGCGCGAGTTCGAGGGGTTTGTTTCGGCTTGTGTTTTGTGGGAGTTGCCGACCCCTTTTCTCTTGCGCTGGTTTCTGCGTTTTGCAGTTGGTTGGCTTGTGGTCTTGGTAGACCTCCTCGTCCGGGTCGTGGTGGTGGGCGTGCGCCTGAGGAGCTGTCTGCTGGTTTTCTGTTTCGGGCTGTTGTGGCTGGGTTCGAGTGAGGAGCTGGCAGGAGGCGGACAGCCTGGTGTGGGCCGTACCCTGTGTGCTTGAGGCCGAGGCGAGGGGTCTGTTGGCGACCCTCTCCGGCATGTTCCGGCTTGTTCCGGTGGTTTTTGCAGCAACAGGCTACGGCAGCTGCCGCTCCAGCCCCTCCTACTCCTTCGCCGTGTGCCCCGATGACTGCAGACCCTCCTGTGGCACCCACACCGTTGTGCGACGACCGTGACGACAACAGCGACTTCGTCGGCTGTTTCGCGCGTGGACGCCGACCCCGTGTTTGGGGGTGGTGGCCACATCCGAGCGTGTTTGGGCGGATCTCCTGAGTTTTGATCTGCCCTTGTTCGCAGGCTCGTACTCCTTCTAGTAGTGGTGGTGGAGTACCTTACAGATCCCAAGTGGCAGGGTGCCTTTTCCCCTTGTGTAACCACTCATTGGTAGGTGGTAGCCCTTGTGGGCTTGGGAAACGTCACTCGGTGGATCTGTGTTGTTGTTTGGGCTGTTCTTGCCCTGTCCCCACTTTTCGTGTTGAGCACGAGGGCCTCTGCGAGCGTCTCTACGGAGACGGTGCTTTGAGCGGTTTCGACCGCAGTTTGGGTGTTTCCCCTCTCTGTTTTGTTGGGTAGGGCGGTGAAACCTACCCCTCTGACGTCTTGCTGGTGGCATCGTCAGTGTTGGTCTTTCGACCATTGGCTAGTTCTGGCGTCGAACTGACGTGTACTAGACTGAGTGGACACTGTTGAGTGTCGGGTGTTTGTTGGTGCCTACGTGGTTTGCGGCTATCCTAACGCCTAAATTGGTGTGTTATGGGATTCCTGGTGGTATTTGTAGGTTTCCGTGTTGCCGCGAGATCTTCCAGGTTTTTGTTGGAGATCTCACCGCGTTCGACGTTGGTTAATCGACGCTGGTTTTGTTCTGCCTCCGGTTTGGTTCGCTGTGGTTGACGACCCTTTGTCGCCTGTAGCCGTCGGTTCATTGTTGGAAGCCGATGACTCCTAGGGAGTTGGCTCAGGTAGACTTTGTTTTGTGGGTCGGTTTGCTGTTCCCGTTAATTCGGTGACTCGTGACTGTGACCTTGGTCCAGCTGTTGAGTGGTTGACCTGGTACCTTTGTGGTGTTGCCAACTGGTTGTTGGCCTTGGCCCTTGGGATATTTCGTTTTCTTTTGATAAGTACGTTGGCTGCAGACAACGTAGTGTCGAAAGTTAGAACGGAATACCCTATCCCTTCTTGGGGACTTTCTGGATTGGGTCGGTGCTTTCCCCTTGCAAGACATTCTCGCCCTTGTCGTCTTGCGGAAAGCTGTGTGTTGGTCATCCCCGATCTAGTGGTGAGCCTTGAGCTAATCCTGGCGTGGTTTTTGCGCAGTTGATTTGCCATCACTGCCGTTGGTTTGACTCCGGTTGAGTCAGGGTGCCCTCTTAGCTCGGTTTCGGGATGACGGGAGCCTGGTTGTGGGCTCCGAGCTGTGTTTGCGTGCAGAGTTTTCGCCGTGTCTTTCGTATAGTTTCGCTTTGGAGCGCGTGTCCGATCTTTGGATCTGAGGTTCGGCATCGTTGGTGCTTGTATCGCTTGTTGCGATTGGCAGCCCTGTACGCCTGAGTGTTGGACTCGCAAGGTTTCCGTTGGTTGGATTGTGAGTCGAGCTACCTGTTGGTCGGTGTTGTTTTTGTACCCTCTACCGCAGACCTTCGATCTCTTCGACCGGCTCCAGGGAGCCTCGGTTTTCTCGAAGTGTGTTCTGCAGCCAGGTTATCCTTAGTTGAGGATCAAGGCCGCGGACGTTGCGTTAGACGGCCCTCCGGACTCGTTACGGGCTTTACGAGGTCACGGTTTCGCCGTTCGGTTTGACGAACGCCCCGGCAGCTTTTTGGATTTGATGAACTGGGTTTCGGCAGTTCTTGGATCAATTTGTCGTGGTCTCCTTTGACGACATACTGATCTCTTCGAAGAGTTTCCTTCTTGGTTCGCATCGTGACGTGGGTTGGTTTTGTGGAGGAACCAAGGAAGGTGGACCTTGTAGTAGTTTGGCCTGTTCCGACTTCTGTGGCAGAGTTTAGGAGCTCCCTCGGCTTGGGCGTTGTTGCCGGCGATTTGTTGAGGGTCCTTCTCAAGATCGCCGCCCCTTTGAGCATGCTGTCGAGGAATGGCGCGTGGTTTCTGTAGACTCCCGCCTGTTTGATGAGCTTCTAGGACCCGATGGACTGTTTGACTCGTGCCCCTATCTTGGCATTGTCGCAGCCTGGTGAGGTTGTTATGGTCTTCTGCGATGCATCTTGGATGGGATTGGGGTGCGTGCTCATGCAGCAAGAGAGGATTATCGTTTGTGCTCCGCGCTAGTTGATGGACCGTAGAAGATCTATCTAGCGCTCGATCTGGAGTTAGCAGCAGTGGTGTACGCTCTCGAGCTTTTGAGACTGTACCTTGTGGAGCTACCGCGTAGTTGTTGCCTTTGGAGGTACACCCACCTTGACGGATCAGTTTTTCGGTGAGCAACCGATGGATCCGCACTGGTAGAGAGTGCGAGCTGGACAGAGAAGGTGACTTCGTGCTACATGCTGTTGGTCTTCCTTCGAGGATGGAGTTGTGTGCCCAGCGTTCAGGATTTGAGGTGAGAGTTTTGGCTGAGGCACACCAGTCGCCGTACACCGTTCATCCTGGAGAGACGAAGATGTACCGCGACTTGGGGTTGAGTTTCTGGTTGTAGCTCAGCATGTGGCACTGTGCCAGGTTTGTCAGCAGAGAAGCTTTGACCGTTGCCTGTACCGTAGGGAAGTGGAAGCTGATCACCTTGGTTTGGTTTTTTCGTCACCGGGTTGCCTCGTTCTCGGCGAGGTCAAGTTGCGTTCTGGGTTTTGTGTGGACTGTCTGACGAAAACAGCTCACTTCCTATCGGTACGTCTGTTGTTTTAGTCTTGGGGATCGACTGGCGCAGCTCTTTTTGGATGAGTTCGTTGGGCTGTTTGGAGGGCCAGCGTCGATCGTTTTGGGTTGGAGTTCTCGCTTCGTTTCCCAGTTCTGGAGGAGCCTGCAATAGGCACTGGGGACGAGGCTCGACTTTAGCTCAGTTCAACCCTCAGAGTGTTGGGCAGTCGGAGCGAGTCTTCTAGACTCTCGAGGTTATGCTCCGAGCATGCGTTTTGGTTTTTAGTGAGGATTGATTCAGATATCTTCCCCTGGTGGAGTTTGCCTCCTGCGACAGCTTCCTGGCGAGCGTTGGATTGGCACCGTGCGAGGCTTAGTATGGAAGTCGTTGTCGATCACCGTTCTGTTTTTGGTTGACGTGGGTGAGCGTCGTGTGATCGGCCCGACAACGGTTCAGCTGAGGGAGGATCTCAGCTGCGGTGAGGTGCCTGTGAGGTTTTTAGCTCGCAAGGTGAAGCAGTTGAGGAACCGGAGCTTTCTGTTGGTGAGACTGCGGTGGATGAGTCGCGAGGAGCGCGAGATTTCTTGGGAGCTAGAGTCTGCTTCGTGTGAGCGGTATCCGCTGTTGTTCGCGGATAGTGTGTGGGTAAGTTTCGGGGACGAAACTTCTTGTTAGGTGGGAGTGATGTGAGAATCCGAATTTTGGAAATTTGAAATTCTCAGTGTTCCTCTCCCCCATTACTGTGTTTTTTATCAGTATACGTATATATATACCGGTATTTATATATATATATGTATATAAGTGATTTTAGTGGATTTTAATAGTTGTTGGTTTTTCGTCGCGGAGAGTGAACGGCTTAACGGCGCGATCCGGAGTTCGAATCTGACGAACCAAAATGGTGAGTTCGATGTCTCGGCAGTGCTGAACGCGATGGCGCGATCCGCGTCGTCGTGCGACGAGCGGATAAAAAGTTATTCTATCTTGATCGCCGAGAGGTCGTAAGTCACATTTTGTAATTTCGCGATTTGGACCCTGTTCTCGCACCGTTTCGCGTGAGATTGCTTGTGGAGGGGTGTTTGGGCATCTTGTGCTGGCTGAGAGGGACCTTGGGGTGTTTTGCTGAGTTTGGAGGGGTTTTTCTGTAATTTGGTTGGTGGAGGGGTTGGTGGGAGGGGGGGGTGAAACACCCCCCCTCACTTAGTCACTCTCTCTCTCTCTCTCTCCCTCTCTCACTCCCTTCTCTCCCCTGCTCCCAGGGGGGGGGGGTGAGCACGAGGCTCCCCCCCTGCCCCTCAGCCTCCTCCCCGAGCCCTGCCGGTCGCCGCCGGCCACCGCCTGGCCGGAGCCCCCCCCCCCGGTCACCTCTCTCTCCCTTTTCTTCTTTCTTCTTCTTCTCTTTCTTCTTCTTCCCGGAGGTGTGCACCCAGGGGAAACCCACGCCAGAGCTCCCCTGAGGTGGCACGACTGCTCGAGTCCTGCGTACCGCCGCCGGTGACCGCCGCCGTGGGCCGCCGAGCTGCCGCAGCTGCTTTGCCAGGGCAGCTGCGGGCAGGGGGTTGGTGGCCCGAGCCACCGCCGGTTCGCGCCGCCTTGGGGGGGTGAGCGCCCTCACCCTCAGGTCCTCCGGCGCCGCCCCTTTCTTCCCCGGCCGCCCCCGTGCCGCCGGTTCGCCGCCGCGCCGCCTGCGGCTCCTCCGTGCAAGCTGCAGGCAGGAGCAGCTGGAGGCGGCCCCGCCGCCCTCCCGCCGCCTCGGCTGGGTGAGCGCCGCCACCCTCGGGACCTCCGCCGCCGGTCTTCTCCTTCCCGGCCATCGCCGTGCTGCCGGAGCGCCGCCGCAGCCGCCGCCGCGGCTGCCGCCTGTGCTCCTAAGGCACCCGCGGCTGTGAACTTCCGACCGCCGCCGCCGTTGCCCGGAGTTGTCGCGGTCGCCCCTTCCCCGACGTCCGGCGGGTCCCTCTTGCCGGTGCTCGCATCGCCGTCGGCTGCCGACGACGCCGTTCCTTGCCGGAGTAGGTGTGGCCGAGCCTTCCCGGAGCTAGGGCTCTTCCCCCGCGCCGCCGCCGCCACTTCCCGCCGCCGGCTGAGGTGAGCCCCCTCTTCCTTGCCACCTCCTCTGCCGACCCTGGCCGCCGCTGGCCGTGCATGCCGGCCGGCAGCCGGCCGGAGCTGGTTGCTCCGGCCGGGGTCTTGCTTTTTTGTTGGATTTTGGCCGTACCTTGGTGTTTGAGCTCCCTGTTGCCTCCCGGAGCTCGGAAAGGTGAGCACGATGATCGCGGCGATGCGCTGATCATCATGCTCACCTTAGTTTCTGTTTTGGGTGAGCCGTTTTACCGTTCGGCCTTCGTCGAGCATTTTGCCTTGTGATGCACTGTTTTTATGGGTTTTCCCGGACTGCGACTGTTCCCGTCAAAGTGAGGCTGTGAGCATGGCCTCCGTTACATCGTTGCCTATCCGCTGGTGCTTGCGGAAGGTCGTGCGGATGTACGGTTTGCTCACACGGCCTTAGTTACGCTCGCTTTTGTGCTTGAGCTCGCTGTTTTTATGGGATTTCCCGGCTTGCGACTGGTCCTGTCGCAGCGGGACAGTGAGCACGGTCTCCGTGACGTCGCTACCTATCCGCTGGTACTTGCGGGAGCGGACGAACGGATTGCTCGAACGGCCTAATTTAGTGATTGTATGTTTGTGTATGTTGCATGTTTGGGGACTTAGGCATTTGTGACAGTGTAGCGACGCTGTGGGCAGCAAGGGTAAGGTCTTGGAGACCCTGTGGACTGTTTGTCCTACCCCCTCGCCCTTCGTGTGGTTTCGGACTTGTTTCCGACGCGTTTTTCGATGAAATAATCGGCAAAACGCACGTTTCTAGTTGTGCGACTCACTCGCTGTTTTCGCGAACGACTTGGCTTCATCGTGTGGCCTCGTTGGCTGTTCCTCATCGCTGTCCCGAAGTTCCAAGGACAGCGGATGAGTGATGTGGGGTTCCGGTGCCAAATCGGCACTTTTCGGGAACCCGGGAAGCCTTTACGGGTGCGTTTGATGTTCGTGGCACCCCGTGCTTGTGCTCGCTGTCCCGTCACTTGGTTTGTTGTGTTCGGGGACAGCGAGGGGCCTTGTTGGCTGTTTGGTACCCCTCTGGGGCTTTGTGTGGTTTCGGGATCGTCCCGGTGGGTTTCCCGGGCGATCCGCCGGTTTCGGGATGTGAGAGCTTTGTGTTTAGCGTCGACTTGGTGGACCTTGACCCTGTGAGTCTTTCGTAGGTCCTGTCGCGGTTCCCGAGAGCCGTCGGTGTTAGATTGGATCTTACCTACAGGTGGGTACTTCGACCCGGAGTCGGTTCAGTGGACTACGGTGATACCTTTCTATCCCTTCCTTTGCTTTTCTGTTAGTAGTTCACTTGACTCCCGTAGACTCTACTCATATGCGTGCTTGGATAGTAGAGTAGTGTGGGTTGCATGTTCTTTGAGACGACCCAGTCGGTCGGTGGGGATCGCTTGTCATTCTGAGCGATCCTAGTGTGGTTTGCATGTTCTTGAGACGACCCAGTCGGTCGGTGGGGATCGCTTGTCAGTCTGAGCGATCCTAGTGTGGCTTGCATATTCCTTGAGACGACCCAGTTGGTCGGAGGTGATCGCCTGTTGTTCCGAGCGATCCTAGTTGTGGTTTATTGGTTGCTTCTCGGCTTGTTGCCGTTCTGTGGTTTGAGCATATGCATCGATCGTCACAGCTCTTCCCGCACTTCACGTACACCGCGGTCTGATCCACCGTTTAGAGGTGTTCTTTTCCGGAAAAGGGTCGTGAATTTCTACCGACCCGTGGCCCCGAGCATTGCGTCGGGATGGATGGTGCCGTTGGATTGAGCAGGGTGACAGTGCCAGGGCCACCCCCTGGTGGCTATAGATTGGGTTCACTTTGTGGTTATCCCCTTTGATGCATACTAGTTGTTTACAGTAGCATTGTTATTTCTGTTATAGGTTCAGCCTCATATTTACTTTTGCTACTGTTTACCATATCTATCTTTTGTTGACCCTCGTGCCGGTGTGTACACCTCGCCTTCGTCGGCTTGCGGTACCCACTGGGAGGGGAGACATGCGTGCATGTTCTCACCCCCCACCCCCTTTACAGGTTTCAGGTGAGCAGGGTGGTGAGTGTCGGGACGCTGCGAGGCACGCCTAGATAGTAGCTCTAGAGGTTCCGACTCGTGAGGCTACATCCCCAGATTTGGTTATTCCCCTACCTCTATTTGGTAGATGTAATGTGTGGTTCAGTTACCCCGTTGTAAATTCTAGCATGCTTATGTTGTGGATTCATTCTATATGCTTGTGTGATGACTGCATGCTTGGACTAGTTGATTGTATCCTTGCTTTTCAATCGTTTCGTTATCTAGCATTTCGATTTTCTACCCCTCGTGGTAGCGTCGTAAAACAAGGTTTCCGTGTGGGAAACGGTTTTCAAATGGATTTCTGATTGCTCGGTTTTGTGATTTCAAAAAGAGAGTTCTCGTGTGGAGAACAGTTTTCAAAGGCTTCTTCAATGATTGAGATTAGGGTTTCAAACTAAAGCTTCTGGGTAAGGAGCAGCTTTCTAGAATGATTGTTGCTTGTGCATTGCATCATCCTTCGCTTAAGGATTTGCTTAGATTCATACAGGTTAAGGACTGTTAGCTGTATGAATCTCTCGTTGTGTTGATGTGCTGTTGGGATGAATGAATGGTGGTTGTGATCCTTTTGTTTGTTGTTGGACGCCGTGCAAATACAGGGGAGGCTCTGTCCGTGTGTACAGTGGACCCTGTATTTGTGGCGGGTCTGTACGTGGCACGGGCTAGGCTTTTCAAAAAAAAAATTTAGCACGTTTTTCCGCATCTTGAACTAGCCCGGGGCGTGACAACCATGCAGTACTTTACAAGAGAGACTAAGAAATATTCCTGAAGATATTGATCGAGAGGATTGGGAATGGTTAGTGAAGGAACATTTCTCAAGTAAAAAATTTCTGGTATGCTTTTTTCTTCTTTTTTTGCCATTAGATGAATTAAGGTATAAGCTATTTATCCTAAAAGAAGCTTTCTCTTTTTGTTATCATTTTCAACTTTTTCCTTCTATATAAATATAGGCAGCAAGTAAACGGAACTCCAACAATAGGGCAAGTTTAACAATGCCTCATCGTACAGATAGTAAGCCAATTCGACAAGTTATTTGGAAGAAGGTAATGGAAAGCCCACATTATACTTTTTGATTTTTCAATTTTTATATTGATAAATATTATTTGAATTTGATTTATGTACAAAAGGGAGGCAAAGTCGGTCAACCACCAAGCTTAGCAACTATATTTTTTGAGACTCGAAAAAAGGGTGACAAGTTAGTTAGTCAAGACACTATAGACCAACATGTATGTAGAATATATTTCTGATTTTAATTTTATCACTTTTAATGCATTATCAACTTACTTTTTTCTTATTTCTTGAAGGATAAAATTGTTGATGCTACTCAATCACGACCATCCTTATCTAACATAGAGTTAGTTGAAGAATGTTTTGGGCCACAACGTCATAACCATATTATTTGCTATGGTGGTGGCTTAAAGCCTAATGACATAAAGACTGTTGGAACTAGAGCTGAGCTTCAAACCAAACTCCATGAAACTCAAAAAGAAAATGATTCGCTTAAGAGCCGTATGGATGAAATGGAAGCCGAAATAAGAATGATTAAGGAAATGTTTCAACGCCAACATTCCAATGGTCCACCTTCTTCATCCGAAGGATAAACAATGTAATCTTATTTAGATTAATTTGTATAATTTCTCAATGTTTATATTGATAAACAAAAGTTGTTTTAGATTATATGAGTTGTTTGCTTGCTTTATTATTCAAAATTTATTTGCATGACATACTTTTATATTGTTTTAACATTTATTTTCTTTCTTTTTTGTAGGTTAATGTTCATGGTGATTTTTTGGACAAGAAAAGATGATGAATTGCAAGTTCTCTTTTTTATTTTTAAGCTAACCTTTTTTGGAAAAATTGTGATAGTCGATGATTCCAATACTTTATTTTTTTGGGTGAATATTGACTATATATGTAATGGTGTGATGGAAACTATATATGGTGTGATGGAAACTCTATGTACTAGATGAATGTTTTGGAATCAAATTATGAATATTGTCGATGCTAATTACTTTTATTGTTAATGAAGGTTATTATACATTTACAAATTGTGGATTTGTTGAAAGTTTGTTTATATATGTTTTTTGTATTTATGTATTTATATCATTGTGTATGCAAAGTATTTGTGTTTGAAAGTAATATAAATGGTCAAAATAAATTATGATCAAATGCAATATTTGTATCATTAACGACGGGAAGAGTGGTCGTTATTATGTTATCTTCTTCTGCTTTTAACGACAGAAAATATAGTGATACAATTTTTGGTCGTTATTAACACTATGAAGAATATAATTATTATTTTTATAATCTCTATTACGAAGGTATAGTTGGTCGTTATTGTAAAACGGAGTGGTTACTATATATGTATCAATAACGACGATAAAATATGTGGTCGTTAATAGTCTATAACGACGGGCGGTTCATTTTGTTCGTAGCTGGTTTTAACGAAGGAAGCTTTTACGACGGGTGACGACGGATGAAATATTCGTCGTTACTACTTAATAACGACGAATCTAATAGTTATTAACGACGGTGATTCCTTTCGTTAAATAAGGTATTTCTTGTAGTGTACGGATTGGCGTACCGGAACTAAATACATCCATTCTGGTATATCACACATCCATTCCGGAATCTAGTACAAAATCTGCTAGTTTGGCAGACTTGACTTTTCGAAGTCCGTTTCCGCGCCTCATTTGCGCCGAAAACACTCGTATAAGTCCCAAACCTTGCCAAAACCATTTAGATAGTCCTATCTGGCTACATTCCACAAGAACTCCCCAATTTGTAGAAGTTCGGTGTACTACATTTCTCCCTCCTTAAAAGAAGTTTCGTCCGCGAAACTAAGATCACACCTCAAATCTATTTATCAACTAGATGAGGGTATCATTCTTTCATCGCGTCCTCTGGTTCCTGCTCACTCAGGAGTACACTCCATAATTCACGGGGTCTTATCTTCCCGACATTCCATAAGGAGTATGTCCCATTGCTTTTCCTTACCGGGTCAACATCACATCATCTTCGCGATGTTTTCGCCCGAACACTTTGTTCGTAAACCCGATTTCACTTCACCGACAATGCCAGACTTGGCAATTGGTGACTCACCAATCAGGCGAAAGGTATGACCGAGCTTCTGCTTCTCAGGTCACTATCATAATTCTCTTGCACACGACCAATGCTCTCATACTCCCAGAGCCGTCGGTCAAACTGCTTATCTCGGTTTATAACAGATGGTCCACAGACCAAAGCTCTCACGTAGGCCTACTGCCTAAACCTGTCTCAACGTCACGTAACATCTCTTGCTCGCAAACGTAAATCCAATCATTACCTGGCGAAGTCCTCACTCAGGACTTTGTGCACATACTCCAACCAGGAGTATCCAAGACCCCAAACCTCTACTGAGTCCTAGAGTTGGGTCACATCCACACTCTCGGTGTACTACCATTTATATGGTCTCACAGGTGGCACTCCACGTTCTCGGGTCATCGCTTGGACTACCTCCCCGACCATAAGTCTCTGCCCTACCCTCAGGTCTCGGGCTGCTGTCACACACAGCTGACTGCACCTGTCCATACGGCCCCAGGCTCCACAGTCCACACATGGTCCGGACACGAATCGTCCCCAAGCAATACCCGATACCGTCGCTACACGTGTCCCACACGCTCTACCAAGCGACAACAGTCTCTATCGGCTCCTATGCACCCAGTGCGAGCCACTAGCTCTCAAGCGGTTCTTGGCCTCCTTCACACTTAGCAATGCTCAAGTGCTACTGCCAACAAACCCTCTCGGCTAACCAGAACCAATACTCCACGAGCACCTACACCCGAGCGTCCCACGCTACTATGCTCATTCGTGCTATCCACAAGCACTAAGTTACCATGCTTATGCTCGCTCGCATTGCGAGTACCACAACCTACCTCAATATGAGGTACAACAAGGCCCACTCGCCAAATCTTGATGATTACCTTATTAATTCCACAACCGTGGTTCCACTACCGTCATCGATCCACCAGAACGATGTTCGGGGCCCGCGAACTATTAACACGTTCTCAAACGTCATAACTCGACTCTTGCAATTGGCTACTCACATTGCCCTAACATCGAGAGTCAGTTCGCTTACAATCATTATTACCTCAAGCCGTCAACTAGGCGCAACACCCGCAATTTGCCGGTATCATCAAAATCTCTAGCCGCTCCAGCGGCAATGCATGCCTCCATGACACGAGCATAGCTGGATATCTATCCTTACCCATATCCTTGGTCCTTACTACAATTATACCTGCATCGTAGCAACGGACCACAACAATTGCATGTAATGCTCCAGTGTCACATTATGCTCTACATGTGTTTTCAATAATTAAAACATATCTGCCACGACGCCGTCGACAGCAGTAGATTCCATCACCTGAGTCGCGTACCTATGGCCACTTGGCGCCCGACGCGAACCCTCAGGTTGTCCCGACATCGGCGCACGCTCTCTAGACCTTGCCGCAGGTGGCATACCCGTGGGCTGTCTCGGAGCGGAGAATGCTGTCGTAGCCGGTGGGGCTCGACTATCTCCCAAGGGACAGTCATACTTTGTGTGACCCGATTGTCCACATCGTATGCACCTTCCTTCTCGCTGCACGCACCGGCGCGCCCAATGGGGTCCGCCGCAAATAACGCCTCCAGACGAGGATTGGGTGGTAGATGATTTATGGGCTTGGGATTGTGATTGCGGTCGTTTCGGGCGTCGCTCGGAACTCGACTGTCCTCCCGAACCACCCGTTGATCGCTGTCTCCCCTTCTCGCCATAAGCCTCACACCCTTCACGTACAGTGACCAGGCCTTGTTCCACCCACAAGGCTCGATCCAGCACCTCAGCAAAGGTTTGCAGTTTGAAGGGATGTACAACCTTAAAAATCTCTGGCCGAAGTCCGCGCACAAAGCAATCGGCCTTATCCTTATCATCTCGCACCACGTAAGGGATGCAGTTGACAATGTGCGAGAATTCCCTTTCATATTCTCTCACTGTGCGGTCTCCTTGCCTCATCTTCCTGAATTTTTCCTGAAGCTTTCTCTTTTCGCTATCAGGAAAATAGGCGGAGAATACTAGTCCCCGAAATTCCTCCCAAGTCCACCGGAGGGAGACTAGAAGGTCGGTCTCGCCGGACTCCCTTCCACCACGCCTTTGCCGACCCTTACAAGCAGTGTGCGGCAAAATGCACCTTGTCCCGCTCCAAGGTGTACAAGTCCTCAAACAGGGACTCCATAGAATCGATCCACGTTTCTATGGTCCACGGGTCCATTTCTTCCCCATTGAAGGTAGGCGGATTGAATCCCTTGAACGTCATGAGGGTAGCTAAAGCCCACTCCCTCTCCGCTTCCAATTCCGCAGAATCAGGGGCCCAGGCACCAGCATCTACTTGCGAGGTACCCGCTGCGGCTCCTGATGGTACACGACGTGCTATTTGCTCCACGATTTCATGGAGTCTCCTGATCCGCTCCTCCTGGCGCACGGCAGCCTTCTGCTGTCGCTGCGTCGACTCAGCTTGCTGTTGCACTACTGCAACGAGTGTGGCCAGCTGTTCACGGAGCTCTGAGTCTCCACTTGCCCCGGATGGCTCGGGGGCCTCACTAGGCCCACCCCGTGTCGATCTCATTGAAGATCGCCTACGTGACGTCATCGTATCCTAAAACACGACAATTCGATCAATCCCTCGACCTTCTAGGCCAAGTACAAACATTTTGTTCAAATTACGGACACAAATTAGGCGAAAGTTACATAAGGGCGCCTATTCTCATCCCATGGGTTCATATTGACGCGCGACAACATGAACACACTTAGCTGAGAATAAACCACGCCTTAAATGTACCTCTAACATCCTTTTAGAGGCATAACCAATACACGACCCAATCGATTCATCTTTCGCCGCACATCACAAGTCCTCGTCTCTCACGAGCTTACACTCCTAGGGTCTTTTCCATCCTAGGATTTCTTAGGTCCACCTAGACCGTTTCTACGCTCTAATACCACCTTAATCTGTCACGCCCCGCCGTGCCTTAGCACCAAGTAGGTGGAAGGACAAACCGCACGGGCGCATGACCCAGATCCGCCGAACGGACAGAGTTTCCCCTGTACGTCCTAGGCGTCACAATCAGTACAATTCAGGAGGTTCCAAACAGGAATATAATTCATACAAAGATTGCATAAGGAAAGCATCATAAACTACTATGCTATTACAAGCATTCGCAATACATCATCATATTACATTTTTCGTCTTTGTTCTTTCTTTCCAAATACAATCGAATTGTTATTACATTTCCTTTCATTCCAATACCCTAAACTACGCAGTAGAGGGTACTTCTATTCTGATCACAGTGGTAGGACACTAACTATTGAGCTACGCCCTTCTCTCGCGCAGCCGCGCCGCTCACGTGTGGACCTGAAAAACAGTGGGATGAGAACTATCTAAAATAGTTCCCAGTGGGTAAGGCCACCCAAGGGAGATGCTCGACCCACCAGGTCCAAAGGAAGCATAAAAGTATGGTTAGTACATATACATAACTTGCAAGCATATAACTCTACTATATGCAAAAACAATAAACATGCTTATGCTTCAACAAATGCCATAATGAAATCCATGCAATACATTTTTCACTGCCATTCCACTATCCATTTCATAATCAACCTGCTCCTAAGGTTCATTCACCTTAGCTAAGCCACGCACGACTCACTCTCTAGTCAAACATCATTACCGCCCCTCTAAGGTTTACTTACCTTAGCCAAACCTTACCCGACTCACTCTTGAGTCAAACATCATTGGGCCACCGCCCCTCTAAGGTTTACTTACTTTAGTCAAACCTTACCCGACTCACTCTAGAGTCAAACATCAGCGGACTACCGCCTATGTCCAGGCCTGAGGAGATGAACATGCCACATACACCTCAGCCATCAATCCACTCGGCAGGTGAGGGATATACCACATACACCTCCGATACTCAAACCACTGCCGAGCGAGGAGAACCACACATACCCGCAGTTATGAGTCACTTGCCGGGCGAGGAGGACCACACATACCCGCAAGTATAATCTGTTGTCGGTCGAGGAGAACCACACATACCCGCAGCCACAATCACTTGCCAGGCGAGGAGAACCACATATACCTGCAAGTATCAGTCTAGGGATTCCGGAATCCATTCCAAAGTCTCAAGGGTTCATCTTTTACCCTATATTATCAACCTCTCTAGGTTTACATTCTCATGTCCAAGTGGTCATCCTACCACTTATTTTATCACCTAGGTTCCACAACGCTAGGTCCTATATTTTTCCCACCTAGATTCACCCAACTCTAGGTTAATAACATTCCAATACAAGTGGTCTCTCTCTACCACTATGTTTCCAACCTATGTTCAATGACACTAGGTTCAATATCCTGTTTAAGTGATCTTCCTATCACTATGTCTCTCAACCTAGGTTCAACGACTCTAGGTTCACACACATTACAAACCAAGTGGTCTTTCTACCACTATGTTATACAAGCTAGGTTTACCCACTCTAGGTTCATCACCTGATCCAACCTATGTTTAATAACACTAGGTTTAATACCATCACATTCCAACCTATGTTCAATGACACTAGGTTTAATGCCATCACATTCCAACCTATATTCAATGACACTAGGTTTAACATGCATACATCACCTTTCAAGTATATATATATATATATTATGAAATACTCGAATTGTCTTACATGCAAGGTGAGCCCATGGCTCAAATCACTTGGATATACACCCAATGCCAACATGCACATTACAGTTCTTTCTTATCCTAATTGTCCATACCTAAGATTTCCAATTTTACATGGCATCTAGCCCTCGTTTAACCACATGTCAAGTTCTCTAGCGTATAGAGAAAATTAGCTCACCGCTATGTCCACACCTAGGCATACACATGTCCATTTGTATCTATGTGTTCTACATGCCTATAGTTTCAATCCATGGTAGTTAATGGTATTAACATCATATGATCTACACATTCATATTTACCACTTACCAATTAACCTACCATTACATGCATCAAGTAAAATAAATTATACTTTACTCTTTCGACATGGAAGTGACCTAATCACTTCGGTAAACACAAACCCACCTCACACTCTTCCGATTTCTTGTAGACACTTGCAATCGAGCTTTTTTCCTTGGCTTCATGTTTGGTCTTCAAGCTCCTTGCCCTAACACACATGAAGGATTCGTTAATCCGAATCGAACTCATAACGATCCCATCTCTTGGAATCACTCAAAATGGAGTTATCCCACATGTTCTACTAACCCCCAACTAGGGTTCTAAGGGGTCAAACAATTTTTAAACCCCACCACAAGAGTATCCCTCTTTCAACCTAGGGTTTCCAAAAATATGGCAAAACCCCAAAATCACATGCTAATCCCTACAATTTGTAGTCTAGATTAGCCAAGGGTTTGATAAAAATCCATTTACAAGGCTTAAATCCAAAACCCTAACCTTAGATCCCAAGAAACTCACCTTTGCTACGAGCTTCCCACTTCTTCTTGCTCAAGAAGAAAGCCTTCAACCTCCAAATCCTTCCTCTAAGCTTGATTCCTCAAGCTCCCAAGGATTGGAGAAGAAGAAGATGAAGAAGAAATGAGAGAGAGGAGCTTCTCACTCTCTCCCTCTCCCTGTGCGCGTGTGTGGTCCAGCAGAGAAAAGGGGAGAGGGCTTTCCCCCCCCTCATATAGGCCCCACAGTGAAAATACCAAATTGCCCTTCAAAACTGCATTCTGCAGAACTGCATTCCGGTATGAACACTGGCATACCGGAATACGGGTGTTCATTCCGGAATCCCACATACGATTCCGCAGAATCCGAGGGTTAAATTTTTAGGTCTTCACTGTATTCCGGTATACGGATTGGCGTACCGAAACTAAATACATCCATTCCGGTATATCACACATCCATTCCGGAATCCAGTACAAAATCTGCTAGTTTGGCAGACTTGACTTTTCGAAGTCCGTTTCCGCGCCTCATTTGCGCCGAAAACACTCGTATAAGTCCCAAACCGTGCCAAAACTATTTAGATAGTCCTATTTGGCTACATTCCACAAGAACTCCCCAATTTGTAGAAGTTCGGTGTACTACATATTCAATTCCATCGCTTCAACTATTAAGCTCTAATCTCGGATTGGAACAAAGTCCCAATTTCGGGAGCCCATAACTCTCTCAAAATAGATAAAAATCTTAAAATAACACATTCAAACCATATATAAGGGTTTGATGTACTTAATTTTAACAAATAACACCTTAACAAGATATTTATACCCTGCAAAAATTAGCCGGAAAAGTCCAACCCGAGAATAGCATGAATTGGTCGAAATATTAACAAACTAAGTTTAAATTTAATCAAACAACTTAGTTCAATCATACATTCATGTCCAATATATTTGAACATGATTGACATCCCAAATTAAAGGTTCTAAACTCTTAAAATCAACTACAAAAGCTTAATCTCGTAGTTAATAAAAATTCCAACTTTGGAGCCTCATAACATGCAAATAACTCATCAAAACTTCTTAAAAATAAAGCCAGTTCATATAACTATGCATTGGCCTCCAAATTCAAATAGAAAGAACTAAAAACTTATGATCTAAATCCTCATTTTGTGCTCTTAGGGCCTCAACCCCAAAATTACAAGCAAATCTCGTAATAGGACAAAAACCCTCAATTTAGAGCTTCAATATTTGAATATAGTGCCATAAAATCAGTGGCGAGATATGAATTTTGCCACTTTAAATATAACTTTTGTGGGGACAATAGTCGCCACGCAAGGGTATCATTTGGTGGCGACATTTTGATGCCACCAATTGTTAGGATTTGGTGGCAACTAATTGTTGCCACCAACATTCAACTTCAGGTGGTAAATATTTGTCGCCACTAAAGGTGACAATTGATGGCAAATATTAGTCGCCACTAAATACATCATTTAATGGCAAATATTTATCGCCACTAAATGTATTTCATTTGGTGGCAAATATTTATCGCCATGAAATGTGGCCATTTGATGGCAAAAATATGTCGCCACTAAACGTAACATTTGGTGGCAAAAATTTGTCGCTACTAAATGTAGCATTTGGTGGCGACAAACTATATTCACATTCGATTGTGTTATTTTCTGCCACCAAATGTTCATATACAAATATATATTAGTAAGATAACAAAAATCATAAGCAAAAACGCATTCAAACCAAACTCCAACATAACAAATCACTTCAAAATAATGTCACACATTAGTTTCTCCAACAATATCAACGAAAATATAAAAAACAAAACAAGAATCCATCAAGTTGCCAACTCACAACATAAGTTCAATTTAGAAAAAAAAACTAAAAACTATTAGTTAGTCATGGAAGATAAAAAAGCATTCGAAGCCTCAGTTGATACGAGTAGATAGAACACCTCCTTCTAATCCATCTCAAAACATCTCACTTAGACTTAGAGCATCCGGGTGTATCATAATCTGCAAGATATAGATAATTTAGAAAAATTACTCAAGAATAATTTAGCATGCTACATATCTCTCAAAAAAAAAAAAAAAAAAAACTTAAGAATGATGCATCGTATATTTTGTCACGTCACTTGGTTAATTGCTATTGATGGTAAAAAATATTCAAATAAATATATTGTAAAATTAATGGAATTAAAGGTACAATTAATAGTGACATATATGTATTTTGATTGTATAATACATGGCAAGTAGGAAACCTCGTATTTGGATAATATAACCAAAGGAAAAAAAACAATGATATAAATATTAGAATCTTTCATTTTCGTATCATATGAATTAATCAGCTCCTAATAAATTATATATGAAAAGTAGAAGCGGTCCAAGTTATGAGAGAAATAAAGCCATTTCTGGTATATTTGTAGTGAACCGAATTTTTGTATACCTCTCCGAGCTTAAGTCAAGTTGGATGAATTGTGGTTAAGAAGTGGATTTGATGAGTTCTATGTTGGGTTCCGAGAGCATCGGAACGATTAGAAGAAGTATCGGTGAAACTTGGAGAAAGTTGGGAGGAAATGGAAACTTTTGAGAAATGAGTGCGCTTCGAAATCTAATGGTTTTTATAAGGAAAAATTATAAATCTCCGACTTTGAAAGTGTCCCATATGTGTAAGAGGAGTTTCGGTTGTGTTGGATTTGATTTGGAAAGAAAACGGAATGAAAATCAGAGTTTTGTAGTGAAAATGAGAAGAAAATAAAAAGGCTGAAATTACTGTTCATCATGTCCGGGTCCGGACCCCAGATCTGAGGTCCGGACCCCAGCTGCGAAATTGCGTACGGGTTCCGGACCTTGATGCAGGGTCCGGACCCTGCACTGTTTGGGGGTTATAAAAAGGACCCCACAGCCTCTCTCTTTCATTCTCTTCCTCCCACATGAGAAAAGAAAAGGGAAAACCCTTTTCTCTCTCTCTTTAGCACCTCTCTCTCTCTCTCTTTCTCTCTTGTAATCCCTCCTTAAGGTTGGAGGATTTGGTGGAGAAGAAGCTTGCTTGGTGGTGAAGCAAGCTCTCTAATGGTGGATCAAGCTTGGAGAGCGAGGTGGCCATGGTGAGTTTTCGTGGTTCGAGTTAGGGTTTTGGTTAATCCTTTAAAATAGATGTTTTTGGAAGTCCTAGATGATTCTAGACTAGTTTAATCAAAGGATCACCATGATTTTTTGGTGTTCTTGAGGTTCATGAAACCTAGGGCATGGATTTGGGGCTTTTGTCCCTAAGAGGTTTTGAACCAAATTGATCTCATAAATCTCTAATTGAAGGATAAATCGACGCGTTGGGCAACTTGGATTGGAGTCCCTACGAGCCTACGGCGTTCTATTGGGAAAAATTACCGTTTTGCCTTCGTTAGGCTTGGGTCGAGGCTTTTCGGTGGAGATAAATCGCGACGCTTGGTTTCCTAGCCCTAGACACCAAAATGAGGTGGGTGGTGCTCTCCGAAATGGTCGAATTTCTTCCTATGTCTATGTTACCATTTTGTTCATATGTGTATATATATGTGAAAATTCCATGCATATAGGGTTATCATTGTGTTTGAGCTTCTGTTTCCTTGCATGTTTCATAAAGTAGGGTTGGTCAAATTGGATTGAGAACTCGGTACTTGGATGCATGAGGATTGGGTCATTGGACATTGGAAACCTTATGAATGCAATGAACTAGAATGTGAACTCAGAAAACATTGTGGAACATTGGTGGCATCTTGACTAGTTGTCTGGACGTAGAAAATAAAGTGTGGACATTGGAACAAAGTGAAATACTAGGTGTCATTGTGAGTCTAAACATGAACCTAGTGATAGACATATGGATTGGGTATCCTATTGTGCATGTAGAAAATATGAACATTGTTTGACATGAGTTTAGTAGACTCTCGAGTATATGTGGGTTTGTTGCCGTAGTTGCACAGGATTTGTGATGAGCATGCGAGGGATTGAAATAGATCCTCTGGACCATGCTAGGGATTGGTAGATCCCTGTGTGTTGTTACCCTGGTCAGTAGGGTGTCCTCGGGTTGAGAGGACTGGATCGCACTCACATTGTCTGTTCGGCTTGTTGGTGTTCGCGCCACCACAAGCAGTGAGCTCCGGAGTCGTCACACCTATGGGTTGAGGGTTATCTCCCCAGCAGACGGCCCTAGATGGTTGAGGGACTATCTCCCTGCGGACCCTAGTATTGTGAGTTTGGCTTGACCTTCGGGTGAGCCGGTATGATTGGGTCAAAGAGGAAAGAAACAGGTTGATTGACCATATTGTACCCTATGTTACTTGCATTGTTGCATCTTATGTAGAGAGTGAGCATAGTGAGATCACATGTTATGTGTGGGGTCGATCATGATATTCTTGTGAGTTGGGCTTGGTCTTGTGAGAAGCCCCGATTGGGTCATGAATGAATTGGGTCAAGAGTGTGTGAGGGACACTGTTGAACATATAGAATCATGACATTCATTCCTTATTGTAAGGCATAGTAGTAGTCATTGTTGCATGTTGTATGCTAGTAGTGGTAGACTACATATTCAGTTGCTTATATATCGCATTGCTATTTCCTTTAGTATTACTATGCCTTGTTGGACCTAGTGGGAAAGTCGGCGAGTCGGCGGCCGAACCCACTGGAAACTTCTTTTAGTTCTCACCCCTTGTTGTTGCAGAGCCACCATTAGCGGAGCGGCACCGGACCGAGGCGTGGGCATCGCGCCCTAGATAGCAGGGTTACCAAGTGTAGGTCACCCGTGTACAGATAAAGATTGTAAATGCATGTTGTAAATAAATGTAATTGAGAGCGAAGTTGTATATTTTGAGAAAAATGGCATGTATTATGAATTAAAGTTGAAAAATGGGTGTAAATGTGAATGCTTCAAATGTTGTAATAGCTAGGTTTAAATTCTCGCTCTTATGATATGCCCTCGTGCAATTCATGTATGTTGATTGTTTTCTCTGCGCAAAACTCTATGTACATGATGTTGTTGAGCCTTGGGCGGACAGGGGAGGCTCTGTCCGTTCGGCGATCTGTGCGCGCGCCCGAACCGACCAAAGTGGCGGTCGCGGGGCGTGACAGATTAAGTGGTATCAGAGCGTAGAATGAGTCTAGGAGGACCTAGGAGACCTTAGACTTGGAAAGCCTTAAGGACTTAGGCTCGTGAATGGACGTAACTTGTGGCGAAAGTCGAATAAGTGGGTTAAAGTGTGTCTCCAATAGTTTTTGGAGGCGGATTGAAGGTGTTACAACTACTCTGTTTAGATGGTCGTGTTGGCTGCAGACAACATGATATCGAAAGTGGAGTAGGGGTACCCTATGACTTTCGTTGATTGGGTCGATGGTTGTGCGACGGATCGGTTCGAGCGTTGGGGTCTCTTAGGCATGCGTGTTATCTCTCGAGTGACCATGGCGAGTCACGTGGTAGTAGGGATGTTGTGGAGGACTTGATAGCCCTCCGATGTTTCAGGCTAGGTGTCGCAAGAGCATGAGGCCTCTCATTGTGGCCGAGATACGTGGTTGTAGGAGCCGATGCGTGCCCTGACTTGGTGTCACGAGTGGTAGCCTTGGAGATTTGATAATTCTCGTCTTAATGGATATGTACGCGTTTGCCCCAGCTAAGATGGAGTGATGGATGTGGTGCACGATCCTTGATGAGGGGTGCAAAGGCACGACCCATAGGGGAACGGTGTAGGTAAAACCGAACTATGATCGGATGACGAGAATGAAGTGGCCGAGTGGGCTTATAGAGTGATTAGCCCAGTCGTAATGCTAACGAGATGTGCAGTATGCTATTAATGATGTATAAGGCACTATTGGAGTGACCTGTTAGGATGGACCGAAGCTTAATTTGATCTTGAGGAAGATCGAAGAAGAGGAGAGGGAATGCTTTCGTAGTGATTTGATCTTCCCTTGTCCTTAATTTTCTTGGATGAGTTAGCCTTGAAGTGCAGCGGCTCAGAATGAGAGAGCGCTCATGGCAGGTAAAGGATAATGAAGCAGGGTTTGCTTAGTGATTGTGGCTAACACGAGATAGAGTAGAGGCATAGTGCGCTCGACTGTAGAGTTGCCACGGAGGCACGAAGTGAAGGTTCAGCTGATGAGGGTTCGTTGGCAGTAGCACTCGGGCGTTGGCCAAGTGTGAAGGGAGCCGAGGACCGCTCAAGGGGGCTAGTGGTTCCTTCAGGGTGCCTAGTGGCTAGTATATGATACTCAGCAGAGTAGAGCTATACTGAACGTTAGCCAAATCGGATGAAGTCCAATGGAAAGTGAATTAGATGTACTTAGAATCGAATTTCGTGGGTATCGGAATGATTGCGAGTAAGCTAGAGCTCCGAGAAGCGAAGATGGAATTTTTGGGAAGAAATGAGTCTGGGCTGATGGACTCTCGGGTTCCGGACCTTGGCATCAGGATCCGGACCCTGATGTTACTGTTGGGCAGAGAGCGTATTAAGTTCGGACCTTGGGATCAGGATTCGAACTCTTCGCTCGCGGAACGCCCAGTTTGAGGGCATTTTTGTGGTTTCACTGAGGTGAAGTTTTGGGTGAATACCTAAGTGTTGGATGGCCAAAGCATAATGCGCTTGGAGCGCCTTGGTCACGTGGCGACGGTTAGAGGGCATTGCTTGGAGATTACTCGTGCCTGGACCATGTGTGGACTGTGGGCCTGGGGCCTTAGGGACAGGCGCAGTCGGTATTGTGTGATAGCAGCTCTGAACCTGAGGGTAGAGCTCGGCTAGGATTCATGGTCAGGACGGTAGTCCGAGCGATGACCCGGAGACGTGGAGTGCCACGTGTGGAACTGTGAGTTTGTTGGTACACCTAGAGTGTAGATGCGAATGGCCATAGAGTTACGATGACTTGCAATGTAATTACTCCTTGTTGGAGTTTCGATGCATGGTCCCAAGTGAGGACTCCACCATGTGATGATTGGGTCCGCACATGAGAGTGAGAGACGTTGCACGCTGTCGCGTCAGACTTTACGCTACAAAGGCTTGTCGGTCGGTGGACCCCCCCGTAGCAATCTGGATTAAACGGGTAAGCCGAGGGCTCTTCTAAAGGGAGCGTTAGTGGCTTGCGAGAAGGTGGAGGGTATTGATCAAAAGGGCAAAGGCCCAGTCATGTCGCTCGCCTGATTGGTAGAGTCACCAACTCGCAGAGCCTAGCGTTATCGCGGAGGTGGAATCGAAATTACGAACTGGGGGTTCGTATGGACTCGTCGTAAGAGTATCGTGATGCCAGCCTGTGGCATGTGGAAGTAGAGCATCGTGCTCCGTGTGAGACGTTGGGATAGTAGAAGCCACATGCGAAATGGGGACTATGTCCCGGAATGGGTAAGTGCTCGAGGATGAGCCATGTCGTTGTGGAGCTGGAAATCTATGTGTGGTAGGATCCACTCGTGATGAAAGAAAACACCAAATAGGAGTTGCTTGTGAGAACTACCAGAGAATGGACCAAATTAGGCTCCGGATTAGATCGGCGGGTGTGAGGAAAGAGTAATACTGTATGATGTAGACTCTTTAACGGGCCAAATTGATGGGCTTGTTAAGTAGAAGGATTTGGAGTTGTGGATCCGATAGCACCAGTGCTAGCCGTGGGTGAAGATCACCTTTGATGAGGATGCCCGGGGTGGGGTATGAAGTGACACCCTGGAGGCCCTATGGAGTGAGGGAGGATCTGCCATGTTATGATACCGGTGGTGGTGGATCATTCGGCTAGTCGGCTCATTCCTGGCCGATCCACACCACGAGGCGGAAAGTCAGTTCCGACCTAGGATATTGCACTGTGAATGTGCGTGTGATTTTAAGAGCACAGGGGATGTACTACACAGTGAAGTTAGTGAAGTTGCGCGTCAACGGGTATTGACGGCGCAAGCATGACAAGGAAAAAACCTGTGCAGACGGTGATTGGCAAATATGAAAGTTTGTGGTAGATGATCGCATCATTTGGATGTGCCACCCGTGAGTTGGGTGAAATATTTTGGAGTGCGGAATAAAACAAAGTGCCCAGTATGATGGACCTGTTTGGTGTCCTCTGTTATGAGCCGCGTGAACTGCGGGAAGCTATGTCATGGGAGGACTTCCCGATGTGTATTCTAGCTCCCGAGGAGAAGGAATTGCGGAATCGTGTGATTCCGTATGTTAAAGTCCAGTAGAGTAATCAGGACGTGATGCGAGAACACTACCCTCACCTCTTCTGTCGAGCTGAGGTATGAATTTGAGTTTCGCGGACGAAACTATTTTTAAGAGGGGGAGAATGTAGTGAACCGAATTTTTGTATACCTCTCCGAGCTTAAGTCAAGTTTGATGAATTGTGGTTAAGAAGTGGATTTGATAAGTTCTATGTTGGGTTCCGAGAGCATCGGAACGATTAGAAGAAGTATCGGTGAAACTTGGAGAAAGTTGGGAGGAAATAGAAACTTTTGAGAAATGAGTGCGCTTCGAAATCTAATGGTTTTTATAAGGAAAAATTATAAATCTCCGACTTTGAAAGTGTCCCATATGTGTAAGAGGAGTTTCGGTTGTGTTGGATTTGATTTGGAAAGAAAACGGAATGAAAATCGGAGTTTTGTAGTGAAAATGAGAAGAAAATAAAAAGGCTGAAATTACTGTTCATCGTGTCCGGGTCCGGACCCCAGATCTGAGGTCCGGACCCCAGCTGCGAAATGCTGAAAATTGCGTACGGGTTCCGGACCTTGATGCAGGGTCCGAACCCTGCACTGTTTGGGGGTTATAAAAAGGACCCCACAGCCTCTCTCTTTCATTCTCTTCCTCCCACATGAGAAAAGAAAAGGGAAAACCCTTTTCTCTCTCTCTTTAGCACCTCTCTCTCTCTCTCTTTCTCTCTTGTAATCCCTCCTTAAGGTTAGAGGATTTGGTGGAGAAGAAGCTTGCTTGGTGGTGAAGCAAGCTCTCCAATGGTGGATCAAGCTTGGAGAGCGAGGTGGCCATGGTGAGTTTTCGTGGTTCGAGTTAGGATTTTGGTTAATCCTTTAAAATAGATGTTTTTGGAAGTCCTAGATGATTCTAGACTAGTTTAATCAAAGGATCACCATGATTTTTTGGTGTTCTTGAGGTTCATGAAACCTAGGGCATGGATTTGGGGCTTTTGTTCCTAAGAGGTTTTGAACCAAATTGATCTCATAAATTTCTAATTGAAGGATAAATCGACGCGTTGGGCAACTTGGATTGGAGACCCTACGAGCCTACGGCGTTCTATTGGGAAAAATTGCCGTTTTGCCTTCGTTAGGCTTGGGTCGAGGCTTTTCGGCGGAGATAAATCGCGACGCTTGGTTTCCTAGCCCTAGACACCAAAATGATGTGGGTGGTGCTCTCCGAAATGGTCGGATTTCTTCCTATGTCTATGTTACCATTTTGTTCATATGTGTATATATATGTGAAAATTCCATGCATATAGGGTTATCATTGTGTTTGAGCTTCTGTTTCCTTGCATGCTTCATAAAGTAGGGTTGGTCAAATTGGATTGAGAACTCGGTACTTGGATGCATGAGGATTGGGTCATTGGACATTGGAAACCCTATGAATGCAATGAACTAGAATGTGAACTCAGAAAACATTGTGGAACATTGGTGGCATCTTGACTAGTTGTCTGGACGTAGAAAATAAAGTGTGGACATTGGAACAAAGTGAAATACTAGGTGTCATTGTGAGTCTAAACATGAACCTAGTGATAGACATATGGATTGGGTATCTGTCACGCCCCGGGCCCTTGTAAAAGCCTACCAGGCACGTGCACAGACCCGCCGTGTACCCCAAACAACACACAATGTACACAAGGCGTCTATAACAACAACAATCAAGTAGAATGAAAAATACATCCTAAACAAGGTGATCAGAGCGAGAACATAATTTCACAACTAATACAAGATCATCACAACTAAAATCTCAAGATATACAATAATCATTATACATCTTAACAATACTAGAGGATCACTCTCTAGAAAACAACTATACACCTGTCACGCCCCGGGGCCCAAGCGGAAGCACACCCGGACGTCGTGCACAGACCCGCCGTGTGCACAAGGCGCCCAAGTGTACACAAGGCATCTATAACAAGTATACAATGAAAGGAATAATAACAATCCTAACATGGTTATCAGAGCATAATCATACTAGATTTAAGAACAATAGACATGACAAGGTAGAGTATACATAAGGTGCACAAAGGAAAGTACACAAAATAAAGGTGATACAAGTTCCACCAATAATACATCCACTACATAGGGTGAACTCTACTACTAACTCAAAAGTACATACACCTTTCATATAATACAAAAGAAAGGTAACCACCTAAGCGACTATCTCCACAGGAGCTAACTAGTCGCGACGTCCTTGCCTCGATTCCTTGCCTCTCCCGCAGTGGAAGGCTCTGAAATAAAAACAACAAACCCCAGGGGGATGAGAGCTATTATTCAATAGTTTCCAGTGGGTAAGCCGCCGAGAGGAGCAGGATACACCACTAGGTCAACTGAGGCAAAAGTAGGATTAGTATAAAAATATACGTACATTTAAAAGTTCCACACTACTATGCCTCTACCATAAAGTTATGAACATGTAATATTCTATTCATGATCATGTTACAATGCAAGTAATTCTTCTACTCATGTACATGTGTAAATATGCAATATTTTAACTACACATGTTCTAATGTCATAATCTCACTATATGCCATGTCATGTCCACTACCACATGTAACATAGATACCCAATCCATAGGGGACGATGTTGTCCCGCTTGTGCCGTGCCTAATGGCCCCGTGGTAGTCAACATTCTCTCCCTAGAATGAGACTCTCCCCCAACGGCGATCCACTTCGGCGCCCAAACCTGCACGGGCGACCAAGGTCGCAAGGCTAACTCCGGAGTGCCGGCTTGTAGGGAGCGACCCTCACAAGCATGTGCGAATGAGCACAAATGGCCAACAAGCATAATCAACTGCATAAGTGTCACGTTCATCATGTCTAAAACATGGAATGCCAAGTAGTGACCAAGAGTCCAACACTATGTCATAATGTCCACTTGTTATACACCTAAGTGATATGCAACATACTTAGTTTAATATTCTCAAAGGTTTGTCATATGCCATGACTAATGCTACTAAGAGCCAATATATAAGCATCATGATCGAATCTCATATTCTACTATACATCTAGTATCCCACATGATGTCTCACTTATCCAACATGCATTTCTACATATAATAAGATGAAATGCTACAAAACCATTACACAAGTTTATTCCATGCATGTTATCAACCCCTACAAGGTACATGCAATTCATATGAATGACACCTATATGTCATGATTCCAACAATGTCATAATGCTACATTTAGCATGTAAATGCACAATTTAGAGCTTTTAACAAAACCGAAGACATAGGGGGATTTCACCCATTTCGGTGAGGTCAAACCCACCGGAACTCCTTCGAGACCTTGCAGTACGTCGAAGCGGAGTTGTCCCCTCGAATTCTAGCACCCTAAAGAAAATTCCTAGGGGGTCACAAGTGTCGAACGAACACTTTCGAAAATCGACATATACAAGAGGGAAAAAGGGTGGAATTTACCTTAGACCAAGAAATCTTTGTCCAATACCCAAATCGAAGTTAGGAGGCTCCAAATCCAACCTAACATAATGTTCTACACCCATCAATTCCCATCCAAAAGCATAGAATCAAGAAACCCCAAAGTAAACCCTAAATTTGCCATTCTAGGGTTTCATCAACAATTAGTCCAAAAAGACCACAAAAGAGGGTTTACAAGAGAATTACTCACCTCTTTTGAGCTCCAATCTAGATCCAAAGAGGCTAGGGTTGGAGTTTATCCACAACCAAGCTCTCCTCACCACCTCCAAGCTCCTCCAAGGGTAGGCTAGCAAGCTTGAGTGCAAGGGAGAGGAGAAAAGAGATCAATCCTTGGCTCCACAACCTTGGAATCAAGAATTTCTAGAGAGAGAAAGGGAAAGGAACCCTACCTTTCTTCTCCAAGACCTCAGCACAATGAGGGCTGTGAGGGAGGGTGAAGGGTTAAGTTACATGTTGTAACAATTGCCCTAACACCCCTCCAAAACCCAACATTTGCAAACAGCACAAAGTTGCAGTTTCTGCACTGTATACCGGTATGCGTATGGGCATACCGGTATCCGGCCAGAAATCCTGCAAACTCGAGCCTCGGCCAAAATACCACGAAACAGTATTCCGGTATGCTGAACATCAGTACCGGTATACATTGCATCTATACCGGTATCAAGTGCCGGATTCCGCAAAAAAAAACCGAGAGCTGCGCAAACCTGTTTCACACAGGATTCCGGTATACTAAAACCACATACCGGTATACAATGTCAAAACTGCAGTTTTTGCAGATTTTGACTTCCGGAGTCCGTTTTCGCACTTTCTAAGTCCCGAAAACACTCCCAAGCTCTCGAAACACAGCCAAAACCTCCAGATTAGTATAAAGTACTAATCTTACACTAGAACCTTGCAATTTGCTAAAGTTCAGTATACTACAACACCTTTCATATAAAATACAATGAAAGGACACCATGGTATGCCTACAACAACAACACCGTAGAGGCTCTAGCTAGCTGCTAACCCCTCGCCACGATCCCAAGCCTCTCCTGCTGCGGAAGGCTCTCCAAAAACCCCAATAACAATGGGGGGAAACTATTAATCAATAGTTCCCAGTTAGTAAGCCGCCAAAGAGTGGCGAATTACACTTCAAAGCTCAAGTCTTCAGAAGCTCTAAAACGGGGGAGGATAGTCAAAAACATGAGTTGGAACAAAAAATACTTTCATAAAATGCTAAACAGGTAAATCTACCCTATCATGCCTCCAATGAAATAATTCATCTACATGAACATGAATATGTTCCTACTGTCATATGTCTCAACATTCAATCACCTCATTTTACTTCCCTGCATGTCAAATTAATGCCATGATTACGGCGTTACCTTAAAAAGCCTCTTCTCCAATATGAACGTTCACCTTTGCATAAAACTATAACTGTGTAGTCATAAAATAATACAATAGAGGGATGTTCGTGCCGAGCCTAATGGCTCCGTGGTAGCTTCAACACCTCTCACGCTTTGGTTGGCCTAGAGCCTTACCACGGCGGTTCCATTTCGGCGCTCTCTATCACACGGGCGTGATAACTTTCGCATAAAGTGCCTCGAGGCCAACTCCGGAGTGCCGGCTTGTAGGGAGCGACCCTCACAAGCATGTGTAAAGAGCATAGTGGCCAACCGCACAATCAACCATAATAATATCATGATGTTTAACCCACATTATGTCAAAACATGTCATATTATGTCTACTACATTCAATAGCCAATATGCTAAATGTCAACAATATCATTTTGTTCTCAAATTGTCCTTTGGTATGTCCCTACCAATATGCACATGTCTCTAACATGTAACTGTTCATCTCTTTGTTTACTAAGTTCACAAACCATGCATTATTCTAATGCCATATATCATGCATTCTACAAATACCAAAACCATGCATTATTCTAATGCCATATATTATGCATTCTACAAATGCCAACAAGTACATAAACCATGCATTATTCTAATGCCATATATCATGCATTCTACAAATGCCAAAACCATGCATTATTCTAATGCCATGTATTATGCATTCTACAAATGCCAACAAGTCCATAAACCATGCCATGCATGAGCTACATTGACCTCTACTACATAGAGTATAAAAGCTATCATGGGAGTATTCCATTAACCAAGAACTCATGTTTAACCAATTACAATTATCACATACAACTAGAATCCATTTCCTCATGTCTTAAACATGGAATCATTTCCACGACCAAAAGGTCGAGCCAAAGCCAACAATGCCCGTCAAAGTTGCTCACCATAAGGTGCAACAACTTATCCTGCATATGTCATATCTTCTCTTTTCTCTATACAAGCATACTTTGGTATGCGAAGAGATTTTACTAGATCAACAACCAAGTAGTGTCTCATATGATGCTCATTTCTAGCATGCATAACCTAATTAGCATTTCATAATGCATCATTACACTACTAACACAAATACTCTAGCATGCATATTATCATCATAATACCGCACTGTATATACTATGCATTTTTCATACACAACATGTATGTCTCATGCAATCACAATTTTCATCATGCCATAATCATCATAATTATGCATCTAATCAATCCTATAACAAGATAGGAGACATAGGGGGACTTCACCCATTTCGGTGAGGTCAGACCCACCGAAAAACCGTCGAAGCCTCGCAGTTCATCGAAACGGAGTTGTCCCCCGAGCTTCTCATACCCTAAGATAATTTTTCAAGGGGTTAAAAGCTTCGAACGAACAAATTTGAAAACCACCAAAAACTATGAGGTAAATGGGTGAAAAATACCTTGAGCAAGTAAAACTTGTTCTAAGTCCAAATTGAGGTTAGAGATCTTCCAATCTAACCTACAACAACATTCTACACCCATCAATTCCACCTCAAGGGCTCACAATCACAAAACCCTAAACAAAACCCTAGTTTTCAAGAAACTAGGTTTTCTAAGCAAATCTCAAGCAAAATCACAAATAGAGGTTGTAAAAGGGTTTACTAACCTCAAATCAAGCTCTCAACCAAGCTCACACATGCTAGGGTTGAAGCTAGGTTCACCAACGAGCTCATCTCCTCAGCCCCGAGTTCCCTCCAAGCCTGGGAGTCAACCTCCATAGAGAAAATGGAGAGAAAAGAGATCAAAACCATGATCTAAGGGGTTGGAGAGGAGAAAATCAAGAGAGAGAGAGAGAGAGAAACACCCTACCTTTCTTCTCCTCCATCCTCAGCCAAAACAACAACATGAGGGGTGAAGGGATACTTAATCCCGAGCAACAAAATCCAAATAGGCCCCTCAAAAAGCTAAAATTACAAAACTGCACAAAATACACTCTGCAGCACTGTATACCCGTATACGCATGTGCATACCGGTATACTGCACAAATTCTGCAAAACCCGAGCCTCGGCCAAGCAGGCCTCGCAACAGGATTCCGGTATGCCAATCCCAGTACCGGTACTAATCGCTTCAGTACCGGTATGCGAATTGCACATACCGGAATGCCAACTCATTCCGGTATCACCAGCAGAATTCCGCAGAACCCGAGAGCTGCGCAAAACCAGTTCTCACTGGATTCCGGTATCCCTAAACCATATACCGGTATACAATGCAAAATCTGCACTTTTGCAGATTTCGACTTTCGGAGTCCGTTTTCGCACTTTTCAAGTCCCGAAAACACTCCGAAGCTCACCAAGCTCAACCCAAAACTCCAGAATAGTATAAGCCACTATTCTCTCACTAGAACTCCGCAATTTGCTAAAGTTCAGTGTACTACATACTCCCCTCCTAAAAAGGAGTTTCGTCCGCGAAACTACGGATCAACAACCAACAACAAACAGCAAAACCAAAGGGGATAAGAAAATCGCCCTCGCAATGAAGCCTCCAGCCCTCACACCATGCATCGCGTCCAAGATGTTGCTCCAAAGCATCTTGTAGTAGGAATAGTGATAATTCCAAATTCCTACAATCCACAAGTCTTAATCCATAACATGCTCCTTGAAGTTTAGGTCTTCATGTAGCTCTAAAGAAACGACATCCACCGTCGTGGTAGAATTCAAATACTCGCTCGGAGCGTCCACACACTTCATATACCTTCAACAGATCTGAAGTGAAATAACTCCACATGCCACTAGGCTCATTTGCCTCAGGGTCTCAAATAATCCTAAGAATTTGAAACTTAGATTCCTCAAACATAAAGCTCTTGGATTCCCTTAACCAAGTATCATAATCAGATCATCTGATTCAGGTGCCAAAATCCTATCTCTCACCGAGAATCATCCATTGGACTCAAATTCCAAAATGATAGAGCTAGACGCCCCATGCAATCGAACAAATTGCCCAAGTATACTTGTGCAAAATTCTCTCAATCCAACCCAGGTGAATAGTTACTTCTATTCACAACCTCTCAACAATCATCACGTCTAGCTTGGAAGCGAGACAATCCAATTCCGGAGCCTCCGGTAATCATCCTCTATCCATACCAGGTAGATAGCCTTTACTTAGCATATCTCATAAATCAAGGCACTTTCTGATAGTCCACTAGGAATTCATCCGCCGCAACACTCTTGATCTCGATTGCATCATTCACCAGTCGGGATCAAGGCTAACTTTCGTGATCCGATTCAAAGGATAGATATCACTCCATAATACTCATCTCATCGATATCTCTAGAACACTAGCCTCTAACCTGTTCTCACAGCTTCAACTCATTTTCTTGAGTGTAGAGATATCTCCAACAATAAGATCGGGGTGCACTTCACACCCCTAACAATGCATACAATTGCCACATTTTCCAAGCAAATGCCATGGCAATCAATTCCAAATCACAATTTGGCGATTCCTCTTGCATTCTCTCAATTGCCGAAAGGTCAATACTACCTTTCTATTCCACACCAGAGTGCAACTCAATCCGTGGAGAGAAACATAACTACAAAACACATAACCCGTCTTCGGGGTAACCAAGGCCGGCGGTACTCAACCACCCCAACGGTTCCAAGAACTTCTCTCACACATATCTTTCTAAAAGGTTTAATCCCTTTATGTGTGAGTCAAAAGAAGGGAGTAGACAACTCAATAATCTCCCCACAATTATCCATAACATCCAATCAAACTAGGAAGTTTGAACTTCGATCACATCCACTTATCTCAATCCACTATGGATGGTTGATTTCCTTGAGATCTCCAATCATATCCACTTTGGCATCAATTGCCAAGGGACGCTAGTCCTCACAATCAAATCAGCACGTCTTCAACTTGAAGCACTTGCGGTCCTCATTCAAAGGAATCTTCATGGTCTTCATCGCCTCTCGACTTCCAATATGTCGTCGATGCGCACAGGGACAAAGACACCCAGAAGGGCCAAACATCACAACACACAAGAGCATCAACCAGCTCAACCGACACCACGATAATTTCGCAATGTCTACACCGAGTGAACAAGTCACCCTCGGTCCAAACTCAAACTCGATCCAACGAGAGTAGTACTCAGATTGCAACTACCCTCGAGCAAAACCAAAATTCATGGAGCTTGATCAAACAGATCAACCGATCTCTGCTACGGGTACATATTCCTGATCGTGACCCTACCGAGTTCACGATAGTCGACCCATAGTCGAAACGACCCGTCCACACAAAACAAATGAGATCTATGCTCCACAAGAGGAAACACTAGGCAAAAGAGGTCTTCAGACCAAGCCTTCGATTCTCACAACACAAACGGGATTGCACAAGCAACTCCCTCACAAGAGACATCCTCACTTTTGAGGATTCTCAACACTCACCTAGGATGCTGGCCTAAAGGCCACGCGCCCACTCAGCCAACAACCAGGCTTGGGCGGGTGAAACAATCATCGCAAATAGCGAACCTCCAAGCCCTCTGAAAACACTATTTCGTGTCCAGTTCCCAAGGCACTACCGCTTGGTTCACATACTCATCGGCAATCAGATAGCCGAAGAGCCAGCCTAAGTTCAAATCTGAACTATACGCTTTCAGCCAAATAAAGCCAATCGCTTTGTTGGCGCACAGAAACATCCAAAGCTAACGAAGTACAAGAACAGTACTCTCAAGTCCAAACACTCAGGACCACTCGATCTGCAAGCATCAAGGGAAACAAATTCCCTGCCAAGCATTCGGCAAACAGCCGATCCAATGCTACAAACATAGCAAGCAACAAGCTAGCTCCAACACCAGAAGCTGCGAACAACCTTCGTCTTCGCTGCATCAACCTCTGCCTGTCAAACAGACACGCATTCACCCGGTGCTAGTAGCGCGAAGTCGATCCCAATACCGTCGACATTATTCTCCTCAATCACTCCCACTGGGAATGGCCCACCTGGCCACAAAGAGAGTACTTGCTCCTACTCCAAGAGCATCATCAGGTACATGCGGACTCCACCGCTCACACATCACTACAGCTGGGGACGATTCGACGTCCCTCTTTCATCCTGCTGAAGATCCACCTTCTCGAGATCAATTTCTCTTTGATCACCTTGATTGTCCTCTTACATTAGACTTGCCACTTTTAGTAGCTTCTTTTGCCGTCCCAACGGTCTCCACATCTCTTGCCCTTACCAAGGTGCGATCCGTATTCTCATAGAATTTCTCAAGGTCGACTGCCAACTGGATCGACAAATCCTCCAGTTGCTTAATCCTCTCGTCTGCCGGCGCAAAGCCTCAACTTGGAGTAGCATCATAAATGATCGCCGTTCAACCGTACTCGCTGAATTTGCCAGTTGTTCTCCCAACTTAATATCTCACCAAATCCGGAGAATGCAGGGTTCCCGCCTCGGCTGCCTCGGCCGTCATCGAGCGCGTCGTTCACCACTCAAGCTGCAACAAGCAAAACATGCGCAGGTAAAACACCCCACGCCAACGCATCCCCACACAAAACTATAACCCCAATCATACGAAAGTAATGAAGTGGACTCCCACTATTCCCCGATGTCACGTTGTCGGCCGCCAACGTGACCCTCCAAGGGTATAGAAGTGGTTCACTCCGATCTAACTCCAACTCCTTTGGAGTCTTAGAAATGACCCAATCATAATACTTTCGCCAATAAGTCATAAGAGATCCCGTCTCTCACGTTCCTATTCCTTATCGTCCAACCTGCCTAAGGTTTACTAGGTCCACTACGACTCAACCCTAGGCTCTGATACCACAATAATCTGTCACGCCCCGGGCCCTTGTAAAAGCCTATCAGGCACGTGCACAGACCCGCCGTGTACCACAAACAAGACACAATGTACACAAGGCGTCTATAACAAAAACAATCAAGTAGAATGAGAAATACATCCTAAACAAGGTGATCAGAGCGAGAACATAATTCCACAACTAATATAAGATCATCACAACTAAAATCTCAAGATATACAATAATCATTATACATTTTAACAATACTAGAGGATCACTCTCTAGAAAACAACTATACACCTTTCATATAAAATACAATGAAAGGACACCATGGTATGCCTACAACAACAACACCGTAGAGGCTCTAGCTAGCTGCTAACCCCTCGCCACGATCCCAAGCCTCTCCTGCTGCGGAAGGCTCTGAAATAAAAACCCAACAACAATGGGGGTGAGAACTATTAATCAATAGTTCCCAGTGGTTAAGCCGCCGAGAGTGGCGAATTACACCGCTAGGTCAACTGAGGCAAGATAGTATAACTGAAACATAAAGCAGAAAGCATAAAATGCTAAACAGGTAAATCTACTACTATCATGCCTCCAATGAAATAATTCATCTACATGAACATGAATATGTTCCTACTGTCATATGCTCAACATTCAATCACCTCATTTTACATGCATGTCAAATTAATGCCATGATTATGGTTAAAATAGCATCTTACTATATGAACGTTCACCTTTGCATAAAACCATAACTGTGTAGTCATAAAATAATACAATAGAGGGATGTTCACTTGTGCCGAGCCTAATGGCTCCGTGGTAGTCAACACCTCACGCTTTGGTGAGCCTTACCCACGGCGGTTCCATTTCGGCGCTCTCTATCACACGGGCGAAATAACTGTCGCGAGGCCAACTCCGGAGTGCCGGCTTGTAGGGAGCGACCCTCACAAGCATGTGTAAACGAGCATAGTGGCCAACAAGCAACAATCAACCATAATAATATCATATGTTTAATTTCACATTATGTCAAAACATGTCATATTATGTCTACTACATTCAATAGCCAATATGCTAAATGTCAATAATATCATGTTGTTCTCAAATTGTCTTTTGGTATGTCCCTACCATTATGCACATGTCTCTAACATGTAACTGTTCATCTCTTTGTTTACTAAGTTCATAAACCATGCATTATTCTAATGCCATATATCATGCATTCTACAAATGCCAAAACCATGCATTGTTCTAATGCCATATATTATGCATTCTACAAATGCCAACAAGTACATAAATCATGCATTATTCTAATGCCATATATCATGCATTCTACAAATGCCAAAATCATGCATTATTCTAATGCCATGTATTATGCATTCTACAAATGCCAACAAGTCCATAAACCATGACATGCATGAGCTACATTGACCTCTACTACATAGAGTATAAAAGCTATCATGGGAGTATTCCATTAACCAAGAACTCATGTTTAATCAATTACAATTATCACATACAACTAGAATCCCTTTCCTCATGTCTTAAACATGGAATCATTTCCACGACCAAAAGGTCGAGCCAAAGCCAACAATGCCCGTCAAAGTTGCTCACCTAGATAAGGTGCAACAACTTATCCTGCATATGTCATATCTTCTCTTTTCTCTATACAAGCATACTTTGGTATGCGAAGAGAATTTACTAGATCAACAACCAAGTAGTGTCTCATATGATGCTCATTTCTAGCATTCATAACCTAATTAGCATTTCATAATGCATCATTACACTACTAACACAAATACTCTAGCATGCATATTATCATCATAATACCGCACTGTATATACTATGCATTTTTCATACACAACATGTATGTCTCATGCAATCACAATTTTCATCATGCCATAATTATCATAATTATGCATCTAATCAATCCTATAACAAGATAGGAGACATAGGGAGAGTTCACCCATTTCGGTGAGGTCAGACCCACCGAAAAACCGTCGAAGCCTCGCAGTACATCGAAACGGAGTTGTCCCCCGAGCTTCTCATACCCTAAGATAATTTTTCAAGGGGTTAAAAGCTTCGAACGAACAAATTCGAAAACCACCAAAAACTATGAGGAAAATGCGTGAAAAATACCTTGAGCAAGTAAAACTTGTTCTAAGTCCAAATTGAGGTTAGAGATCTTCCAATCTAACCTACAACAACATTCTACACCCATCAATTCCACCTCAAGGGCTCACAACCACAAAATCCTAAACAAAACCCTAGTTTTCAAGAAACTAGATTTTCTAAGCAAATCTCAAGCAAAATCACAAATAGAGGTTGTAAAAGGGTTTACTAACCTCAAATCAAGCTCTCAACCAAGCTCACACATGCTAGGGTTGAAGCTAGGTCCACCAACGAGCTCATCTCCTCAGCCCCGAGTTCCCTCCAAGCCTGGGAGTCAACCTCCATAGAGAAAATGGAGAGAAAAGAGATCAAAACCATGATCTAAGGGGTTGGAGAGGAGAAAATCAAGAGAGAGAGAGAGAGAGAAACACCCTACCTTTCTTCTCCTCCATCCTCAGCCAAAACAACAACATGAGGGGTGAAGGAATACTTAATCCCGAGCAACAAAATCCAAATAGGCCCCTCAAAAAGCCAAAATTGCAAAACTGCACAAAATACACTCTGCAGCAATGTATACCGGTATACGCATGTGCATACCGGTATACTGCACAAATTCTGCAAAACCCGAGCCTCGGCCAAGCAGGCCTCGCAACAGGATTCCGGTATGCCAATCCCAGTACCGGTACTAATCGCTTCAGTACCGGTATGCGAATTGCACATACCGGAATGCCAACTCATTCCGGTATCACCAGCAGAATTCCGCAGAACCCGAGAGCTGCGCAAAACCAGTTCTCACTGGATTCCGGTATCCCTAAACCATATACCGGTATACAATGCAAAATCTGCACTTTTGCAGATTTCGACTTTCGGAGTCCGTTTTCGCACTTTTCAAGTTCCGAAAACACTCCGAAGCTCACCAAGCTCAACCCAAAACTCCAGAATAGTATAAGCCACTATTCTCTCACTAGAACTCCGCAATTTGCTAAAGTTCAGTGTACTACAGTATCCTATTGTGCATGTAGAAAATATGAACATTGTTTGACCTGAGTTTAGTAGACTCTCGAGTATATGTGGGTTTGTTGCCGTAGTTGCACAGGATTTGTGATGAGCATGCGAGGGATTGAAATAGATCCTCTGGACCATGCTAGGGATTGGTAGATCCCCGTGTGTTGTTACCCTGGTAAGTAGGGTGTCCTCGGGTTGAGAGGACTGGATCGCACTCACATTGTCTACTCGGCTTGTTGGTGTTCGCGCCACCACAAGCAGTGAGCTCCGGAGTCGTCACACCTATGGGTTGAGGGTTATCTCCCCAGCAGACGGCCCTAGATGGTTGAGGGACTATCTCCCTGCGGGCCCTAGTATTGTGAGTTTGGCTTGACCTTCGGGTGAGCCGGTATGATTGGGTCAAAGAGGAAAGAAACAGGTTGATTGACCATATTGTACCCTATGTTACTTGCATTGTTGCATCTTATGTAGAGAGTGAGCATAGTGAGATCACATGTTATGTGTGGGGTCGATCATGATATTCTTGTGAGTTGGGCTTGGTCTTGTGAGAAGCCCCGATTGGATCATGAATGAATTGGGTCAAGAGTGTGTGAGGGACACTGTTGAACATATAGAATCATGACATTCATTCCTTATTGTAAGGCATAGTAGTAGTCATTGTTGCATGTTGTATGCTAGTAGTGGTAGACTACATATTCATTTGCTTATATATCGCATTGCTATTTCCTTTAGTATTACTATGCCTTGTTGGACCTAGTGGGAAAGTCGGCGAGGTCGGCGGCCGAACCCACTGGAAACTTCTTTTAGCTCTCACCCCCTGTTGTTGTAGAGCCACCATTAGCGGAGCGGCACCGGACCGAGGCGTGGGCATCGCGCCCTAGATAGCAGGGTTACCAAGTGTAGGTCACCCGTGTACAGATAAAGATTGTAAATGCATGTTGTAAATAAATGTAATTAAGAGCGAAGTTGTATATTTTGAGGAAAATGGCATGTATTATGAATTAAAGTTGAAAAATGGGTGTAAATGTGAATGCTTCAAATGTTGTAATAGCTAGGTTTAAATTCTCGCTCTTGTGATATGCCCTCGTGCAATTCATGTATGTTGATTGTTTTCTCTGCGCAAAACTCTATGTACATGATATTGTTGAGCCTTGGGCGGACAGGGGAGGCTCTGTCCGTTCGGCGATCTGTGCGCGCGCCCGAACCGACCAAAGTGGCGGTCGCGGGGCGTGACAATATTTGTCCTTATCATGCTGCTTCTTAGCCATGATTATATTTTGGAATGTGCATGACATTCATTAATTCTCCATTTGGAAGCAAATTGATTAAGTCGTACTCCCAGTTTTACGAGAATCTCTACATGATATAGAAATAAAAGGACAAAAAACAGAGTAAGATTTTAGGGGAAACCTCAATTTACAAAGACATAAGAACAACCTGTCTGTAATTAAAATTTTTCCCCCTAGCCTAAGTTTTATGCTTTTTATACTTAGCTATTGTCCTTGATGAAAAATCATATCGATTCTTGATGAACAATCATATCAATCTTCCAATTTATCTCTAATTGAATCCTCTTAAGATGAAGAAATTGGACACCTCGGAAACCACATAAAACAGCTTATAGCACAAGAGATCGTGATCAAAGAGTTACAGGTGAAGAAAACTCCACTATTGGCACTATATTTCAAGGAGCATCCCCACAACAACACAATGAGATCACTGAATCTGATCCACATATATAGCAGTTCTGACAAAATAATAGGAGTACCATCGCACATATATGTGGATCCATTCCATCTTAATTCATCCACGGAACTATGCTCCGTATTCTAGTTGATCAACAACAACAATCATGCAAACATGATATGAAAGTATCCAAGATGGGTTAATTTTACTTTCATTTGATTAATGCAAAGAAAAGTATTTATACCGGTATTAGGAACATCTGATGTAGGAGGCGTAGAATCTCTATGTTGAAGTCCTGAAATGTGTGCCATAATCGCTTGAAGCTGCGCTTGAAATTCCAGTCTCAAACGATGCTCTCGCTCCTCTGCCTCTAACTCTGAAAAGGATGCTGAGCATGAATTTACATTATGTTAATAGAAAAAGTGCAGGAGAGCCTTTCGTTCAATAAATTTTGCAATTAACTATCAAATCATGCCACAAAGAGCATTCAAAACTGCATCATTATGTTCATAGAAAAAGTGCAGGAATAGATGATGATTTATTCTAAGTTATCACCATCTGGTACAGTTAGTGTCCTTGTTCATTGTTACCTAGGGACAAGGAAATCGACAATTGCAAACTAAATATCATAACAAATGGAAATTTCAATTTTACCTAAAATTTAGGGCAGAGTCGAATTAAATATTGGTGTAAATAGATTTATTAACGTTGTCAACCGAATTTGATTAGATTCAGTAGAGTTTGTTCGGACACCATGTAATTTTATTGTAGAGGAGCAATTATATAATAATCAATAATGTTATACTCATAACATAGAAGAAATTAAGAGGCAATAGAAACCCCCAATCCAAGCAAGGCAAATAATACCAAATCCGAGCAACTAATACCAAATCAGAGCAACTAGAAGCCTAATAAACATAAAAAACAGAAAAAAAATCAAGCAAAAAATTGCATAAAAAACACTCCACCATCTTATTATTATAGAGAGAGGCTCACCGGCGAGGAGATCGGCGGCAATGAGCTCGTCGCCTATGAGGTCAGCGGCGAGGAGATCGACAGAGAGGGGCTCGCCGGCGAGAAGATCGGCGGCGAGGATCTCGTCGGTGAGGAGCTCGCCGGCGAGGGGTTGCCGAGGAGAAGAGGGGTTCAGGTGAGGAAGAGGGTGGAGAGTGGGTTCAGGTGAACTCGTCGCCTGAACCCATGGGTGACGAGGGGAAATGGGTTCAGGTGAGGGAGAGAGTGGAGAGTGGGTTTTTTTTTTAATTTAAGTGTTGTTTTTTTTTCCTTGATGAAGTGGGTTTTTTTCGTCCTTTTAATAAAATAAAATAAAATGTTCACACAGCCTTCAAATTATGAGGCCATTAAAATAACTTTTGAATTTTAATTAATTTTATTAAGACTAGTTTATTTTTTAATTTTTTTAAAAATATTAATTTTTAAATTAAATTTATTAATATTTTTATCAAATTTACTCAATTTAGTTAATTTTTAACAAATAAATTTATCAATAAATTTTATTTTTAACAAATAAATAATGCACATTATTTTGAAAATAAAATTTTTTAATATTTTATTTTGATTGCAATTTTATTAATAAAATTATTAAATTATTAAATTTAATAAAATAGTTATAAATTTGAGTTGACACCTTAGTTTCCACTAATTTGTGGCAATTATTTGTGTCACCATATGTGATTTTAGAGGAAGAGTAAGCAAATATATTAATTTGTGGCAACTTTTTTCGCCACCATATGTGATTATATAGTGGTGACCGTGTCACATGCACCTCAGCCCTAAATCCACTCGACTATAGGTCATCCGTCGGGCGAGGAATACCACACATACCCTTGACCATAAGTCGCTTACCGGGCGAGGAGAACCATAACATGCCCATAATCCTGTACTGCCGAGCGAGGAGAACCAACATACCTGCAGTCGTGTTTCACTTGCCGGGCGAGGAGAACCACATACCCGCAAGTATGATTCACTTACTGGGTAAGGAGAACCAACATTCCCGTAATCCTGATTTACTGCCGGGCGAGGAGAACCAACATACCCGCAGTCGTGTTTCACTTGCCGGACGAGGAGAACCACATACCCGCAAGTATGATTCACTTACCGGGCGAGGAGAACCAACATACCCGTAAGTATGATTCACTTACCGGGCGAGGAGAACCAACATACCCGTAAGTATAAGTCTGAGGATTCCGGAATCCACTTCCCAAGTCTTAAGGGTTCACATTTACCCTATGTTGCCAACCTCTCTAGGTTCATATTCTCATGTCCAAGTGGTCATCCGACTACTATGTTTCACAACCTAGGTTCAACAACACTAGGTCCTATGTCTTTCCCACCTAGGTTCACTCGACTCTAGGTTCAATGACATTCCAATCCAAGTGGTCATCCTACCACAATATTTTTCAACCTATGTTCAATGACACTAGGATCAATATCCAATCATGTTCTTTCTTATCCTAGTTGTCCATACCTAGGATTCATGATTCATGGCATCTAGTCCGTGTTAAGTTCACTAATATCCCTAGTGAAATTCAACCTATGTTCAATGTCCACACCTAGGCATACATATATATATACATCCTATATATTTTCACATGCCTATTGTTCTTGTCCAATTGTAGGTAATCCGATCTAGTAACATACGATTCATACATCCATATTTACCAATTAACCTACCATTCATTACATGCATCAAGTAGAACATATTAAATTTTCTCTTTCGACATGGAAGTGACCTAATCACTTCGGTGAAGCACAACCTACCTTGTAGTGCCCCCAATTGCTTGTAGACACTTGCAATTAGGCCCTTTTTTCTTTGGCCTCAAGCTTAATCTTCAAGCTTCTTGCCCTAAAACCCAAGAAGGATTCGTTACTTCTAGTCGAACTCAAAATAATTTTATTTCTTGGAGTCACTCGAAATCGAGTTGTCCCACTTGATTTCCTAACCCTCAATTAGGGTTCCAAAGGGTTAAAATATTTTTAAAACCCTCCATAAGAGAATCCCTCTTTCCACCTAGGATTTTCCAAAATTCATGGTCACTTGCTAATCTCTATAATTTGTAGACTAGATTAGCCTAGGGTTTGATAAAAATCCATTTATAAGGTTTAAATCCAAAACCCTAACCCTAAACTTCAAGAAACTCACCTTAGCCACAAGCTCTCCAACTCCTTCTTGCCCAAGAAAAAGGTTCTCCACCTCCAAAAGCTTCTCCCAAACTTGATCTCCACAAATCTCCAAAAGTTGGAGGTGCTCTAGAGAGAGAAGGAGGATAGAAAGAGAGAGAGGAGATGTTTCCTCTTGTGTCAAAATGAGGGAGAAATGGCTGAGATTCCCACTCATATAGAGTGTTGTAACAATTGCAACTAAGTCCCCCACATTACACTATTTACAACCAGTCAAAAACTGCATTTCGCAATACTGCATACCGGTACTCGAATTCGCGTATCGGTACGCGGGCATTTAGTTCCAGTACCCAGTTTCCAGTTCCTCAGAACCCGAACGTTGGATTCTCAAATTTTCTATTACGTACCGGTACCCAGATTTTAGTACCGGTACACAGTTTTTCAGTACCGGTACTCAGGTTTAGTTCCTCAGAACCCGAGAGCTAATTTCTCTCCATTTTGTATTGAGTACCCGTACCCAGTTTCCAGTACCGGTACTCAATACAAATTTTGCAACTGAGGCAGAATTAACCCTCTGGAGTTTGTTTTCGTTCCCGATTCGCGCCGAAAACACTCAAATACTCCCCAAACTTCGCCGGAACTATTTAAATAGTCTTTTTGGCTACTTTTCACTAGAACTCCACAATTGTAGAAGTTCAGTACACTACATTTCTCTCTCCTTAAAAGGAGTTTCGTCCGCGAAACTAAGATTACACCTCAATTCGACTTGTCGAATAGATGAGGGTATTATCAAGTTCTCCCACTCCTATGCAGCTTCACGATCTTCGTGATTGCTCAAGTGGCTCATAATGAAGGACGTGGGTCCGATCATAAACATTCTTGCTGAATGTGATAATGAAACATATTATGAACTCTCGCAAGTCTCAATGGCAGCGTAGGTCGATATGTAATGACCTTAAACGCTCCAACACTCCACACGGTCCAGCAAATCGAGGACTTATCTTGCCCCGTTTTTCAATCCAACTTCACCACTCTCCCAATTGGCACTCTCAAGGAATTGCGGTCATCTACCGCACACTTTCCTCCTCAACTGACGGTCGCCCACATAACTTTCTTTATCGGGATCTCGCCGTCAATAACCGCCATTAATAGACGACAGACTTTATTAATTCCATTGATACGTTTTCCTCCGAGGTCAGGACTACCCTTAATTCTCGTGATGTGGATCGAACAAGAACGAACTAGTCGAATGATCCACCACCACCATGTATTGCATACGGGTAGACCTCCTCGATTCCCACAAGGGTCCACAGGGTGTCACTCTATTATCCTGTCCCAACACTTTCCATCGTCGGCGCATTCCGCCAACGACCTAAGTTGGCGATATTCACCCCCTTTCACTTAGTAGGCCCGGTATCTTGGCCATTCAAGAGTCCATGTCATCACATGCGACTCTCCCTCACATTTATCGTCCCATTGCGGAGCTCACCCTGATCCGATCACCAACATTGCTTAGAAGCAATGTCATTGGTGCATCGCCTTATCACGAGTGGTCCTACCATGCATGGACTTTAGCTCTACGGCGAGATGGCACATTTCGGCACATCCCCAAGTTCCTGTTCACTTGAGAGCCTAGTCGTCAAACCCCACATGGCTCTTACTATTTCAATGTCTCATAAAGAGCACGTCACTTTGCTTTCATCAGCCACGGGTCAAAATCATGTCGTTCTCGCGACAAGTCCACACGAACACTCCGTTCGTGAATCCGACTTCATTTCATCGATAATGCCAGACTCGGCGATTCCAATTAGGCGAGCGGTATGACTGAGCCTCCGCTCTTCTGGTCACCACCCATAACTCTCTTATACACAACCAACGCTCTCATACTACCAGAGCCGTCGGCTAAACCGCTTATCTCGGTTATCACGGATGATCCACAGACCACCAATCCTACGTAGGCCTACAGCCTAAATCCGTCTTGTCATTACGTAACATCTCTCGTTCGCATGCGCAGACCCAATCATCACTTAGCGGAGTCCTCACTTGGGACTTCGCACACACACTCTAGCCAGGAGTAACCAAGACCCCGAACAACTACAAATCCTAGGGTTGTGTCATATCTACACCCTCGGTGTACTATCGATCACACTGTCTCACACGTGGCATTCCACGTTTTCCAAGTCATAGCTCGGACTACCGCCCCGACCAATGTCTCTGCCCTACCCGCAGGTCTCGGGTTGCTGTCACACACAGCTGACTGCGCCTGTCCATACGGCCCCAGGCTCCACAGTCCACACATGGTTCGGGCATGGATCATCCCTAAGCAACACTCGTCACCGTCGTCACACACGACTAACACGCTCTACCGAGCGACACACATTTCTACCGGCTCCTATGCACCTAGTGCGAGCCATCAGCCCTTCGAGCGGTCCATGGACTCCTTCACACTTAATAATGTTCAAGTGCTACTGCCAATAAACCCTCTCGGCTCAACAAAATCCGTACTCCACGAGTACCAATCCTCGAGCGTCCTACGCTTCTATACTTTTCCACGCTAGGACAAGCAATAGGAACTCTTACCTATGCAGACCAGCTACACAAGCACAATTCCCCCCACCTTAGTTGAGGTACGACTAGACCCACTCGCCAGAGCTTGGCGACTGTCTTATTTATTCCGCAATAGTGAGCCCACTTTCACTATCGATCCGCCGGAGCAACGTCCGAAACTCTTGGACTATTAGGGTGTCTGTTACGGCTTTTTGTTGGCAGATTTCGTAGAGTCTTGTGGAGTCTTGAAGAGACGAAAAAGAAGATGTCAAGTTCGAAGGCTCGAGGACTCGCTTTTCAGCTCATCGTCTCCCTGGTATGTTTAAAATAGTTGATGGTGATTTATTGATATATTTTAAGTGTTTGGAGGCATTAGAATAGGTTTAAACTTTTCTTGGTTTGAAATCGGAAATTTCATGTTGCGAGGTCCGGACCCCAGAAGCTGAGGTCCGGAACCCGTAAGCTGGTCTTGCTGTCTCACAGACCGGGTCCGGACCCTGGAACTTGAGGTCCGGAACCCGTACGTTGATATTGCTATCTCGCAGACCGGGTCCGGACCCTGGAAGCTGAGGTCCGGAACCCGTACAGAAACGTACGGTCTTTCAATCCGGGTCCGGACCCCAGAAAGCTGCGGTCCGGAACCCGTAGGTCTGCAGAGCAGTCACGCGGACCGGGTCCGGATCCTGATGGATGGGGTCCGGACAATGAAACGCCTGTGGAGTGTCAGGGTCCGGACCCCATACCCGCGGTCCGGACCCCAACCCGTCGAAAATTTCTGATTTCCTAATTTTCTTTCCTAATCTGATTCTATGTCTCCTAAACCTATAAATATGATATGGGAGCATCTCTAAAACGTACCTAAGAGAGATTCACCTGTTGACACCCTAGAAACTTGTCTCGGAGCCGTCAGTTCATCTTTTCGATGACAAGTTTTCTTTTTCTCTCTTGTCAACTTGATTCTTAGAGTCTAAATTCTTACTCTATCTGAGAATCGAGTTGATGGTCGCTTAGATATACTTCCTCTTATATTCATTGCTTATCTAAGCATCGGAATCACCATCAAGTATTCGTATCGAGGCTCCGGATGGAGCGAGTGCGCGTGGGTTTCGCGTGAAGCCGTGGATTCGGCGGACGCTCGTGGAAACGGGGCGTTGCTGCTGCGAGGAGTCGCGGTGTGATCAATCGGAGGAGTTCGATTGATTGGGGACCAACGAAGGAGATTCACTTCAAATCTAGGGTAAAGGTTGAGTCGTGGATTCGGTAAATCACCTTGTACTCTATTTTCTCTTAGTGGATTTTTCGTGTGATCGGTCCCGTGGGTTTTTTACTCCTTTAGGAGTTTTCCCACGTAAATTGCTCGGTGTGTTGCTTTAATTTTCCGCGCTTTTATTTTTGGTGCATCGAGTTGCTTGTTTTATTGTATACACCTATTCACCCCCCCTCTAGGTGTGTTGTTACCTATTAGATCCTTGGGGTATCATAACTCACAAGTGGTATCAGAGCGGGAATAGGTTATTTTCATCATGGCCGAGGGCCACATTAATCGACCTCCACTTTTCGATGGTACTAATTATGCTTATTGGAAGGTTCGTATGAGAGCTTTTCTAATAGCCATAGATGAGCGTGTGTGGCAGTCTATTGAGTTTGGATGGACTTATCCCACACATGTTGTCGAGAATGTTAGCGTCACTAAACCTAGAAACAAATGGACGAAAGACGAAATTGATCAATCGTCATTTAACGGAAAGGGTATTAATGCTTTATTCAACGCTTTAACTCAAACTGAGTTCTCACGCGTTTCAGCGTGTCAAACGGCAAAGGAAATTTGGGATACTCTCCAAGTGACGCATGAGGGTACTAGTCTCGTAAAGGTTCAAAAACTTCAAATGTTAACGAGCAAATTCGACTCTATTCGTATGGAGGAACATGAAACCTTTACGCAGTACTATACCCGTTTGCAAGATATTGTTAATACCTGTGCTAACTTGGGAGAGAAAATTTCTGAATCCAACGTTGTTCGTAAAATATTAAGAACCCTTCCGGAGAGGTTCCGTCCTAAGGTTGCGGCCATTGAAACAATGAAACATCCTGATGAATTAAAAGTAGAAGAATTAGTTGGTGCATTACAAACTTATGAGATGACCTTTCCTACTAATTCATCTTCTACCAAGTCTTCCTCCAAGGGTGCAGGGATGGCTTTAAGATCCACGAAGGAAGAAGATTCAAACACGTCTTCCTCAGATTCAGATACTGCTTTGGAGGATTTTGAAAAAACAATTGGCGCTTCTAACGAAGAAGTTCCGACGAAACTTCGGAAAGAAATATGCAAACAAACCAACATCCTCATCAAAGCAGTCTAAGACCAAAGGGAGTAATTTCTTCAAATCAAGGAAAACCGAGAGTTCTTCCAAGGAGAAGAAGAGTTCCGAGGGTCAGATTCAATGCTACAAGTGCAGGGGTTTTGGCCACATCGCCTCGGATTGTCCAAATAAAAATTCTACGAAAAAGAAAGCTATGCAAGCTATTACGTGGGATGATTCATCATCGGATGAATCCACATCGACGGATGAAGACACCAATGCCACTGCCTTGCTTGCAACTAACTCTCATTTTATGTGTTTAGCCTCTACTTCTACTAACCTGTCTTCTCTGTCTCCTTTGCATGAAAAATCCGCGTCGGAGAGCGACACAAGTGATGAGGAGTCCGGAGAAGATGACATTGCAGTGGCTTATCATCATTTACTGTCTGAGTCTAAGAAGTTGGCGAAACACAACAAGAAATTGAGGAGAAGATTACTTGAACTTGAGGAAGAAAGCATGAAGTTTGCTACTGTCTCTAAGTCTCTTGAGGAAGAGAGAGAAAGTTTGATCAAGTCAAACAACTCCCTACTAGATAAGTGTAAGCTACTTGAAAAGGAAAAGGAATCTCATTTAGATAAAATAAATTTCCTTTCCAAGCAATACACCGAATCTAGAGAATCCAATTTGGAATTGACTAAGACGATTTTTCAACTCAAAAATGATCTCAACAAGTTTTCTTCTGGGACTTCTAAATTGGATAAAATGTTGGGACTTGGTCAAACTAACAGATTCGGACTTGGGTACGAACGGACTTATGTCGGCCAAGTTTCGAAATCAGATTCAAATGACTTGAAACAGCCCCCTTCAACAAACCAAGGTATGTCTTCTACACATAAGAACAAATTTGCTAACAGAACTTGCCATAAGTGTGGTGTTGTAGGACACATCAAAAGGAACTGTAAGCAAGGCTTGAAGCAAGCCACAACACCGACGCGATCACTTCCAATGATGTATACCTTGCCGCGACACTCTCATAGATTGACGAAGAATTTGTCTCAACCAAATCAGGAGCTACGTCGCATTAATCCACAACTAAAAAACAGGGGCGTATCAAGGAAGCATGATTTCATAAAGACATCAACGCAGCAAGTGTCTAGTCACAATAGGCCGACGCAACCCAAAACACGTAAGGTTTGGGTGCGCAAAGGTGAGTTTTTTCCCTGTCATGTAATACATACTTCACTGCATGCTTATGATAATTCGTCTTGGTATCTAGATAGTGGATGTTCCCGTCATATGACCGGAGATAAAAATTGTTTTACTTCTTTAACCAAAATCTCTGGGGGTCTAGTCGTTTTCGGAGATGGACGATCATCTAAAGTTATTGGAAAGGGAACAATCACGATTCCAGATGGCCCTACCTTGAATGATGTTCTTTATGTTGAAGGGCTCAAGACGAATCTTATAAGTATTAGCCAATTGTGTGATATTGGATGCTCTGTTCAATTTTCTGCTAAAGAGTGCACTGTGACTGGGTGTGATGATGATTTCCTCTTAAAAGGTGTTAGGTCACAGAACAACTGCTATATAGTTCCCTGTACTGCTAATGAACTTTGTAATCTAGCCACATTGGACACTGAAACTCTATGGCATGAAAGGCTAGGTCATGTCAACTTTAAGGAGCTATCTAGGATTACACGAAAGGATGTAGTTAGAGGTGTCCCGAAAATTAGTTTTAAAGAAAATGTTGTATGTGGGGGTTGTCAATTGGGTAAACAAAGTAGAACTGCTCATAAGATGACAAATCATTTAGGGACAACAAAACCTTTAGAATTACTGCACATGGATTTGATGGGACCAACTAGAGTTCAAAGCTTGGGTGGAAAACGATACATTTTTCTTATGGTTGATGATTTTACTCGTTTTGTATGGACTGATTTTCTACGAGAGAAAGCCGATACTTTTGATTCATTTTCTGAAATTTGTTGCCGTCTTTTGAATGAACGTAATGAGAAAATTGTACGCATTCGTAGTGATCAAGGGGGAGAATTCATAAATTCAAAATTTATTGATTTCTGTGTTTCTAAAGGGATAAAACATGAATTCTCTGCTCCTTATACACCACAACAAAATGGAGTAGTTGAACGTAAGAATCGGGTTGTGCAAGAGATGGCTCGTGTTATGCTTCATAGCAAGAAAATTGCTTTACACTTCTGGGCTGAAGCTGTTAACACGGCTGTCTATATAATTAATAGAGTCTATCCTCGCCCGGGTACCTTAAACACTCCATATGAATTGTGGTATAGTAGAAAGCCTAATATCAAATATCTTCGTGTCTTCGGGAGTCGGTGTTATGTTCTTAGAGATCGTGAAAAACTTGGAAAATTCGACTCTCGAAGTGACGAAGGGATTTTCTTAGGCTATTCTACCACGAGTCGAGCCTATCGTGTGTACAATTTGCGAACTAAGACTGTGATAGAGTCAGTTAATGTAAAAGTAGATGAAGCTTTCTCCACATCTATCTCTTTGAATGAATCCATGAATGACTTGAATTTGAATGACAATACTGAATCTCCTTTTACTACAAATTCTCATGATGATGAATTGATTGATCAAACTGTTGCTTCATCTGATTCTACTAACTCTCATGAATTTCCTGTATCGTCTGATGCTTCCTCACCGCACGAAACTTCTCACACATCGTCTAATCCTTCTACACCTCGTATCTCCAAAGATCACCCTTTATCTAATATAATTGGAGATCCTCATCGAGGCGTGCGGACAAGGAGACAACATGAATGTGAATTTGCATGTTATGTATCTTTAGTTGAACCTAAAAACATTGATGAAGCTCTTCTAGATGAATACTGGATACATGCTATGCAAGAAGAACTTGGTCAATTTTTACGAAATGACGTGTGGGAGTTGGTGCCACGTCCTGCGCAGCAAAACGTAATTGGTACCAAATGGATCTTTAAGAATAAGAAAAATGAGGAAGGTACTGTAATTCGAAATAAAGCAAGACTTGTTGCGCAGGGATATTCTCAAATAGAGGGAGTTGACTTTGATGAAACGTTTGCCCCGGTAGCTCGTCTTGAGTCCATTCGTATTTTGTTCGCGATAGCTTGTCATTACAAAATTAAATTATTTCAAATGGACGTGAAGAGTGCTTTTCTAAATGGTTTTTTAAATGAAGAGGTTTATGTTGAACAACCAAAAGGTTTTATTGACTCAAAACATTCAGACTATGTTTACCGTTTGAAAAAAGCACTTTATGGACTCAAACAAGCTCCGCGAGCATGGTACGAATGTTTGACTAAACATTTACTTGACAAGGGCTATAACCGAGGGGGAGCTGATAGAACTCTTTTTGTGAAACATTTGAAAGATGATTTTATAGTGGCACAAATATATGTTGATGATATTGTTTTTGGTGCAACTAAAGACAAAGATGCCGCAAAGTTCGCTGAGGTCATGACAAGTGAATTTGAGATGTCCATGATGGGTGAACTTTCCTACTTTCTGGGACTTCAGGTAAAACAAACTAATGAAGGGATTCATCTTTGTCAGTCCAAGTATGCGAAAGAATTAGTGAAAAAATTTGGTTTGGAGAATTCAAAGGACTTCCCTACTCCGATGGGCACGGGTAACAAGGGTCTTGGTCTAGATGCTCATGGGAAAAGTGTTGATGAAAAGCTTTACAGGAGTATGATTGGGAGTTTGCTTTACTTGACTGCTAGTCGACCGGACATTGCATTTAGTGTGGGAGTCTGTGCCCGTTATCAAGCAAATCCCAAAGAGGTTCATCTGAACGCTGTTAAGCGCATCATCCGTTATGTGAAAGGGTCGGTGGATCATGGTATCTGGTATCCGATGGGAACATCACTTGATTTGATTGGATATTCAGACGCTGATTGGGCTGGTTCGGTGGACGACCGGAAGAGTACTAGTGGCGGATGTTTCTATCTAGGTCATTGCCTCGTAGCATGGCATAGTAAGAAACAAAACTGTATTGCCCTGTCCACTGCTGAAGCAGAGTACATTGCTGCAGGAAGTTGCTCAACTCAATTACTATGGATGAAAGGCTTATTGAGTGACTATCGTATTCCCTCCGGTACTGTCACCATACTCTGTGATAACACCAGTGCCATACAAATTTCAAAAAACCCTGTCTTACACTCTCGAACAAAACATATTGATCTTCGATATCATTTTCTGCGTGAGCTAGTTGAATTGAATTCTCTTCAACTCTCCTACATTTCAACTGAGGATCAACTTGCTGATATTTTGACTAAACCTTTGGATCAAAAACATTTTCTACACTTGCGAAAGGCAATTGGAATGAATCCATCTCTTTAGATTAGTTCTTCGGGCCATAGTCATGAATTGTGTTTATTACAATTCATTTTCCATTCTTTTTGCATCACATGTCATATTTTTTTTTTCTGTGATTATCTTTTATACACATTAAATTGCCAGCAAATCACTTATCATAACATTGATACTTTCTTGATATGCTTATCTTCTTTGATTGCTATCTATATATCTGATCCTGTTATACTCGGTTGAGATCAATATCTTTTCAAATTCTGCTACTCACCTTAGTTAATTTTGACATATCTTCTTGACCTTTAGATATCTTTACTATCTTATAAGGATGTTGCTGGGAATGTGAATAGCAATTTTCTTATTGACTGGTTATCTGTTAATCCCTCAGATTGAAGGTTACATATATTTAGGGGGAGTTTTTCAGAATAGTATATTTGCTGTTAAAGATGTGGAAAGAGTTACATCCCTTTAGGGGAGTGTGAAAACTACCACCACATGGAGGAAAGAGCTACCACCCCGGTCGTCCGGGTAATGTGTGCAGCTACCACATGGTTTACATGCTGGGTGTATTTCCATTATAACAAAAAATTCAAAAAATTCGCGTGTCAAAGGTATTAACCTTGATGTTTGGTAGAATTGTCTCTTTAAGATGCTCATAGAGCCACTCTCCAGAAGATATAAGGTGGTGACTGTAAGATGCTCAAAGAGCCACTCCCTGGGTTTTAGCGATGTTTACTTTTTCTTCGAGGTATTATCATGAATAACTTCGTCTTTATGTCTTTTCTATTCAATATTCCCTTCGACATGCTGTCTTTGATAGTCTTCATATGCTTTAGATCTTGCTTGATATGTTCCAATTAACAAAGCTTAGTATTTAGGATTTGTTTCGATCCTTTACTCAAAAGGGGCTATAACATTTTTGGATATAGAGATAGAAATTTTTTTAAGGTTTGATTATCTTGAAATATCTTCGCTATTATGGTGTTCGTCTGCTGATTTTTTATACTCTGTATCTCAAATAAAAAAAAAAAATTGGAAAAGTTTTTTTGTGCGGGGTCCGGACCGCGCTAGACCGGGTCCGGACCCCACGCTCGAACCTGCATATAGGGTTTAGCATTTTTTCAGTTTTTATCCGCAGAGGTTTTCTTTTATGCTGTTTCTCCAGTGTTTCTCTCTCTAGAACGGAGTTTCTCCTTCACCTCTTGCCTGGATTTGTGCATCATAGTGTGAGTATTTCCAATTTATCTCTTGTTCTTCCTGCGAACAGCCTGCCATCATTGTTTTTCATGAGATTTGAGCAACTTTTTAACATTCGTTGGTATTATCCTGTGATTTGCCACATATTTAGGATCATCTTGTCGTGCTTCTCATTTCTATGCTGTTTTGCATGCTTTTGCACGTTACATTTGCTCAGATTTGCATCGACTCGATTTTACGAACTGTTTTTTGGTATTTTTTTGAAACTGCATGTCTCTGCTTTTTGGGTCACATTGGTTGTTGCATGTTCATTTCTCATGACTCCTTATGGCCCTAGGAATCTCTAGATGTGATTTTTTTTCCATTTGTCTTAATCAATTGCTTTCTTCGCCAGTTTGTGAACTAATCGACAGGACTTGCGTTTTCATCATGTTTTTCCCCTGGTTGTTGGCACTGAGTGTTCTCATGAGTGGTGTTGGTCAAGGTGGGAAGCGTAGAAAGACTTTCGCTCATAAACGCGGTCGCTCACCTGATACAGAGTCTGAATATCACTCTTCTGAGGGCTCTGATACTGAGGTTGCTCCGCGTTCTCCCAAGATGGTTACTAGGAGCAAAGGGAAGGAACCCATGGTTCCGCAGAGGCCGGGCAAAGGAAAGCTATTACCAAAGAGGGGTACTAGGCGTTCGGGAGGTGTCCATATTCAGGATCCAGCGTCTGAGGCACCTCGACGTCCGCCGCGCAGCATGATGTGCCCGTTTCCTCACAGCGAAGGACGATGTTTTCCTCGAAGGTGTGTGTTGGCGAGCGCGATGTGGCAGTTAAAGAACTCATTGAAGAAGCTCCCGTTTTTGCTCGACTTTATGAGAATGGTCAACTCGCTAACATTTGCTCGTTTCCTGAGCGGACCGGCTATTGTCTGGAACTGATTCGCGATTTCTACATGCATGCTGGATCTCTTCGCGATGAGGAAGGTGGTCCTTACGTTTTCTTGACTACTGTTCGGGGAGTTACATTGGATATCACTCCCGAGACGATTGCTTCAGTTATTAATATGGAGGCTCGCACCGACGGTGTGGATTATCTTCGGGGAGGTCTGGAGTCGCTTCGTGACTGGCGGAAGGTGATTAATGGTGTATGCCCTCCGGACACGATGTCGGCTGGGAATTCGGTTATGTCCAAAGAACTAAAACCGGAGTATCGCTTTCTGAACTTCATTGTGGTCTACAACATTCTGCCTACTATGAACACCAAGGTAGTTCGTTGGGAGCGGTTACTTTACATGTACTTGGTCGGTCATCCTGGTGAGGCCACGGCACGGAATATCAATCTGAATATCCCTTTTCCGATCTGGCATCGCATGGCGAAAGAGATCAAGACCTCGAATCAGGTTGATCGTCTTCCGTATCCAATGATAATTATGAGGATCCTACGTCTAAAGGGGGTCGACACTAAGTGTGCTTCCTACGAGCATAGTCTTGGGAAGATTAACGAGATGACTTTAAATAAGTCTCGGCTTACTGGTCGTACTTCCCCGGCGGTTGGACCTACTGGTTCATCTCGCACGCGCCCGAGCTCATCTCAGCCTTCTGGGCATGCCTCTGAGGACGATGTCTCGGTGACTTCAATCTACCGTGCTCAGCAGCGTCTGTCTCCGAGCAAGAGCGCATCACGCATGAACTTCACTGTCTTTCCTCTGAGCAGGCGCGTCTTGGTTCTGAACAAGCTAAGATCACTAAGAAGCTTAGTGCTATTGAGCGGCTTATGAAGGCTATTTTTTGATAAACTGGGTTTGTCGTGCTGATCTTCCTCCACCAGATGATGCTTCAGCTTAGTCTGCATGGGCTCTTCATCGTGCTGCCTTTTTGGTCTTATCTTTTGGCGCTTCTCTTTCTGTTGCTTTGGCGTTTTGCTGACAAAAGGGGGGGGAGATAAAGGTTTGTAGGATTGTATTTATTTTGACTTGACTTGACTTAGGTACTTCTTGACTTAGGAGTAGGAGATACACTCGGACTCTTAGTGCCTCATATGTATTTTTAGTATTTCGTTTGTGTATTTCTTGTGCTATCCACTGTATTAATCTCTATATGCTATATTGCCGAGTATTGTTTCTGCAGGTTGTAGAAGACTTCAAGACTCCTGGTCATGTCTAAGTCATAGAGTTTGTATAGGAATTGGTTTTTGGTTTGTTTTTATTGGATCGGTCATGCGTAGAGTTTGTTGTTTGGTGATTGCAACAAATTCTATTCTTTTTCTTCTTGATATGTGTACTCGTGTTTTGTCAACGAAATCGCCAAAGGGGGAGATTGTTACGGCTTTTTGTTGGCAGATTTCGTAGAGTCTTGTGGAGTCTTGAAGAGACGAAAAAGAAGATGTCAAGTTCGAAGGCTCGAGGATCGCTTTTCAGCTCATCGTCTCCCTGGTATGTTTAAAATAGTTGATGGTGATTTATTGATATATTTTAAGTGTTTGGAGGCATTAGAATAGGTTTAAACTTTTCTTGGTTTGAAATCGGAAATTTCATGTTGCGAGGTCCGGACCCCAGAAGCTGAGGTCCGGAACCCGTAAGCTGGTCTTGCTGTCTCACAGACCGGGTCCGGACCCTGGAACTTGAGGTCCGGAACCCGTACGTTGATATTGCTATCTCGCAGACCGGGTCCGGACCCTGGAAGCTGAGGTCCGGAACCCGTACAGAAACGTACGGTCTTTCAATCCGGGTCCGGACCCCAGAAGCTGCGGTCCGGAACCCGTAGGTCTGCAGAGCAGTCACGCGGACCGGGTCCGGATCCTGATGGATGGGGTCCGGACAATGAAACGCCTGTGGAGTGTCAGGGTCCGGACCCCATACCCGCGGTCCGGACCCCAACCCGTCGAAAATTTCTGATTTCCTAATTTTCTTTCCTAATCTGATTCTATGTCTCCTAAACCTATAAATATGATATGGGAGCATCTCTAAAACGTACCTAAGAGAGATTCACCTGTTGAAACCCTAGAAACTTGTCTCGGAGCCGTCAGTTCATCTTTTCGATGACAGTTTCTTTTTCTCTCTTGTCAACTTGATTCTTAGAGTCTAAATTCTTACTCTATCTGAGAATCGAGTTGATGGTCGCTTAGATATACTTCCTCTTATATTCATTGCTTATCTAAGCATCGGAATCACCATCAAGTATTCGTATCGAGGCTCCGGATGGAGCGAGTGCGCGTGGGTTTCGCGTGAAGCCGTGGATTCGGCGGACGCTCGTGGAAACGGGGCGTTGCTGCTGCGAGGAGTCGCGGTGTGATCAATCGGAGGAGTTCGATTGATTGGGGACCAACGAAGGAGATTCACTTCAAATCTAGGGTAAAGGTTAAGTCGTGGATTCGGTAAATCACCTTGTACTCTATTTTCTCTTAGTGGATTTTTTGTGTGATCGGTCCCGTGGGTTTTTTACTCCTTTAGGAGTTTTTCCACGTAAATTGCTCGGTGTGTTGCTTTAATTTTCCGCGCTTTTATTTTTGGTGCATCGAGTTGCTTGTTTTATTGTATACACCTATTCACCCCCCCTCTAGGTGTGTTGTTACCTATTAGATCCTTGGGGTATCATAACTCACAGTGTCCTCAAGTGTCATGACTCGGCTCTCGCAATCGGCTACTCACATTGCCTTGAGAGTCAGTCCACTATTTCCATCCCTGCATCGAGCTCTATCATTGGCTTATTACCAGCAATTCACTGGCACCGTTTAATCACCTATCTGCCTGGTAGGCGATGCACTATCATGACACGAGCATACATGGGTACCTACACTTACCCATACACCTGGTCCCTACTATATTTATAGTTGAATAGTAGCAAATGACCACATGATAAAGCATGCAATGCTCCAATGTCACATCATGATCTACATATAATTTCTTCAATTAAATCATACCTGCCACGACATCGTCGGTAGCAGTAGGCTCATCAACCTGGGTCGCATACCTGTGGCCACTTGGCGCCCGTCGTGAACCCCCCGGTTGCCTTAACATCAGCGCATGCTCTCCAGACCTTGCCGCAGGTGGCGTACCCGCAGGCTGTCTCGGAGAGGAGAAAGCCGTTACGGCCGGTAGGGGCCGACTATCACCCACGGGGCAGTCATACTTCGTGTGACCCGGTTGCCCACATCGAATGTGTTTTCCTTCCCGCTGCACACAGCGTCGTGCCCAATGGGGACCACCACAAATAACGCATCCTGGCGAGGACCGAGTGGCGGATGACTTCGAGGCTTGAGATTGCGATTGCAGATGCTTCAGGTGTCGCTTAGAACTCGACTGACCACCCGAACCGCCTGATGGTTGCTCTCTCCCCTCTACTCCGCCATAAGCCTCGCGCTCCTCCCGTGCGATGACCATACCTTGTTCCTCCCACAAGGCTCGATCCAACACCTCAGCAAAGGTCTGCAATTTGAAAGGATGCACAACCTCAAAAATTTCTGGCCGAAGTTTCCGCTCAAAACAATCGGCCTTGTCTTTGTCATTCCGAACCACATATGGAATACAATTGACGATGTGAGAGAATTCCCTCTCGTACTCTCTCACCGAGCGATTTCCTTGTCTCAACTTTCGAAATCTTTCTTGAAGCTTTCTCTTCTCACTATCGGGGAAATAAGCAGAGAACACCAATCATCAGAACTCCTGCCAAGTGACCGGAGGAAGGCTGAGGGATCTGTTCCGCTTGACCTCTTTCCACCACACCTTCGCCGACTTTTCCATACAATGTGCGACAAGATGCACTTTGTCCCTCACCAAGGTATACAAATCCTCAAATAGGGTCTCCATGGAATCGATCCACGTTTCCACGACCTACGGATCTACGATCTCTCCGTCGAAGATAGGCGGATTGAACCTCTTGAAGGTCATGAGGGCCGCCAGAGCTCGATCCCTCTCCGCCTCCATCTCTGCATAACCAGGGGCCACGGTACCCGAACCCACATGAGGGGTACCTATCGCGGCTCCTGATGGTATGCAACGTGCTGCTACAGGCACCGTCGCTGCAACCACCCTCTCAGTCGCATTAGGTGAACTGACTGGAGGCACAAATGGCTCCTGACCCGTTCGGGCCGTAGCCGCTTGTCGCGCCAACAACTCGTGGAGCTCCTTAATCTGCTCCTCCTGTCGCTGCACTACTCCGATGAGCACAGCCAAAATGTCCACGAAGTTTCATATCTCCGCTTGCCCCGGATTGCTCAGGGACTCCACTCGGTCCATTCCGCGTCGATCTCGTTGGAAATCGCCTACGCGGCGCCATCGTTTCTTGAAACACGACAACTTCGGTCAAGCCCTCGACCTTCTAGGTCAAGTACAAACAATTAGCACTGACACAAACTCAAATCAGGTGAAAGTCACACAAGGGTGTTCATTCTCAACACTCGGCTTCATGTTGTCGGCCACCCAACATGAACACACTCCGGTTGAGAATAAACCACACCTTGAATCTATCTCTAACATCCGATTAGAGGCATACAACACTTGACCCAATTGATTCATCTTTCGCCACACATAACAAGTACTCGTCTCTCACGAGCCTAGGTCCTTATGGCCTACCATCCTAGGGTCTCCTAGGTCCATCTAGACCGTTTCTACGCTCTGATACCACCTTAGTCTGTCACGCCCCGCCGTCCCTTCCCCAAATAGGTGGAAGGAGCCCCGCACGGGCGCGTGCGCCAGACCCGCCGAACGGACAGAATTTTTTCTGTCTGTCCAAGGCGTCACAATCGGTACAATTCAAAACATTCCAAACAGAAATAGAATTCATACACAGATTGTAGAAGGAAAGCATAAAAAACATGAATAACTACGCTATTACAAGCATTCGTCTAATTCAAACTACACATTACATTTTTTTCTTTCCAAATACAATCAGATTGTTATTACAATTTTTCTCTTTTCATTTCACTGCCCTTAAGCTACGCTGTTCAAGGGTATATCTATCTCCGGTCACAAAGTGGTAGGGCGCTATCTATCGAGCTACGCCCTTTCCTCGCGCCGCCGCGCCGCTCACGTGTGGACCTGAAAAATATGGGGGTGAGAACTATAAACATAGTTCTCAGTGGGTACGGCCACCCAAGGGAAGAGCTCGACCCACTAGGTCCAAAGGAGGCAACATAAGCAAGTTAGTACAATATATAAATATATATACCATGTGCAATACTAAAACATCATGCTTATGCCTCAAATAAATGCGATAATGAAAATCATGCAAGTAGATCTACCTTTTCTACATTTTATTTCACTATCCATCTCATTTCCAATCCGCTCCTAAGGTTTCTCTTACCTTAGCCGAGCTAACCACCCGACTCATTTTTGAGTCAATCATTAGCGGACTACCGCTCCTTGTCCAGGCCTGAGGAGAGGAACGTGTCACATGCACCTCAGCTCTAAATCCACTCGACTATAAGTCATCCGTTGTGCGAGGAATACCACACATACCCTTGACCATAAGTCGCTTACCGGGCGAGGAGAACCACAACATGCCCATAATCCTGTACTGCCGAGCAAGGAGAACCAACATACCCGCAGTCGTGTTTCACTTGCCGGGCGAGGAGAACCACATACCCGCAAGTATGATTCACTTACCGGGCGAGGAGAACCAACATACCCGTAAGTATGATTCACTTACCGGGCGAGGAGAACCAACATACCCGTAAGTATAAGTCTGAGAATTCTGGAATCCACTTCCCAAGTCTTAAGGGTTCACATTTACCCTATGTTGCCAACCTCTCTAGGTTCATATTCTCATGTCCAAGTGGTCATCCTACCACTATGTTTCACAACCTAGGTTCAACAACACTAGGTCCTATGTCTTTCCCACCTAGGTTCACTCGACTTTAGGTTCAATGACATTCCAATCCAAGTGGTCATCCTACCACAATATTTTCCAACCTTTGTTCAATGACACTAGATTCAATATCCAATCATGTTCTTTCTTATCCTAGTTGTCCATACCTAGGATTCATGATTCATGACATCTAGTCCGTGTTGAGTTCACTAATGTCCCTAGTGAAATTCAACCTATGTTCAATGTCCACACCTAGGCATACATATATATATACATCCTATATGTTTTCACATGCCTATTGTTCTTGTCCAATGGTAGGTAATCCCATCTAGTAACATACGATTCATACATCCATATTTACCAATTAACCTACCATTCATTACATGCATCAAGTAAAACATATTAAATTTTCTCTTTCGACGTGGAAGTGACCTAATCACTTCGGTGAAGCACAACCCACCTTGTAGTGCCCTCAATTGCTTGTAGACACTTGCAATTAGGCCCTTTTTCCTTGGCCTCAAGCTTAATCTTCAAGCTTCTTGCCCTAAAACCCAAGAAGGATTCGTTACTTCTAGTTGAACTCAAAATAATTTTATTTCTTGGAGTCACTCGAAATTGAGTTGTCCCACTTGATTTCCTAACCCTCAATTAGGGTTCCAAAGGGTTAAAATATTTTTAAAACCCTCCACAAGAGAATCCTTCTTTCCACCTAGAGTTTTCCAAAATTCATGGCAAAACCCACTTTCACTTGCTAATCTCTACAATTTGTAGACTAGATTAGCCTAGGGTTTGATAAAAAATCATTTATAAGGTTTAAATCCAAAACCCTAACCCTAAACTCCAAGAAACTCACCTTAGCCACAAGCTCTCCAACTCCTTCTTGCCCAAGAAGAAGGTTCTCCTCCTCCAAAAGCTTCTCCCAAACTTGATCTCCACAAATCTCCAAAAGTTGGAGGTGCTCTAGAGAGAGAAGGAGGAGAGAAAGAGAGAGAGGAGATGTTTCCTCTTGTATCCAAATGAGGGAGAAATGGCTGAGATTCCCACTCATATAGAGTGTTGTAACAATTGCAACTAAGTCCCCCACATTACACTATTTACAACCAGTCAAAAACTGCATTTTGCAATACTGCATACCGGTACTCGAATTCGCGTATCGGTACACGGGCATTTAGTTCTGGTACCTAGTTTTCAGTTCCTCAGAACCCGAACGTTTGATTCTCAAATTTTCTATTGCGTACCGGTACTCAGATTTTAGTACCGGTACTCAGCTTTAGTTCCTCAGAACCCGAGAGCTAATTTCTCTCCATTTTGTATTGAGTACCCGTACCCAGTTTCCAGTACCGGTACTCAATACAAATTCTGCAACTCAGACAGAATTAACCCTTCGGAGTCTGTTTTCGTGCCCGATTCCTGCCGAAAACATTTAAATACTCCCCAAATTTTGTCGGAACTATTTAAATAGTCTTTTTGGCTAATTTTCACTAGAACTCCACAATTGTAGAAGTTCGGTACACTACAGTGCCTACCTCACCAAGTACCTGAGTCCTCGACTCGACCGATGTATCTAGCTGTCACTTGTACCTAGAAAATATCGCCAAATATCACCATAAGTATCCTACGTGTCATCTGTACTAACCAACACTAACAACCTACACCAACGCGTACCACGACACGACCCGAACATCAGTTCCACAACCCGACTTATCGAACAAAGCCCGACAACTAACCGACTCAATAAAGAATCACAACAACACTTCTACTGTCCCGAAACGCACCACTTGAGGTGTCGAGATGACCGCACGCCAAGTGCTCGACGAACTCTACGACAACCACTGAATAACAGCCATGACGGGGCCTAAAGGCACCGCTACGATAATCCAAGTGCCATTTTGGTGTGGAACCACACACATACTGTGTAATCAGCAAAAAGACCCTCACAACACCACAACATCACCAATTGGTGACATACAGTCACCCACAGCACCCAACGGCTCAACCGAAATATCGGACCCACTTACCGATTTTCGGAGCGAATTCCGTATAAACCCACCAGGATGCCACTTCAGCCCACGAAGTATCCGAGTTATCCCTTACATCACTGAGTCTCACCCACTATCCCCAAACACTTTATGTTAAGTGTTGGGACAGCCGCAATCAAGGCACACAACAAGGGGGGCCACAGCTCCAAAAAAATAACTCAAAACTGGTCCCGAAGTACCTATTTCGATATCGGGACCACCCACAACGTGCTCGCTGCCACGAGGGATGCACTAAGCGAGGCTAGACCAGGCATCGAGGCTCGACAGACATTCCGGACAGCAACACCATCAATTTCATGAAACAAAATTTGAAACCCGCTTTATCGATCTGCTATCGTCTTGATTTTGAGTCGTTTCGCACCAAATCGACCACGGGAGGTTTCCAAAACTCGGACAACAAGTCCAAACATCCAACATTGCCAAATACTACTGCCCAACACTACCCACGATGCGCAAAGCATCGAAAAGTCCAAGTTGCCCGAAAATAGCATATATAACATCTATTATAGTAGAAAATAGGATTTCAAAAAATTTACCGAATTTGCGTGAATTGGGAGTCGACCAACAACACACGAGTTCATCGACACTCCTCTGGCGGCAGCGCACCAGCACTGGAGTCACCCCGACGATCTCCGACAGTCGAAGAGCGAGAATAGGCCGTATGGATGTGTTTCAGGTACCGAACGGGTTCGCGACACTGCGAGTGGTCTGAGTCACACCAGCAAGGTGAGCACTGCATAGGGGAACTCCAAACAATCTGTTGTGCTCCCAAGAATTGTGGTCTCCAGCCACCGGGTTGACCGAAAAAGCCGTCAACAAAAATAGGTTAATTCATCGAGTACCGGACGAGCAACAATGAACTAGCAATTTAGGGCACATTTACCTAAAACTAGGGGGAGCACGGACCATCACAGATGCCAAGTGGTGCCGTGCTCACCAGCGGAGGGTCACGGGAGGCCCAAACAAGCTAGAATAGGGTTCACAGCCAAAGTCGAGGGGAAGTCTAGAATGCAGCAAGGAACAACAACAGCAACCAGGGTAAATGGGGATGCTGCTGGCCAAATCTAAGGTCAAGTGAGACTTGTTAAGGGAGGAGGTGCCGTGGCGCGCGCTCGCCAGCGGCGGCGGCGATGGCAGTGGCGCGAGCAACATGATCTGCCAATAATAGCCACAACAGGGCAGCAGCCACTAGCAGGTTAGAGTAAGGTGCTGAGGTGGCCGAGGGAGGTGGAGAACGGTAGCAGCCGGCTCGGGGAAGATCGCCGGAGGTCCTCTGACCCACGGCAGCACCGACGGCGGCGGTGGCTCGGGTCCGAAGAAGAAGAGGGTGGAAAGGAGTCCGTCCAAGGGGATCACATAGCCCAGAGGAGTTGCCCGCGGGGTGGAGGCACTACTAGGGGGTCAACGGTGTGGAGGTACGTCGGCGGCGGCGCCGGCAACTACATATCCGAGAGGGGCCACTACTATATATATATATATATATATATATATATATATATATATATATATATATATATAGAGAGATAGATAGATAAAAGAGAGAGAGAGAGAGAGAGAGAGAGAGAGAGAGAGAGAGCTCGGAGGCTCGCCGGAGTGGGGTAGCCGGCAAGGCACAGAGAGGGCGGCGGCAGCTGTGGAGGGGGAAAGAGTAGTTTAGGGTTTTGGATTTGTATTTTATATATATTATATATATATATATATATATTTATATATATATATATATTTATATCCAGCTTTAATATTATCAATAGCACCAAGCACTTGGTGCTACTAAGTTTTTCGCCGTTAGATCTACCCATTTGACCATTTCCATCCATTAGATCATACTATTCAACCAACCACTATCATGCCCCGGGGTTCTTTTGAAAATCCTTTTTAGGAAAGTCAGCGAAAAAACGTGTGATTTTTTTTTAAAACACCTTTAAAGAAATCCCGTGAACGTGCACAGACCTACCACATGGGCAAAGGATCTCCTGAACAAGTGGACAAAATATCCCTGGTACATGCACGGCGTAGCACCCGAATACAAGTATCAACCATAGAACAACCACACAGAACAACCACAAATAAGTAGGTGATCACATAATACTTAAAATCCATAATTAGGAATCAACTAACCAATAACTAAATCCACAGTTGTTATTCATTAATAACCAACAAGTAATGAACTAAAACTAAACTAGATGGATCTGAATCATAAAAGTAATCTGACTGGACTAAAGTACAGGATAACAAAAGTCTTCGATGGACAGATCTGGGCACAACTATCTAGTACCGTCCTCACGCATCGCCTCGACCCTTACCACCCGCGTCACCTAAAAAAAATGGTAGGGGATGAGAACATGTAAACACGTCTCCACCTCCCAGTGGGTACTGCAAGCCGACGATGGTGAGTTGTACTTACCGTCAATAGAAAGATAACCATAATAATAAACAAATATCATAAATACGGTAGCAATAATACTGAATGGAAACAACTGTAAGCAAAAGCATAAACAACCGCTATTGTAATAAGAAACTGAATACAACTATGCGTCAACCGGAACAAACAGTCGACATACACCCAATCACCTGCCATATTGGTCTAAAGACCTCAGGCTATGCCACGTTCTGCTCGTCCACCCGGCATATAACCGTAACGGGCACCTTGTAGGGCTCAAGGGTCGGAAGTACGATCACTTTTTTTTAAAAAAAAATACCCTTTTGCGGTGGATCAGACCGCTGGTGTACGTGAAAATGCTCACGAGCTGTGGCAATCGATGCAATATGCTCAATAGCCAACAATGATAAATAGCTAAAAGAGTAATCCACAAATGTCCAACCGAATCAGGTCTACTATTCCCAAAAAAATGTCACCATACCACTGACCTATCAGGTCCATATAATCAAGTCACCATGTACGAGATACGAAAGGTCACCATGCAACAGATATGAAGCATCATCATGCAATAGACAGGAAATGTCACCATGCAACAGATATGAAGCATCATCATGCAATAGACAGGAAATGTCACCATGCAACATGTACGACATATCACTAACCACCGTAATCAAATCATGACAACTAATCGTAATCAACGCTACTCGACCACTAGATCATGATAATATAGATGGAAATAAACTGTAGAGTAGACAAACAGGAACAAGTGAGGTGCAAAAGCTCAGTAGATAAGCATGAATATACTATGAAATCAAAAGGAGATGAACGGAAAGAAGTCACCAAGCAGGCACCATTGAACCGACTTCGGATCGAAGTACCAACCTCTACCGTAACCGTAACTTGGGTCGTCGACCCCCTGCCGATGCCTAAGAACCACATGCACCTATACAGAGTCCAACACAACCTGTAATTAGTTCAGACCTACTAATTACCCATACTTGTGGCTCAAGTCACGAACCAAAACTGACGTATGATCGGATTTTCGAATCCTATTAAACAGTCATCGAAACTCGCCCGTTCGTCGCGCCGGCTCGCCGGAACACCTCCACAGCCTATCGGATGTCTCGAACCATGCCAAAAACCTAGCCTACCTTACCCGCTGACTGAGGACATTAATTTCATGCCGTTGGGACAGTCGCACGAGAAGTGCGTCGAAACGGAGAATTGGAATCCCGAAAATCACCGGTTTGGCTCCCGGGATACCTATTTCGGCACCGAAACCACCCGCAGCCCTCTTGCTATGACCAAAGGTGTCAAATATCATCTCATAACTAGAAAATAGGGCTACTTCACCACTGTGAATAGCAGCAACCTGCGCGACATGAAACTGCGCCCGGAACCGCCCGATTTTTGTGTTTTGGGGTCGAAATTAGTCCTGAAGTGTTTCGAAATACTCCAAAAGTCATTCGACCATTCTCGCTATCCCAAAATACTCAATTTTAGGTGTCGGAATAGTCGCACACCAAGTGGTGCGATCCGGGTGTGATATCTCCAAAACTTGCAGTACCGGGTTCTCGAAAATCGCCATTTCTGGCTCCGTAAACCCTTTACGGTCGCTTATTGGTTCGTGTTTCATTCCAGTAAGTCTTCAGCCAGCAAATGGTGCCTGCATACCGCTGCGACCAGCAGTGGACACACACTCCGTGAAAATGGAGCCAACAAGCATAATAACATATGCACAAAGTCACCGTTTTGTGTGCCGGTTGCTATGAAATTCGAATTGAGGGATTCTTAGGTCTCGAATATCAAGTTCGACATCTTAGACCTGAACCATACTATCCGGGACAGCCATGACACAATAGGTGTCATTGCGGCATTGTACCGAACACCCGGCGCGCGACAAACTATATAGTAGTATAATGATTGTAGTCTTACCACTAATGTAATATACCGAACTTCTACAATTATGAAGTTATGGTGGGAACTAGCTTAAAAATCTATTAAAGAAGTTCCGACAAAGTTTGGTGAGTATTCGAGTGTTTTCGGCGCAAACCGGACGCGAAAACGGACTTAAAAATGAAAAATATGTTAAAGCTGCAGATTTTGTATTGAGTATCGGTACTGGAAACTAGGTACCGGTACGCAATACAAAATGAGGGAAATGAGCACTCGGGTTTTGAGGAACTCAACCCGGGTACCGGTACTGAACTGCTTAGTACCGGTACTGATTCGCTGAGTACCGGAATGCAATAGAAATTTCTGAAAAACCAACGTTCGTGTTTTGAGGAACTGGATTCGGGGTACCGAAACTGGATTCCCGAGTACTGGTACGCGAACCCGAGTACGGGTACGCAGTTCTGCAGAATCCAAATTTTGAAGGGTAAATTAGTAATTTCATGTGGGAGCCTATTTAAAGGGGAGCCCTCTCCTCTTTTCTCAGAGAACACACACACACACATTAAGAGAGAGAGAAGCTCCTCTCTCTCACTCCCTTCTACTTCATCTTCTCCAATTTTTGGAGCTTGAAGGATCAAGCTTGGCGGAGGATTTGAAGGTTGGAGGCTTTCTCTTTGAACAATGAGAAGAGGAAGAGCTTGGGGCAAAAGTGAGCTTTGAGATTTGAGGGTAGGGTTTTGTGTTCAATCCTTGGTTTTAGGATTTTTTTAGCAAACACTAGGTAAATCTAGACCACAAATTGTGAGATTTACCATGAGATTTAGGGTTTTCCTCTAGTTTTGAGAAAACCCTAGGTAGAAAGAGGGGTTCTCTTGTGGAGGGTTTTAAAAATATTTTAACCCTTTAAAACCCTAATTGAGGGTTAGGAAATCAAGTGGAACAACTCGATTTCGAGTGACTCCAAGAAACGAAATTGTTTTGAGTTCGACTCGAAGTAACGAATCCTCTATGTGTGTTAGGGCAAGGAGCTTGAAGATTAAGCTTGAAGCCGAGTGAAAGAGCCCGATTGCAAGTGTCTACAAGCAACCGGAAGAGTGTGAGGTGGGTTTGTGTTGCACCGAAATGATTAGGTCACTTTCATGTTTACGGTAAAATAACCATAATGATAATGGTTGTTGCATGTTACCCTAGTGTTTAATTATGCATGTTGGCATAAGTGACTTGTGAAATGAAATGGAGCCATGTGCTCATTTTGCATATAAGTAGAATTATGTGTTTTATACTTACACATCATGAAGGAATGTTTGCATGTAAGAAACCTTATATGCCTAAGTGATAAACAGGTAGATGAACAAGTACATGCATGAACTATTGAAATAGTGACATCATGATTCGTGGAACATGATTAGTTATGGGACAACTTAGTACAATTATGTACCAAAGCATGTGTAGCTTATTGCTCTCTAGTGATAGGAGAGAATGTGACTCAAGAACTTAGAAACCTAGTGTCATTGAACATAGGTTGTGAATGTTGACATGAATGTGTAACTATAACGTCGCAAACGACGTGTGTGACTAAGTGGGAGGCATGCGGCGATTCCGCAACCCACGTGTAATGATGGCGGTGATTCAGCTACTCGAAAATTGGGACCAAGATGGGAATGGCGATTCCATTGCCCGGTGCCCAACACTAAGCGATAACTCCGTGATTAGTGAAAGATGGGTTGGTTACTGTGGAGCGGCGATCCCGACACCAATGCCAAGTGTTCGAGAAATGGGTTGGTGGAGCGGCGATTCCGACACCAATGCCAAGTGTTCGAGAAATGGGTTGGTGGAGCGGCGATTTCGACACCAATGCCAAAGAATGACATAAATGGAATTGTATGATGGAACTTGTGGGATGAACCTAGGAAAAAATGAAAGATATCATTTATATAGGTTGCATCCATTCATGTTTAAATTTAAGCACGTAATTGTAGATATGCATGGTTAATTGTAAACTAACCCATGCTTGTGTTGTTTTCTTTAGACCTGGTGGGTCGAGCTTCTCCCTTGGGTGGCCTTACCCACTGGGAACTATGTTTATAGTTCTCACCCCCATATTTTTCAGGTCCACACGTGAGTGGCGCGGCGGCGTGAGGAAAGGACGTAGCTCAGTAGTTAGCGTCCTGCCATTGTGACCAGATAGAAGCACCCTAACAGTGTAGCTTAGGGATATTGAAAAAAAAAGAAAAAAAAATGTACTATGTAACTTAATTGTATTTGGAAAGAAATGTAATGTAATGAATGCGACGAATGGTTGTAATAACGTAGATGTCTGTGTTTATGATGCTTTCCTTATACAATCTGTATTGCAATTCTCTTCTTGTTTGGATGTCGAATGAATTGTATTGATTGTGACGCCTTGGGCGGACAGGGAAAACTCTGTCCGTTCGGCGGGTCTGGCGCATGCGCCCGTGCGTGCTCCTTTCTCTAAATTAGGGGAAGGTACAGAAGGGCGTGACAGATTAAGGTGGTATCAGAGCGTAGAAATGGTCTTGATGGACCTAGGACACCCTAGGATGGTGAACCATAAAGACCTAGGCTCGTGAGAGATGAGAACTTGTGGCATGTGGCGAAAGAGTCATCAATTGGGTCAAGTGTTATATGCCTCTAATCGGATATTAGAGGTAGATTCAAGTTGTGGTTTATTCTCAGCCGGAGGTGTTCATGTTGGGCGGTCGACAACATGAAACCGAGTGATGAGAATAGGCGCCATTGTGTGACTTTCGCCCGATTCGAGTCCGTGTATGTGTAAACTGTTGTACTTGACCTAGAAGGTCAAGAATTTGACCGAAGTTGTCGTGTTTCAGGAAGCGATGGAGTCGCGTAGGCAATCTCCAACGAGACCAACGCGGGATGGGCCTAGTGAGGTCCCTGAGCAATCCGGAGCAAGTATAGACTCGGAGCTCCGTGAATGGTTGGCCACACTCGTTGGAGTGGTGCAACAACAAACTGAGACGGTGCGGCGACAGCAGGAGGCTGCCGAAAGCCAGGAGGAGCGGATCAGGAGACTCCATGAGACCGTAGAGCAATTGATACGCCGCGTATCGTCAGGAGCCGCGGTGGGTACCTCACGAGTGGATGCAGGCACCTGAGCCCCTGATTCTGTGGAGTTGGAGGCGGAAAGGGAACGAGCCCTAGCGGCCCTCTTGACCTTCAAGAGGTTCAATCCACCTACCTTCGACGGAGAGACTGTAGATCCGTGGGTCGTGAAAATGTGGATCGACTCCGTGGAAGCCCTGTTTGAGGACTTGTACACCTTGGAGCGAGACAAGGTGCATTTTGCCGCTCATTGTTTGCAAGGGTCGGCAAAGGCGTGGTGGAAAGGAGTCAGGCGAGACCGATCTTCTAGTCTCCCTCCTGTGACTCGGGAAGACTTTCGGGGACTGCTATTCTCCGCCAATTTTCCCTGATAATGAAAAGAGAAAGCTTCAAGAAAGGTTCAAGAAGCTGCGGCAGGGAGACCGCACGGTGAGAGAATATGAAAGGGAGTTCTCGCACATTGTCAACTATATCCCTTACGTGGTGCGAGATGATAAAGACAAGGCTGATTGCTTCGTGCGCAGACTTCGGCCGGAGATTTTTAAGGTTGTGCACTAGTTCAAGATGCAAACCTTTGCTGAGGTGTCGGATCGAGCCTTGTGGGTGGAACAAGGCCTGGTCACTATGCGAGAAGGAAGATGTGTTCGATGCGGGCAGCCGGGTCACACGAAGTATGATTGTCCCTTGGGCGATAATCAAGCTCCACTGGCTGCGACATCATTTTCCACTCCGCGACAGCTCGCAGGTGGGCCACCAGCGGCAAGGCCTTGGGAGCGCGCATTGATGTTGAGACAACCTGAAGGTTCGCGTCGGGCGCCAAGTAGCCGTAGGTACGCGACTCAGGTGGAGGAGCCTACTACTACCGACGACATCGTGGCAGGTATGATTTAATTGAGGAAATCATATGTAGAGCAAAATGTGACACTGAAACATTGCATGCATTTATCATGTGGTCATTTGCTGCTATTTATGCATGATTTAATTGAGGAAATCATATGTAGAGCAAAATGTGACACTGGAGCATTGCATGCATTTATCATGTGGTCATTTGCTGCTATTTATGCATAAATATAGTAGGGACCAGCATATGGGTAAGTGTAGTTATCCTGGAATGCTTGTGTCGTTATAATGCATCATCGCCTACCAAAACAGATAGGTGATTAGATGGTGCCAGTAAATTGCTGGTATGAAGCCGAGGATAGGGCTCGAGGTAGGAATGGAAAGTGTGGACTGACTCTCAAGGCAATGTGAATAACCGATTGCGAGAATCGAGTCATGACACTTGAGGACACCCCAGTAGTCCAAGAGTTTCGGATGTAGATCCGGCAGACCGAACAGTGAAAGTGGAATCACTGTTGTGGAAATAGTCAGATAGTTGCTAAGATCTGGCGTGTGGGCCTAGTAGTACCGCAAGTTGAGGCAGGAATGTTGTGCTTGTGTAGTTGCTGTGCATAGGCAAGATTGCCTTGTGTTGGACTTAGTGTGGAAAAGCGTAGAAGCGTAGAACGCTCAAGTATAGGTACACATGGAGTGTGGATCTTGTTCAGCCAAAAGGGTTCGTTGGCAGTAGCACTTGAGCATTGCTAAGTGTGAAGGAGGCCAAGAACTGCTTGAAGGGCTGGTGGCTCGCACTAGGTGCTTAGGAGCCGATAGAAATGTTTGTCGCTCGGTAGAGCGTGTTAGTCGTGTGTGACGACGGTGTCGAGTAGTGCTTGGGGACGACCCGTGCCTGGACCATGTGCGGACTGTGGAGCCTGGGGCCGTATGGACAGGCGCAGTTAGCTGTGTGTGTGACAGCAACCCGAGACCTGAGGGTGGGGCAGAGATTTATGGTCGGGGCGGTAGTCCGAGCAATGACCCGAGAACGTGGAATGCCACGTGTGAGATTGTGTGATCGTTAGTACCCCAAGGGTGTAGATATGACCCCACCTGGGGACTTGTGGTGGTTTGGGGTCTTAGTTGCTCCCGGTTGGAGCATGTGTGCGAAGTCTCAAGTGAGGACTCCGCCAGGTAATGACTGGGTCTGCGCTTGCGAGCGAGAGACGCTACGCGGTGTTGAGACGCGAGCTTAGGCGGTAGGCCTACGTAAGAATTTTGGTCAGTGGACCATCCGTGATAAACCGAAGTAAACGGTTTAGTTGGTAGCTCTTGCGATGAGAGCATCGCTTGTGCGTAGAGCGGTGAGGGTAGTGGCTAAAGGAGCGAAGGCTCGGTTATACCGTTCGCCTAGATGGTGAAGTCACCAATTCCCAAGTCTGGCATTATCGGTGAGGTGAAATTGGAATTACGAACGGAGCGTTCGTGTGGACTCATCGCGAGAATGTCGCGATGTTGACCTGTGGCAAATGAAAGATAAAGTGATGTGCTCTTTAAGAGACATTGGTATAGTAAATGCCACGTGAGGATTGAGGACTATGCTCTCGAGTGAACTGGAACTTGCGGATGTGCCGAATGTGCCATCTCACTGCAGAATTGGAAGTCCACACAATGGTAGGATCACTCACGAACGAGCGATGTGGCAATGATATTGCTTTCGAGCAATACCGGTGATCGGATCAAGGTGAGTTCCACAATGGAAAGGTAAATGTGAGGGATCGCATGTGACGACATAGACTCACCAACGGCCAAGGAATTGGGCCTGCTAAGTGTTGAGCCAGGGTAGTAGAGTGGTACCCCGTGGACCCTTGTGAGAATCGAGGAGGTCTACCTGTGTGCAATGTGTAGTGGTGGTGGACCATTCTACTAGTTGGTTCATTCTTGTCCGATCCACACCACGAGAATGAAAGGCAATCTTGACCTTAGAGGATGGTAGTATCTAGTGGGATTGATGAAACTTGTCATCTATTGATGACGGTTGTCGATGACACGGGCCCAATAGGGAAAATATGTGGGCGATCATTGGTTTAATAGGAATACATGCAGTAGATGATTGCAATTCCTTGGAATTGTCACCCAAGAGATGGGTGAAGTGGATTGAGGTTCGCAATGAGCCGATTCCCGATGTATTGTACTGTGAGAAGTGTTGGAGCGCGTAGGGTCACTGTTTATCGACTGGCGCTGCCACCGAGACTTACGGGAGTTGGTAATGTGTTTCATGTATCACATTCTGCAAGTAAGCTCGTGATCGGACCCATGTCCTTTGTTATGAGCCGCTTTAGCAATCACAAAAGCGCGAAGCCGCTCAGGAGTGGGAGAATGTGATGATACCCTCGTTTATTCGACAAGTCGAATCGAGGTGTGATCTTAGTTTCGCGGACGAAACTTTTTAAGGGGGGAGGAATGTAATATACCGAGCTTCTACAATTATAAAGTTAGCCCTCTCCTCTTTTCTCAGAGAACACACACACGCACACATTGAGAGAGAGAGAAGCTCCTCTCTCTCACTCCCTTCTACTTCATCTTCTTCATCTTCTCCAATTTTTGGAGCTTGAAGGATCAAGCTTGGTGGAGGATTTGAAGGTTGGAGGCTTTCTCTTTGAACAAGGAGAAGAGGAAGAGCTTGGGGCAAAGGTGAGTTTTGAGATTTGAGGGTAGGGTTTTGTGTTCAATTCTTGGTTTTAGGATTTTATTTTTAGCAAACCCTAGGTAAATCTAGACCACAAATTGTGGGATTTACCATGAGATTTAGGATTTTCCTCTAGTTTTGAGAAAACCCTAGGTAGAAAGAGGGGTTCTCTTGTGGAGGGTTTTAAAAATATTTTAACCCTTTAAAACCCTAATTGAGGGTTAGGAAATCAAGTGGAACAACTCGATTTCGAGTGACTCCAAGGGACAAAATTGTTTTGAGTTCGACTCAAAGTAAGGAATCCTCTATGTGTGTTAGGGCAAGGAGCTTGAAGATTAAGCTTGAAGCCGAGTGAAAAAGCCCGATTGCAAGTGTCTACAAGCAATCGAAAGAGTGTGAGGTGGGTTTGTGTTGCACCGAAGTGATTAAGTCACTTCCATGTCTAGGGTAAAATAACCATAATGATAATGGTAGTTGCATGTTACCCTAGTGTTTAATTATGCATGTTGGCATAAGTGACTTGTGAAATGAAATAGAGCCATGTGCTCATTTTGCATGTAAGTAGAATTATGTGTTTTATACTTACACATCATGAAGGAATGTTTGAATGTAAGAAACCTTATATGCCTAAGTGATAAACAGGTAGATGAACAAGTACATGCATGAACTATTGAAATAGTGACATCATGATTCGTGGAACATGATTAGTTATGAGAAAACTTAGTACACTTATGTACCAAAGCATGTGTAGCTTATTGCTCTCTAGTGATAGGAGAGAATGTGACTCAAGAACTTAGAAACCTAGTGTCATTGAACATAGGTTGTGAATGTTGACATGAATGTGTAACTATAACGTCACAAACGACGTGTGTGACTAAGTGGGAGGCATGCGGCGATTCCGCAACCCACGTGTAATGATGGCGGTGATTCCGCTACTCGGAAATTGGGACCAAGATGGGAATGGCGATTCTATTGCCCGGTGCCCAACACTAAACGGTAACTCCGTGATTAGTGAAAGATGGGTTGGTTACTGTGGAGCGGCGATCCCGACACCAATGCCAAGTATTCGAGAAATAGGTTGGTGGAGCGGTGATTCCGACACCAATGCCAAGTGTTCGAGAAATGGGTTGGTGGAGCGGCGATTTCGACACCAATGCCAAAGAATGACATAAATGGAAATGTATGATGGAACTTGTGGGATGAACCTAGGAGAAAATGAAAGATATCATTTATATAGGTTGCATCCATTCATGTTTAAATTTAAGCACGTAATTGTAGATATGCATGGTTAATTGTAAACTAACCCCATGCTTGTGTTGTTTTCTTTGGACCTGGTGGGTCGAGCTTCTCCCTTGGGTGGCTTTACCCACTGGGAACTATGTTTATAGTTCTCACTCCCATATTTTTCAGGTCCACACGTGAGCGGCGCAGCGGCGTGAGGAAATGACGTAGCTCAGTAGTTAGCGTCCTGCCATTGTGACCAGATAGAAGCACCCTAACAGTGTAGCTTAGGGATATTGAAAAAAAGGAAAAAAATGTACTATGTAACTTAATTGTATTTGGAAAGAAATGTAATGTAACGAATGTGACGAATGGTTGTAATAAGTAGATGTTTGTGTTTATGATGCTTTCCTTATACAATCTGTATTGCAATTCTCTTCCTGTTTGGATGTTGAATGAATTGTATTGATTGTGACGCCTTGGGCGGACAGAGGAAACTCTGTCCGTTCGGCGGGTCTGGCGCACGCGCCCGTGCGTGCTCCTTCCTCTAAATTAGGGGAAGGTACGGCGGGGCGTGACGGCTAATTTCATGACTTCGGAATCCCAGTTAAGGTACCTTTCAAAAGATCTTGATGTTCTGGACACCATGCTCACCGTCCGGAGCCAATTCGAGCACTATGGAAGAAGTTGGTGCAACCTGTCCGCTGAGTCAAAAGTTCCCCGGGGATCGACTTTGCAATTTCAGAAATCGGGGGCCCTCTGACAGCAATTGAAGTGAGCATGATGATGTATTCCTACTCCTGATGACCGTGCTTCACAGCAGGAGCGACATCGACAACCCAGGTTGCCAGATCAGCAGCCTCGGGCAGAGTCATGCCCCAGCCCGAGCGAAAACCGAGAGCAGTCTGGCAGCATAGAACAATCCGGCTTCCTTGCGGCCTGAGGGTGGCCCGTGCCGGCATGGGGGGTCCCACCAGACAGAGGATCTCCCCGAGATGCGGCGGCCGACGACGGCGTCGCTCGACAGCGCCGAATTTGGGTCCACCCGAGCTTTAGGGCTCGGGCTCCTCAGGCACTCCGGCTCGAGTAAAGGGGGGTATGAGGGGCGGCGACAGCACGGGGAAAGTCGCCGGAACCGCAGAGGTCGGCAGCAGCGGCGGCCAGTCCGAGAGCGAAGAGAGGGACCCAGCTGTGCAAGCCTTGAGAGAGAGAGAAAGAGAGAGAGAAGAGAGAGAGAGAGAGAGAGAGAGAGAGAGAGAGAGAGAAGAGAGAGAGAGAGAGAGACCTTGCCAGTGGTCTCCCCGCCAGCCGGGGAGGTCGCCGGTGGCAGAGCGGGGGTGCGACGCAGCGACTGGAGTGAAGGGGTCTGAGATCTAGGGTTTGGGGGCTAATCCCTATTCATATACATAGATACATATATATTTGTATACATGTGTACATATATATATATATATATATATATATATATATATATATATATATATATATATATATATATATATATATATGTATGTATGTATGTATGTATGTATGTATGTATGTATGTATGTATGTATGTAATGTATATATGTATATATGTATATATGTATATGTATGTGTATATATATATATGTATGTATGTATTTATATATATGTATGTATGTATATATATATATGTATGTATGTATATATATATGTATGTATGTATATATATATATGTATGTATGTATGTATTTATATATGTATGTATGTATATATGTATATATGTATGTATGTATGTATATATGTATGTATGTATGTATGTATGTATGTATGTATATATGTATATATATACATACATACTTAGGCTAAAAGCAATATAGTCCCCAAAAATCAATATTTCACCCTTAATCCCCTACCAGCACATGTGTTTCACACATGGGTCCTTCCCCACGCCCATTTTGTGCGTTTCACGAAAATTTGCATTTCACCCCGAAAAAATCCTTGATCCAATTTCTCTCTCAAGACAAAGCCATTTTGTACAGATAACACAGAATTCTGTAAAATTTGAGTCGCACGATCCTCTCTGAGTCTACTTTCATGTAGATCCTTTTGCTGGCCATAACTGTAAAATTTCTCACATAAAATGATAACCCCTTTGCAAGATATTCCAATCTCATAGTTTGCAAAAATTGCAATTAAGCCCTTCAACTCTTGAATTTATTACCAAGAATTCACCAGCACGTGTATCTTTGCCAGCGGGACCATTTCATGGATTTTCGCGTAATTCACAACATGAAATGTTGCACCTTTTGCCGAAAAACTAATTTCTCCAAAATTACCACTTTTCGATTTTCGCATACCACAGCGCTTTCGACTCACAGAATTCAAAAACAGACTTCACCATAACCTCCGGCACTGCCCGACCATTAAAGTGGTGACTTCGTTTTGTCAGAAATAGTTCCAATTTGCAACAAAACCCTATCCTATTTTCAGATTCCCTATTTGAACTTAGGAAATCAAATTAATATTTAATTTCACTTTCAAATATTAATCTTCCAAATTTGAAACTTCGGTTTCCTACATCACTCAACCCTAGGGGACCACTATCATCCTAACGCAAATCCCTTCATCCAAGGGCCGAAAACCTAATAACACTAATGACTTAGTGCTATTAATAGTATTCTAGCCTAGTTTTATATATATATATATATATATATATATATATATATATATATATATATTAATTCTCTTTGTAATATTTGCAGAGTAACCCTGTAAAGTTTTCTTTTGCGCACTGCTCCACACGCAGCATACTTTGCACGAAAATCCTCATCGCTGCAAAATTTTACAGTTTTGCACATGAAATGTCGCATTATTTGCAAAAAGACCTCGTAATCATTTTTCTCTCACCAACTCAACTCTATCCCGTTTTCTACAGTAATCTCACAATTTCGTGAAACTTGAGTCCACCCGTTCCTCTCTGAGTCTAGTTTTACATGAGTTCTTCCATTCTCGAAAATTCTAGAATTTTTCACATGAAATGATAACCCCTTTGCACATTGCCCCTTTTTCACATTTTGCAAAAATTGCAATTTAGTTCCTCATGTTTACAGTTTCTTACCTAAAACTCACCGACAGGTGTGCTTTACTCATAAATTCCTCCACCTCAAAAATCGCACAATTTGACACATGAAATGTCGCGCTTTTTGAATAAATACTCTATTTCAATTAATTCGCCCACGTCCATTTTCATCTCCAAACATCACCACATCATGCAAAACTGCACCGAGGTCCATCATAGGACTTACAGTACTGGTAGACCACAAATGTGGTAGTTCTCATTTAATTGAAAATTGCCCCGAATTGCGTGATAATACACCCTCTTTAGAAATTTCACCTTTAAATATCACGGTTCCTACATCTATACTATATAAAAAGCGGATAGGAATTGACTGACGAAATCCTAAATGGAATAAAAGAATATTTCATATTTATTAAAAAATTAAATAATTATAATTAATAAATTAAAAACAAATCTAATTTAGAAAATAAATTAATTAAAAAATAGATTCATGCCACCAATAACTATTTAAATTTAAAATATAAATTTAAAATTTAGAATTAATTTAATTTTTTAAAATTTGGGTACACATTAAAAGAAAATTTATATGTCATGAAACACATATGAAAATTATTTACAGTATAACTAAATTGAAAATATATAAAACTTATTTGGAGACAAATTAAGTTAAAAAAATAATTGATAAATAAAATCATACCATCAATAACCATTTAAATTCAAAATATAGATTTAAATTTAATTCAATTAAATGTGACGTGCATCGCACGTGCACTATATATATATATATATATATATATATATATATATATATATATATATATATATATATATATATATATATATATATATATACTACTTGAATGTACGTGCAAATGCACGTCACAATTATTTTAATTTATTTCAAATAAATATAAATTTGTACATCATATTTGTCCAAAAATTTACAATAAAAATTGTATTTTATAAATTCATATGATATATTTTATTAGAAAATATCTGCAATATCTTAAATTGTTCTTTTTTATATATACATTGAATATTTTTATATATTTTTCGAATTCTAATGAATCCTATATATATATATATATATATAGAACTATGCTACTATACTATTAATAGCACCAAGTCATTGGTGCTATTAGGTTTTCGGCCATTGGATTAAGGGATATGTGGTTCGGATGATGTGGCCCCCTAGGGTTGAGTGGTTGGTTGGTTGAATAGTATGATCTAACGGGTGAAAATAGTCAAAGGGGTAGATCTAACGATAGAAAACTTGGTAGCACCAAGTGCTTGATGCTATTGATAGCATAGTAGCCGGACTATATATATATATATATATATATATATATAGAGTCCGGCTGTGATACTATCGATAGCACCAAGGGCTTGGTGCTATCAAGTTTTTCACCGTTAGATTTAATCCTTTGATTATTTTTACCCGTTAGATTATACTATTCAACCAACCACCCACTCAACCCTAGGGGGCCCACATCATCCTAACCGCACATTTCTCAATCCAAGGGCTAAAAAACTAATAGCACCAATAGCTTGGTGCTATTGATAGTATTCCAGCCTAATTATATATATATATATATATATATATGATTATTATCTATACTATATATAACAACATGTATTTTGAATTTGGGTCTGTCAACAGACCTTTTTTTTGGCGGAATAGAATTTTGGTTCCTTTTTTTTAGCAAAACAAATAACGTAATGAGGACAAGCTTTTAATTCCTCTTTATTATCTCTAATGAATAATATTTACGTTTTTTATATCATTCAATCTTTCTTTTCAATGTGTATATTTAAAGATTATCTTAATTTTATCTACTAATATTTAATTGTTATATTAACTTTTTATTGATTGCAACCAACAATTATGTCACGCCCGGGAGTGCAGCTCAACCCAGGCTCTCCAATAGATCTGCCGCATACACAGGAAGCCCTGTATACACGAAGTGATAGAAGTACCTGTAAAGTATACAAAAGCTATTACAAGCAAGTAACAGAGCTGAAATAAAGCCGCTAAAACTAAATATAGTCTACTATACATACATGAGCTCCAAGGAGTACAACAACTTTATCCACAAGTATGAAAATCACCACTCAGAAATATTAAAATAAATATTTGTATGTTCAAGGACTATAACCAAAAACTGCCTCCAAGGGGGGTACTCCACTAGCTCGACTCGCAGGAGGAGGTAGGGATCTAACTCGCGACTCGCTTACTCAATCGATGGTAGCAACAGGGACGGAGGGCTTTGCAAGAAAAGGGAGCAACAAAGGGTGTGAGAACTACTATAAACAAATAGTTTTCAGTGGGTACCGTCACCGACGTCGACGGCCTACCCACTAAGTCTACAAAAACTGAAAGAAAAAGTTGGGTAAGTAAATGAGCCAAAAGTAGTAAAGCTGGAAAAAAAAATCTACAGTTACAATGCTACTACGCTACTAATGCTCATGTCACACTGTCACTATACTATGTGCATAAACTATCTATCGAGAAGACACAGCAAACTCAATCTAAATGACCACCACAAGGTTGGTCAAGTCTGTGCCAACCTACTACCACGCACCACCCTCGGGGGTGGTCGATCCAAGTTAGGTCGCCCAAAAAGGGGCTGCTGCAATATCAACGCGTAAAAGGCCTCACTACGGAGCGACACTCGGGAGAGCTACCCAACTAAGGAAAGAGCGTAGTCTCGATCGAGCTCAAATCTGGCTCATACAGGCTATAGTCAATGCGGATGATCAATTAGATCACAACACTATGTCACGCGTGCCCCTGGCACAATCCGATACAAAATTCGAGGATCTGGGACCACCGTCAACCCAGACGGCACCCTACTATACAATCCATTCTAACGTCTGCTGTAAAAATCCACTCGGCCCCTCAGCACGAGCGTAAAATCAACCCACACTATACTAAACACTCACAACCCTCTAACTAGGGTGATAAAAGGGTAAAAATAGTTAATGAAGTTAACTATTAACGACGAAAATTAACATCAACATAGTGCAGGTTTTCTCCTAGTTTCGAGTTCTAATTTAGCTTCTAAAATCACTAAATACAGGTTTAATACGACCCAAGTCAAAATTTCAATATTCAACATGATTTTCGAATGAATCTAAGTTAGAACCATAGACTTGATCAATAAAAAATATTTATGCGGGATTTTAATAGACTTAAAGGGGATTCCATCAATTTCGGCAAAATAAACCTACCTCAAATGCAAATTCAACCACGGCAATGAATTGACCAGCTAAAAACATCTCTCCTCAGCCTTCCACTAGCAGGAATTCAGAGGGAAAGGCAACCAATCACAACAGGGAGAGAGTTCTACTAAAATAATACCATAAATGCATCAATGCTGGAATTGATGAGAAGATATGAAATTTTACTAACTGTGGACCTCCCCCTACTTTGCTACGAGCTAAGGATAGCTCCAAACTCCCTACTTTTCTACGAGCTAAGGATAGCTCCAAAGTCCCAAGATTTCAAGAAGGATTGGTCAAAACTTGATGCAGGACGGAGAAGTTTAGAAATCCAAATCTCAAATTGAAAACAAAATCTTATTGATCTAAACTCTCTAATGCGACTATATGTTTGGCACAGCGAGACTTAAAACACGGATGCGTAAAAACATAATTTATGAATAATTAAAATCATAAAACGAAGCAATAAAACCCAAACAAAGATTGAATTTAAATCAGAGGACGAGATGGGAAGTTGTACCATTGAGGAATCCGCAGACGGGATTAGTAATCGCGAGCGCGGAAAAGGAGTCGTCAAATTCCTAAAGATCAAACCAACGCCGTCTCTGCCGGAGCACCATCTGATCGGAGGTTGAGCACGACGGCTAGGGCAAGCGGTGAGTCCTCTCGTGAGCGGGTGGGGTCGTCAGGGCGATCTACCAAGGATCCGTCTCATGTTCCGAGCCGACGTCCTTTTTTTTTTTTTTTTTTGGAGTCGTACGGCTTGGGAACTAGAGAAGGATCTTAATGGACCGCGTTTTCGCGGGTTTGAACCCGTTAACGAAAACGATCCAATAAACTTCCTTTCTCTTCGTTTCTTATTCAAACGACGTCCGAATTTCAGAAGTAGATAATCAAATCGAAGAGCAATAAAAAACGAATAGGATAAAGGGACTCACTCCCTACGGACTCACTCCGGTCGACGCGAAATCGCGAAGGAAACTATTAGAGAACATCTCTCGAAAAGGTGGAAATTCATTCATAATAATTCATCTCATACAGATGGCCAAGGCCAACTTTATAGAGTTGTCTAATAACAACTTGAAACAATCCGATGAAACGTTCTTATCTAAAATACCAATATTCATATAAATCTAAAACAGAAAATAATATCTAAAATATCTAAAACAGAAAGCAATAACTAAAAATATCTAAACCTATCCAAAACCATGCAAATCCGGCTCGAACTCAAGTCGCACCCAATGTCTGAATCATGGTGCGATCACATCATCAAGCCAGATATTGGGTTTTCGACGACGGCGGCGGGTATAAGTTCGAAACGGGGCCCGGTCCGCATCAACTCTCCCTTCCTTTGAAAAATTCGACTCCGTCGAATTGTCTGCAATGTACTCCTCATAAAGTTCTGGATTGATTTGTTGAAGTTCACCTTGGGAAATCCACGTTGCATCCTCCTTAGGTCGATATAGCCACTTAACCAAGAAACTACGCTCTCCACCATCTTTTGTCGATGTTATTTGATCGTCAAGGATGGCCTCAATATCATCTTTTCTCTGCAAATGGGTTCTAGAAACAAGAGGTGAAGGTGGCGAAGGAAAAAGTGAATCTTGATTTTCAGGGGAATAGAATAATGTAAGGTCCTCAACATTGAAGGTGGGATTAATTCCCATGTTAGACGGTAATTCCAATAGATAGGCATTAGATCCAATCTTCTTAAGAATTTTAAACGGACCCATGTTCTTTGCATGCAATTTTCTAATAGCCCCTTGCGGAAGCCTTTCAGGTCTAACTCGAACCATCACCATGTCTCCTGCATTAAATTCAACTTCTCGCCTGTGTTTATCAACATCCCTTTTATAATTTTCATTACTCAAAATTATTTTTCTGCGAACCTCATGATGTAAGTCTCGCATGTGTTGTGCAAATGAGAATGCATATTCACTTGGTCTATGCTCTATTGGGAGGGGTATCAAATCAATAGGTTTCTTTGGATTATATCCGGTGACTATTTCAAAAGGACTCATTCCAGTTGTTCGATTTACAGAACTGTTATATGCAAATTCTGCTTGTGATAAAATAAGATCCCAATTTTTAATGTTTTCACCGACAAGACATCGAAGTAGATTACCCAAACTCCTATTGACTACCTCTGTTTGACCGTCAGTTTGTGGGTGATGCGAAGACGAGAAAAGCAATTTTGTATGCATGATTTTCCACAAGGTTTTCCAAAAATAACTAACGAAACGAACATCCCTATCAGTTACGATCGATTTTGGTAATCCATGAAGACGTACGATTTCAGTCACAAAAAGTTTTGCAATATGAGTAGCATCAGATGTCTTACGACAAGGAATGAAGTGCGCCATTTTGGAAAAACGGTCAACTACAACAAGAATCGAATCGTGCTTTCTAATTGTTTTCGGTAAACCTAAAACAAAATCCATGCTTAGATCTTGCCAAGGAGAATGGGGTACGGGTAATGGTATATACAATCCTGCATTCTTTCGACCACCCTTAGCCTTTTGACACGTCCCACACCGTGCCACAATGCGTGCAACGTCCCTTTTGAGGCTTGGCCAATAGAATCGATCCTCAACCATAGAAATGGTTTTGTCTCGACCAAAGTGTCCGGCCAATCCTCCTGCGTGTAATTCCCATACGACAAAATCTCGCAAAGAACCTCTCGGAACGCATAAGCAACTACCCCGAAAAAGAAATCCGTCCCGAATGACAAAATTAGCATCGGTTGGTTTGTCTTCTAAAATTGAAGAATAGGTCTCGCTAAAGTCCGGACATGAGGGATATTCTTCTTTAATACTATCAAACCCGATTACATTCACGCCAACATTGTTTAAGGTTGCAACAACTCGACTCAATGCGTCAGCGGCTTTATTTTCTATTCCGGATCGATGTTTTAACACAAAAGTGTATTCTTGCAAGTACTCAACCCATTTTGCGTGCCTCAGATTTAATTTCTTTTGTGAGTTCAGGTATCTAAGAGCTTGATGATCGGAAAATAAAATAAACTCTCTGGGCAACAAATAGTGTCTCCAAAATTTTAATGCCTGAACTATTGCATACAATTCCCTATCATAAGTCGAGTACTTTTGTTTGGCTTCATTCAATTTTTCACTAAAATAGGCTATAGGATGACCTTCTTGGTTTAAAACTCCGCCTATTCCTACCCCTGAGGCATCACAAGAAACTTCGAAAATCTTTTCAAAATCAGGCAATTTTAAAACCGGTGCCTTTGTCATTTTCTCTTTGATTTCTTTGAAAGTTTTTGTGGCAGATTGTGTCCATTTAAACTCACCCTTTTTTAAACAATTTGTAATGGGAGCCATTATAGTACTGAAGTTTTTAATGAACCTACGATAGAAAGTTGCTAGGCCATGAAAACTCCTAACATCATGAATATCTTTAGGCTCGGGCCATTCCCTAATTGCTCTCACCTTTTCTGGGTCAGCGGATACCCCATCTTTGGATACAATAAATCCCAAAAAGATTACTTGAGGTTGCATGAAAGTGCATTTTTTAATGTGAATGAAAATTTTTTCTTTTCTTAAAACTTCAAAAACTTGGCGGATATGATCTAAATGTTCATCATGGGCACGGCTATAAATTAAGATATCGTCAAAATACACAACCAAAAATTTGCCAATAAAAGGTCTAAAAACTTGATTCATAACCCTCATGAATGTACTCGGGGCGTTTGTCAAGCCAAATGGCATAACTAGCCACTCAAACAAACCTTCTTTCGTTTTGAAGGCGGTTTTCCACTCATCTCCAGGCCGAAGCCGAATCTGGTGATAACCACTACGAAGATCAAGTTTTGTAAAAACAGTCGCTCCAGTCATCATGTCTAGCATGTCGTCCAAACGTGGAATTGGAAACCGGTATTTAATTGTGATTTTATTTATAGCACGGCTGTCAACGCACATACGCCAACTTCCGTCCTTTTTTGGTGTGAGTAATGCCGGTACTGCGCATGGACTCATGCTTTCCCTCACAAAACCCTTTCTAATCAAATCATCTACCTGGCGTGTCAATTCAGCGTGCTCTTTCGGGTTCATTCTGTAGTGTGGCAAATTTGGTAAAGATGAACCAGGGACTAGGTCTATTGCATGTTGTATATCCCTAAGCGGGGGAAGTTCATCGGGCAATTCTTCAGGTGCAAGGTCGCTAAATTCAGCAAGTAGGGTTTTGATCATTAAAGGGGTTTCAAAAGGTTCAGATGAATTAGGAATCTCCTTGACGACTAAAGCATAAACAATTTTATAATCAATTTCTTTGCAAAACTGTTTTTTATTGAGAATGTGAAGAGGTTTCGTTGTTTCAATTTGTGATGGAGGATTTTTGAAATCTTTAACTGAACTTGGATTCGAATCTTTTGAAAACTTGGTGTCTTTTGATGAAAACTTTTGCTGAGGGGGTTTGGCTGGACTTAGAACAATTTTCTTTCCATTATAGACGAAAACGTAGGTGTTAGGTCGACCATAGTGTATGACAGAAAGGTCATATAGCCAGGGTCTTCCCAAAAGCACATGAGCGACATCCATGGGAAGGACATCGCACCAAATCTGGTCCGAATACGTAGCAAAGTGAAGCGGGACCAAACAACGTTTCGTAACAGGCATAGTTGTCTTGTCTACCCAGGCGACCTTGTAGGGATTAGGGTGTGGTTCAGTTTTGAGGTTTAGGCGCACTATTGCAGCTTCAGAAATTACATTGATGCAGCTGCCGCCATCAATGATGACCTTACAACTTTTATCTTTGCATTTTGTGTAGGTGTGAAAAATGGAGGTGCGTCTCCAATCGTCTTCGTTCCTAGGTTGAGTTAAGACACAACGCATGACTTGTAAAGTGGTGTTCTCCTCAAACGCTTCGTTTGATTCTAACAACTCTTCGTCACTAGGAATTTCATCGACTGTGTGTGCGACTTCCTCTAGATCTTCAAAATCTTCACCATCTGGCTGAACGAGCATGTTCCGCCTTGGGCACTCATAAGCTGTGAGAATCCGAATTTTGGGAATTTGGAATTCTCAGTGTTCCACTCCCCTGATACTGTGTTTTCGATCAGTATACGCATATATATAAAGGTATTTATATATATATATATGTATATAAGTGATTTTAGTGGATTTTGTTAGTTTTCGGATTTTCGTCGCGGAGAGTGAATGGCTTAACGGCGCGATCCGGAGTCCGATTTTGGCAATCTAAAATGCTAAGTTCGATGTCTCGGCAGTGCTGAACGCGATGGCGTGATCCGTGTCAGCGTGCGACGAACGGATTGAAAGTTATTGCATTCTTTTCGCTGAGTGCTCGAATGGTACGTTTTATGTTTCGAGATCGGGACCCCGTTTTTCGCACCGTTTCGCGCGAATTCAAATTTTGGAAGGGGCTAGGGGGTTTTGTTACCTGCTGTGGAGAGGGAGGCCTTGGCTGAGGGGGGGGTAGGTGAGGGCATTAATGAGCCTCACCCACCCCCTCTCTTTTCCCTACTCACACTCAACCTCTCCCCTCACTCACTCTCTCTCTCTCTCTCTCTCCCTCTCTCACTCCTTCTCTCCCTTGCTCCCAGGGGTGAGCACGAGGCTCCCCTGCCCCTTGGTCTCCTCCCTGAGCAGCGCCGGCCGCCGCCGGCCGCCGCCTGGCCGGAGCAACCCCGGCCACCCCTCTCTCTCCTTTTTCTCTTTTTCTTCTTCTTCTTCTTCTTCTTCTTCTCTGAGTTGAGCACCCAGGGGGAACCCACGCGTGAGCCCCCCTGAGGTGACTGAGCTGCTGGTACCGCCGGAGTGCCGCCGGAGCCGCCGCCAGGCTGCTGGAGCTGCTGCTGGAGGAGCTGCGGGCCGAGCTTGGTGGGGCCGCGCCGCCGCCGCCTCCCGACGCCGGAGAGGGTGAGCTTGGTCACCCTCGGGACCTCCGGCGCCGCCTCCTCCTTCCCCGGCCATCGCCGTGCTGCCGGAGCGCCGCCACAGCCGCCGCAAGCTTCGGCTTGGCAGCTTGGGCAGCTGCGGCTGTGCTAGCTCCGCCGCCGCCAACCCGCCGGTTGTTGCTGTCGCGGCCGCCCCCCTACCCGACGTCCGGCGACGCCATCTTGCCGGTGCTCGCCGTCCGGGCCGGGCCGCCGCCACCGCCGTTCCTTGCCGTAGTGGGCGTAGCAGAGAGCCTTCCCGGAGCTAGGGCTCTCCCCTACGCCGCCGCCGCCGCACCCTGTCACCGTCTGAGGTGAGGGCTGCCACCCTTGGGTCCTCCGGCGCCGCCCCCTGCCTTCCCAGCCGTCGCCGGAGACGCCGCGGGCTCAGTGTAGGCACCTTGGGCAGCCGCGGCCTACCTTGCCCCGCCGCCGCCGTCGCCGGGTTATTTTTATCGCGGTCACCGGCCAACCGGTGTCCGGCGACCTTCTCTTGCCGGTGCTCGCGCCGCCGCCGGCCTCCGTCGCCGTTTGTTGCCGGAGCCGCCGTGCCCTAGTCTCGGGTTGCCAACCCGAGAGCAGGTTTGCTCCCCGCGCCGCCGCCGCCGGTTCCTGCCGTCTCCTGAGGTGAGCCCCCTCTTCCCTGTGACCCTCTCGACCGACAGTGGCCGCCGCCGGCCTTGCTTGCCGGCCGGCAGCCGGCCGGAGCTGGTTGCTCCGGCCGGGGTCTGTTTTGTGTAGTTTTTGGCCGCGCCGAGGTGTCTGGAGCCCCTGTTGCTCCCCGAGGTCTGGGGAGGTGAGCACGATGATCACGGCATCATGCTGATCATCATGCTCACCTGTTTTCTTTTTGGGTTTGGTTGAGCCGTTTCGTCGTTCGGCCTTTGTGGGGCCATTTTGCCCATTGTTGCACTGTTTTTGTGCACTTTCCCGGACTGCGACTGGTCTTGTCGCAGTGGGGCTGTGAGCATGGCCTCCGTTACATCGTTGCCGATCCGCTGGTGCTTGCGGAAGGTCGTGCGGATGTCGGCTTGCTCACACGGCCTTAGTTAAGCTTGCTTGTGTGCGCGCGCGCTCACTATTTTTATGGGATTTCCCGGCTTGCGACTGGTCCTGTCGCAGTGGGACAGTGAGCACGGTCTCCGTGACGTCGCTACCTATCCGCTGGTGCTTGCGGAAGGTCGAGCGGACGAACGGGTTGCTCGAACGGCTCATTTTAGCGCTTGTATGTATGTATATTGTGCTTGTTTTGGGACTTAGGCGCTTGTGGCAGCGTTGCGACGCTGTGGGCAGCAAGGGTTTGGTCCTCGGGACCCTGTGGACTGGTTGTCCAACCCCCTCGCCCTTCGTGGAGTTTCGGATTCGTTTCCGACGCGTTTTTCGATGAATTAATCGGCGAAATGTGTGTTTCTAGTCGCGCGACTCACTCGCTGTTTTTGTGAGCGACTTGGCTTGGTCGTTTAGCCTTGTTGGCTGTTCCTCATCGCTGTCCCGAAGTTCCGAGGACAGCGGATGAGTGATGTAGGGTTCCGGTGCCAAATCGGCACTTTTCGGGAACCCGGGAAGCCTTTACGGGTGCGTTTGATGTTCGTGGCACCTCGAGCTTGTGCTCGCTGTCCCGTCACTTGGGTTTTAGTGTGTTCGGGGACAGCGAGGGACCTTGTTGGCTGTTTGGTACCCCTCTGGGGCTTTGTGTGGTTTCGGGATCGTCCCGGTGGGTTTCCCGGGCGATCCGTCGGTTTCGGGATGTGAGAGCTTTGTGTTTAGCGTCGACTTGGTGGACCTTGACCCTGTGAGTCTTTCGTAGGTCCTGTCGCGGTTCCCGAGAGCCGTCGGTGTTAGATTGGATCTTACCTACAGGTGGGTGCTTCGATCCGGAGTCGGTTCAGTGGACTACGGTGATACCTTTCTATCCCTTCCTTTGCATTACAGTTATTAGTTCACTTGACTCCCGTAGACTCTACTTATATGCGTGCTTGGATAGTAGAGTAGTTGTGGCTTGCATGTTCCTTGAGACGACCCAGTTGGTCGGAGGTGATCGCCTGTTGTTCCGAGCGATCCTAGTTGTAGTTTATTGGTTGCTTCTCGGCTCTTTGCCGTTCTGTAGATTGAGCATATGCATCGATCGTCACAGCTCTTCCCGCACTTCACGTACACCGCGGTCTGATCCACCGTGTGGAGGTGTTCTTTTCCGGAAAAGGGTCGTGAATTTCTACCGACCTGTGAGCCCCGAGCATTGCGTCGGGATGGATGGTGCCGTTGGATTGAGCAGGGTGACAGTGCCAGGGCCACGTCCCGGTGGCTATAGATTGGGTTTACATTGTGGTTATCTCCTTTGATGCATACTAGTTGCTTACAGTAGCATAGTTATTTCAGTTGTATGTTAGCCTCATACTTACTTGTGCTACTGTATACCATATCTATCTTTTGTTGACCCTCGTGCCGGTGTGTACACCTCGCCTTCGTCGGCTTGCGGTACCCACTGGGAGGGGAGACATGTGTACATGTTCTCCCCCCCCCCACCCCCCGTTGCAGGTTTCAGGTGAGCAGGGTGGTGAGTGTCGGGACGCTGCGAGGCACGCCTAGATAGTAGCTCTAGAGGTTCCGACTCGTGAGGCTACTTCCCCAGATTTGGTTATCACCCTACCTTCGCCTATTAGATGTGATTTGTGGTTCAGTTATCTTGTTGGATTTATTCTAGCATGCTTGTGTTGTGGATTCATTCCTTGTCATTATGCGATGATTGCATGCTTGGACTAGTCGGTTGTATCCATGTTTTCGATCAATTCATTTATCGAGTATTTGGGCTTTTCTACCCCTCGTGGTAGCATTGTAAAATAAAGGTTTCCGTGTGGGAAACGGTTTTCAAATGGATTTCTGGTTGTTCGATTTTTGTGATTTCAAAAGAGAGTTTCTCGTGTGGGGAACAGTTTTCAAATGATTCTTGAATGATTGAAATTAGGGTTTCAAATAAAGCTTCTGGGTAAGAAGCAGTTTTCTAGAATGACTGTTGCTTGTGCATCGCATCATCCTTCGCCTAAGGATTTGCTTAGATTCATACAGGTTTAAGGACGGTTAGCTGTATGAATCTCTCTGAGTTGTTGTGCTGTTGTGATGAATGAATGGTGATTGTGATCCTGTTGTAAGTTGTGGACGCCGTGCAAATACAGGGGAGGTTCTGTCCGTGTGCACAGTGGACCCTGTATTTGTGGCGGGTCTGTACGTGGCGCGGGCTAGGCTTTTTCCAAAAAAAAAAAATTGGCACGTATTTGGATGCTAACCTGCATCTAGAACTAACCCGGGGCGTGACAGATAGATGGTATCAGAGCGTAAAGGGAACAAAACACTCATTCATTCATCAACTTGCTACTTTGTATCGCCGGATAGTGTGTGGGTACTCTCGAGGTGAGCCCCCCTCTTCCCTGTGATTGAAATGATCCCGAATTTTTTTGGGAATTTGGAACGGTTCCACTCCCCTTGATAACTGTGGTTATTCGAGCCAGGCTTATTTTTATATGTTTGTATGTATGTATATTGTTTGGGACTTAGGCGCTTGTGGCAGCGTTGCGACGCTGTGGGCAGCAAGGGTTTGGTCCTCGGGACCCTGTGGACTGGTTGTCCAACCCCCTCGCCCTTCGTGGAGTTTCAGATTCGTTTCCGACGCGTTTTTCGATGAATTAATCGGCGAAATGTGTGTTTCTAGTCGCGCGACTCACTCGCTGTTTTCGCGAGCGACTTGGCTTGGTCGTTTAGCCTTGTTGGCTGTTCCTCATCGCTGTCCCGAAGTTCCGAGGACAGCGGATGAGTGATGTAGGGTTCCGGTGCCAAATCGGCACTTTTCGGGAACCCGGGAAGCCTTTACGGGTGCGTTTGATGTTCGTGGCACCCCGAGCTTGTGCTCGCTGTCCCGTCACTTGGTTTAGTGTGTTCGGGGACAGCGAGGGACCTTGTTGGCTGTTTGGTACCCCTCTGGGGCTTTGTGTGGTTTCGGGATCGTCCCGGTGGGTTTCCCGGGCGATCCGTCGGTTTCGGGATGTGAGAGCTTTGTGTTTAGCGTCGACTTGGTGGACCTTGACCGTGTGAGTCTTTCGTAGGTCCTGTCGCGGTTCCCGAGAGCCGTCGGTGTTAGATTGGATCTTACCTACAGGTGGGTGCTTCGATCCGGAGTCGGTTCAGTGGACTACGGTGATACCTTTCTATCCCTTCCTTTGCATTACAGTTATTAGTTCACTTGACTCCCGTAGACTCTACTTATATGCGTGCTTGGATAGTAGAGTAGTTGTGGCTTGCATGTTCCTTGAGACGACCCAGTTGGTCGGAGGTGATCGCCTGTTGTTCCGAGCGATCCTAGTTGTAGTTTATTGGTTGCTTCTCGGCTCTTTGCCGTTCTGTAGATTGAGCATATGCATCGATCGTCACAGCTCTTCCCGCACTTCACGTACACCGCGGTCTGATCCACCGTGTGGAGGTGTTCTTTTCCGGAAAAGGGTCGTGAATTTCTACCGACCCGTGAGCCCCGAGCATTTCGTCGGGATGGATGGTGCCGTTGGATTGAGCAGGGTGACAGTGCCAGGGCCACGTCCCGGTGGCTATAGATTGGGTTTACATTGTGGTTATCTCCTTTGATGCATACTAGTTGCTTACAGTAGCATAGTTATTTCAGTTGTATGTTAGCCTCATACTTACTTGTGCTACTGTATACCATATCTATCTTTTGTTGACCCTCGTGCCGGTGTGTACACCTCGCCTTCGTCGGCTTGCGGTACCCACTGGGAGGGGAGACATGTGTACATGTTCTCACCCCCCCACCCCCGTTGCAGGTTTCAGGTGAGCAGGGTGGTGAGTGTCGGGACGCTGCGAGGCACGCCTAGATAGTAGCTCTAGAGGTTCCGACTCGTGAGGCTACTTCCCCAGATTTGGTTATCACCCTACCTTCGCCTATTAGATGTGATTTGTGGTTCAGTTATCTTGTTGGATTTATTCTAGCATGCTTGTGTTGTGGATTCATTCCTTGTCATTATGCGATGATTGCATGCTTGGACTAGTCGGTTGTATCCATGTTTTCGATCAATTCATTTATCGAGTATTTGGGCTTTCTACCCCTCGTGGTAGCGTTGTAAAATAAAGGTTTCCGTGTGGGAAACGGTTTTCAAATGGATTTCTGGTTGTTCGATTTTTGTGATTTCAAAAGAGAGTTCTCGTGTGGGGAACAGTTTTCAAATGATTCTTGAATGATTGAAATTAGGGTTTCAAATAAAGCTTCTGGGTAAGAAGCAGTTTTCTAGAATGACTGTTGCTTGTGCATCGCATCATCTTTCGCCTAAGGATTTGCTTAGATTCATACAGGTTTAAGGACGGTTAGCTGTATGAATCTCTCTGAGTTGTTGTGCTGTTGTGATGAATGAATGGTGATTGTGATCCTGTTGTAAGTTGTGGACGCCGTGCAAATACAGGGGAGGTTCTGTCCGTGTGCACAGTGGACCCTGTATTTGTGGCGGGTCTGTACGTGGCGCGGGCTAGGCTTTCAAAAAAAAATTTGGCACGTATTTCCGCATCTAGAACTAACCCGGGGCGTGACATAAGCATAATGACCCATTTGGTGACAGTTAAAACACCTACCCTGTGCACTTCCTCGTTTGGTTTCATCTAAACCCTTTCCCTTAGAATCTTGATTCTGTCGATTTTGAAAACTGTTTGTTTTGTTGGTGTTAAAATTCGTGCCGGTGTTCCTTGTGTTCTTATCAGTCCATTTTCCTGTGATTCGTCGAGCTGGTGCCTTTAAATATTTTTCATATTCTAAGGCAAGCTGAAAGGCTTGCTCAACAGTGGCAACCCTATGTGGCGCAATTTCGCGCTGCAATTCCTCGCGCAACCCATTACGGAATCGCGAAAGGGTTCGCTCTTCTTCTTCTCGAACATCACAACGGACATTCATTTCATCAAATTTGGCCATATAATCGGCAACTGAAAGAGAACCTTGTCGAACAGCATTCAGTTGATCGTACAACTGTTGCTTGTACGTGGATGGCAAGTATTTCTCTCTCAATTTAGCCTTCATTTCAGCCCACAAAGTGATAGGCTCTTGGCCAAGCCGTTCTAAGTGCCTTTCGACGCCAATCCAATATTGTTTGGCGGCGCCGATGAGTTTCATTTTAGCGAAACGGACTCGTCGGTTATCAGACATTTCATACCAGTCAAAATACTGGTCCATGTCAACGAGCCAGTCTGTGAATGCCTTAGGATCAAATTTTCCATCAAAAGTGGGTGCGTCAATTTTAACTTTCTTTGTTATGTCATCTTGAAAAACAAAATTTCCGCTTTCTCGAAAAAGAGGGTTAGTTCTAGCAATCTGCTGAATTTCTCGTGCTTGTGGAGTGCGTGCTGCTGATGCTTGTGGATCTATTCCCGTAGTGACATTATTTTGTGCTGAAAGTCTCTCAGAGTTGGTCTCTAGGATGGTAACCCTATCTCGAATGTCGTGAATGTCGGTTGATAGTTCATTTAATTTTTCCAGAATTTGTTTTATGGGATCATTTGGGTCATCAAGATTGGGATTCCTAAACTGTAGCCCTGATCTAGTTGTCATGATGCAAACCTAAAGCTCTGATACCAAAACTGATGCAGGACGGAGAAGTTTAGAAATCCAAATCTCAAATTGAAAACAAAATCTTATTGATCTAAACTCTCTAATGCGACTATATGTTTGGCACAGCGAGACTTAAAACACGGATGCGTAAAAACATAATTTATGAATAATTAAAATCATAAAACGAAGCAATAAAACCCAAACAAAGATTGAATTTAAATCAGAGGACGAGATGGGAAGTTGTACCATTGAGGAATCCGCAGACGGGATTAGTAATTGCGAGCGCGGAAAAGGAGTCGTCAAATTCCTAAAGATCAAACCAAGCCGTCTCTGCGCCGTCTCTGCCGGAGCACCATCTGATCGGAGGTTGAGCACGACGGCTAGGGCAAGCGGTGAGTCCTCTCGTGAGCGGGTGGGGTCGTCAGGGCGATCTACCAAGGATCCGTCTCATGTTCCGAGCCGACGTCCTTTTTTTTTTTTTTTTTGGAGTCGTACGGCTTGGGAACTAGAGAAGGATCTTAATGGACCGCGTTTTCGCGGGTTTGAACCCGTTAACGAAAACGATCCAATAAACTTCCTTTCTCTTCGTTTCTTATTCAAACGACGTCCGAATTTCAGAAGTAGATAATCAAATCGAAGAGCAATAAAAAACGAATAGGATAAAGGGACTCACTCCCTACGGACTCACTCCGGTCGACGCGAAATCGCGAAGGAAACTATTAGAGAACATCTATCGAAAAGGTGGAAATTCATTCATAATAATTCATCTCATACAGATGGCCAAGGCCAACTTTATAGAGTTGTCTAATAACAACTTGAAACAATCCGATGAAACGTTCTTATCTAAAATACCAATATTCATATAAATCTAAAACAGAAAATAATATCTAAAATATCTAAAACAGAAAGCAATAACTAAAATATCTAAACCTATCCAAAACCATGCAAATCCGGCTCGAACTCAAGTCGCACCCAATGTCTGAATCATGGTGCGATCACATCATCAAGCCAGATATTGGGTTTTCGACGACGGCGGCGGGTATAAGTTCGAAACGGGGCCCGGTCCGCATCAACTCTCCCTTCCTTTGAAAAATTCGACTCCGTCGAATTGTCTGCAATGTACTCCTCATAAAGTTCTGGATTGATTTGTTGAAGTTCACCTTGGGAAATCCACGTTGCATCCTCCTTAGGTCGATATAGCCACTTAACCAAGAAACTACGCTCTCCACCATCTTTTGTCGATGTTATTTGATCGTCAAGGATGGCCTCAATATCATCTTTTCTCTGCAAATGGGTTCTAGAAACAAGAGGTGAAGGTGGCGAAGGAAAAAGTGAATCTTGATTTTCAGGGGAATAGAATAATGTAAGGTCCTCAACATTGAAGGTGGGATTAATTCCCATGTTAGACGGTAATTCCAATAGATAGGCATTAGATCCAATCTTCTTAAGAATTTTAAACGGACCCATGTTCTTTGCATGCAATTTTCTAATAGCCCCTTGCGGAAGCCTTTCAGGTCTAACTCGAACCATCACCATGTCTCCTGCATTAAATTCAACTTCTCGCCTGTGTTTATCAACATCCCTTTTATAATTTTCATTACTCAAAATTATTTTTCTGCGAACCTCATGATGTAAGTCTCGCATGTGTTGTGCAAATGAGAATGCATATTCACTTGGTCTATGCTCTATTGGGAGGGGTATCAAATCAATAGGTTTCTTTGGATTATATCCGGTGACTATTTCAAAAGGACTCATTCCAGTTGTTCGATTTACAGAACTGTTATATGCAAATTCTGCTTGTGATAAAAAATAAGATCCCAATTTTTAATGTTTTCACCGACAAGACATCGAAGTAGATTACCCAAACTCCTATTGACTACCTCTGTTTGACCGTCAGTTTGTGGGTGATGCGAAGACGAGAAAAGCAATTTTGTATGCATGATTTTCCACAAGGTTTTCCAAAAATAACTAACGAAACGAACATCCCTATCAGTTACGATCGATTTTGGTAATCCATGAAGACGTACGATTTCAGTCACAAAAAGTTTTGCAATATGAGTAGCATCAGATGTCTTACGACAAGGAATGAAGTGCGCCATTTTGGAAAAAACGGTCAACTACAACAAGAATCGAATCGTGCTTTCTAATTGTTTTCGGTAAACCTAAAACAAAATCCATGCTTAGATCTTGCCAAGGAGAATGGGGTACGGGTAATGGTATATACAATCCTGCATTCTTTCGACCACCCTTAGCCTTTTGACACGTCCCACACCGTGCCACAATGCGTGCAACGTCCCTTTTGAGGCTTGGCCAATAGAATCGATCCTCAAAAAACCATAGAAATGGTTTTGTCTCGACCAAAGTGTCCGGCCAATCCTCCTGCGTGTAATTCCCATACGACAAAATCTCGCAAAGAACCTCTCGGAACGCATAAGCAACTACCCCGAAAAAGAAATCCGTCCCGAATGACAAAATTAGCATCGGTTGGTTTGTCTTCTAAAATTGAAGAATAGGTCTCGCTAAAGTCCGGACATGAGGGATATTCTTCTTTAATACTATCAAACCCGATTACATTCACGCCAACATTGTTTAAGGTTGCAACAACTCGACTCAATGCGTCAGCGGCTTTATTTTCTATTCCGGATCGATGTTTTAACACAAAAGTGTATTCTTGCAAGTACTCAACCCATTTTGCGTGCCTCAGATTTAATTTCTTTTGTGAGTTCAGGTATCTAAGAGCTTGATGATCGGAAAATAAAATAAACTCTCTGGGCAACAAATAGTGTCTCCAAAATTTTAATGCCTGAACTATTGCATACAATTCCCTATCATAAGTCGAGTACTTTTGTTTGGCTTCATTCAATTTTTCACTAAAATAGGCTATAGGATGACCTTCTTGGTTTAAAACTCCGCCTATTCCTACCCCTGAGGCATCACAAGAAACTTCGAAAATCTTTTCAAAATCAGGCAATTTTAAAACCGGTGCCTTTGTCATTTTCTCTTTGATTTCTTTGAAAGTTTTTGTGGCAGATTGTGTCCATTTAAACTCACCCTTTTTAAAACAATTTGTAATGGGAGCCATTATAGTACTGAAGTTTTTAATGAACCTACGATAGAAAGTTGCTAGGCCATGAAAACTCCTAACATCATGAATATCTTTAGGCTCGGGCCATTCCCTAATTGCTCTCACCTTTTCTGGGTCAGCGGATACCCCATCTTTGGATACAATAAATCCCAAAAAGATTACTTGAGGTTGCATGAAAGTGCATTTTTTAATGTGAATGAAAATTTTTTCTTTTCTTAAAACTTCAAAAACTTGGCGGATATGATCTTTCTAAATGTTCATCATGGGCACGGCTATAAATTAAGATATCGTCAAAATACACAACCAAAAATTTGCCAATAAAAGGTCTAAAAACTTGATTCATAACCCTCATGAATGTACTCGGGGCGTTTGTCAAGCCAAATGGCATAACTAGCCACTCAAACAAACCTTCTTTCGTTTTGAAGGCGGTTTTCCACTCATCTCCAGGCCGAAGCCGAATCTGGTGATAACCACTACGAAGATCAAGTTTTGTAAAAACAGTCGCTCCAGTCATCATGTCTAGCATGTCGTCCAAACGTGGAATTGGAAACCGGTATTTAATTGTGATTTTATTTATAGCACGGCTGTCAACGCACATACGCCAACTTCCGTCCTTTTTTTGGTGTGAGTAATGCCGGTACTGCGCATGGACTCATGCTTTCCCTCACAAAACCCTTTCTAATCAAATCATCTACCTGGCGTGTCAATTCAGCGTGCTCTTTCGGGTTCATTCTGTAGTGTGGCAAATTTGGTAAAGATGAACCAGGGACTAGGTCTATTGCATGTTGTATATCCCTAAGCGGGGGAAGTTCATCGGGCAATTCTTCAGGTGCAAGGTCGCTAAATTCAGCAAGTAGGGTTTTGATCATTAAAGGGGTTTCAAAAGGTTCAGATGAATTAGGAATCTCCTTGACGACTAAAGCATAAACAATTTTATAATCAATTTCTTTGCAAAACTATTTTTTATTGAGAATGTGAAGAGGTTTCGTTGTTTCAATTTGTGATGGAGGATTTTTGAAATCTTTAACTGAACTTGGATTCGAATCTTTTGAAAACTTGGTGTCTTTTGATGAAAACTTTTGCTGAGGGGGTTTGGCTGGACTTAGAACAATTTTCTTTCCATTATAGACGAAAACGTAGGTGTTAGGTCGACCATAGTGTATGACAGAAAGGTCATATAGCCAGGGTCTTCCCAAAAGCACATGAGCGACATCCATGGGAAGGACATCGCACCAAATCTGGTCCGAATACGTAGCAAAGTGAAGCGGGACCAAACAACGTTTCGTAACAGGCATAGTTGTCTTGTCTACCCAGGCGACCTTGTAGGGATTAGGGTGTGGTTCAGTTTTGAGGTTTAGGCGCACTATTGCAGCTTCAGAAATTACATTGATGCAGCTGCCGCCATCAATGATGACCTTACACAACTTTTATCTTTGCATTTTGTGTAGGTGTGAAAAATGGAGGTGCGTCTCCAATCGTCTTCGTTCCTAGGTTGAGTTAAGACACAACGCATGACTTGTAAAGTGGTGTTCTCCTCAAACGCTTCGTTTGATTCTAACAACTCTTCGTCACTAGGAATTTCATCGACTGTGTGTGCGACTTCCTCTAGATCTTCAAAATCTTCACCATCTGGCTGAACGAGCATGTTCCGCCTTGGGCACTCATAAGCATAATGACCCATTTGGTGACAGTTAAAACACCTACCCTGTGCACTTCCTCGTTTGGTTTCATCTAAACCCTTTCCCTTAGAATCTTGATTCTGTCGATTTTGAAAACTGTTTGTTTTGTTGGTGTTAAAATTCGTGCCGGTGTTCCTTGTGTTCTTATCAGTCCATTTTCCTGTGATTCGTCGAGCTGGTGCCTTTAAATATTTTTCATATTCTAAGGCAAGCTGAAAGGCTTGCTCAACAGTGGCAACCCTATGTGGCGCAATTTCGCGCTGCAATTCCTCGCGCAACCCATTACGGAATCGCGAAAGGGTTCGCTCTTCTTCTTCTTCTCGAACATCACAACGGACATTCATTTCATCAAATTTGGCCATATAATCGGCAACTGAAAGAGAACCTTGTCGAACAGCATTCAGTTGATCGTACAACTGTTGCTTGTACGTGGATGGCAAGTATTTCTCTCTCAATTTAGCCTTCATTTCAGCCCACAAAGTGATAGGCTCTTGGCCAAGCCGTTCTAAGTGCCTTTCGACGCCAATCCAATATTGTTTGGCGGCGCCGATGAGTTTCATTTTAGCGAACGGACTCGTCGGTTATCAGACATTTCATACCAGTCAAAATACTGGTCCATGTCAACGAGCCAGTCTGTGAATGCCTTAGGATCAAATTTTCCATCAAAAGTGGGTGCGTCAATTTTAACTTTCTTTGTTATGTCATCTTGAAAAACAAAATTTCCGCTTTCTCGAAAAAGAGGGTTAGTTCTAGCAATCTGCTGAATTTCTCGTGCTTGTGGAGTGCGTGCTGCTGATGCTTGTGGATCTATTCCCGTAGTGACATTATTTTGTGCTGAAAGTCTCTCAGAGTTGGTCTCTAGGATGGTAACCCTATCTCGAATGTCGTGAATGTCGGTTGATAGTTCATTTAATTTTTCCAGAATTTGTTTTATGGGATCATTTGGGTCATCAAGATTGGGATTCCTAAACTGTAGCCCTGATCTAGTTGTCATGATGCAAACCTAAAGCTCTGATACCAAAACTGATGCAGGACGGAGAAGTTTAGAAATCCAAATCTCAAATTGAAAACAAAATCTTATTGATCTAAACTCTCTAATGCGACTATATGTTTGGCACAGCGAGACTTAAAACACGGATGCGTAAAAACATAATTTATGAATAATTAAAATCATAAAACGAAGCAATAAAACCCAAACAAAGATTGAATTTAAATCAGAGGACGAGATGGGAAGTTGTACCATTGAGGAATCCGCAGACGGGATTAGTAATCGCGAGCGCGGAAAAGGAGTCGTCAAATTCCTAAAGATCAAACCAACGCCGTCTCTGCCGGAGCACCATCTGATCGGAGGTTGAGCACGACGGCTAGGGCAAGCGGTGAGTCCTCTCGTGAGCGGGTGGGGTCGTCAGGGCGATCTACCAAGGATCCGTCTCATGTTCCGAGCCGACGTCCTTTTTTTTTTTTTTTTTTGGAGTCGTACGGCTTGGGAACTAGAGAAGGATCTTAATGGACCGCGTTTTCGCGGGTTTGAACCCGTTAACGAAAACGATCCAATAAACTTCCTTTCTCTCGTTTCGTTTCTTATTCAAACGACGTCCGAATTTCAGAAGTAGATAATCAAATCGAAGAGCAATAAAAAACGAATAGGATAAAGGGACTCACTCCCTACGGACTCACTCCGGTCGACGCGAAATCGCGAAGGAAACTATTAGAGAACATCTATCGAAAAGGTGGAAATTCATTCATAATAATTCATCTCATACAGATGGCCAAGGCCAACTTTATAGAGTTGTCTAATAACAACTTGAAACAATCCGATGAAACGTTCTTATCTAAAATACCAATATTCATATAAATCTAAAACAGAAAATAATATCTAAAATATCTAAAACAGAAAGCAATAACTAAAATATCTAAACCTATCCAAAACCATGCAAATCCGGCTCGAACTCAAGTCGCACCCAATGTCTGAATCATGGTGCGATCATGTCATCAAGCCAGATACTGAGTTTTCGACGACGACAGTGGGTATAAGTCTGAAATGGGGCCCGGTCCGCATCAACTCTCCCTTCCTTCCTTTGAAAAATTCGACTCCGTCGAATTGTCTGCAATGTACTCCTCATAAAGTTCTGGATTGATTTGTTGAAGTTCACCTTGGGAAATCCACGTTGCATCCTCCTTAGGTCGATATAGCCACTTAACCAAGAAACTACGCTCTCCACCATCTTTTGTCGATGTTATTTGATCGTCAAGGATGGCCTCAATATCATCTTTTCTCTGCAAATGGGTTCTAGAAACAAGAGGTGAAGGTGGCGAAGGAAAAAGTGAATCTTGATTTTCAGGGGAATAGAATAATGTAAGGTCCTCAACATTGAAGGTGGGATTAATTCCCATGTTAGACGGTAATTCCAATAGATAGGCATTAGATCCAATCTTCTTAAGAATTTTAAACGGACCCATGTTCTTTGCATGCAATTTTCTAATAGCCCCTTGCGGAAGCCTTTCAGGTCTAACTCGAACCATCACCATGTCTCCTGCATTAAATTCAACTTCTCGCCTGTGTTTATCAACATCCCTTTTATAATTTTCATTACTCAAAATTATTTTTCTGCGAACCTCATGATGTAAGTCTCGCATGTGTTGTGCAAATGAGAATGCATATTCACTTGGTCTATGCTCTATTGGGAGGGGTATCAAATCAATAGGTTTCTTTGGATTATATCCGGTGACTATTTCAAAAGGACTCATTCCAGTTGTTCGATTTACAGAACTGTTATATGCAAATTCTGCTTGTGATAAAATAAGATCCCAATTTTTAATGTTTTCACCGACAAGACATCGAAGTAGATTACCCAAACTCCTATTGACTACCTCTGTTTGACCGTCAGTTTGTGGGTGATGCGAAGACGAGAAAAGCAATTTTGTATGCATGATTTTCCACAAGGTTTTCCAAAAATAACTAACGAAACGAACATCCCTATCAGTTACGATCGATTTTGGTAATCCATGAAGACGTACGATTTCAGTCACAAAAAGTTTTGCAATATGAGTAGCATCAGATGTCTTACGACAAGGAATGAAGTGCGCCATTTTGGAAAAACGGTCAACTACAACAAGAATCGAATCGTGCTTTCTAATTGTTTTCGGTAAACCTAAAACAAAATCCATGCTTAGATCTTGCCAAGGAGAATGGGGTACGGGTAATGGTATATACAATCCTGCATTCTTTCGACCACCCTTAGCCTTTTGACACGTCCCACACCGTGCCACAATGCGTGCAACGTCCCTTTTGAGGCTTGGCCAATAGAATCGATCCTCAACCATAGAAATGGTTTTGTCTCGACCAAAGTGTCCGGCCAATCCTCCTGCGTGTAATTCCCATACGACAAAATCTCGCAAAGAACCTCTCGGAACGCATAAGCAACTACCCCGAAAAAGAAATCCGTCCCGAATGACAAAATTAGCATCGGTTGGTTTGTCTTCTAAAATTGAAGAATAGGTCTCGCTAAAGTCCGGACATGAGGGATATTCTTCTTTAATACTATCAAACCCGATTACATTCACGCCAACATTGTTTAAGGTTGCAACAACTCGACTCAATGCGTCAGCGGCTTTATTTTCTATTCCGGATCGATGTTTTAACACAAAAGTGTATTCTTGCAAGTACTCAACCCATTTTGCGTGCCTCAGATTTAATTTCTTTTGTGAGTTCAGGTATCTAAGAGCTTGATGATCGGAAAATAAAATAAACTCTCTGGGCAACAAATAGTGTCTCCAAAATTTTAATGCCTGAACTATTGCATACAATTCCCTATCATAAGTCGAGTACTTTTGTTTGGCTTCATTCAATTTTTCACTAAAATAGGCTATAGGATGACCTTCTTGGTTTAAAACTCCGCCTATTCCTACCCCTGAGGCATCACAAGAAACTTCGAAAATCTTTTCAAAATCAGGCAATTTTAAAACCGGTGCCTTTGTCATTTTCTCTTTGATTTCTTTGAAAGTTTTTGTGGCAGATTGTGTCCATTTAAACTCACCCTTTTTAAAACAATTTGTAATGGGAGCCATTATAGTACTGAAGTTTTTAATGAACCTACGATAGAAAGTTGCTAGGCCATGAAAACTCCTAACATCATGAATATCTTTAGGCTCGGGCCATTCCCTAATTGCTCTCACCTTTTCTGGGTCAGCGGATACCCCATCTTTGGATACAATAAATCCCAAAAAGATTACTTGAGGTTGCATGAAAGTGCATTTTTTAATGTGAATGAAAATTTTTTCTTTTCTTAAAACTTCAAAAACTTGGCGGATATGATCTAAATGTTCATCATGGGCACGGCTATAAATTAAGATATCGTCAAAATACACAACCAAAAATTTGCCAATAAAAGGTCTAAAAACTTGATTCATAACCCTCATGAATGTACTCGGGGCGTTTGTCAAGCCAAATGGCATAACTAGCCACTCAAACAAACCTTCTTTCGTTTTGAAGGCGGTTTTCCACTCATCTCCAGGCCGAAGCCGAATCTGGTGATAACCACTACGAAGATCAAGTTTTGTAAAAACAGTCGCTCCAGTCATCATGTCTAGCATGTCGTCCAAACGTGGAATTGGAAACCGGTATTTAATTGTGATTTTATTTATAGCACGGCTGTCAACGCACATACGCCAACTTCCGTCCTTTTTTGGTGTGAGTAATGCCGGTACTGCGCATGGACTCATGCTTTCCCTCACAAAACCCTTTCTAATCAAATCATCTACCTGGCGTGTCAATTCAGCGTGCTCTTTCGGGTTCATTCTGTAGTGTGGCAAATTTGGTAAAGATGAACCAGGGACTAGGTCTATTGCATGTTGTATATCCCTAAGCGGGGGAAGTTCATCGGGCAATTCTTCAGGTGCAAGGTCGCTAAATTCAGCAAGTAGGGTTTTGATCATTAAAGGGGTTTCAAAAGGTTCAGATGAATTAGGAATCTCCTTGACGACTAAAGCATAAACAATTTTATAATCAATTTCTTTGCAAAACTATTTTTTATTGAGAATGTGAAGAGGTTTCGTTGTTTCAATTTGTGATGGAGGATTTTTGAAATCTTTAACTGAACTTGGATTCGAATCTTTTGAAAACTTGGTGTCTTTTGATGAAAACTTTTGCTGAGGGGGTTTGGCTGGACTTAGAACAATTTTCTTTCCATTATAGACGAAAACGTAGGTGTTAGGTCGACCATAGTGTATGACAGAAAGGTCATATAGCCAGGGTCTTCCCAAAAGCACATGAGCGACATCCATGGGAAGGACATCGCACCAAATCTGGTCCGAATACGTAGCAAAGTGAAGCGGGACCAAACAACGTTTCGTAACAGGCATAGTTGTCTTGTCTACCCAGGCGACCTTGTAGGGATTAGGGTGTGGTTCAGTTTTGAGGTTTAGGCGCACTATTGCAGCTTCAGAAATTACATTGATGCAGCTGCCGCCATCAATGATGACCTTACAACTTTTATCTTTGCATTTTGTGTAGGTGTGAAAAATGGAGGTGCGTCTCCAATCGTCTTCGTTCCTAGGTTGAGTTAAGACACAACGCATGACTTGTAAAGTGGTGTTCTCCTCAAACGCTTCGTTTGATTCTAACAACTCTTCGTCACTAGGAATTTCATCGACTGTGTGTGCGACTTCCTCTAGATCTTCAAAATCTTCACCATCTGGCTGAACGAGCATGTTCCGCCTTGGGCACTCATAAGCATAATGACCCATTTGGTGACAGTTAAAACACCTACCCTGTGCACTTCCTCGTTTGGTTTCATCTAAACCCTTTCCCTTAGAATCTTGATTCTGTCGATTTTGAAAACTGTTTGTTTTGTTGGTGTTAAAATTCGTGCCGGTGTTCCTTGTGTTCTTATCAGTCCATTTTCCTGTGATTCGTCGAGCTGGTGCCTTTAAATATTTTTCATATTCTAAGGCAAGCTGAAAGGCTTGCTCAACAGTGGCAACCCTATGTGGCGCAATTTCGCGCTGCAATTCCTCGCGCAACCCATTACGGAATCGCGAAAGGGTTCGCTCTTCTTCTTCTCGAACATCACAACGGACATTCATTTCATCAAATTTGGCCATATAATCGGCAACTGAAAGAGAACCTTGTCGAACAGCATTCAGTTGATCGTACAACTGTTGCTTGTACGTGGATGGCAAGTATTTCTCTCTCAATTTAGCCTTCATTTCAGCCCACAAAGTGATAGGCTCTTGGCCAAGCCGTTCTAAGTGCCTTTCGACGCCAATCCAATATTGTTTGGCGGCGCCGATGAGTTTCATTTTAGCGAAACGGACTCGTCGGTTATCAGACATTTCATACCAGTCAAAATACTGGTCCATGTCAACGAGCCAGTCTGTGAATGCCTTAGGATCAAATTTTCCATCAAAAGTGGGTGCGTCAATTTTAACTTTCTTTGTTATGTCATCTTGAAAAAAAACAAAATTTCCACTTTCTCGAAAAAGAGAGTTAGTTCTAGCAATGTGCTGAATTTCACGTGCTTATGGAGTGCGTCCTACTAATGCTTGTGGATCTATTCCCGTAGTGACATTATTTTATGCTGAAAGTCTCTCAGAGTTGGTCTCTAGGATGGTAACCCTATCTCGAATGTCGTGAATGTCGGTTGATAGTTCATTTAATTTTTCCAGAATTTGTTTTATGGGATCATTTGGGTCATCAAGATTGGGATTCCTAAACTGTAGCCCTGATCTAGTTGTCATGATGCAAACCTAAAGCTCTGATACCAAAACTGATGCAGGACGGAGAAGTTTAGAAATCCAAATCTCAAATTGAAAACAAAATCTTATTGATCTAAACTCTCTAATGCGACTATATGTTTGGCACAGCGAGACTTAAAACACGGATGCGTAAAAACATAATTTATGAATAATTAAAATCATAAAACGAAGCAATAAAACCCAAACAAAGATTGAATTTAAATCAGAGGACGAGATGGGAAGTTGTACCATTGAGGAATCCGCAGACGGGATTAGTAATCGCGAGCGCGGAAAAGGAGTCGTCAAATTCCTAAAGATCAAACCAACGCCGTCTCTGCCGGAGCACCATCTGATCGGAGGTTGAGCACGACGGCTAGGGCAAGCGGTGAGTCCTCTCGTGAGCGGGTGGGGTCGTCAGGGCGATCTACCAAGGATCCGTCTCATGTTCCGAGCCGACGTCTTTTTTTCTTTTTTTTTTTGGAGTCGTACGGCTTGGGAACTAGAGAAGGATCTTAATGGACCGCGTTTTCGCGGGTTTGAACCCGTTAACGAAACGATCCAATAAACTTCCTTTCTCTTCGTTTCTTATTCAAACGACGTCCGAATTTCAGAAGTAGATAATCAAATCGAAGAGCAATAAAAAACGAATAGGATAAAGGGACTCACTCCCTACGGACTCACTCCGGTCGACGCGAAATCGCGAAGGAAACTATTAGAGAACATCTATCGAAAAGGTGGAAATTCATTCATAATAATTCATCTCATACAGATGGCCAAGGCCAACTTTATAGAGTTGTCTAATAACAACTTGAAACAATCCGATGAAACGTTCTTATCTAAAATACCAATATTCATATAAATCTAAAACAGAAAATAATATCTAAAATATCTAAAACAGAAAGCAATAACTAAAATATCTAAACCTATCCAAAACCATGCAAATCCGGCTCGAACTCAAGTCGCACCCAATGTCTGAATCATGGTGCGATCACATCATCAAGCCAGATATTGGGTTTTCGATGACGGCGGCGGGTATAAGTTCGAAACGGGGCCCGGTCCGCATCAACTCTCCCTTCCTTTGAAAAATTCGACTCCGTCGAATTGTCTGCAATGTACTCCTCATAAAGTTCTGGATTGATTTGTTGAAGTTCACCTTGGGAAATCCACGTTGCATCCTCCTTAGGTCGATATAGCCACTTAACCAAGAAACTACGCTCTCCACCATCTTTTGTCGATGTTATTTGATCGTCAAGGATGGCCTCAATATCATCTTTTCTCTGCAAATGGGTTCTAGAAACAAGAGGTGAAGGTGGCGAAGGAAAAAGTGAATCTTGATTTTCAGGGGAATATAATAATGTAAGGTCCTCAACATTGAAGGTGGGATTAATTCCCATGTTAGACGGTAATTCCAATAGATAGGCATTAGATCCAATCTTCTTAAGAATTTTAAACGGACCCATGTTCTTTGCATGCAATTTTCTAATAGCCCCTTGCGGAAGCCTTTCAGGTCTAACTCGAACCATCACCATGTCTCCTGCATTAAATTCAACTTCTCGCCTGTGTTTATCAACATCCCTTTTATAATTTTCATTACTCAAAATTATTTTTCTGCGAACCTCATGATGTAAGTCTCGCATGTGTTGTGCAAATGAGAATGCATATTCACTTGGTCTTTCGACGACGGCGGCGGGTATAAGTTCGAAACGGGGCCCGGTCCGCATCAACCTTCAAACTTAGCTACAAGAGTCGAAAGTCAAAAACGAGAAAAAATCCATCAATTTCAGCATAAGCTCAAAAATTGATCTAATTAACCCTGAATCCAACTTAACCAACCTGTAATTCGAGTAGGAGCAGCTTCAAATCTTGCAAGAGGAAGGGTAGATCCAACCAATTTCCAATAAAATTACTGCTAGAAGAATTTGGATTCAAGAAAACTCCAAGAATCATTCACAACTCAAAAAAAAAAAATCACCTTCTATATTCCAATTTTCAGCAATTGAGGATCACTAACTAGAAATTAAGTTGCAAGAGCTGCTCCACAAGATTCTTATCTTCACTAGGTCCCCCTCAAGAGGTCAAATTCGCTACGAGAAGATCAATTTTCAAGAATTGGATAAAAGAAACATCAAGAATCTCACAACATGCTGAAATTGAGCTTCAAGTTCGAAATGCATCAATTTTAGTCAACTAATCTGAAAATTCCAGCTAGTAATAGGTAAAACTTGAGCTCCACTACTCTCCTTAGCTCCTAATCACCTAAATTTTGAAATTGGAGCTAATACCAGCTATAGCTCCTGCTGCTATTGCTATTGCTGGTGCTGCTGCTGCTGAGGTTGCCAGCTGCTGTAGCTTCTGCTAACGCTGCCAGCTGCTGTAGCTTCTGCTAACGCTGCCAGCTGCTATAGCTTCTGCTAACGCTGCCAGCTTCTATAGCTTCTGCTAACGCTGCCAGCTGCTGCAAGGGCTATTGCTCTAGCTAGCAATGTGGGAGAAGAAGGAGAAGGAAAATTGCTGCTGCCACTGCTAGTGCTACAGCTGCTGATGCACTTGCTGGCTGCCAGCACTCCAGTTGCAATAGCTAAAGCTGCTACTGAAGTTATTGCTGCTGGCAGCAGCTGGAGTTGTTGTTTACAGCAGTGTGCAGGGAGGGAGAGTGAGGGAGGTGATGTGCCGCTGTTGCTTGATGAGGTCCAGCCGGAAAAGAGGAAAGAAGGGAATGGAGATGCTAATGAAGACCCAAGCCTTCTACTATTGCTGCTGCCCTTCTCTTGCTGTTCCTATTGCCAATTCCCTGCTGCTGTGGCTGAAGCCACCACACAAGGCTGCTACTGTTGTGGAATCCTGCGCAGGGAGGAACTAGCAAGGAAGGAGAAGGAAAGGAGAAGAGGAAGAAGGAGAAGAAAGAAGAGATAAAGTGAAGGGGATATTCTTAGTTGAGAATCATGGACTGAGCTTTCCACAAACTCCAAATCTGCAGATCTTCTTGGACGGCCAGACTTTCAAAAAGACATGATCTCCAATCTGAAATTTCAAGTCTCGTCTCCGAGTGTCAGAGTAACTCCTCTGTCGACTCTGGACGGCCTCAAGATGTCGTCACACAATCCTGACCTTTTCCTCTGCCTCTATCAAAATATCTAGTCCCAAAGTTTTCCTTTCACCCACTTCACTCCAATGTAGGGGTGACCGACACTTGCGTCCATATAATGCTTTAAACAGAGCCAATCTGGATGCTCGCTTAATAGCTATTGTTGTACGCAAACTCAGCCAACCTCAAATGTCGATGCCACCTTCCTCCAAAATTTAGGAGGCAAGCTCTCAACATGTTCTCCAGTGTCTGAATCGTTCGCTCAGATTGTCCATTTGTGGGTGAAATACTGTATTAAAGTGAAGCAGTGTACCTAAGGCCTTGCTAGACAAACCTTATTACGAATTTTATGTTGGTATATTTCGTGAAGTGAGTCAGAGTCTTGAAGGATCGAAAAAGAAAAGTTTAAGTTAAAGATTCAAACACTGAAAATATAAATTCATAATGCTCGATAAGTTTTTATAATGTTAGTAGTGATTTATGACCATATTTAAGTCATTGGAATTCATTGGAAGTCACGGTTGGTATCAGAGCTAGGTTTCGATCTTGGGACCTGTGGATTATGGGCCCACCACACTTTCGCTGCGCCCCAACTTCCCTGGGGTCACCCATCTTAGGACTATTCTAGTCCTAGCACGCTTAACTCTCTTAATCTCTAAGGCCTAGCCACCGTCCAAAATAATATAGCCAGTTTAGAAACTCACAACCACCTGGCAATACGAGACTTGTCTCACTAGCCTTAGCCGACCCGCTCCACTTCCTAGGGGGTCACCCATCCTAGAACTACTCCAGCTCTAGCACGCTTAACCTTATTAACCTCTTGGGTCTAGCCACTGCCCAATATGCTATAGCCGAGTTTAGAAACTCACAACCACCTAGCAATGTGAGACTTGTCTCACTAGCCTTAGCCGACCCGCCCCACTTCCCAGGGGGGTCACCCATCCTAGAACTACTCCAGTTCTAGCATGCATAATCTTCTTAGCCTCTTGGGCCTAACCACCACCCAACATGCTATAGTCAGATTTTTAGAAACTCACAACTATCTGGCAATGTGAGACTTGTCTCAGAAGCCTTAGCTGACCCGCTCCACTTCCCAAGGGGGTCACCCATACTTGAACTACTCTAGTTCTAACACGCTTAACCTTCTTAACCTCTTGGGCCTAACCACCGCCCAACATGCTATAGTCGGGTTCAAAAGATTTAGTCATATTATATCTTATATATAGGACTATTCCAAATCCCGGGGTCTCACATGACAAGTCAAACACTCAGCCACATATCTGCCAATATTCCTCTTCATTCCATTCCACCAGAAGTGTGCATACAAATTCTTATACATTTTAGTCCCACCAGGATGAATAGTATAAGGTAAGCAATGTGTCTCTCTCAAAATCTTCTCTTGGATCTCTGAATCTATAGGCATAAATAGTCAGTTCTTGTACCGCAGTACTCCCGAGGTGTCAACACAAAAGTCCCCTACCTAATCACTCTCAACCTGACCTCGAATCCTCATCAATTGGGGGTCCGCACTCTATTTTTTCCTAATCTTGTCCATTAGAGTGGGCTGCAAGATCATAAACATAAGTCTTGCAAGACCATAAACCCCAGAAAAAACAACCTCCAATCTAAAATGCCTCAACTCCTCAAGTAATGGCGTCTGCCGTGTGATCATTATGCTTAGGCTCTACACTGACTTCCTACTCAACGCATCTGCCACCACATTCGCCTTACTGGGATGATACTGAATGTTGATATCATAATCCTTCAACAACTTCGACGTTGCCTCAAATTCAGCTCTTTCTGTGTGAACAGATACTTGAGACTCTTGTGATCAGTAAAAATCTCACAGTGTTCCTCATACAAGTAGTGACGCCATAATTTCAATGCGAACACTATAGCTGTAAGCTCCAAGTCATGTGTAGGGTAATTCTTCTTGTAGTCCTTCAATTGCTGTGAAGCATAAGCAATTACCCTACCATACTACATCAACACACATCCCAAGCCACTGTGCGATACATCACTGTAGATTACAAATCCTTCTCCCATAACTGGAAGGAAAAGGATAGGAGCCGACATCAGCCTCTACTTTAATTCCTCAAAGCTCCTCTGGCAATTCTCACTCCAGATAAACTTAATTCCCTATCGAGTCAATCGAGTGAGAGGTGTGGAAAGCTTCACAAAGCCCTCCACAAATCGACGATAGTATTTGGCCAATTCAAGGAAACTCCTCACCTCAGTGATCATCGTCGGTCTGGGTCAATCCCGAATCATATCAATCTTCTTTAGGTCAACTGCCACACCTGCGGCTGAAATCACGTGGCCCAAAAAAGCAACCTCTCGAAACCGAAACTCGCACTTCTTCAACTTGGCCTACAACTTCTTCTCTCTCAGAAGCTGTAGCACTATTCTTAAGTGCTCCTCCTGCTCTTCATCACTCCGGGAGTAGATCAAAATATCATCTATAAACACTACCACAAATCTGTCCAAGTATGTCTTAAATACTCAGTTCATTAAATCCATGAATATGGCAGGGGCATTAGTCAATCCAAAAGGCATCACAGTGAACTCCTAATGCCCGTACCGAGTTCTGAAAGTCGTCTTGGGAATGTCTTCGGCCTTCACCTTCAACTGGTGGTAACCAGACTGTAGATCAATCTTCGAAAAGACACAAGATCCTTACAACTGATCGAATAGATCATCGATGCGCGGTAAAGGATACTTATTCTTGATGGTCACCTTGTTCAACTCCCGATAATCCACATAAAGTCTAAGTGAACCATCCTTCTTCTTCACGAATAACACCGGCACTCCCCAAGGCGATACACTAGGTCCCACAAACCCCTTTTCCATCAGATCCTAAAGCTGCGCCTTTAGCTCTTTCAGCTCAGCCGGTGCTATTCGGTAGGGTGCCTTCCAAATTGGCGCGGTTTCAGGGACCACGTCAATCACAAACTCAACCTCCCTATCCGGCAGCATCGTCAGCAACTCTGAGGAAAACACATCCGAAAACTCCCGAACAATAGGGGTATCCTCGCGTCCCAGTGCCGCCATAGGCACCTTTACAACAATCGCCGAGGAAAACACATATGGAAACTCACGAACAATAGGAATATCCTCGAGTCCCGGTGCCGCCATAGGCACCTTTACAACAGTCGCCAAAAAGACAGTGCATCCCCTGCTCATCATCTGTCTGGCCCTCGAAGTAGAAATCATAGTCGCAAACAGCGTGCTTCTGCAGCCCCTGTAGACAAACTCCTCCTGCATTACAAGAAATGATAGCATTGGTGGCAAAAATAACCTGGCGATAAAATTTGTCGCCACTATATAGTTACCTATGGTAGCGATAAAAAAAATTGCCACTGATTAATTAATCTAAAGTGACAATACTATTTTTGCCACTAAATGACTAATTTGTCGCTACTATATAGTTACCTATATGGCGATAAAAAGAATTGCCACCGATTAATTAACCCAAAGTGGCAAATATTATTTTTGCCACTAAATGAATATTTTGTTGCCACTGTATGATTACCTATGGTGGCAACAAAAAAAATTATCGTCGATTAATTAACTTAAAGTGGCAATATTATTTTAGCCACTAAATGACTATTTTATCGCTACTATAAGGTTATATATAGTGGCGATAAAAAAAATTTGTCACCGATTAATTAACTTAAAGTAGCAATATTCTTTCGCCACTAAATGACTATTTTGTCGCCACTATAAGGTTATATATGGTGGCGATAAAAAAAATTGTCATTAATTAATTAACTTAAAGTGGCAATATTATATCCGTCACTAAATAACTATTTTGTCACCACTATATGGTCACATACCATGGCGAAAAAAAATGCCACTGATTTATATATCTGTTTCGTCATCACTATAAAATCATATATGATGGCGAAAATAATTGCCACAAATTAGTTGAAACTAAGGTGTGAACTCAATTTTACCACAAAATGTCTATTTATTAAATTTAATAATTTAATTATTTTTATTAATAAAATTATAATCACTATAAAAAGAATTAATTTCAAAATAATGTATAGTGAGGGTGGAAAAATGGTGCCTGCTGTTACTATTAAAAAGTGAAGATAAAAATATACAAAGATCCCTTCAACTACAGATTATTTTAAAATTACTCCCTGAACTTTAATTTTCTTTTTCTATGTACACCTCCTAACTTTTATTTTTTGTAATTATATTATTTTAGTTAACTTAATTAATTTTTTTAAAATTTAAGAGCTTTATTAATTAGTTCTGAGATGTTATTATTTTAATTATTGTTAAAAATTGATTAAATTTACTAAATGTGATAAGTATTGATAAATTTAATAATTTTTTAAATTTTAACTTAAAATTAATAATCTTTTTTATAAAGATTAAGAGGTAAAATAATCATAATAAAAAAAAAGTTAAAATTAAAAAGCTATTCCAGTGGTCTATAGTTAAAATTAAAAAACCCTCCACATCATTACTTGCAAAAGAAGAGGAAAAAAAAAGAAAAAAACCTCACTTGCACTCTCCCTCACTTCCCCTCAGCTGAACAATCATAACACTCCCCCTGTCACGCCCCGCCGTCCCTTCTCCTATTTTAGAGGAAGGAGCCCGCACGGGCGCGTGTGTCAGACCCGCCGAACGGACAGAATTTTTCATGTACGTCCAAGGCGTCACACTTAGTACAATTCAAGAGATTCCAAACAGGAACAGAATTCATATATAGATTGTATAAGGAAAGCATCATAATCATAAACCACTACGCTATTACAAGCATTCGTCATATTCACAATACATATTACATTTTTCGTTCTTTCTTTCCAAATACAATCAACTTTAATACATTTTGTCTCATTCTTTTCTTTTCTATACCCTTAAGCTATACTGACCCAGGGTACATCTATCTCTGGTCACAAAGTGGTAGGGCGCTATCTATCGAGCTACGCCATTTCCTCGCGCCGCCGCGCCGCTCACGTGTGGACCTGAAAAACATGGGGGTGAGAACTATAAACATAGTTCCCAATGGATACGGCCACCCAAGGGAAGAGCTCGACCCACCAGGTCCAAAGGAGGCAACATAAGCATATTAGTCCAATATATATAACGTATCTCAATGAAAGCATATAACTCTACAATATGCAATTAATAAAACATCCATACTTATGCCTCAACTAAATACAATAATGAAATCCATACAAGTAGGTATTCCCTTTCTACTTTCTATTTCATTATCCACAACATATCCAATCTGCTCCTAAGGTTCTTTTATCTTAGCCGAGCTAACCACCCGACTCATTCTCGAGTCAATCATTTGCGGATTACCGCTCATATCCAGGCCTGAGGAGAAGGACGTCTCACATGCACCTCAGCCTTAAATCCACTCGACTATAGGTCGTCCATCGGGCGAGGAAATACCAACATACCCTTGACCATAAGTCGCTTACCGGGCGAGGAGAACCATACCCGTTGAATCACTACTGGGCGAGGAGAACCACACATACCCGCAGCCACAATCACTTGCCAGGCGAGGAGAACCACACATACCTGCAAGTATCAGTCTAGGGATTCCGGAATCCACTTCCCAAGTCTCAAGGGTTCATCACATACCCTATGTTGTCAATTCTTTCTAGGTTCATAGTCACGTCCAGTGGTCATCCTACCATTATGTTTCCATAACCTAGGCTCAACAACACTAGGTCCTATGTTTTTCCCACCTAGGTTCACCCAACTCTAGGTTAATGATATTCCAATACAAGTGGTCTTCCTACCACTACATTTTCTAACCTATGTTCAATGACACTAGGTTCAATGTCCAATTATGTTATTTGTTATCCTAGTTGTCCACACCTAGGATTCATGACATCTAGTCTTTGTTTCCAATTTGTCGAATTCTGTCACGCCCCGGGCTAGTTTTAGAAGCGGAAATACGTGCCATTTTTTTTGTTGAAAGCCTAGCCTGCGCCACGTACAGACCCGCCACAAATACAGATCCCACTGTCTACATGGACAGAGCCTCCCCTAAATTTGCACGGCGTACACACAATACAAACATGATCACAACCACCATTCATTCAACACACAAACAACAATCACAAGGCCAAAGCATATAGCTAACCGTCCTTAACAATTGCATGTATCTAAACAAGTCCTTAGGCGAAGGATGATGCGATGCACAAACAACAGATCATTCTATAAAAATCCTTCTTACCCAGAAGCTTTATTTGAAATCATAATCTCAACCATTTAAAGAACATTTGAAAACCGTTCTCCACACGAGAACTCTCTTTTGAAATCCAAAAATCGATCGATTAAAAGCTGTTTGAAAACTGTTTTCCACACGGAAACCTTTACTTGAAAACCGCTACCACGAAGGGTAGAAATCCACGATTCGCAGAAGATCACATAACTCGGCAATAACTAAACCATAAGAACGATATACTAAGCATAGTCATGCACAATATCTACGCATGCAATCAACACAAAATACTGAACCATATCCATAAGTCTACTAGGTAAAGGGAGAGTGTCAGGGTAGCAACCAAAACGGTGGTAACACAGGTCGGGACCTCTAATGTAACTATCTAGTCGCGTCTCACAACGTCCCGACTGTAGTACACTGAATTTCAGTGCGTCGTACCGAACTTCTACAAATTGTGGAGTTTCGGTGGAAAAATAGCATGAGAGGCTATGTGTGAGGCTTCGGCCAAGTTTGGGGCTTGTGCGAAGTGTTTTCGGCGCAAATGAGGCACGAAAACGGACTTCAACAAGTTAAAACTGCTGAACTTGCGAAGTCTGCAGTGGATTCCGGTATGAAGATGTCCATACCGGTACTGAAGTGATTAGTACCGGTATGGAGTGTGGTACACCGGAATGCGAGGGCTGAATTCGAGAATCCCGCTCTCGGGTTTTGCGGAATTTCTCGTGGTATACCGGAATGGACACCCGTATTCCGGTATGCCAGTGCTGATTCCGAAATACAGAGCTGCGAAATGCCAGCTTTGGCTGGCTGTGTGAAGTGTTTTGTGGGGGGGGGGGAGGGGTAAAATGGTCATTTCGCATGTGGGGAGTTATGTATTGAGGGCTGAGGCTCTTTTCCTTACTTCTCTTCATCTTTCCCACTTCCCCCTCTCTCTCCCTCACTTTCTCTCTCTAGAGATCTCTCCAAAGCTTGGAGAAGTGAAGGATTTGACCTTGGGAAAAGCTTCTAAGGTGGATTTGGGGCTTCTTGGTGTAAGTAAAAGCTTGGGAAACTCGTGACTAAGGTGAGTTCCTCATGTTTTGGGTTCAAACCTTAGAATTGATCTAGTATTTTGAGGTTTTTGGAAACCCTAGGCAATCTAAACCACAAAACGTGGAGATTGGCCAAGAGATTTTGAGGTTCTACATGCATGCATGTGAAACCTAGGTGAAATGAGGGTTTTTGCCATGTGAGGTTCTAAAAATATTTGGACCTTCGGGAATTGCAATTGAGGCATAGGAAATCATGTTAGAACAAATGATTTCATGTATTGAGTTGATTTATGGGTTCGTAACGAGTAACGAACCATTTTCTTGTAGAAGCTTGGGTTGAAGCAAGAACTCAAGGCTTGGAGACTTAGGAGCTCAAAGAATTCAAGAATTGGAAGCTCTTGAGGTGGGTTTGTGTTTACAAAAGTGATTAGGCCACTTCCATGTCTAGGGTAAATAACCATTTAAAGATAAAATGGTGTGTAATGTGAACCCTAGAACTTGCATGTTGGCAAAATGAGAATCATGATAGATAGAGCCATGAGCTCCTCTTGCATGTTAAAGAATTCAAGTATATTTCTATTATCTATACTTGTTATGTGATTGCATGTATGAATTGGAACCTAGTGGCATTGAACATAGGTTGGACATGAGAATTGGAACCTAGTGTCATTGAACATAGGTTGGACATGAGAATTGGAACCTAGTTTCATGGAACATAGGTTGGAACATGAGAATTGGAACCTAGAGTCATGGAACCTAGGTTGAGAATGTAGAGTAAACCTAGTGTTATTGAACATAGGTGAGACTTAGTGACTTGAACCTAGGGCCATTGGACTTGGGTTGGCAAGTGTAAAATGTGAACAATGGGGTATGCGACGATTTCGCTATCCCGGGTATGCGACGATTTCGCTACCCGTGCCATGAGTTGGCGGTGACGGATTGGGATGTGCGACGATTTTGCTATCCCGGGTATGCGACGATTTCGCTACCCATGCCATGAGTTGGCGGTGACAGATTGGGATATGCGACGATTTCGCTATCCCGGGTATGCGACGATTTCGCTACCCGTGCCACGTGATGACGGTGTTGAAATAGGGTATGCGACGATTTCACTATCCCGGGTATGCGACGATTTCGCTACCCGAACACGGAGGTGACGATTTCACTCCTTGGAGGTTGGAACTATTATGGTGATGCGGCGATTCCAAAACCATAAGTTAATGACAAGTAGTTGAACGTGGTCAATGTGAGATATAGGATGAACCTAGGAGAAAATGAAAATTGACATTTTATTTGGTTGCATCCTTTATGTTTATTTACAAGCATGTAAATATTTGTTGCATAGTTATTTGTGATCTAACTTATGCATATGGTGTTTCTTTGGACCTGGTGGGTCGAACTTCTCTCTTGGGTGGCCTTACCCACTGGGAACTATGTTTATAGTTCTCACCCCACGTTTTTCAGGTCCTTCCGCTAGTGAGGCGGCGGAGCGAGGCAAGGGTTTGGCTCTCTAGATAGCGGCCTTTCTATTTTGGTGATACATAGAGTTGTACCCCTAGTCTTGGACATTGATAGTATAGGGTTTTCATTACATGTATGCAACTTGTATATTCCATAATTTTGGGACATGATGTATGGAATGGTAATGAAAGAAAAGAAAATTTTGGGCATGTATAAATGTGCAAATGTGATGTAATAGAAGTAGAACTTCTTTATGTTGATGCTTTCCTTGTGCAACTCTTGTACTCCGTTCCTAGTTGGAACCTTGTGGATATGCTTTTGTTGTGACGCCTTGGGCGGGTAGAAGAGACTCTATCCGTTCGGCGGGTCTGGGGCATGCGCCCGTGCGGTTATCCTTTCCACCTAGTTGGTGTTAAAGGCCCGACGGGGCGTGACAGACTGAGGTGGTATCAGAGCGTAGAAACGGTCTAGGTGGACCTAAGAAAACCCTAGGATGGAAAAGACCCTAGGAGTGTAGGCTCGTGAGTGACGAGATCTTTGATGTGGCGAAAGATAAGTGATTGGGTTACGTCCTTATACCTCTAGTTGGAAGTAGAGGTAGATTCGAGGTGTGTCTTATTCTTCACCAAGAGAGTTCGTGTTGGCGGCCGACAACATGAAACCAAGTGAGGGGAATAAGAACCCTTGTGTGACTTTCGCCTAGATTGGGTCAACGTTTATTTTCGTGAAACGTTATGTTGTGAATGACTTTGAATATCATGAAATGACCAAAGTAGTTGTGTTTTCAGGAGATAATGGTACGTGGACGGCCTCCTTCGAGGGCTGGGCTCGGAGGATCGAGCGCGGCTCCCGAACAACTCGGGGAGGGCGAGAACTCGGGTCTTCATGATCAGTTGACCGAATTGATGGGCGTGGTTCGGCGACAGGCCGAAGCCATGCAGCGGCAGGAGAAGCAAATTAAAAAGCTCCAAGACGAGATGGCGCAGCAAGCGGCTGCGATTAGGGAGGAGAGATTGGGAGCGCCTCCGGCCTCTGCTTGGGGACCGGCCGAGAAGGTGACACCGGCGCCGGCTGTGGCGCCACCGACACCACTGACTGTAGCCGATGGTTCGGGTGCTCCTATGCCCGACTCCGCGGCGGAGGATGCGGAACGAGAGCGAACACTTTCGGCTCTCATGAGGTTCAAGAAGTTCAACTCGCCTATCTTCAACGGGGAGAACGTGGATCCATGGGATGTGGAGACGTGGATCGACGCAATGGAGACGCTCTTCGAGGACCTATATACCTTGGAGAGGGACAAAGTGCACCTCGCCGCTCATTGTTTAGAGCGATCGGCGAAGGTGTGGTGGAAGGGAGTCCGGCGTGATCGACTCTCTAGCCTTCCGCCACCGACGTGGGAGGAGTTTCGGGGTATGGTGTTCGCCGCCTACTTCCCCGATAGTGAGAAAAGGAAACTCCAAGAAAGGTTCCGAAAGTTGAAGCAAGGGAACCGCACCGTGCGTGAGTACGAGAGGGAGTTCTCGTACATCATTAATTGTGTACCGCACGTTGTCCGCGGAGAGTTGGACAAGGTCGACTGCTTCGTGCGCGGGCTTCGACCGGAGATCTTTCGGGCGGTTCACGCCTTCAAGCTACAGACCTTTGCGGAGGTCTTGGACCGTGCTCTTTGGGTGGAGCACGGGAATGCATGTGCGCGCGAGGAGCGCGAGTCTTGGGAAAGAGAGAAGGAAAAAGATAAAGAAAAGGGAAAGAAACGACCGGCGGGTGGCTCGGGTGGGCAATCTAGCTCTAAGCGGCCCCCGAAGCGCTCGCAGTCGCAGAATCAGTCTCGTGGGTCCCAGCGGAATCGACCCTCGAGCCGGTGCCCGATTTGTAGCGGCCCCCACAACCCTCAACAGTGTGACTACCGTGAGGGCCGGTGCTACAAATGCGGACAGCCGGGACATATGCAGTTCAATTGCCCGATGGATGATGGCCGGGCACCGTCGTCGGCATCGGCATTTGCATCGCCGAGACAGCTTGCGGGCATCCCACCCGCGGCGATGTCGGCAGGCCGTACACCACCGCCGAGACCAGCTGAGGGCCAACAGCCGGCACCCAGTGGACGGGTGACGGGTGTTCGCCTCACAGGTGGAGGAGCCTTCTTCCCAGGAGGATGTCGTGGCAGGTATCGTGTTAATTAAAGGCATTCGATGTAGAGCTTTGTTTGATACTGGAGCATCGCATTCATTCATTGCTCGATCATTTGCTATTGCACACGGAATAAAAATTATAGAAGCCACGCATGCAAGAACTGTGCAAGTACTTGAACACACCTTTTGTGTACATCACGCGTGTGTGGATTGTCCAGTGAGGGTTAAAAACTGGATTATGCCAGCTGATTTGCTGGTGTTAAATCGAATGAACGAATATGATTTAATCCTAGAAATGGATTGGCTCTCGAGATATCACGCTACTATTGATTGTGAGAGCCGGATAGTGAGATTTAAAGAACCCGGGCACAAGGAGTTTGTGTACAGTGGGTGCAAGAGTTCGCTCTTTGCGTCAATGGTGTCCACGTCGCAAGCAAGAAAGCTCATTGCTAGTGGTTGCATCGCTTACTTAGCGACGGTGGTGGATGACCGAAAGAAAGTGTTGGGACTCGAGGACATTCCTGTAGTCCAAGAGTTCCCGGATGTAATTCCGGCGGAGTTACCCAGAATGCCACAGAATCGGGAAATAGAATTTGTGATTGATTTGCTCCCGGGTACGGCGCCGATTTCTAAGGCCCCGTACAGGATGGCACCCGCAGAGCTAAAGGAATTGAAAGCACAATTACAAGATTTGATGGACAAGGATTTCGTAAAGCCAAGTGTGTCACCTTGGGGAGCCCCTGTTCTATTTGTGCGGAAAAAGGACGGTTCACTGCGGTTATGTGTGGATTACCGTGAGTTGAACAAAGTGACCGTCAAGAATAAGTACCCGTTACCCCGAATTGATGACTTATTCGATCAGTTGCAAGGGTCTCGGGTGTATTCAAAGATTGATTTGCAATCCGGTTATCACCAATTGAGGATTAAACCGGAGGATGTGCACAAGACCGCGTTTAGGACGCGGTATGGACACTATGAATTCACGGTTATGCCTTTCGGGCTTACCAATGCCCCGGCGGCGTTCATGGATTTAATGAACCGTGTGTTCAAACCACTATTAGATCGATTTGTGGTGGTGTTCATAGATGATATTCTTGTCTACTCTCGGAGTGAAGAGGAACATAAAGAGCACCTAAGGATTGTGCTTCAAGTTCTTCGAGAGAACAAGTTGTTCGCCAAGTTAAAGAAGTGCGAATTTTGGATTCGTGAGGTCGCTTTCTTGGGTCATGTGATTTCCGCGGGAGGAGTATCGGTGGACCCTATGAAAGTCGAGGCAATCAAGGATTGGCCTCGCCCGACCAATGTCACGGAAGTACGAAGCTTTTTGGGTCTTGCGGGGTACTATCGGCGGTTCGTGGAGGGGTTTTCAAAAATCTCCGGTCCACTAATGCGTCTTACCCGCATGGGAGCCAAATATGTTTGGAGCGAGGAATGCGACCAAAGCTTTAAGGAGCTAAAGGAAAGGTTGACTTCGGCTCCGGTTCTCGCCTTGCCGGTTGCAGGGGAGGGCTTTGTGGTGTATAGTGATGCATCACGGCGTGGTCTTGGGTGTGTGCTTATGCAAAGAGGACAGGTGATAGCATATGCCTCTCGACAGCTGAAGAGCTATCAGCAGAATTACCCCACCCACGATCTAGAGCTTGCAACAGTGGTCTTCGCGCTTAAGTTGTGGAGACACTACTTGTACGGGGAGCATTGTGAGGTGTACACGGATCATAAAAGCTTAAAGTATTTATTCACTCAAAAGGAGTTGAACTTGAGGCAGCGGAGGTGGTTGGAGTTGATAAAAGATTACGACTTGACCATCTTGTACCACCCCGGTAGAGCCAATGTGGTGGCCGATGCGCTTAGTAGGAAATCCGTGGAGAACTTCGCAATTGAGATGACGGGACAAATGCCGTTGATCAAGGAAATGGGCCGATTTGACTTGGAAGTCGTGGCCCCGGGCGTCCCCGCTAAACTTATGAGTCTCGAAGTGTGGCCGACCTTGTTGGAGCAAATAAAAGAAAAGCAATCCGGTGATCCGGAGCTCCAAAGGGTGCGGAGTGCTATCGAGAGCGGGCGCGCTGGTGATTTTCATGTGGACTCGAAGGGCGCCATTCGATTTCGAAATCGATTGTGCGTGCCTAAAGTCGAGGACATCCGTGGGGAGATTTTGAAAGAAGCTCACACATCTCCCTATGCGATTCACCCGGGTGGCACCAAAATGTATAAGGATCTTAAATTGCATTATTGGTGGCCGGGGATGAAACTTGATGTTGGACGCTTCGTGGCACAATATTTAGTATGCCAACAGGTGAAGGCCGAGCGTCGCTTTCCAGCAGGAAAATTACAAGGGCTGCCCATTCCAGTTTGGAAGTGGGAGAATATCGCAATGGACTTTGTTGTGGGCTTACCTCGGTCGCAAGGTGGCCACGACGCGATTTGGGTGGTGGTGGATCGTTTGACAAAGTCGGCACACTTTTTGCCAATCCACACCACTTGGTCAGGAGACAAGTTAGCACAAGTCTACCTGGACGAGATTATGCGGTTGCACGGGGTCCCGACCTCGATAGTTTCAGATCGAGATCCCCGATTTACATCACGTTTTTGGAAAAGCTTGCAAGAAGCTTTGGGTTCACGGCTCGATTTCAGTTCAGCATTTCATCCTCAAACTGACGGTCAATCGGAAAGGACAATTCAGATTTTGGAGGATATGCTGCGAGCGTGTGTGTTGGACTTCAAGGGTGCATGGCCTACTTATTTGCCGATGGCTGAATTCGTTTATAATAATAGCTATCAATCTAGCATCGGTATGGCACCGTTTGAGGCCTTGTATGGAAGAAAATGCCGTTCTCCTATTCATTGAAGCGAGGTCGGCGAAAGAAGGGTCTTAGGACCGGATGTGTTGCGTGAAGCGGAGAAAAAGGTCCGCTTGGCACGTGAACGCTTATCGACGGCGCAATCCAGGCAAAAGAGCTATGCGGATAGACATCGACGAGATTTGGAATTCGCGGTAGGAGACCGCGTCATCTTAAAAGTATCGCCCATGAGAGGGGTAAAGCGATTTGGTGTTCGGGGTAAGTTGAGTCCCCGTTACATTGGACCTTATGAGGTTTTGGAGCGTGTGGGATCCTTGGCATATCGGCTAGCCTTGCCGCCAAAACTTGCGAGGATACACAATGTGTTTCATGTATCGACGCTCCGTAAGTACATGTATGATCCAGCGCACGTTCTCGAGTATGTGCCTATGGAGCTTCATGAGGATATGACTTATGAGGAGTTTTCCTTATGTATCATGGATCGCGAGGTGAAAAATTTGATGAACCGTGAAATTCCTTATGTAAAGGTACAATGGACGAATCACGGTGAGCGTGAAGCTACTTGGGAATTGGAAAGCTCAATGAGGGAGCGGTTTCCTTACCTCTCCGCTGAGTCCAGCTGAGGTATGATTTAGTTTCGCGGTCGAAACTCTCTTTAAGGGGTGAGGAATGTAGTACACTGAATTTCAGTGCGTCGTACCGAACTTCTACAAATTGTGGAGTTCCGATGGAAAAATAGCATGAGAGGCTATGTGTGAGGCTTCGGCCATGTTTGGGGCTTGTGCGAAGTGTTTTCGGCGCAAATGAGGCGCGAAAACGGACTTCAACAAGTTAAAACTGCTGAACTTGCGAAGTCTGCAGTGGATTCCGGTATGAAGATGTCCATACCGGTACTGAAGTGATTAGTACCGGTATGGAGTGTGGTATACCGGAATGCGAGGGCTGAATCCGAGAATCCAGCTCTCGGGTTTTGCGGAATTCCTCGTGGTATACCGGAATGGACACCCGTATTCCGGTATGCCAGTGCTGATTCCGGAATACAGAGCTGCGAACCAGCTTTTGCTGGCTGTGTGAAGTGTTTTGTGGGGGGGGGGGGGGGGGAAAATGGTCATTTCGCATGTGGGGAGTTATGTATTGAGGGCTGAGGCTCTCTCCCTCACTTCTCTTCATCTTTTCCACTTCCCCTCCCTCTCCCTCACTTTCTCTCTCTAGAGATCTCTCCAAAGCTTGGAGAAGTGAAGGATTTGACATTGGGAAAAGCTTCTAAGGTGGATTTGGAGCTTCTTGGTGCAAGAAGAAGCTTGGAGAACTCGTGGCTAAGGTGAGTTCCTCATGTTTTGGGTTCAAACCTAGGAATTGATCTAGTATTTTGAGGTTTTTGAAAACCCTAGGCAATCTAAACCACAAAACGTGGAGATTGGCCAAGAGATTTTGAGGTTCTACATGCATGCATGTGAAACCTAGGTGAAATGAGGGTTTTTGCCATGTGAGGTTCTAAAAATATTTGGACCTTCGGGAATTGCAATTGAGGTATAGGAAATCATGTTAGAACAAATGATTTCATGTATTGAGTTGATTTATGGGTTCGTAACGAGTAACGAACCATTTTCTTGTAGAAGCTTGGGTTGAAGCAAGAACTCAAGGCTTGGAGACTTAGGAGCTCAAAGAATTCAAGAATTGGAAGCTCTTGAGGTGGGTTTGTGTTTACCGAAGTGATTAGGTCACTTCCATGTCTAGGGTAAATAACCATTTAAAGATAAAATGGTGTATAATGTGAACCCTAGAACTTGCATGTTGGCAAAATGAGAATCATGATAGATAGAGCCATGAGCTCCTCTTGCATGTTAAAGAATTCAAGTATATTTCTATTATCTATACTTGTTATGTGATTGCATGTATGAATTGGAACCTAGTGTCATTGAACATAGGTTGGACATGAGAATTGGAACCTAGTGTCATTGAACATAGGTTGGACATGAGAATTAGAACCTAGTGTCATGGAACATAGGTTGGAACATGAGAATTGGAACCTAGAGTCATGGAACCTAGGTTGAGAATGTAGAGTAAACCTAGTGTTATTGAACATAGGTGAGACTTAGTGACTTGAACCTAGGGCCATTGGACTTGGGTTGGCAAGTGTAAAATGTGAACAATGGGGTATGCGACGATTTTGCTATCCCGGGTATGCGACGATTTTGCTACCCGTGCCATGAGTTGGCGGTGACGGATTGGGATGTGCGACGATTTCGCTACCCGTGCCATGAGTTGGCGGTGACAGATTGGGATATGCGACGATTTTGCTATCCCGGGTATGCGACGATTTCGCTACCCGTGCCACGTGATGGCGGTGTTGAAATGGGGTATGCGACGATTTCGCTATCCCGGGTATGCGACGATTTCGCTACCCGAACACGGAGGTGACGATTTCACTCCTTGGAGGTGGAACTATTATGGTGATGCGGCGATTCCGAAACCATAAGTTAATGACAAGTAGTTGAACTTGGTCAATGTGAGATATAGGATGAACCTAGGAGAAAATGAAAATTGACATTTTATTTGGTTGCATCCTTTATGTTTATTTACAAGCATGTAAATATTTGTTGCATAGTTATTTGTGATCTAACTTATGCATATGGTGTTTCTTTGGACCTGGTGGATCGAGCTTCTCTCTTGGGTGGCCTTACCCACTGGGAACTATGTTTATAGTTCTCACCCCACGTTTTTCAGGTCCTTCCGCGAGTGAGGCGGCGGAGCGAGGCAAGGGTTTGGCTCTCTAGATAGCGGCCCTTCTATTTTGGTGATACATAGAGTTGTACCCCTAGTCTTGGACATTGATAGTATAGGGGTTTTCATTACATGTATGCAACTTGTATATTCCATAATTTTGGGACATGATGAATGGAATGGTAATGAAAGAAAAGAAAATTTTGGGCATGTATAAATGTGCAAATGTGATGTAATAGAAGTAGAACTTCTTTATGTTGATGCTTTCCTTGTGCAACTCTTGTACTCCGTTCCTAGTTGGAACCTTGTGGATATGCTTGTGTTGTGACGCCTTGGGCGGGTAGAAGAGACTCTATCCGTTCGGCGGGTCTGGGGCATGCGCCCGTGCGGTTATCCTTTCCACCTAGTTGGTGTTAAAGGCCCGACGGAGCGTGACACCGACTCCCACCACCCGGCTCACTTGAAAAAAATAATGATGGCGGGTGAGAACATGATAAACATGTCTCCCCTCCCAGTGGGTACCGTAAGCCGACGAAGGCGAGGTGTACACACCGGCGCGAGGGTCAACAGATAGATAGATAGGTAAAACAGTAGAATAAGTAAGCATGAGAATGAACCATACATGAACGACTACGCTACTGTAAGCAAATAGTATATGCATCAACTGTAGATAGATAATGAAACCCAATCACCACCAGGCCACAGGGACGGATCCCTGGCACTGTCACAACTGCTCACTCACAGGCACATAACCTCCGCAGATGCACATGTCGAGAGGCTCACGGGTTGGAAGCACACAACCCTTTTCCGGAAAAGAACACCCTAAGCGGTGGATCAGACCGCTGGTGTACGCGAAGTGCTAGAAGAGCTGTGACGATCAATGCAATATGCTCAATCCACAGAACGACAACAAGCCGAGAATAGCAACGGGACCAAGTCCAAGGATCGCTCGGAACAACAGGCGATCACCACTGACCAACTAGGTCGTCTCAATAACCATGCAATCACACTACTGTACTAATGGCAAGCTCACAAAAGTAGAGGAAAGAGAGTCTAGTGAACTAATAATCAACATGCAAGAGAAAGGGATAGAAAGGTATCACCGCTAGTCCACTGAACCGACTCCGGATCGAAGTACCCACCTGCAGAAACGAGAGAGCCTAACACCAACGGCTCACGGGAACGTCGACAGGACCTACGAGATACTAACAGGATTAAGGTCCAACGAGTCGACACTAACAAACGACAGCACACAACCTGAAATCGTCGGATCGTCCGGAAAACCCGCCGGAACGATCCCGAACTCAAACCAAGCCCCAGAGGGGAACCAACAAACCACCCGAGTGCTCCGCTGTCCACAACCACACCAAACAAGGTGGTTGGACAGCGGGCACAAGGCCGGGATGCTACGAACACCAACGCATCCGAAACGGCTTTTCGGGTTCCCGAAAAATGCCGATTTGGCACCGGAACCCTCCGTCACTCATCCGCTGCCCTCGAAACTGTTGGCCTAGTGGCCATCATCATTCTTTAGATTTTGATGATAACAAATAATTTAACTAATATTTTATCTTGAGTTTTGTGTTTAGACTTCTCTATCTTCAAATGGACTCAAGATGGACAATCCTCTAGCACTAAGCTTCACCACTTGAAGCTACCTTGACAAGTAGATAAAGTATCTCTCTACTCCACCTTTTAACATTGTGCTTTAAAGATTAAAGTATGAAATGTCGAGCTATATTTTAACTTACTCTTTTTATCATCTAAAACACATGGGACTTCAAACAATATTCAAAATCTTCTCAAAAACTGTTTTCTGTCAAGTTTGTGTTTTGGACTCTGTTCTGGGCGCCCACAAACTTCTGGAGGCCCAAAAGTTCCTGATCAGCAATTTCGGCGCGCGTGGTCTGACAGTGTCAGAAAAGTTGACGCGCATGTTTCTGGGCGCCCACAAACTTCTGGAGGCCCAAAAGTTCTGCTCAGGTTTTGTGGATCCTGTCTGTTTGCTGTTTGGGTGGTCCAGAAACTTCTTCACCTGATCTGGGTGCCCACAAGTTAACTTCTGGAGGCCCAAAAGTTCTGCTCAGGTTTTGTGGATCCTGTCTGTTTGCTGTTTGGGTGGTCCAGAAACTTCTTCACCTGATCTGGGCGCCCACAAGTTAACTTCTGGAGGCCTGAAAGTTCTGCTCAGAGAAAACGGCGCGCATGATCTGACAGTGTCAGAAAAGTTGACGCGCATGTTCTGGGCGCCAACAAACTTCTGGAGGCCCAAAAGTTCTGCTCAGAGAAAACGGCGCGCATGGTCTGACAGTGTCAGAAAAGTCGACGCGCATGTTCTGGGCGCCCACAAACTTCTGGAGGCCCAAAAGTTCTGCTCAGAGAAAACAGCGCGCGTGGTCTAACAGTGTCAGAAAAACCGACGCACATGTTCTGGGCGCCCACAAATTTCTGGAGGCCCGAATGTACGGATCCAGAAAAGCAGCGCACGGGTCTGACAGGCCGCTGGATGTGCAGTGCGCGTGATCTGGGCGCCCACAATTTCTGGAGGCCCGAATGTACGGATCCCGAAAAGCGGCGCACGGGTATGACAGGCCGCTGGTTGTGCATTGCGCGTGCTCAACATCTGGGCGCTCGAAAGTCATGTTTAGGGCGCCCGAAAGTGCAACGGTCTGGAGCAGCTGAGGCTATAAATTGATGGTCTTGAGGCCTTTCTCAGCAGGGATTTTGAAGTCTAATTGAGCTTATATACTTCAGCATTTTTAATACTCTTAGCCCTCAATCCTCTCTCTAAACTTGAGTGTAATTGATAGTGAGATATCATCTTGTAAAAGAGAGAAAAGAAAAGTGTTGAAGCTTGAAAGTGTAACCTTCTTGAGAGAAGAAGGTGTTGGTGTGAAGGCTTGGTGCTTGCCCGCAAAAGCATCGTTTAGTGGAGATCCAACGTTCTCTTGTGTTGAGAAGTTGGCGGGGACGTAGGCAAAGTGCCGAACCTCGAAACAAATCGATTGTGTGCTTCTTGAGTTTGCATTTCTCTAACTCATCACTTTCTCTCCCTTTATTTGTTTCGAGTTTTTAAATTACTTGATTATTTAACATTTTATTTTAGAAACCTAATTCACCCCCCTCTTAGGTTGCCATTTTGATCCTCAGAAACTTTGGGACAGCGATGAAGAACATCCAACGAGGCTAAACGACGAAGCCAAGTCGCTCACGAAACCAGCAATTGAGTCACACGACCGAAACACGCGTTCCGCCGACTATTTCGTCGAAAAACGCACCGGAAATCAAACCGGATTTCCGCGAAGGGCGAAGAGGTTGGAGAACCAGTCCACTGGGCCTCAAGGGTCATGCCCTTGCTGCCCGTAGCATCACAACGCTGCCACAACTCACAAAGGCCCTAAAACAAGCAACATACACTAAAATCAGCATAAAAAAGGCCGATAGAGCACCCCGTTCGTCCGCACGACCCTCCGCAAGCACCAGCGGATAGGAAACGACGCAACGGAGGCCGTGCTCATAGCCCCTCTGCGACAGGGATAGTCGCAGGCTCAAATAATCCACAAAAACATGTGAAGCATGCGATAATAACGCTCGACAAAGGCTAAACAGCCAAGCGGCGCGCCAAAACAGTAAATCGAGGTGAGCACGGTGATCAGCGCGTCGCCACGATCATCGTGCTCACCTTCCCGAGGTTCGGGAGGCAGCCAGAGGCTCGGGGCCATACATGCAGCCCTAACCGAGCAAAGAACAAGCCCGGCCGGAGCAAGCATGCTCCGGCCGGTTGCCGGCTGACATGCAGCACGCGCGGCGGCTCAGGTCGGACGCGGGGTAGGTGGGGAAGGGGGAGCTCACCTCAACCGGCGGCAGGAAGCGGCGGCGACGGCGCGGCTCGGGCGGCTAGGGCAAGTCAGCGCCGGCAACGAACGACGGTCGGGACGGCGAGCACCGGCAAGAGGGGCTCGCCGGACTTCGGGTAGGTGGTGACCGCGACAAGAAAAGGCGGCGGCGGCGGCGGCCCAAGGCTCTCGGCCGCGGCTGCCCTAGCAGCCCTAGCGGCAACAGCGGCGGCTGCGGCGGCGCACCGGCGACACGGGGGAGGCTGGGGAGGAAGGCGACGGCGGCGGTGGTCCTCCCGAGGCTGGCCGGAGGTCGCTGCGCCGACGGGAGGCGGCGGCGGCTCGGGCCAAGTGCTCACTGCCCGCACTCCTCCAGCAGCAGCTGCGGCGGCGTGGCGGCGCTCGGCGGCGGCTCCAGACGGCGGGGCAACGTCGCCGGAGGCTGTGCACCCTCAGGGGAAGATCCTAGGCACGGGTTCACCCTGGGTGCACACAGCAAGGGGAAGAAGAAGAAGAACAAGAGAGAGAAGAGAGAGAGAAGAAGTGGCCGGAGCTCCCCGCCGGCCAGGGGAGGTTGGCGGCGGTCGGCGGCGCATAGGGAGGAGGGCAGGGAGCTGTGGAGGGGAGTGGACACCAGCTAGGGGAAGCTAAGGGAACAAAACACAAGAAATAAGGATTTCTCTCCTCAACACACTAATATATTAAGTGTACAAAAATGCCAAAAAGCCCTCGAAACCGAGGAAATTCACCCTAAGTCCCTCACAGCATGCGTAAAACGCATGGACACCCCTCCACACTCGATTTCACGCAAAACGGTGCATGAAACAGGGTCCACTTCGTGAAAAGATCAAAACATGCATAACGACCTCTCGGCGACGATCCTGCAATATCTCACGATCCGTCGGACGCATGTACGAATGGATCGCGCCATCGCGATCAGCACTGCCGAGACATCGAACCTACCATTTTGGATCTCCAGAAACGGTCGCCGATTCACGACGCAAGCCATTCTCTCTCCTCCAACAACAACACAATAACAAAAATAATTATATATATACGTATATATACACCTATACACATAAATACTAGAAGAGAGAAACACGCAAAAATTCAAAATTCAAAATTCGAATTCTCACAAATTCTCTAATCTTCCTAGAGTTCATCGACCTATGTTCACATCCACACCTAGGCATACACACACACATATATATATATATACTCATATGTCACCAATTGCCTAGTGTTATACGTCCAATGGTAGATAATTTATCCTAAGTAGCATACAATCTATGCCTACTCATTTAACCAATTAATCTACTATTACATGCATCAATAAAATAACAATAAGGCTAAATTACATAAAACCCCCTGTCAATACCCGTTTTTTTCACTTTCCCCCCCTGTCATTCAAAAACCTACATTTTGCCCCCTTAAAAAATAAAAAATGTTCACAGGAGGGTACGGTGTGACAAAATGACCAAAATGCTCTTATCTTCTTCATCTCCTCCTCCCCAATCTTACTCATCCTGCATCCCGCATCCCGCACCCTCGCCCGCGCCTCCCTTGACCCCAACCCCGACTTTGTGCGAGGGCGAGGCGGCGGAGGGCGAGGCGGCGGAGGGCGAGGCGGCGGTCGAGGGCATATGTGTGGGCATGGATGAGGGTTTCAGAGGTATTTTGGGTATAAAAAATAAGATATAAACGGAACCCTAACGGAACACTGACGGCGGGGGGTGAAGTGAACATTTTTCATTTTTTAAGGGGGCAAAATGTAGGTTTTTGAATGACAGGGGGGAGAAGTGAAAAAACGGGTATTGACAGGGGGGTTTTCTGTAATTTAGCCTAACATTAAACTTTACTCTTTGGCATGGAAGTGACCTAATCACTTCGGTAAGCACAACCCACCTCACAATACCTCCGATTGCTTGTAGACACTTGCAATCGGACTCTCGCAATCAAACGCTCCCTTTTGAGCTCATACGACCAACGTCACCCGGTTCGGTTTGTTATCCGAAATTGATCACCAAACGCCCATCGATTTTCAAATTAAAGTTGTCTTGGGCTCTCTTCTAACCTTCAATTAAAAATTTATATAGTCAATTTAGATTAAAAACCTCCAATTCCAAAACCCATAGTTCTAAACCTAGAAATCCATGTCTCCAAATACAAGCCAAAATTTTCCATTTTCATTTGATTATCTAGGTTAGAATCATCTTGGGTTCTCAAACAATCTCAATTTTCAAAAGATTTACCTAAATCTCTTAGGGACAAAACCACTTATCCCCTAGGGTTTTCAAGTTTTTACAAGAAAACCACATTAATCTTGATAATCCCTTAATCAAAGTAGTTTAGAATAATCTAGAGATCCTAATTACATCAATTTTAAAGGATTAACCCAAACCATAACTCAAATCATGAAAATCTCACCTTAGGCCACCATGCTCACCAACTTCTTCTTGCTTAAGGAAGAGATCCACCATTAGAGAGCTTGCTTCACCATCAAGCTTCTTCTCCAACTTAATCTCCTCCAACTTCTCCTCTTTGATGGAGAAATCACAAGAGAATGAGAGAAAGATGTGAGAGAACCCTCTCCTCTTCTCTCTCGTGTGCGTGTGTGTGAGGGAGTGAGAGGATGAGAAGTGCTCGGTTGGTGCAAGAGAAAAAGGGTTGAGCTGGTCAAATCGCAGGAAACCCCTGCATCTATTAGAAATTCTAGTTTCAGCTCAGTTCAGAATCTGATAATTTTGGTTGGAGCCCTTCTGGATATCCGTTTGCGCTCAAATTTAACAGGCAGCCTCAAATAAAATCAATTAGAAGGACGTGATCTTAACTTCTCAGTTTTGAGTCATTTTTTGTCACCAAAAAATTTATCGACTAAAATCTTTAGCAGATAGCAATTAGGTTCCGTTTTCTCTGCTCGGGTATCTGAATGATTCGAAACTTTATATCTGGCCTCAGAAAAATAATTTCGATAAATTCTCAAATTTTTATAATTTTTTGATACTGTAAATTTTTCAGTTGAAATATGAGTCTCATTCTTTACAGAAAATTTTAAATTTTCTATTTTCATTCCAATTTCACGACAATTCATTTACAAATTATATTTTAGCTCTCTAAGTCCAATAAAAATAGTATCTCATACTATTTTTATTTATACTTATTTTTATATTAAATTTCAGTATACTACATTCTACCCCCCTTAAAAAAAAAGTTTCGTCCGCGAAACTTAGATTTGTATCTCAACTCGACAGATTGAAGAGGTGAGCATACCACTCCTACACTGAGCTTTTGAGTTCTCATGAAGCTTCTCATTCCTCAGGCTACTCCACTGCACCTTAACGTATGGAATTACACAATTTCGTAGTTTCTTCCCCTCGAGAGCTAGGATACACACACTGAAAACTCCTTACATGGCCTACCCTCTTGTAGCTCACGTGGCCTATTCAAGAGTATACATCACATAGTGCGACTCTTCTTTCCCTTTTAACGTTCCATTGTGGAACTCACCCTGATCCGATCACCGGCATTGCTTAAAAGCAATATCATTGATGCATCGCTTGATCATGAGTGATTCTACAACACATGGACTTTCAGCTCTACAGTGAGATGGCACATTTCAGCGCATCCACAAGTTCCAGTTCACTCAAGAGCATAGTCCTCAAACCTTATGTGCCTTTCACTAGTCCAATGTCTCATAAAGAGAATTTCATACTTTCATCTGACATGGTTAGCATCACGTCATTCTCGTGACAAGTCCACACGAACACTCTATTGGTGAATCCAATTTCACCACATCGATAATGCCAGACTCAGCGGTTCCAACTAGGCAAGTGGCATGACCGAGCCCATGCTCTTATGGTCACAACCCTCGATCCTCCCGGATACGATCAACGCTCTCATACTACCAGTGTGAGAACTTGGATTTTTGAAGTTTTGGATTTGAGGATTTTGGATGTTTTAATTTGATTTGGTTTCTCTCTCTCTCTCTCTCTCTCTCTCTCTCTCTCCCTCTCTGTGTATATGTATATATATATGTATATATATATGTATATATACATATATATATATACATATATATATAGGTATATATGTATGTTTGTTTGTGTGTTTGCTTGTGGGAGAGCGAAAAGGATGGGTTTTGTCGCAAATCAGCGACCTTTTCTGGAGATCTAGAATAGTGAGTTCAATGTTCCGGCAGTGCTGATCGTGATGGCGCAATCCGTTCGTGAATCCGACTGTCGGATCGCGAGATATCGCGAGATCATTGCCGAGGGGTCGAAAGTTTGATTTTGGATCTTTTCGCGAAAAGGCCTACATTTTATGTATCGTTTCGCGTGAAATCGGACGTGGAGGGGCATCGACGCATTTTAAACGCGCTGTGAGGGACTTGGAAAGAATTTCTAGGTTTTTGAGGGTTTTCTTGCAATTGTGCATATATTGGTTTATATATATATATATATATATATTTGTGAGTTGTGGAGGCTAACCCTAACCTAGGTATTTGTGCCCTAGTCGGCCCCAGCCGACTAACCTCCTCTCCTCCTGCCCTCCCCTGTGCGTCGCCGCCGCCGCCGACCTCCCCTGGCCGGCGGGGAGCTCCGGCCATTCCTCCCTCTCTTGTTTCTTCTTCTTCTTCTCCTTCTTCTTCTTGCTTCTTGACCGAGCCCCTGGGTGGACCTCCCTCGCGTGTGGTCCTTCCTCCGGCGGTGCCCCGACGTCCGATGCCTCCCTTCGGCCCTGCCGCCGTCGCCGCGCGCTGCCATATCTGCTGTTGGAGGAGTGCGGGCAGGAGATCCTGGACCCGAGCCGCCGCCACCTCCCGCCGTCGAAGCGACCTCCAGCCATCCTCGGGAGGACCTCCGCCGTCGATCCCTCCTTCCCCGGCCGCGCCCGTGCCGCCGGAGAGCCGCCGCGGCTGCTGAGGCCGAGCTAGGGCTTCCTCGGGTTGCTTTGGCTGAGAGCGTCGCGTTGCTGCCGCCGTCGTTTGTTACTGTCGCGGTCGCCCCCTACCCGACGTCCGACGACGCCCTCTTGCCGGTGCTCACCGTCCCGACCGCCGCCACTGCCGTTCATTGCCGGAGTTGGTGTGGCCGAGCCTTCTCGGAGCTAGGGCTCTCCCCCGCGCTGCCGCCGCCGCACCCCGTCGCCGACCGAGGTGAGCATCCTTTTCCCTGGGTCCCCCGCATCCGACCCTGGCCGCCGCGCGTGCCGCCGTGCCGCCGGCTGCCAGCCGTTCCGGCCAGGGTGAGCTTTTTGGCTGTTTTGGGCTGTGCGCAGTGCACCGAGCCTTTGGCTGCCTCCTGATATTTGGGGAGGTGAGCACGATGATCGCGGCAACGCGCTGATCACCGTGCTCACCTCAGTTGACAGCAACGGTGCCCCGGTTCGCTGCCTCGACTGTGTCGAGCTCTTTATTGCTTGTGTGAACTATTTTCGTGAGCCGTTTGAGCCCGCGACTATTTTTGTCGCAGAGGGGTTGTGAGCACGGCCTCCGTTGCGTCGTTCCCTATCCGCTGGTGCTCGCGGAGGGTCGCGCGGACGAACGCAGTGCTCTATCGGCCTTCTTTATGCTTGATATTGTGTGTATGTTGCTTGTTTTAGGGCTTTTGTGGATTGTGGCAGCGTGGTGATGCTGCGGGCTGCGGGAAGCAAGGGCATGACCCTTGAGGCCCAGTGGACTGGTTGTCCAGGCTCGTAGCACCCCCGCAAAAATCTGGTTTGATTTTCGAAGCGTTTTCCGAAGAAATAGTCGGCGGAACGCACGTTTCGATCGTAGGACCCACTGGTTGGTTTCGTGGGCGACCTGGCTTTGTCGCTAAGCCTTATTGGCTGTTCCCCTTTGCCGTCCCAAAGTTCCGAGGGCAGCGAACGAGCGACGGAGGTTCCGGTGCCAAAATCGGCATCTTTCGGGAACCCGAAAAGCCGATTTTGGGTGCATTTGTGTTCGTGGCACCCCGGACTTGTGCCCGTTGTCCTTTCACCTTGTTTGGTGTGTTAGTGGACAATGGAGGACTTGTGTGGCTTGTTGGTACCCCTCTGGGGCTTGGTTAGGGTTCGGGATCATCCCGGCGGGTTTTTCGGACGATCCGATGGTTTCGGGCTGTGAGAGTTTGTTTGTTAGTGTCGACTCGATGGGTCTTGACCCTGTTAGTACCTCGTAGGTCCAGTCGACATCCCTGTGAGCCGTCGGTGCTTGGCTCTTCTGTAACTGCAGGTGGGTACTTCGATCCGGAGTCGGTTCAGTGGACTAGCGGTGATACCTTCCTATCCGTTTCTCTTGCATGCTTTATTACTAGTTCATTTGACTCCTGTTATCTCTACTTATTGTGATGACCTGGTTGGTCAGTGGTGATCGCTTGTCGTTCCGAGCGATCCTTGATATCAGTTGCTATACTCGACTTGTTGCCGTCTGTGGATTGAGCATTTGCATCGATCGTCACAGCTCTTCTAGCACTTCACGTACACCAGCGGTCTGATCCCGGAAAAGGGTCGTGCGCTTTCGATCCGTGAGCCTCTTGGCATGTGCATCTGTGGAGGTTTTGTGCTGGTGGGGGAGCATGTGGTGACAGTGCCAGGGATCCGTCCCTGTGGCCTGATGATTGGGTATATTGGTGGTTATTTACTGTTGATGCATATGCTTTTTACTTGTAGTAGCGTAGTTGTTTACATATTGTCTACTCATGCTTACTTGTGCTACTGCTTACCATATCTATCTATCTGTTGACCCTCGTGCCGGTGTGTACACCTCGTCTTCGTCGGCTTGCGGTACCCACTGGGAGGGGAGACATGTTTATCATGTTCTCACCCCTCCGCCATCATTTTTTTTCAAGTGAGCCAGGTGGTAGGAGTCGGGACGTGGTGAGGTGCGACTAGTTAGCTGCATTAGAGGTCCCGACCAGTTTATTCGCAGATTTGGTTTACCCTGACCCTATCTCCTTTAGTAGACATATTTTCATGGTTCAGTTACACTGCTTGCTCGTTTATCTATTGTTTGGATGTTTATGCTTTATCATCTCGTCACTGGTGGATTATGTGCATTTCTACCCCTCGCGGTAGTGGGTTTTTAAAATAAGGTTTCCGTGTGGGAAACGATTTTCAAATGACTTTCGATCGATCGGCTTTTGGTTTTCAAAAGAGAGTTCTCGTGTGGAGAACAATTTTAAAATGATCTTTGAATGGTTGTACTTAGGATTTCAAAATAAAGCTTCTGGGTGAGAAGCACTTTTCTAGAATGATCTGATGTATTGTGCATTGCATCATCCTTCACCTAAGAACTTGCTTAGATTCATACATGTGTTAAGGATGGTTAGCTGTATGAGATGATGAATGTGTTGTTGTTGTGATGAATGAATGATGTTTGGGATCTTGTTGTGTATCGTTTGTACGCCGTGCAAATACAGGGGAGGCTCTGTCCGTGTAAACAGAGGGACCTGTATTTGTGGCGGGTCTGTACGTCGCACGGGCTAGGCTTTCAAAAAAAAATATGACACGTTTTCCGCAACTAAAACTAGCTCGGGGCGTGACAACCAGAGCCATCGGCTAAACCGCTTATCTCGGTTTATCACGGATGGTCAACAGACTAGAATTCCCACGTAGGCCTACCGCTTAAACCTGTCTCAATATCGCGCAACGTCTCTCGCTCGCAAGCGTAGACCCAATCATCACTTGGCGGAGTTCTCACTTGAGACTTCGCACACATACTCCAACCAGGAGCAACCAAGACCCAAACCACTACAAGTCCTCGGGTTGGGTCATATCTACACCCTCGGTGTACTAATGATCACACAATCTCACACGTGGCATTCCACGTTCTCGGGTCATAGCTCGGACTACCACCCCGACCATAAATCTCTACCCTACCCGTAGGTCTCGGGCCGCTGTCACACACAGCTGACTGCGCCTGTCCATATGGCCCCAGGCTCCACAGTCCACACATGGTCCAGGCACGGATCGTCCCCAAGCAATTCCCGCCACCGTCGTCGCACACGACACGCTCTACCGAGCAACACAAGCCTCTATCGGCTCCTAAGCACCTAGTGCGAGCCACAAGCACTGCGAGCGGTCCTTGGCCCGCTTCACACTTAGCAATGCTCAAGTGCTACTGCCAACAAACCTTCTTGGCTGAACAAGATCCGCACTCCACGAGTACCTACACTCGAGCGTTCTACGTTACCACGCTTTTCCACGCTAAGACAAGTACTAGGCAATCTTGCCTATGCACACCAACTACGCAAGCATAATTTCCCTACCTCGAGCTTTACTCTCGGCTCATTACCAGCAATTCACTAACACTGTCAAATCACCTATCCGCCTAGTAGGCGATGCACTATCATGACACGAGCATACATAGGTACCTACCCTTACCCATACACCTGGTCCCTACTATATTTATACCTGAATAATAGCAAATGACCACCTGATAAATGTATGCAATGCTCCAATGTCACATCATGCTCTACATATGATTTCTTCAATTAAATCATACCTGCCACGATGTCGTCGGTAGCAGTAGGCTCCTCAACCTGGGTCGCGTACCCATGGCCACCTGGTGCCGGTCGCGAACCCCTCGGTTGCCTTGACATCGATGCGTGCTCCCCAGACCTTGCTGCAGGCGGCGTACCCGCGAGCTGCCTCGGAGAGGAAAATGTCGTTACGGTCGGTAGGGGTCGGCTATCACCCAGGGGACAGTCATATTTCGTGTGACCCGGTTGCCCACATCGAATGCATTTTCCTTCCCGCTGTTCACAGCGTCGTGCCCAATGGGGACCACCACAAATAACGCATCCTGAGGAGGACCGAGTGGCGGAAGACTTCGAGGCTTGAGATTACAATTGCGGATGCTTCGGGTGTTGCTTGGAACTCGACTGACCACCCGAACCGCCTGATGGTCGCTCTCTCTCCTCTACTCCGCCATAAGCCTCGCGCTCCTCCCGCGCGATGACCATACCTTGTTCCACCCACAAGGCTCGATCCAACACCTCAGCAAAGGTCTGCAATTTGAAAGGATGCACAACCTCAAAAATTTCTGGCCGAAGTCCCCGCTCAAAACAATCAGCCTTGTCTTTGTCATTCCAAACCACATACGGAATACAATTGACGATGTGAGAGAATTCCCTCTCGTACTCTCTCACCGAGCAGTCTCCTTGCCGCAGCTTCCTGAGCCTTTCCTGAAGCTTTCTCTTTTCACTGTCGGAAAAATACGCAGAGAACACCAATCCTCGGAACTCCTCCCAAGTGACCGAAGGAAGACTGGGGGATCGATTTCGCTTAACCCCCTTCCACCACACCTTTGCCGACTTTTCCATACAATGTACGGCTAGGTGCACCTTGTCCCGCTCCAGGGTGTATAGGTCCTCAAAGAGAGTTTCCATGGAGTCGATCCACATTTCCACGACCCACGGATCCACGGTCTCTCCGTCAAAGGTAGGCAGACTAAATCTCTTGAAGGTCATGAGGGCCGCTAGGCTCGCTCCCTCTCTGCCTCCACCTCCGCAGAGCTAGGGGCCGGATCGCCCGATCCAGTCGGAATGGTCTCCGCCGCAACTCCTAGCTGTGCATGGCAAGCCATAACTGGTGCGGTTACCAATTGCTCCATAGTCTCTTGGAGTCTCTTGATCCGTTCCTCCTAGCGCAGGGCAGCATCCTGCTGACGCTGCACCACATCAGCTTGTTGTCTCATCACTCCAACGAGTGTGGCCAACTGTTCACGGAACTCCGAGTCTCCACTCGCTCCGGATTGCTCAGGGACCCCACTTGGCCCATCCCGCATCGATCTCACGGAAGATCGCCTACGCGATGCTATCGTTTCCTAAAACACGACAACCTCGGTCAAATCCTCGACCTTCTAGGTCAAGTACAAACAACAATACAACACGGACTCAAATCAGGCGAAAGTCACACAAGGGAGCCTATTCTCATCACTTGGTTTCATGTTGTCGCGCGCCAACATGAACACACTCGGCTGAGAATAAACCACACCTTGAATCTACCTCTAACATCATTTTTAGAGGCATACAACACACGACCCAATTGATTCACCTTTCGCCGCAAGTCACAAGCTCTCGTCTCTCACGAGCCTAGGTCCTTATGGTTTACTATCCTAGGGTTCCCTAGGTCCTTCTAGACTATTTCTACGCTCTGATACCACCTTAGTCTGTCACGCCCCGCCGTCCCTACTCCTATCCCGCACGGGCGCGCGCGCCAGACCCGCGGAACGGACAGAGTTTTCCCTGTACGTCCAAGACGTCATAATCAGTACAATTCAAGAGGTTCCAAACATGAACAGAATTCATATATAGATTGTATAAGGAAAGCATCATAAACATAAACCACTACGCTATTACAAGCATTCGTCACATTCACAATACATATTACATTTTTCGTTCTTTCTTTCCAAATACAATCAACTTTAATACATTTTATCTCATTCTTTTCTTTTCTATACCCTTAAGCTATGCTGACCCAGGGTACATCTATCTCTGGTCACAAAGTGGTAGGGCGCTATCTATCGAGCTACGCCATTTCCTCGCGCCGCCGCGCCGCTCACGTGTGGACCTGAAAAATATGGGGGTGAGAACTATAAACATAGTTCCCAGTGGGTACGGCCACCCAAGGGAAGAGCTCGACCCACCAGGTCCAAAGGAGGTAACATAAGCAGGTTAGTCCAATATATATAACGTATCTCAATGAAAGCATATAACTCTACAATATGCAATTAATAAAACATCCATACTTATGCCTCAACTAAATGCAATAATGAAATCCATGCAAGTAGGTATTCCCTTTCTACTTTCTATTTCATTATCCACAACATATCCAATCCGCTCCTAAGGTTCTTTTACCTTAGCCAAACTAACCACCCGACTCATTCTCGAGTCAATCATTAGCGGATTACCGCTCATATCCAGGGCTGAGGAGAAGGACGTCTCACATGCACCTCAGCCTTAAATCCACTCGAGTATAGGTCGTCCATCGGGCGAGGAAATACCAACATACCTTTGACCATAAGTCGCTTACCGGGCGAGGAGAACCACACATACCCGTTGAATCACTGCTGGGTGAGGAGAACCACACATACCTACAGCCATAATCACTTGCCAGTCGAGGAGAACCACACATACCTGCAAGTATCAGTCTAGGGATTCCGGAATCCACTTCCCAAGTCTCAAGGGTTCATCACATACCCTATGTTGTCAACCTTTCTAGGTTCATAGTCACATGTCCAAGTGGTCATCCTACCACTATGTTTCATAACCTAGGTTCAACAAAACTAGGTCCTATATTTTTTCCACCTAGGTTCACCCGACTCTAGGTTAATGATATTCCAATACAAGTGGTCTTCCTACCACTACATTTTCTAACCTATATTCAATGATACTAGGTTCAATGTCCAATTATGTTATTTGTTATCCTAGTTGTCCACACCTAGGATTCATGACATCTAGTCTTTGTTTCCAATTTGTCAAATTCTCTAATCTTCCTAGAGTTCATCGACCTATGTTCACATCCACACCTAGGCATACACACACACATATATATATACTCATATGTCACCAATTGCCTAGTGTTATACGTCCAATGATAGATAATTTACCCTAAGTAGCATACAATCTATGCCTACTCATTTAACCAATTAATCTACCATTACATGTATCAATAAAATAACATTAAACTTTACTCTTTGACATGAAAGTGACCTAATCACTTCGGTAAGCACAACCCATCACAATACCTCTGATTGCTTGTAGACACTTGCAATCGGACTCTCGCAATCAAACGCTCCCTTTTGAGCTCGTACGACCAACGTCGCCCGGTTCGGTTTGTTATCCGAAATTGATCACCAAACGCCCATCGATTTTCAAATTAAAGTTGTCTTGGGCTCTCTTCTAACCTTCAATTAAAAATTTATATAGTCAATTTAGATTAAAAACCTCCAATTCCAAAACCCATAGTTCTAAACCTAGAAATCCATGTCTCCAAATACAAGCCAAAATTTCCCATTTTCATTTGATTATCTAGGTTAGAATCATCTTGGGTTCTCAAACAATCTCAATTTTCAAAAGATTTACCTAAATCTCTTAGGGACAAAACCACTTATCCCCTAGGGTTTTCAAGTTTTTACAAGAAAACCACATTAATCTTGATAATCCCTTAATCAAAGTAGTTTAGAATAATCTAGAGATCCTAATTACATCAATTTTAAAGTATTAACCCAAACCATAACTCAAATCATGAAAATCTTACCTTAGGCCACCATGCTCACCAACTTCTTCTTGCTTAAGGAAGAGATCCACCATTAGAGAGCTTGCTTCACCATCAAGCTTCTTCTCCAACTTAATCTCCTCCAACTTCTCCTCTTTGATGGAGAAATGTAGCACACTGAACTTTAGCAAATTACGGAGTTCTAGTGAGAGAATAGTGCCTTATACTATTTTGGAGATTTGGGTTGAGTTTGGTGAGCTCGGGAGTGTTTTCGGGACTTGGAAAGTGCGAAAACGGACTCCGGTGAGCGAAATCTGCAAAAGGTGCAGATTTTGTATTATATTCCGGTATGGGCTTAAGGTACCGGAACAGATTTAGTTTATTCCGGTATGGATTTTGGGATACCGGAATACTGTATATAAATCTGTTTGGCCGAGGCTCTGGTTTTGCAAAAGTTTGTGCAGGATACCGGTACGCCTGTTCGTATACCGGTACGCAGTGTAGCAGGTTGCAATTCGTGCAGTTTTGTAATTTTGACTTTTTGAGGGGTTTAAGTGGATTTTGTTGCTTTGGGTTAAATACCCTTTCACCTCCATTCACAGCCATTGTTGGCTGAGGAAGAAATTGGAGTGGAGGTAGGTTTTCTCTCTCTCTCTCTCTAGATTTTCTCCTTCCCTAACCCTCTAAAGCATGGATTGATCTCCTTTTCTCCATTTTCTTCATGGAGCTTGCTTCTTGGCTTTGAGGGGAGCTCGGGATGGATGAGATGAGCTTGTTGGAGGACTTAGCTTCAACCCTAACATGTATGAGCTTGGTTGGGAGCTTGATTTGAGGTTAGTAAACCCTTTTACAATCTCTATTTGTGATTTTTTGCTTGAGATTTGCATGAAAACTTAGTTTCATGAAAACTAGGGTTATTGTTGGGGTTTCTTGATTGTAAGCCTTAGAGGTTAAATTGATGGGTGTAGAATGATGCTATAGGTTGGATTTGAAGATCTCTAACCTTGATTTGGGCTTAGAACAAGTTCTAATCACTCAAAGGTATTTTCCACCCTTTTTACCTCATGAATTTTGGTGATTTTCAAATGTGTTCGTTCGAAACTTGTAACCCCCTAGAATTGGTCTTTAGGGTGCTGGAAATCGAAGGGGCAACTTCGTTTCGGAATACTGCGAGATTTCGATGGAGTTCCGGTGGGTCTGACCTCACCGAAATGGGTGAACTTTTCCTTTGTCTTCTATTTAGCTTATTGGCTTGAAATGTGCATATTCATGATAGATATGACAAGAGAAAATTTTAGAATGCATAATATATATATGTTGCATATGTGAATTGTATGCCCTATGTAGTAGGGGTCATAAATGAGAATATGAATAGTGCATTATGGATAATTATGATATATTGGCATTTCACTTCATGTAAGTGTAGAAATGCATGCTCGAGTGATTTAGACAACATATGGGGTACTAGATGGATAGTGGACTTGGAGACACTTAGCATATTGGCTATTGGCAGAAGCAAACATATGACTTGTCCATGTTGCATGTGAAAATCAACATACTCTATATAGTAGAGGAATACTAGAATAACATGCATGCTAGATCACCTACAACGGTATTGTGATTTAGAGTTCTCTTATGAGAATTAAGATTTGCATGTTAGTGATGGGCGGTATCATATGATACGCTACCGGACTAGTGAAGTTATTGGACTTGACCTAGAATGGCATTGAATGTGGCATTAATTTATGTTGGCCCTTGATAGTGGATAATAGTGATATATATATATTAAGTTATGTGTGTTGCACCTAATCTAGGTGAGCAACTAAGAATGGCATTGGGACATTGTGCTCGACCCTTAGGTCGTTGAATATGATTCCATGTTTTAGACATGACGAAAGGATTTCCCGACGCACTCGATTATGTAGATGGCAAAGCATGTATTTGCTTAGTTAAATAAGAATAGATTACTTGCATGATAATTCCTATTCTCCATAAAGTGGAGGTTCATGTAGTATGACATATGTATATCATGAATGATGATTTTGTTAGCATTTGTAGAATGTATGGTTATGGCATTGTAAAATGCATGATATATGGCATTTGTAGAATGCATGGTTAAGGCATTTGTGGAATGCACGATATATGGCATTAGAATAATGCATAGTTATAGCATTTGTAGAATGCATTGGATATGGCTTTGGACATAGTACATGATAATAGCCGTTGGGGTCGTGAATGAAAAATAGATCCATTTATATTGGTAGTGAGATGTGAACATTTGCATGTTAGAGACATGTAGCATTTTGGTAGAGACATACCAACGAGAAAATTGAGAACAAGTATAGCTTATGTGTTATGGTTCCGACCCTTGAGTCGATATTGAGATTCCATGTTTGAGACATGATGATTGAGACCTGTTGGCCTTGGATACGATGCTTATGATCAGCGCTTGCTTGCCCTTGTGCTCATTCGCACATGCTTGAGAGGATCGCGCCCTCCAAGCCGGCACTCCGGAGTTGGCCTTCGCGACGCAGTATGCTCGCCGTGCGGGATTGGGCGCCGAAATGGATTGCCGTGGGCGAGACTCATTCTAGCGAGAGAATGTTGACTACCACGGGGCCATTAGGCATGGCACAATCTAGGATGTTACCACGTGTAAATCCCCTCGTCGATTGGATAAAAGCTAAGTAAACTGGACATAGTAGATCACAGTTGGTTGATGCATTTACATGTAGTTGTGAGTTGTTGTCTTGTGACTTTACTTAGCTTGACACTATTGGGATGCATACATCATAGTTGGACATACATGCTCATTGGCATCCATAGAGGTTTCTAGACCTATACACATATTGATTAGTATAGTGGCAAGATTACATGATGGTAATAGAGGATTTTCCTTTAGCTAGTATTTATTGCATAAAGATGAACATGCATGTAAAGTATTAAACCTATTTTGTTTAAAGGCTCACATTGGTACATAATTATGCTAAATTGACATATAGGTGTCATACTTGAGGTATTTGTATGCCTTGGTAGGTTGGACTATAAATGAAATAGTTATGCATATGATAGTAGAAATCATATTTATGTAAATAATATTGTAGCGAGGAGGCGATAGTAGTAGATTTATTGCTTACTACTTACTGTTTTATGCTTTATATTTCAGTATTATACTATCGTTGCCTCAGTTGACCTAGTGGTGTACTTCGCCACTCTCGGCGGCTTACCCACTGGGAACTATTGTTTAATAGTTCTCATTCCCATTTGATGTTGCTTTTTATTTCAGAGCCTTTTGCAGCAGGAGCGGCTAGGGATCGATGTGAGGGGTTAGCAGCTAGCTAGAGCCTCTACGATGATGTTATAGATGGACCCTGACACCTTTCTTTTGTTTTGAGTGAAAGGTGTATAGTTGTATTTAGTTGAGTTATCTCCTGATGTTGTTAAGATGTAATTTTAAGTGAATCTTATTATACATCTTGTGATTTTTGATAGACCAAATTTTAGTAGTGGTTATTTACTTGTTCTGATCACCGTGTTTAGGATGTACTTCTTCTACTTGATCTTTGTTGTGATAGACGCCTTGTGTACATCGTGAAATATTTGATGTACACGGTGGATCTGTGCACGTGCCTGGTAGGCTCCAACTTGGGCCCGGGGCGTGACAAGAAATCACAAGAGAAGGAGAAAGAGATGTGAGAGAACCCTCTCCTCTTCTCTCTCGTGTGCGTGTGTGTGTGAGGGAGTGAGAGGATGAGAAGTGCTCGATTGGTGCAAGAGAAAAAGGGTTGAGCTGGTCAAATCGCAGGAAACCCCCTGCATCTATTAGAAATTCTAGTTTCAGCTCAGTTCAGAATCTGATAATTTTGGTTGGAGTCCTTCTGGATATCCTTTTGCGCTCAAATTTGACAGGCAGCCTCAAATAAAATCAATTAGAAGGACGTGATCTTAACTTCTCAGTTTTGAATCATTTTTTGTCACCGAAAAATTTATCGACTAAAATCTTTAGCAGATAGCAATTAGGTTCCGTTTTCTCTGCTTGGGTATCTGAATGACTCGAAACTTTATATCTGGCTTCAGAAAAATAATTTCGACAAATTCTCAAATTTTCATAAGTTTTTGACACTATAAATTTTTCAGCTGAAATATGAGTCTCATTCTTTACAGAAAATTTTAAATTTTCTGTCTTCATTCCAATTTCACCATAATTCATTTTCAAATTATATTTTAGCTCTCTAAGTCCAATAAAAATAGTATCTCATACTATTTTTATTTATACTTATTTTTATATTAAATTTTAGTATACTACACCCCCCCCCTCTCAAAACCCATTTCCCTTCCTACAAACCTCACTCTCTCCCCACCCTCTCCCCCTTCTCCTCGGCGACCTCTCGTCGGCGAGCCCTTCACCATGGATCTCCTTGCCGTCGATCTCCTCGTTGTCGTTCTCCTCGCCGGTGAGCCCCTCGTCCATAGATCTCCTCGCCAGCGAGGTTATCACTGCCGATCTCCTCACTGGCAAGATTCTCATTGCTGATCTCCTCTCCGACAAGCTCCATGGTCCCGATATCCATCAAAGGAAAATCCGTAAAAAAAAAAGGTCATGAAAGCTAAATTTGGTTGTGGATTTTTATTTCTTTTTAAATGATTCAACAATCCATGAATGTTTGGGAGAGGATTGCATACAACTGGAACACCAATGTGGTTTGCATTGAAGTATAGCTGGTAGGTTAATTGTTTAGCAAAAAGAGAGAGTAAACTGATGTGTGCATATGCAGGGCTTGTGTAGATCACGAATAGCAGAGTATTTGCTGGAAGAAAAAAAAAAAAAAGACAAGATCTAAACTACATTATTCTGTAGAGAGAGCAAAAGGAAATGAGCGCTATATGTTTCAATTTTCTTGGGTTTTTTTGTAGGAGTTATTAAATGTAGGTATTAGCATTTACATTACTAATAATATTTCTTTTAGAGGATATATTGATTAACTATGATTGATTTGCATTTACAATACAAATCAATTGGCTTCAAAGGAGTTAGTAGGGAAATCTATGATTGATTTGTATTGTTGGTTCATGGAACTTCACACCTCCATTGCAATCTAGAGTTTTGATACATTCCTGCTTTAAGCTAATTTCATATGTCTACTTCTATTAAACCCAATTTCCATTGGTTTTCTAGTGACCATATCAGGTTTGTGCCACATCATAGTAGGGTTCTTGTTACAAATTTATTTTTTCTCATTTAATTCAAGTCCGCATTTAGGCTTATCCTAAATTTTAAAGTCTGCATATGAGAAAAAAATTGAACATGAAAACATTAAAACACCGTTGTCTAACACCTTAACATTTTACATACAAATAGTTGTTTCGTAAATAGTGACCATGTACATCTCCATTTTTAGCTATTAGATAATTCAGAAGCTACAATAACTGTTTCAATTTTTTGTCACTAATGCGAACACAGAAATGCTACTATAATCAAATTCATATATAAAACTGGCGATTAAAACATCTCCATTTTGGACCTGCTTGTAGTTCTTTATTTCATTCATTTCTTGACCAAAATGCCCTTCTTGATTTCCACAAATCCCTTCAAATATCCCCAAATCCCTAATAGAATCTGGATTTAGAAGAGTATTTTGGGAATTTATGGATAAATTTGAAATTTTTGAATAGTAGTCAGGGGTAGATAAGAAAAAGCCCCTTAAAATTTTATACAACAAAGGCATTACCCTTATTTGACAGTCATAATGTAAAGATTAAATTGTATACTATCAATAATTGATAATTGTTGATACTCACCTGTACCTATAGTCTATATGATTATGCCCTAATTGTAGTTACTTAAGAAATCACTAACAATTTTTGTCTAATAATTTTCAGTAACTTTCACTAATACACGACAATGAGGATAGACAAAAGCTGGATATTTCTTCAAGATAGAACTCTTCCTGAATTTGAGAATGGTGTTGATGCGTTCTTAGATAATGCTTTTCAGCCATTGGGGGATGTAAGGAGAATTCGTTGTCCTTATACTAGATGTAATAATGTGATACTTAAGACAAGGGATGATGTTAAAGCTGACTTATTCTTCAATGAAGTGATTCAACATTATACCAAGTGGAATCATCATGGTGAATCGTTGAATGAACCTGATTGAAGTAGTGAATCGACAGATGAGGACACAACAAGTGATTATGGGCGTGAAAACATAAATAGAATGGTAGATGATTTATTTGGACATAATAAAGCAACAGAGTCTCGTCAACCTGAGGAGCCTAATAGTAATGCACAAAAATATTTTTGCCTTCTACAAGAATGCGAACAAGATGCCTATCCAGGTTGTAAGAAGTATTCTAAACTAAAACTTTTGGTGACCTTATTGAATTTGAAATATCTTAATGGATGAACAGATAAATCAGTCACAATGTTATTGGAGCTTTTATGTGACTTCTTACCAGATGGTGCAGATATTCCTAAATCTTATAATGAAATGAGAAAAATTATTAAGGACTTAGGGTTTGACTATATTAAGATCGATGCATGCAAAAATGATTGTGTTCTATACTGGAAGGGCCTTACCGATGCTAGTGAATGCCCAACTTGTGGTGAGTCCAAATGGACAATGAGTTTGGGAGAAGAAGATGCAACATTCAGGAGAAGAAAGAAAACACTACATAAGGTTCTTCGATATTTTCCTTTAACACCTAGACTACAAAGATTATACGCAAATATAGAGACAGCAAAAGTTATGAGGTGGCATAGTGACCTTCGACCTGATGACGGTGTTTTAAGACATCTTGCTGATCCAATGGCTTGGAAGTCTTTTGATCACAATCATCCTAAGTATGGTAAAGAGTCATGTAATGTTCGACTGGGTCTAGCAAGTGACAGATTTAATCCCTTTGGGAATATGAGTACTTCATATAGTGTTTGTCCTGTTGTTATAGTTTCATACAATTTGTCTTCACGGATGTGTATGAAGGGTCATTATTTTATAACTACATTGATCATTCCCGGTCCAAGAGCTCCTAGTAATGATATAGATGTGTACAAGGCTCCTTTAATTGACGAATTGAAGAATTTGTGGGAGATAGGTGTTAAGACATATGATTCATCAAAGAATGAGAATTTTAAAATGCAGACTGCTATACTTTGGATGATAAATAACTTTCCTGCATATGCCAACTTGCCCGGCTGGAGCACAAAAAGGGAATTAGCATGTCCTTGTTGTAACAAGAACATTGTTTCCTTAAGATTAAAATATGGAAAGAAATTTTGTTATATAGGTCACCGGCGTTTTTTGCCATCTAATCATAAATGACAAGATGATATCAAATCATTTGATGGAAAAAAGGAACAAACAATATGCACCCAAGACCTTATCCGGTGATAAAGTGATTGAGCAATTGAATCAATTTTAGCAAGTAATATTTGGAAAAGGATCTAAAAAGAGAAAAGGAATACAAAAAATAAGTGCTTTTTAAATTGGAGAAAGCACAGTATTTTCTTTGATTTGCCATACTGGCGGTCTTTATTAATTCGTCATAGCTTGGATGTCATGCATATTGAAAAGAATTTGTTTGATAATGTTATTGATACATTAATGGTTATTGATGGAAAAAATAAGGATAACTTGAGTGCTCATATGGATTTGATGGAGCTAGGAATAAGAGAGCTTCACCCGATTCCTATTAATGAGAGTGATGCTAGCGTTGCAAATAAGTACAAAATTTCAATGGCATGCTACACCATGTCTAAGCATGAGAGGCTACGTTTTTGTAACTTCTTGAAGCATTTGAAGCTACTCGATGGATTTTCTTCAAATATTTCTAGATGTGTTAATATGAATGATGCTAAGCTCCAAAACATGAAAACTCATGATTGTCATGGTATTTTGCATCGCCACCTCCCATTAGGCATCCATGGATTATTAAAAAAGGATGTTTGCGATGCTTTGATTGAATTAAGTGCTTTTTTTAGAGAGTTAAACTCAAAGTCATTGAAAATAGAGGACTTGGAGAGACTTGAGCGCTCAATAGCCATTACATTATGTAAATTAGAAAAGATATTTACTCCTTTATTTTTTGATATAATTAATGGTTCATTTGACGATTCACCTGGCTAGTGAGGCAAAGATTACTGGTCCCGTGCATTATCGATGGATGTATCTATTGAAGCATCAAATCAAACCATATTGAGCCAATTCAACCAACCTACTAAATCAAGATCAATTCGGAATCAAAGAGGACGACCCAACCGCACCAAACACAACCTGATATTCTAGGAATTTGTAAATTTGTTTTCTATTCTTAAGAGTGTATGGTTGTAACCTCCTCCACAATATAGGAGTGAGAAGTGCTCTTTTAGTTGTATAAGTTTCTCAATAGGACATTAATGAAGTGCGTGGTCTACTAATTTCTTTATGGTATCATAGCCACGCTAGGGCACCAAAGATCTTTTAAAAAAAAATGGCTTCCTTATCTAACCCGAAATTTTCCTTTCCCTCCACCATTAATGTGGCAAATTTCGCCACATTGAAGCTCAATGACAACAATTATTTGCTCTGGATAACACAAGTATTGTCACTGATCGAGAGTCAGGACTTACTTGGTTTCCCCACGGGGAAGACTATCGCACCATCTAAGATGTCGACTTCAGAAACTGGAGCCACTGTCAACAACCCAGACTACACATCTTGGGTACGAACCGATCACCTTGTAAAATCATGGATCGTGGGCACTCTCTCCGAAGAGGTTCTCGGCCATGCCGTCGGTCTTCAAACTGCAGCTGAAGTGTGGATAGCGTTAACCAATCACTTCAAGCAGAGCTTGGTCGCCCGTGAATTCGACCTACTCGCACAGCTGCAACACATCATGAAAGGAAATAATCCTTTACCTACTTATCTTCGTAATTTTAAGTCAACTTGTTATCAATTGCATGCTATTGGCAAACCTGTTTTGAATTCTACCAAAGTTTTCGGGTTACTAGAAGGGCTCGATGAAAGCTATGAGCCGTTCAAGACAACTATGTTTCGACCTCCTATTCTGCTATATACGGAGGTGGTTTCCTAACTCCAAAGCTATGAATTACGAATCAAGCGACACTCAAGCTCAGCTCCTGATGTGTCTATGGCTTTTGTGTCCCAACGAGGACACGGAAGCAACCAGCACAGAGGCCGAGGTAGGGGCCCTAACTTCAACTCTCGAGGCCGAGGTTTCCTCAGACGACCCAAGGTGGTAGATCATGGAGCTATCAATCTACTCCACAGCCTAGGACTGATCACCCAGCCTTGCTTCCTCTACCGGCAGCAATCCACTCACTTGTCAAATCTGTAAAAAGCGAGGCCATGATGCTCTCCGATGCTGGTTTCGTTTCGATAACAGCTATCAAAGTGACGACATTTCCCGCGGTCTAGCTACTCTCCATATCACTGATGCGCATGATGATGAATGGCATCCCGACACTGGTGCCAATGCTTATATCACATATAAGCCAGATAACCTTACTAACTTGGTTCCTTATTCCGAATCTGATAGTGTGATGGTAGGAGATGGAACGTCTCTACCGATTACTCATGTGGTAACAGGCTCTTTTGGTAATGGTATTCATCGTTTTTCGCTTCATAATGTTCTGGTTGTCCCGCAAATAAAGAAAAATCTTCTCTCTGTTTCCAAATTGACAAAAGAGTATCCCTGCTATTTTACATTTGATGCATCTAGTTTTTCTATTAAGGATTTCAGGACACACCAAGTACTAATGACGGGAAATAATCATCAAGGGTTGTACACCAATAAAGATCCGCAGCTTGCAGCTTTCTTCTCTCAGCGAAATAAGGCGACCGATGAACTCACTTGGCATCGTCGATTTGGCCACCCGAATACCCAAATCTTGCAGTATTTACGGAGTAATAATTTAATTTCAGTAACTAAGTCTTCTGGCACTTCGTGTACAAGCCCGTCAGATCAGCACAAGTTCAAAATTACCATTTTGTGTATCTGATTCTCAATGCTCTTTTTCTTTGAATAAATTACATTGTGATATTTGGGGACCTGCGCCGATATTTTCGGTGCAACATTTTCGATATTACGTAATATTTATTGATGATTCTCGTTACTGTTGGTTATATCCATTAAAGTGCAAATCAGATTTTTTGGATATTTTTCTCACCTTTCAAAAATTGGTTGAAAATCAATTTTAAAGAAAAATTAAAAAATTTCAATCGGATAGAGGGGGTGAACTTATTAGAAATGTCTTTCTATCTCATCTTCGCAATTGCAGCATCCAACACCAGCTTTCATGTCCGGGCACACCAGAACAGAATAGTATTGCCGAAAGGAAGCATCGCCACATTATTGAACTTGGGCTTGCTGCACTATTTGACTCCTTAATGCCCTGCTGCTACTGGGTAGAGGCTTTCACCACTTTTAATTATCTGATCAATCGACTTTCGTCTGCAGCACTGGGCAAGAAAAGCCCATATTCGGTTCTTTTCAAAAAGGATCCCGACTATTCACATCTTCTACTTTTGGATCTTGTTGCTATCCGTATCTTTGCAATTATATGATGAATAAGTTCGAGAAACGATCATTGCCTTGTGTATTTTTAGGCTACAGTGAGAAACACAAGGGTTATCGTTGCCTTCATCGATCTACCGGTCGTATCTATATTTCTTGGTATGTTATTTTTTATGAACATTATTTTCCATTTGCTACTTCCTCTCAGGTCGCTACTACTTCTATCAGGGATCTCTTGCATTGGGGCTCCACTCTCAGCTCTGCTACCTCTACTCAATCTAGATGTACTCCTCTCTATGATTTAACTGACCCACGAGAAGTTGCCCGATTGTTCTCCGATGAGGTTACAACTACTTCTTCAACAAACTTGCAACCTACTGATCGTCCCAGCTCTTCGTCTATGCCTCCAGTCGATGCCCCACCAACTGTGCCAGAAGTAGCCAATCCCTCTATGCATCCCATGGTGGCCCGCTCCAAGCTCAGAATTTTCAATCCTATCCAGCGGTATGCCAATCTTGCCCTCTCACCAATTCCTCTTGAACCGCGCACTATCCAATCGGCTCTTAGACATTCTGGGTGGACAGCTGCGATGCGTGAGAAATTGGACGCTCTTGCAATGAATAGAACATGGTACCTTGTTCCACGGTGTCCCTCAATGAATGTCATCGGCTGTAAATGGGTCTTCAAGATCCATGCGAATGGGTCACTAGATCGACTCAAAGCCCGTCTTGTGGCCAAAGGCTTCCATCAGGAGGCGGGGGTCGACTTTCTTGAGACATTCAGTCCGGTCGTAAAGTCGAGTACTATTCGCATCGTACTCACTACAGCCACTGTTCGACATTGACCGATTCGTCAATTGGATGTTAAAATCGCTTTCTTACATGGCGACCTTGCAATACCGGTTTATATGGAGCAACCACCTGACTTTCGTGACTCGACTTATCCCAATCATGTCTGTTTACTTCGGCGCGCACTGCATAGGCTCAAGCAAGCTCCTCGGGCATGGTTCGACAAATTCAGTGACTTCCTCATGGGTTATGGGTTCGTTTGTAGTATCTTCGATCCATCATTATTTATCTATCGTCACGACGGTCACACTATTATTCAACTTCTCTATGTGGATAATATTGTCCTCACAGGTGACTCGCACCAACTTCTAGATCGACTTATTTTTTGCTCTCGGTCAGGTTTTTCCTATGAAAGATTTAGGTCCACTCCATTTCTTCTTGGGGATTGAAGTCAACAAATATTCTAATGGTTTATTTCTCTCGCAACGAAAATACGCTTCTGATATCTTAACTCGGGCTCTATGGAGCAATGCAAGCCTATTGCAACCCCTATGACCTCCAAACCGCCTCCACTTAAGGGAGGAGATCAACCATATAGTGATCCCTCGCACTATCGAACCATTATCAGTGCTCTTCAATATCTCACCCTTACTCGCTCGGATCTCTCACTCGCGGTCAATGTCGCCTATCAGCATATGCATGCTCCTACTAATGCCAATTACCAAATGGTAAAGCGGATACTCCGATATTTACGGGAAAGTCTACATCTAGGGCTTCGCATCCTAGCTCTAAGCTCGCTGGACTTATTCGCCTTTGCTGATGCGGACTAGGCGGGATGCAAACTTACCCGACAATCTATCACAGGTTATTGTTCTTTTCTTAGCTCTAATTGTACTTCTTGGTGCGCAAAGAAGCAACCCACTGTATCTCGATCCATGGCCGAGGCCGAATACCGGGCACTCGCCTCCGCAGCTGCTGAACTCACATGGATCTCGCATATTTTACGTGATATTGGCATTTCTCAACCTTGGCCTTCCCTGCTTTTTTCCGACAACATATCTGCTTTGCATCTCAAAACCAATCCAGTCTTCCATGCTCGAACCAAGCATATTGAGATTGACTATCACTTTGTGCGGGAAAAGGTTGCCCTCGGTTCTATTATCACTCGTTGCGTTCCATTTTCTTTACAACTTGTTGACATTTTTACCAAACCATTGACTCGGGACTGCTTTGTTGGTCATAGAAACAAACTCGGTCTCTAGTTATCAGCAACGCCCAGTTTGCGAGGGAGTTTTGAAGCATCAAATCAAACCATATTGAGCCAGTTCCACCAACCTACTAAATCAAGATCAATTCGGAATCAAGAGGACAACCCAACCGCACCAAACGACCCAACCACACCAAACACAACCTGATATTCTAGGAATTTGTAAATTTATTTTCTATTCTTAAGAGTGTATGGTTGTAACCTCCTCTACAATATAGGAGTGAGAAGTGCTCCTTTAGTTATATAAGTTTCTCAATAAGACATTAATGAAGTGCGTGGTCTACTAATTTCTTTAGTATCAATTTGAAAGGTGAACTTATAAAGCCATACATTATTTTTATTTGGGTAAAATGAACAATCAAAATTAACAATAATCTCTCAAACAGGGATTTTCGCATGTTAAAATCATACATTCGAAATAAGCTCATCCCGAGGGATCGATAGCTAAAGGAGTAATCGCGCAAGAATGTCTTACATTTTTTTTCTAGTTATTTGAAGGGATTTGAGACAAATTGAACCAGGTTGGAAGAAATTATGAAGGTGAATCAGCATATAGTAGATCGACCTTATCAATTTTTAAGCAAAGCGGGCCTCCATTAGGTAAGCATAGGTTTGAACAAATGAGCATAAGTGATTTTAGCCGGGCAAGCATGTATGTGTTGAAGAATTGTGCGGAAGTTATGCATTTTATAAGGTATTTTTTTCCCTAATACTATAGTTTCGAACAAAATTATTTCATAACAATCATTGGTATATCTTACCTACACAAATCTTAAATTTGGAATAGGGAATATAGAGAATTGATTGAAAGTCAAAGTAGTAGAAATGTTGATGAGAGACACGAAGAGCAATTTTTAGAATGGTTCGAAGAAGAAGTATCAAAGATGTATTATAATAATAAAGATAGTAGGGTCTCGATGGAGCTTCTACAATTAGCAAGGGGACCGGATAGACGAGTATATCGTTATTCTGGTTATTTAATAAATGGCTTCAGATTCCATACAACACAATATGAAGAAATAGTAAAGATTCAGAATAGTGGAGTATGCGTACAGGGAGATGATGGTTATTATAGTAGAGACTATTTTGGAAAACTTCTTAATATAATTGAACTGCAGAATCAAGAATCTAATAAAGTAGTTTTATTTAAGTACCATTGGTGGGATGTATGCACAAGTGGCCGAGGTTACAAAGAAGACGATCATTATTTTTTTGCTGTGAATGTTGAACGTGAGTTAGCCACCAATGCAACTGATCACTATGTGTTGACATCACAAGAACAACAAGTTTACTGCATGGAGGACATTAACAATCCAAAATGGCATTTTGTGATAAAGATAAAACCACGTGATTTGTATGATATTCATGTGGAGGAGCGAGAGATGGCTGATGTATAGAGAATTGCGACATCGTCTGCATCTATATTACTTACGTTTTAAAAGTGATGAGGAAAGACTGACTAGGGTTCCAGAAAATGTCACAGATAGTGATTGGAGATATTTGGTCGAATATTTCAGTTCAGAGGAGTTTAAGGTATATTTCAAAATTTTAATATAATAAGAAATTTTTTTAAATTATATTATACTTTTGATTAGTATATGCTTCTTTTGTAGTATCTATCAGCTCGTAATAAAAAAAATCGGGCCAAGCAAGGGATTTCTACCATCAAGGGTAGAACGTCATTTGTTAGGATTAGATATAACATGGTATGATCTATTGCTTTTATTATTCATTTTGTTTAACTAATTCATTGTGCTATTTTTTGACTAATCATATACTTTTTTATAGAGGGTGTCCCATGACTAAAGCGGAGCCAAAATGACAGATTATTGGAAAGCAACACATTTACGACATAGCGGAGATTGGATGGATGGTGGATCAAAGGATGTCATGGTGATTATACTAATGTTATTACTTGCTTAGCTAGCTTTTATATATATATATATATATATATATATATATATATATATATATATTGATACTAAATGCATTATAATTAATGCAGGAGATACTTGAGAATATTGAGAAGGAGCAGTCGCAAAGCGGGGGACCGCTACTAACCCCCGAGGAGCAAATGTCTAAAGCTTGTGGGACACGTTCAGGATATATTCAGGGATTAGGGTGTGGACCTCGTCCTAGTTCGCATAGAGGTGCAGAATTTAGAGAGGCTAATCAGCGAGAGTTTAAGGATTTGAGGGGTGCATTAGAGCATCAACAACAAGAGGTGGAGAAGCGAGAGCAACATTTAAGGCTTGAAGTAGAGGAGCGCGAACATCGCTTAAGGCTTGAGGCGGAGGAGCGCGAGCGTCATTTGAGGATCGAGGCAGAGGAGCGAGAATGTCGCTTACAATTACAGGCAGAGGAGAGGGAGTGACGGATACGCTTAGAAATGCGCTAAAAAACTTGTGTGGAACTTCAAGCTCAGTTGCAAATGATCATGGCGTATATTCCTGGACTGCAGAATATGCATTCTGTATCATCAACATCAGATGGCTATCCTATCAGTATAAATACCCTATTGCTTATTTTAGTCAACTGAATTTAAGTTTTATTTATCGACTGTTGAAATATATAATTCTCTATTTTAACTGGTTGTAGGTTCACAAAGAGGGGAGAGAGCCTCGACTAGCTCCTTGACAACCTTGCCGTGAAGTTTAAAAGTCATTGCATGTTGCATCTTATTGTTTCTTTGACACGTAGAATGAGATGAGTAGATGATATTTTTTTATTTATATTTATTCTGTATTATATAGATTGTTGCCAATATAAGCCTATTGTTTTGTTGCAAGTTAAGATGGATTTGGTTATCCCTTTTTAATATGATCAATTAGAAATATGAATAGAAAACATATACAAAATTCTTCCATGAGGTACTTATTTTGAAAGATGAGTGGATTGAAGATGCGGAATTGTGTCACAAAGATGAATCATATGGACAAATTAATAGTTTTTGATTGATTCGTTATCTTCATTTTATCCTCATTAGTATTTTGTGTAGGTGTCTCAATGAAATATAGTTGCAATTTTTTTTTTATTTTTCATGCTTTGTTTGGGAAATCGACATTTTATGGTTAATGTCGTGGTTTTGTTTCGATAATAATTGGGATCATCATTTTGTTGCATTTGATATTGGAAGCCACTCTTTGAGTAATACTGAGATAGATAAATAGTGTTTAATTTAGGGTATCTACACTTTTTGAAGTTCTTATTTTCTTTCAAATCAAAATTTTAAATGTCAACTTGTAATAGTTTGGTAATTGTTATTGTTCTACCATATAGATTTTTTTGTTTCATTTGAGGCCAAGCCAAAATGCTTCTGTTTGGCTGACTTTCCATATTTGGTTGACTTTCTATATATTAGTATTATTCATAATTCACATAATGTCAGAGTAGCTTTTTCTTCTATCACATTTTTATTTACTATTTTTTGTTTTTCTCCCTTAATTATATATATTAGCACTTGTTGTATCTAATTTATTCACTTTTAAAGAGATACAGTGAATTATAAGATAATTTTACGCAAGAACTTGGACAAGAATGTTTTGACAATTGTCCATTTTGTTAACAATCCATTGAATCAGAAATTCAAGGGTATGGATTGTTTCTGTATCAAACTATAGCAAAAAATACTCCTAAGAGTGCGAGCTTGCCACGAGTACATGCTCAGATTCGAACGAACGAGGATTGAAACCCCATGAGAGCGTTCTATTGCGCCTAAGAGTGCGAGCTTGCCACGAGTACATGCTCAGATTCGAACGAACGAGGATTCAAACCCCGTAAGTGCGTTCTATTACGCCCAAAGAGTGCGAGCTTGCCACGAGTACATGCTCAGATTCGAACGAACGTGGATTGAAAACCCATGCGAGCGTTCTATTACGCCCTAAGAGTGCGAGCTTGCCACGAGTACATGCTCAGATACGAACGAACGAGGATTGAAAACCCATGAGGGCGTTCTATTACGCCCTAAGAGTGCAAGATTGCCACGAGTACATGCTCAGATTCGAACGAACGAGCATTGAAACCCCATGAGAGCGTTCTATTACGCCCAAAGAGTGCGAGCTTGCCACGAGTACATGCTCAGATTCGAACGAACGAGGATTGGAACCCCATGAGAGCTTTCTACTGCGCCTAAGAGTGCGAGCTTGCCACGAGTACATGCTCAGATTCGAACGAACGAGCATTGAAACCCCAAGAGAGAGTTCTATTACGCCCAAAGAGTGCGAGCTTGCCACGAGTACATGCTCAGATTCGAACGAACGAGCATGGAAACCCCATGAGAGCATTCTATTACGCCCAAAGAGTGCGAGCTTGCCACGAGTACATGCTCAGATTCGAACGAACGAGGATTGAAACCCCATGAGAGCGTTCTATTACGCCCAAAGAGTGCGAGCTTGCCACGAGTACATGCTCAGATTCGAACGAACGAGGATTGGAACCCCATGAGAGCTTTCTACTGCGCCGAAGAGTGCGAGCTTGCCACGAGTACATGCTCAGATTCGAACGAACGAGGATTGATACCCCATGAGAGCGTTCTATTACGCCAAAGAGTGCGAGCTTGCAATGAGTACAAGCTCATATTCGAACGAACGAGGATTGGAACCCCATGAGAGGTTTCTACTGCGCCTAAGAGTTCGAGCTTGCCACGAGTACATGCTCAGATTCGAACGAACGAGCATTGAAACCGCAAGAGAGAGTTCTATTGCGCCCAAAGAGTGCGAGCTTGCCACGAGTACATGCTCAGATTCGAACAAACGAGCATTGAAACCCCATGAGAGCGTTCTATTACGCCCAAAGAGTGCGAGCTTGCCACGAGTACATGCTCAGATTCGAACGAACGAGGATTGGAACCCCATGAGAGCTTTCTACTGCGCCTAAGAGTGCGAGCTTGCCACGTGTACATGCTCAGATTCGAACGAACGAGCATTGAAACCCCAAGAGAGAGTTCTATTACGCCCAAGGAGTACGAGCTTGCCACGAGCACATGCTCAGATTCGAACGAACGAGCATGGAAACCCCATGAGAGCATTCTATTACGCCCAAAGAGTGCGAGCTTGCCACGAGTACATGCTCAGATTCGAACGAACGAGGATTGAAACCCCATGAGAGCGTTCTATTACGCCCAAAGAGTGCGAGCTTGCCACGAGTACATGCTCAGATTCGAACGAACGAGGATTGGAACCCCATGAGAGCTTTCTACTGCGCCTAAGAGTGCGAGCTTGCCACGAGTACATGCTCAGATTCGAACGAACGAGGATTGATACCCCATGAGAGCGTTCTATTACGCCAAAGAGTGCGAGCTTGCAACGAGTACATGCTCAGATTCGAACGAACGAGGATTGGAACCCCATGAGAGCTTTCTACTGCGCCTAAGAGTGCGAGCTTGCCACGAGTACATGCTCAGATTCGAACGAACGAGCATTGAAACCGCAAGAGAGAGTTCTATTGCGCCCAAAGAGTGCGAGCTTGCCACGAGTACATGCTCAGATTCGAACAAACGAGCATTGAAACCCCATGAGAGCGTTCTATTACGCCCAAAGAGTGCGAGCTTGCCACGAGTACATGCTCAGATTCGAACGAACGAGGATTGGAACCCCATGAGAGCTTTCTACTGCGCCTAAGAGTGCGAGCTTGCCACGAGTACATGCTCAGATTCGAACGAACGAGCATTGAAACCCCAAGAGAGAGTTCTATTACGCCCAAAGAGTGCGAGCTTGCCACGAGTACATGCTCAGATTCGAACGAACGAGCATGGAAACCCCATGAGAGCATTCTATTACGCCCAAAGAGTGCGAGCTTGCCACGAGTACATGCTCAGATTCGAACGAACGAGGATTGAAACCCCATGAGAGCGTTCTATTACGCCCAAAGAGTGCGAGCTTGCCACGAGTACATGCTCAGATTCGAACGAACGAGGATTGGAACCCCATGAGAGCTTTCTACTGCGCCTAAGAGTGCGAGCTTGCCACGAGTACATGCTCAGATTCGAACGAACGAGGATTGATACCCCATGAGAGCGTTCTATTACGCCAAAGAGTGCGAGCTTGCAATGAGTACATGCTCAGATTCGAACGAACGAGGATTGGAACCCCATGAGAGGTTTCTACTGCGCCTAAGAGTTCGAGCTTGCCACGAGTACATGCTCAGATTCGAACGAACGAGCATTGAAACCGCAAGAGAGAGTTCTATTGCGCCCAAAGAGTGCGAGCTTGCCACGAGTACATGCTCAGATTCGAACAAACGAGCATTGAAACCCCATGAGAGCGTTCTATTACGCCCAAAGAGTGCGAGCTTGCCACGAGTACATGCTCAGATTCGAACGAACGAGGATTGAAACCCCGTGCGAGCGTTCTATTACGCCCTAAGAGTGCAAGCTTGCCACGAGTACATGCTCAGATTCGAACGAACGAGGATTGAAACCCCATGAGAGCTTTCTACTGCGCCTAAGAGTGCGAGCTTGCCACGAGTACATGCTCAGATTCGAACGAACGAGGATTGATACCCCATGAGAGCGTTCTATTACGCCCAAAGAGTGCGAGCTTGCCACAAGTACATGCTCAGATTCGAACGAACGAGGATTGAAACCCCGTGAGAGCGTTCTATTACGCCCTAAGAGTGCGAGCTTGCAACGAGTACATGCTCAGATTCGAACGAACGAGGATTGAAACCCCGTGAGAGCGTTCTATTACGCCCAAAGTGTGCGAGCTTGCCAGGAGTATATGTAGTACTCGGAAATTTTTTGAGATTTAGGGTTTCTGGACTTGGCGGGATTCGGGCGCCCGGAAGTGGCGAAGTGGACGTCCGAAAGATGTTGATCCTGTTGACTTTGTGGACGATCCGGTTGTGGCTGATGAGTATTGGATCTGGGCGCATGATTCGGACGCCCGGAAGAGAATCTGGATTGAGCTGTTGACGTGAAGAGCCACGTGTCGCGACGCAGGACACGTGTCGATCGCCGGAGACACGCCGCCCCACCGCCTGCTGACCGCCGACCGACCGCTTGACCGCACGACGACACCTGGACTGCAGGGTTTCCGGACGCCCGGAAGTTGTGAAGTGGGCGCCCGAATGTGGGATTTTGGGAGCCTATAAATAGGCGAGTCCCTGATCAATTTGGCTCATTTTCCACTTCGAGATCCTTGCTTTTAGAGAGAGAAAGTGGGGTTTAGGGCCATGTGTTGGCATTAGTTTGTAACCCTGCTTGCTCTCCTCTACTCTGCTGATCTGATCTGGTGCCGAGCTGTTATTCTGCTGGAGTTAGCAGTTCCTTGGAGGTTTAGACAGATCGGAGTGCTGCCGGAGTTCGTTATCCTGGAGGGTTGGATCTGAGGATACTGTTCTTTCCCCACCGTGGTTGGATTAGCTTGTGAGGTGGGTTGATGTTTGCCAGATTCAGTGGACTTCCTCTTACGTGTTTTATCTCATGTTAGCATAATATGATATGATGTTGTTTGGATTATGTTAGCATGATATGATGATTGGATTATGATAGGTGGATATTGGATTATGATATTGGGATTATGATAGTATGCCATGCTAAGATTATGTTAGAGATGCCATGTTAGATTGAGACTGATCTATAGACTGCATGGGCATGTTATGATCTTAGATGTGCTAATGATATATATATGAGCATGCATTTCTTTGTATCCTTGTTGCATGATTGGACCTACACCTATTCTGTTGATTCCTTGTACCAGTTGTTGTACATGTAGTGTAGGTGATCATGTTGTGGCTCGTGCTATGTTATTGTACCTCCTCTTTGTGGTAGAGTTGAGAGCCTCCTCTTGTGATAGAGTTGAGATTGATTGTAAGCACTGGAGCATTGATTGTGCCGAGGGCACGTGATTCTTTGTGAGATCATGGATTGGGTCACACTTGTTGATTATCCTTTGTGGTGCCAAGGGCACAGTGGATTGGGTCTTACTTGTTGACTATCCTTTGAGGTGCCGAGGGCACATGATCCTTGTTGACCCAGTCGTGTCGATCATATACCTGCGGGTGCTTGGCGTATACTTGGGTTTACTTTACTCGGTTGGGTGGCTCCCACGAGTACCACTCTAGAGTTGGCATATTTCGTACAGAGGGTTGTACGAGGGGCTAGTTACAGACGGGCTTCCTGTACTAGTCGGCTCCCTGGAGGGTTGAGCAGCTCCCTGGAGGGTTGAGCATGATCAGGCCGCAGGTATCGTATTGTGAGGTATTGTATGGTATTATGGATTGAGCTAGGTACAGACGGGGTTTCCTGTACTAGCTGGTTCGCTGGTATTATTGTGTTTGATAGTCCTCATATTCAGTTTATTGGTATTCATACTGACAGTTGAGCTTTGTGCATAGTAGTGGTAGTATATCTCCTACTCTTTTATTGCTCTATACATATCTCTTGAGATTGAGGACTTAGTGGGCAGACCGCTGAGGCTGGTGGCGGTACCCACTGAGGACTACTTCTTTGATAGTAGTTCTCACACCCATTGGTGACATCTTTTGCAGAGTCTTCTTCCCCAGTTGTGCATACTGAGCGCGGAAAGGAGACCGTCGGGTAGAGCTATTCCCCAGATATTTGGCTAGAGGTATACCCCATTTTGATAGATGGTTGAGTCTGTACATACAGTGTGATATCAGTGTTGTATATGTGATAGAGTTGTATATGAGAATTATGGATGATGTATGTACAGTGATCTTTTGATTTATATTATATAGCAGCTCTGTTGATACCTTTAGCTCTGGGTGATTATTGTGGATGTTGTTTTTGCTTCGTATACATGGTAGAGATACTATGTATGCGGCGGATCTGGTCATGCGCCTGGGAAGTGGTAACCCGGGGCATGACAGATTAAGTTGGTATCAGAGCTTAGGAATAGGTCATGAGGGCCTAGGAAACCTAAGATAAATAGACCTAAGAATGACGAGAGAGACGTGATTGATCGCGAAAGTCAAAGATTGGGTTTTGAATCCTTCCTTGTGTAGGAAGAGTGATTGAGGGATTATGCCTTCTCTTATCGGATGAATTATGTTGGCTGCAGACGACATAATAATCTGAGAAGAAAAGAAGTGTCCTTCTAGACTTTCGTTGGATTGGGTCGTGAGTTGTTTGTGGTCCTAATCGGGTATTCTGTTGCAGGATTATTACTATGCCTCCTCGACGACCATCGACGCGAGTGCATCCGACACCTTCGGATATGCCTGAGACGGGACCTAGTGAACGGCCTGCTCTGCAGGAGCAGCTAGCAGACATAGCTGCAGTTGGAAGGCAGCAGAGTGCCTTGTTACGCCTCGAGCCATGGAACCTCAGGCGCCGACGACTCCAACTACATCTCAACCTGGAGAAGGAAGTACTCAGCCTAGTCAAGTGCTTTCTGAAGAGGAGCAGGAGCGGATGGCGGATAGATTGGCTCGCTTCTGTAGGTTCGATCCACCGCGATTCAATGGTAGTAGTATAGAACCGTGGGTGGTAGAAGCCTGGATTTGTGAGATGGAGAAGTTGTTCGAAGATCTCTTTGTGCCAGCACGGGAGCAGGTGCATATGGCAGTGCATTGTTTATCTGGTGATGCACATGTCTGGTGGAGGAGGACCCGTGATCATAGGTCCATTAATCCTCTACAGATGTCTTGGAGTGAGTTTCGGGGGATTATGTATGGAGCGTATTTTCCCAGTAGCGTGAAGATGAAGATAGAGGAAGACTTGAAGAACCTGAAGCAGGGGAATCGCTCGGTGCAGGAGTATGCGAGGGAATTTACTAGGATGCTTAACTGTGTTCCCTCAGCAGCTAGAGATGAGATACAGAAGGTCTATCTGTATGAGAAGGGTTTGAGACCCGATATTTTTCCATTTTTCCACTCGCAGAGACTTCAGACTTTGGATGCTACTATTGAGCAATCTCTGTGGGTAGAGCGAGGGGCATTTGTGACGAGAGGACAGCCTGTGGACCCAGCTCAGGGTCAGGAAAGGAAGCGCCCGGCACCGGATAATGGAGGACAGTCAAGTAACAGACGACCGCCTAGACCTCCTCAGCAATCGCGTTTCCAGGGACGTGGATCTTCTAGTCGCCAGCAGTCTGGAGGATTTCGCCAGCAGTCTGGAGGATATCGCCAGCAGCGACAGCAGCAGTCAAGGGGATCTCCCCGATGTGTGATTTGTGGAGGACCTCATTTTGCTGATCTCTGTGTTAGACGAGAGGGCCGATGTTATGAGTGTGGACAGCCAGGACACATCAGGAGGGTTTGTCCCAGACTTATAGCAACTCCTTCTATGGCATTCGTACCTTTTACTCCACCGCCGTATTCTGGAGCCTCCCCGGTATTTTCCCAGGAGCGATCTTCTATGCCACGACAGCAGGATCGACGCCAGCCACCGGTGAGCGGGCGAGTTTATGCCGCTCAGATTGAGGATGCCTCGATAGCTGATCGAGTGGTGGCAGGTATAGTTTTGATTTGTGGCATTAGATCGCGTACTTTATTCGATACTGGTGCATCGCATTCCTTTGTTAGTAGGACATTTGCATTGCATCATGGTCTAGAGATAGGATTGTTACCCCAGGCACATGAGGTGCGGGTACCTGTGTAATACTTGAGATTTTAGGGTTTTTGGACTTGGCAGGATTCGGGCGCCCGGAAGAGAGGTTGTGGACGCCCGAATGTTCCGGACCCGTTGCACTTTGTGGACGACCCGGTTGTGGCTGACGAGCTTCGGATCTGGACGCATGATTCGGACGCCCGGACGAGGATCCGGTCTGAGCTGTTGACGTGGAGTGCCACGTGTCGCGACGCAGGACACGTGTCGACCGCCGGAGACACGCCGCCCCACCGCCTGCGACCGCCGACCGACCGTTTGTCCGCCAGCTGACACCTGGCATTGAGGATTTCGGGACGCCCGGAAGTGCTGAAGTGGGCGCCCGAAAGTGGGATTTTGGCAGCCTATAAATAGGTGAGTCCCTGGTCACTTTGGCTTATTTCCCACTTCGTGATCCTGTTTTCTAGAGAGAGAAAGTGGGTTTAGGGCCATGTGTTGGCATTAGTTGTAGCCCAGCTTGTTCTCCTCTACTGCTGATCTGATCTGGTGCTGTGCTGTTGATCTGCTGGAGTTAGCAGTTTTCTTGGAGGTTTATTCAGATCGGTGTACTGCTCATGCTGCTGGAGCTTGGAGGGTTGGATCTGAGGACACTACTTTCCCCACCGTGGTTGGATTAGCTTGTGAGGTGGGTTGATGTTTGCCAGATTCAGTGGACTTCCTCCTACGTGTTTTATCTCATGTTAGCATAATATGATATGATGTTGTTTGGATTATGTAGCATGATTGGATTATGATATGTGGATATTGGATTATGATATTGGGATTATGATAGTATGCCATGCTAAGATTATGTTAGAAATGCCATGTTAGATTGAGACTGATCTATAGACTGCATGGGCATGTTATGATCTTAGATGTGCTAATGATATGTATATGAGCATGCATTTCTTTGTATCATTGTTGCATGATTGGACCTACACCTATTCTGTTGATTCCTTGTACCAGTTGTTGTGCATGTAGTGTAGGTGATCATGTTGTGGCTCGTGCTATGTTATTGTGCCTCCTCTTTGTGGTAGAATCGAGATGATTGATTGTGAGCACTGGAGCATTGATTGTGCCGAGGGCACGTGGGTCTTTGTGAGAGTATGGATTGGGTCATACTTGTTGATTATTCTTTGAGATGCCGAGGGCATGTGATTCTTTGTTGACCTAGTCGTGTCGATCATATATACCTGCGGGTGCTTGGCGGATACTATGGGTTTACTTTACTCGGTTGGGTAGCTCCCACGAGTACCACTCTAGAGTTGGCATATTCCGTACAGAGGGTTGTACGAGGAACTAGTTACAGATGGTGTTCCTGTACTAGTTGGGCTCCCTTTTGTGTTGAGCTTGATCAGGCCGCAGGTATCGCATGGTGAGGTATTGTATGGTATTATGGATCGAGCTAGGTACAGACGGAGTTTCCTGTACTAGCTGGTTCGCAGGTATTGTATTGTGTATGATAGTCCTCATTTGGTATATTCAGTTCATTGGTATTTATACTGACAGTTGAGTATTGTGCATAGTAGTGGTAGTATATCTCCTACATTCTTTCTTGCTCTATATATATCTCTTGAGATTGAGGACTTAGTGGGCAGACCGCTGAGGCTGGTGGCGGTACCCACTGAGGACTACTTGTTTGATAGTAGTTCTCACACCCATTGGTGACATCTTTTTGCAGAGTCTTCTTCCCCAGTCGTGCATACTGAGCGCGGAAAGGAGACCGTCGGGTAGAGCATTCCCCGGATACTTGGCTAGAGGTATACCCATTTTTGTTAGTGAGTTATGTGTCTGTACATACAGTGAATTTGAGAGACTAGTGATGTGTTGTATTGTGGTTATGGAGGTTGTGTGTTCTATTGTTAGAAATACATGCTTGCTCACGTGATACTTGGTTGAGATACTGTGTTTTATGCGGCGGATCTTAGGTCATGCGCCTATGAAGAGGTAACCCGGGGTTCGTGACACAAACGAGTGCGAGCTTGTGAGTACATCTCTAGTAGAATGAACGACCGAGGATTTTGAAAAACCCCATGAGAGGTTCTATTTACGCCATGAGAGTGCGAGATTGCCACGGTACATAAAAGATCGAACGAACGAGGATTGAAACCCCATGACGAGCGTTCTATTACGCCAGTGCTGAGCTTGCCACGAGTACATGCTCAGATTCGAACGAACGAGGATTGAAAACCCATGAGAGCGTTCTATTACGCCCTAAGAGTGCGAGCTTGCCACGAGTACAATGCTCAGATTCGAACGAACGAGGATTGAAACCCCATGAGAGCGTTCTATTACGCCCTAAGAGTGCGAGGAGCTTGCCACGAGTACATGCTCAGATTCGAACGAACGAGGATTGAAACCCCGATGAGAGCGTTCTATTACGCCCCCAAAGAGTGCGAGAGCTTGCCACGAGTACATGCTACAGATTCGAACGAACGAGGATTAAAACCCCATGAGAGCGTTCTATTACTGCGCGTAAGAGTGCGAGCTTGCCACGAGTACATGCTCAGATTCGAAACGAACGAGATTGAAACCCCCGCGAGAGCGTTCTATTACGCCCAAAGAGTGCGAGCTTGCCACGAGTACATGCTCAGATTCGAACGAGAACGAGGATTGAAACCCCATGAGAGCGTTCTATTACGCCCAAAGAGTGCGAGCTTGCCACGAGTACATGCTCAGATTCGAACGAACGAGGATTGAAACCCCATGAGAGCGTTCTATTACGCCTAAGAGTGCGAGCTTGCCACGAGTACATGCTCAGATTCGAACGAACGAGGATTGAAACCCCATGAGAGAGTTCTATTGCGCCTAAAGAGTGCGAGCTTGCCACGAGTACATGCTCAGATTCGAACGAACGAGGATTGAAACCCCATGCGAGCGTTCTATTACGCCCAAAGAGTGCGAGCTTGCCACGAGTACATGCTCAGATTCGAACGAACGAGGATTGAAATCCCGTGAGAGCGTTCTATTACGCCCAATGAGTGCGAGCTTGCCACGAGTACATGCACAGATTCGAACGAACGAGCATTGAAACCCCATGAGAGCGTTCTATTACGCCCTATAAGAGTGCGAGCTTGCCACGAGTACATGCTCAGATTCGTACGAACGAGGATTGAAACCCCATGAGAGAGCATTCTATTGCGCCCAAAGAGTGCGAGCTTGCCACGAGTACATGCTCAGATTCGAACGAACGAGCATTGAAAACCTCATGAGAGCGTTCTATTACGACCCCAAAAGAGTGCGAGCTTGCCACGAGTACATGCTCAGATTCGAACGAACGAGCATTGAAACCCCATGAGAGCGTTCTATTACGCCCAAAAGAGTGCGAGCTTGCCACGAGTACATGCTCAGATTCGAACGAACGAGGATTGAAACCCCATGAGAGCGTTCTATTACGCCAAAGAGTGCGAGCTTGCCACGAGTACATGCTCATATTCGAACGAACGGGGATTGAAACCCCATGAGAGCGTTCTATTACGCCCTAAGAGTGCGAGCATGCCACGAGTACATGCTCAGATTCGAACGAACGAGGATTGAAACCCCATGAGAGCGTTCTATTACGCCAAAGAGTGCGAGCTTGCCACGAGTACATGCTCAGATTCGAACAAACGAGGATTGAAACCCATGGGAGCGTTCTATTACGCCCTAAGTGTGCGAGCTTGCCACGAGTACAAGCTCAGATTCGAACGAACGAGGATTGAAACCCAATGAGAGTGTTCTCTTATGCCTAAAGAGTGCGAGCTTGCCACGAGTACATGCTCAGATTCGAACGAACGTGGATTGAACCCCATGCGAGAGCGTTCTATTACGCCCATAAAGAGTGCGAGCTTGCCACGAGTACATGCTCAGATTCGAACGAACGTGGATTGAAACCCCATGAGAGCGTTCTATTACGCCAAAGAGTGCGAGCTTGCCACGAGTACATGCTCAGATTCGAACGAAAACGAGGATTGAAACCCCATGAGAGCGTTCTATTACGCCCTAAGAGTGCGAGCTTGCCACGAGTACATGCTCAGATTCGACACGAACGAGGATTGAAAACCCCATGAGAGCGTTCTATTACGCCAAAGAGTGCGAGCTTGCCACGAGTAAGTACATGCTCAGATTCGAACGAACGAGGATTGAAACCCCATGAGAGCGTTCTATTACGCCCAAAGAGTGCGAGCTTGCCACGAGTACATGCTCAGACGACGAATTCGAACGATACGAGGATTGAAACCCCATGAGAGCGTTCTATTACGCCCAAAGAGTGCGAGCTTGCCACGAGTACATGCTCAGATTCGAACGAACGAGGATTGAAAACCCATGAGAGGTTCTATTACGCCCAAAGAGTGCGAGCTTGCCACGAGTACATGCTCAGATTCGAAACGACGAACGAGGATTGAAACCCCATGGAGAGCGTTCTATTACGCCAAAGAGTGCGAGCTTGCACGACGAGTACATGCTCAGATTCGAAGGAACGAACGAGGATTGATTACCCCCCATGAGAGCGTTCTATTACGCCAAAGAGTGGGGCGAGCTTGCCACGAGTACATGCTCAGATTCGAATTCGAACGGAACGAGGATTGAAACCCCGTTGAGAGCGTTCTATTACGCCCCAAAGAGTGCGCGCGAAGGTTGGATTGCCACGAGTACATGCTCAGATTCGAACGAACGAGGATTGAAACCCCATGAGAGCGTTCTATTACGTCCTAAGAGTGCGAGCTTGCCACGAGTACATGCTCACATTCGTCACTCACCGGTTCAAACGAGGATTGAAAAACCCCATGAGAGCGTTCTTGTACGCGCCAAAAGAGTGCGAGCTTGCACGAGTACATGCTCAGATTCGAAAGATTACGAACGAGGATTGAAACCCCATGAGAGGTTTCTATTACGCCTAAGAGTGCGAGCTTGCCACGAGTACATGCTCAGATTCGAGAACGAACGAGGGATTGAAACCCCATGAGTGAGGAGCGTTCTATTACGCCCAAAGAGTGCGAGCTTGCCACGAGTACATGTACATGCTCAGATTTCGAACGAACACGAGGATTGAAACCCCATGAGAGCGTTCTATTACGCCCAAAGAGTGCTTGAGCTTGCCACGAGTACATGCTCAGATTCGAACGAACGAGGATTGAAACCCCATAGAGAGCGTTCTATTACGCCCAAAGAGTGCGTGATTGAGCTTGCCACGGAGTACATGCTCAGATTCGAACGAACGAGGATAGAAACCCCATGAGAGCGTTCTATTACGCCTAAGAGTGCGAGCTTGCCACGAGTACATGCTCAGATTCGAACGAACGAGGATTTTGACCCCATGAGAGCGTTCTATTACGCCTAAGAGTGCGAGCTTGCCAGGAGTTCATGCTCAGATTCGAACGAACGAGGATTGAAACCCCATGAGAGCGTTCTATTACGCCTAAGAGTGCGAGCTAGCCACGAGTGCTCACGCTGCATCAGATTCGAATTCGAACGAACGAGGATTGAAACCCCAGCTTGATGAGAGCGTTTCTATTACGCCCAAAAGAGTGCGAGCTTGCCACGAGTACATGCTCAGATTCGAGACGAAACGAACGAGGATTGAAAAACCCCATGAGAGCGTTCTATTACGCCCAAAGATGTGCGAGCTTGCCACGAGTACATGCTCAGATTCGAACGAACGAGGATTGAAACCCCCATGAGAGCGTTCTATTACGCCCAAAGAGTGCGCAGCTTGCCACGAGTACATGCTCAGATTCGAACGAACGAGGATTGAAGCCCCATGAGAGCGTTCTATTACGCCCCCAAAGAGTGCGAGCATTTGCCACGAGTACATGCTCAGATTCGAACGAACGACGATTTTGAAACCCCCATGAGAGCGTTCTATTACGCCCAAAAAGAGTGCGAGCTTGCCCACGAGTACATGCTCAGATTCGAACACGAACGAGGATTGAAACCCCATGAGAGCGTTCTATTACGCCCAAAGAGTGCGAGCTTGCCACGAGTACATGCTCAGATTCGAAACGAACGAGGATTGAAAACCCCATGAGAGCGTTCTTTATTACGCTATTGCTGCCAAAGAGTGCGAGCTTGCCACGAGTACATGTACATGCGCAAGATTCGAACGAACGAGGATTTGAAACCCCCATGAGAGCGTTCTATCTACGCCCAAAGAGTGCGATTGCCACGAGTACATGCTCAGATTCGAGAACGAACGAGGATTGAAACCCCATGAGAGCGTTCTATTACGCCCAAAGAGTGCGAGCTTGCCACAAGTACATGCTCAGATTCGACCGAACGAGGATTTTGAAACCCCATGAGAGCGTTCTATTACGCCAAAGAGTGCGAGCTGAGCTTGCCACGAGTACATGCTCAGATTCGAACGAACGAGGATTGAAACCCCATGAGAGCGTTCTATTACGCCCAAAGAGTGCGAGCTTGCACACGAGTACATGCTCAGATTCGAAATCCGAACGAGGAATTGAAACCCATGATGAGAGAGCGTTCTATTACGCCCAAAGAGTGCGAGCTTGCCACGAGTACATGCTCAGATTCGAACGAAACGAACGAGATTTTTGAAACCCCATGAGAGCGTTCTATTACGCCCAAAAAAAGAGTGCGAGCTTGCCACGAGTACATGCTCAGATTCGAACGAACGAGGATTGAAAGCCCCATGAGAGCGTTCTATTACGCCAAAGAGTGCGAGCTTGCCACGAGTACATGCTCAGATTCGAACGAACGAGGATTGAAACCCCCATGAGAGCGTTCTATTACGCCCAAAGAGTGCGAGCTTGCCACGAGTACATGCTCAGATTCGAACGAACGAGGATTGAAAACCCCATGAGAGCGTTCTATTACGCCAAAGAGAGTGCGAGCTTGCCACGAGTACATGCTCAGATTCGAACGAACGAGGATTGAAAACCCCCATGAGAGCGTTCTATTACGCCCAAAAAGATGTGCGAGCTTGCCACGAGTACATGCTCAGATTCGAACGAACGAGGATTGAAACCCCATGAGAGGGTTCTATTACGCCCAAAGAGTGCGAGCTTGCCACACAGAGTACATGCTCAGATTCGAACGAACGAGGATTGAAACCCCATGAGAGCGTTTCTATTACGCCCAAAGAGTGCGAGCTTGCCACGAGTACATGCTCAGATTCGAACGAACGAGGATTGAAACCCCCATGAGAGCGTTTCTATTACGCCCAAAGAGTGCGAGCTTGCCACGAGTACATGCTCAGATTCGAACGAACGAGGATTGAAACCCCATGAGAGAGTTCTATTACGCCCAAAGAGTGCTAGCTTGCTTGCCCCACGAGTACATGCTCAGAATTTTTTCGAACGAACGAGGATTGAAACACCCATGAGAGCGTTTCTTACGCCCTAAGAGTGCCAAGCGAGCTTGCACGAGTGAGTACATGCTCAGATTCGAACGAACGAGGATTGAAACCCCCATGAGAGCGTTCTATTACGCCCTAAAGAGTGCGAGCTTGCCACGAGTACATGCTCAGATTCCGAAACGAACGAGGATTGATTGAACCCCATGAGAGCGTTCTATTACGCCAAAGAGTGCGAGCTTGCCACGAGTACTTGCTCAGATTCGAACGAACCGAGGATTGAAAAGCCCCATGAGAGAGCGTTGTATTACGGCCGCAAAGAGTGCGAGCTTGAACGGAGTACGTGCTAAGATCGACCGGAACGAGGATTTTGAACACGCCAATAGAGAGCAGTTCTATTTACGCCCTAAAGTACAGGTTTGCATCCCCCTGTATATTCTTGGCAGGATTCGAGTCTGAACGAGGACTGAACCCCCATGAGAGTCGTTTTATACCCCCCTATCTCTGCGTGCTCGAGCTTGCCACGAGTAGTACATGCTCAGCTTCGAAAACGAACCGATGACAACCCCATGAAAGATCGTTCTCATTACGCCAAAGAGTGTCCCCTTGCCACGAGTACATGCTACATTCGACGAGACGAGGTATTGAAACCCTTAAGAGCGGTTCTATTACGCTTCCCAAAGAGTGTGTTCGAGCATGCTTGCATGTACGATGCGCAGTATTTGCGAGGTACGAACGAGGATGATTGAAACCCATGAGAGCGTTCTATTACGACCCCAGCCGAGTGCGAGCTCTTGCCAGAGTAACATGTTCGAGATTGGACACGAAACGAGGATTGAAACCCCATTGAGGAGCGTTTCACATTACGCTCCTAAAGAAGTGCGAGCTTGTGCCACGAGTTAATACATGTTGCTCAGATTCGACAAGATACGAGACCGTCTGGTACATTGAAACCCCCATGATGACTCGTGTTCTATCTGCACTCCAAAGAGTGTCGTTGAGCTTGCCACGAGTACTTCGCACCTCTGCTCAGATTCGAACGAACGCAGGATTGAAAACCCCGGTGAGAGCGCTCTAATTACACACAGTCAACTAGTGGCCTCGCTTGCTTTGCCACGAGTATTGCTCAGATTCGAACGAACGACTGATTGAACACCATCATGAGAGCGTTCTATTACGCCCTCTAAGAGTGCGGAGCTATGCCAGTAGTACATGCTTATATTCTAACCTGATAACGAGGATTGAAACCATGAAGAGCTTTCTATTAGGGCGCCGAAGAAGGTGCGAGCATTGCCACGTTGAGTAAATGCTCATATTCGAACGAACGAGGACATTGAAGACCTCCGTAGGTTCGTTCCATGTTATCGCACTGGATGCGATAGCTAGCAATGATACACTCCCCTTTTTCGAAGTCGGAGGATTTGCACCGAGAGTTCTAATTAAACGCCTAAGAAGAGTGCTAGCATCACTGCTAACGAGTACATGCCGTCAGATTCCTACGTACGAGGACTGGAAACCAAATAGAGAGCGTTCATTTTACGCCGAAAGAGTGCGCAGATTGTCTCTAGTAATGCTCAGATTATGGAATTAAGCACCGAACGAGCATTGACAACCCCATGAGAGCAATTCTATTACGCCCAAAGAGTGCGAGCTTGCCACGAGTACATGCTTTCAGATTCGATACGAACGGAGCATTTGAAACACAATTAAGAGGTGTCGCTATTTACTCCCTAAAGTGCGAGCTTGCACGACGAGGTTACATGCTCAGGATTCGAAGAACCGATGGGAGGATTTGAAACCCCATTGAGAGCGTTCTATTTGGACCTCAAAGAGTGCGGGCTTGCCACGAGTACATGCTCAAGAATTCGACGAACGCGTGGATTAGATCCGACCCAGCATGACTACACATTCCAGATTACGCCAAAAGAGTGCGAGCGCTGCCACGAGTACACAGCTCAATTCGAAACGAAACGAAGGATTTCCCCATTAGAGCGTTCTAGCTTTACGCGCTAAGGAGTGCGAGATTTGCCAAGAGTACATGCTCAGATTTCGAAACGGAACGAGGATTGAAAGTCCAACGTGAGAGCGCGTTTTATTCGCGCCAAAGACGCTGTTGCGAGTTGCCCGAAGTAATGCTCCAGATTCGAGTCGATGCACGAGGAGTTGTAAATGTACCAGTAAGTTGAGAGGCGTTCTATTACGCCAAAGAGTGCGAGCTAGCTCACGGAGTACATGCTCAGAGTTCGAACGAACGAGGATTGGAACCCCTGTGAGAGCTTTCTATTGCGCCTATGAGTGCGAGCTTAGCCACGAAGTAACATGCTCAGATTCGAACGAACGAGGATTTAAACCCGTGAGAGCGTTCTATTACGCCAAAGAGTGCGAGCTTGCTCACGGAGTACATGCTCAGATACCACGAACGAACGAGGTTTAAACCCCACTGAGGCGTTCTATTATTGCCGCCTAAGAGTGCGAGCTTGCCACGAAGTAGACATGCTCAGATTCTGATACGGAACGAGGATTGAAAGGCCCCGTGAGAGCGTTTCTAATTACGCAAAGAAGTAGCGAGCTTGCCACGAGTACATGCTCAGATTCGAATCGAAACGAGGATTGAAAACCCCGTGAGAGCGTTCTATTACGGCCAAAGAGTGCTTAGCTTTGCTTTTTGCCACGAGTACATGCTCAGATTCGAACCGAATACGAGGATTGAAACCACCATGAGAGCCGTTCTATTGCGCCTAAGAGTGCGAGCTTGCCACGAGTACATGCTCTTATTCGAACGGGTGAACGAGTTAGATAGGAAACCCCGTGAGAGCGTTTCTATTACCGCCAAAGAGTGCGAGCTTGCCACAGAGTACATGCTCAGATTCGGAAATCGACACGAGGATATGGGAAACCCCATTGAGAGCGTTCTATTGCGCCTAAGACAGTGCGAGCTTTAAGCACGAGTACATGCACAGATTCGAACGAGAGAGAATTGAAACCCCAATGAGAGCGTTTATTACGCCGCAAAGAGTGCGAGATTCTGCCACGACAGACAATCCGCAGAGATGATTCACGAACGAACGAGGAGTTGAAACCACCATGAGAGCGTTCTATTGCGCCTAAGAGTGCGAGATTGCCACGAGTATGCTCAGCATAGAACGAACGAGGATTGAAACCCCCGTGAGAGCGTTCTAATTACGCCAAAGTAAGTGCGAGCTTGCCACGAGTACATGCTCAGATTCGAATAGAACGAGGATTGAACCCAGATGAGAGCGTTCTATTGCGTAACCTAAGAGAGCGAGCTTGCCACGAGTACATGCTACACAGGATTCGAACGAAACGAGGATTGAAACCCGTGAGATGAGAGCGTTCTATTACGCCACTTAAGAGTTGGCGAGCTTGCCACGAGTACATGCTCAGATTCGAACGAAACGAGGATTGGAACGCCGTTGAGAGCTTTTCTATTGCGCCTAAGAGATGCGGAGCTTGCCACGAGTACATGCTCAGATTCGACAAACGAACGAGGATTTGAAACCCCGGTGAGGCGTAGTCTATTGCGAAGTCCTAAGAGTTGCGAGTTGCAGGAGAGTACATGTCAGATTCGAAAACGAACGAGGTGAAAACATGTTGAATAGCTTTCTATACGAGCGTACAGTGCGAGCTTGCCACAGTAACATTCGTTTTCGCAACGCAAACGAGATTGGAACCCCGTGAGAGCGTTATATTAAGCTAAGAGTCAAAGTTAGTGTGAGCTTGCCACGAGTACATGCTCAGATTCGAACAGAACGAGGAGTTATTGAAACCCATGAGAGCGGTTCTATTTGCGCCTAAGAGATGTGCGATCTTGCCACGAGTACATGCTCAGATTCGAACGAACGATTATTGAATCCCTTTGTGAGAGCGTTCTATTACGCCAAAAGAGTGCGAGCTTGCCACGAGTACATGCTCAGATTCGAACGAACGAGGATTGAACCCCATGAGAGCTTTCTATTGCGCTAAGAGTGTGAGCTTGCCACGAGTACATGCTCAGATTCGAACGATAACGAGGATTTGAAATGGTGTATGAGAGCGTTCTATTACGCAAAGAGTGCGAGCTATAGCCACGAGTACTTGCTCAGATTTGAACGAACGAGGAGGGATTGGAACCCCGTGGAGAGCTTTCTATTACGCCTAAGAGTGTGAGCTTGCCACGAGTACATGCTCAGATTCGTTTAACGAACGAGGATTGAAACCCATGAGAGCGTTCTATTGCGCCTAAGAGTGCGAGCTTGCCACGAGTACACGCTCAGAGTCGAACTAACGAGGATTGAAACCCCGTGAGAGCGTTCTATTACGCCAAAGAGTGCGAGCTTGCCACGAGTACATGCTCAGATTCGAATGAACGAGGATTGGAACCCCATGAGGGCTTTGTATTTCGCCTAAGAGTGCGAGCTTGCCACGAGTACATGCTTATATTCGAACGAACGAGGATCGAAACCCATGAGAGCGTTCTATTGCGCCTGAGAGTGCGATCTTTCCACGAGAACATGCTCAGATTCGAACGAACGAGGATTGGAACCCCGTGAGAGCTTTCTATTGCGCCTAAGAGTGCGAGCTTGCCACGAGTACATGCTCAAATTCGAACGAACGAGGATTGGAACCCCCTGAGAGCTTTCTATTACGCCTAAGAGTGCGAGCTTGCCACGAGTACATGCTCAGATTCGAACGAACGAGGATTGAAACCCCGTGAGAGCGTTTTATTACGCCAAAGTGTGCGAGCTTTCCACGAGTACATGCTCAGATTCGAACGAACGAGGATTGGAACCCCGTGAGAGCTTTCTATTGCGCCTAAGAGTGCAACCTTGCCACGAGTACATGCTCAGATTCGAACGAACGAGGATTGGAACCCGGTGAGAGCTTTCTATTGCGCCTAAGAGTGCGAGCTTGCCACGAGTGCATGCTCAGATTTAAACGAACGAGGATTGAAACCCCGTGAGAGCGTTCTATTACGCCAAAGAGTGCGAGCTTGCCACGAGTACATGATCAGAATTGAACGAACGAGGATTGAAACGCATGAGAGCGTTCTATTACGCCTAAGAGTGCGAGCTTGCCACGAGTACATGCTCAGATTCGAACGAACGAGGATTGAAACCCAATGAGACCGTTCTATTACGCCCTAAGAGTGCGAGATTGCCACGAGTACATGCTCAGATTCGAACGAACGAGCATTGAAACCCCATGAGAGCATTCTATTACGCCCAAAGAGTGCGAGTTAGCCACGAGTACATGCTCAGATTCGAACGAACGAGTATTGAAACCCCATGAGAGCGTTCTATTACGCCCAAAGAGTGCGAGCTTGCCACGAGTACATGCTCAGATTCGAACGAACGAGGACTGGAACCCCATGAGACCTTTCCATTGCGCCTAAGAGTGCGAGCTTGCCACGAGTACATGTTCAGATTCGAACGAACGAGGATTGAAACCCCGTGAGAGTGTTCTATTACGCCAAAGAGTGCGAGCTTGCCACGAGTACATGCTCAGATTCAAACGAACGAGGATTGGAACCCCATGAGAGCGTTCTATTACGCCTAAGAGTGCGAGCTTGCCACGAGTACATGCTCATATTCGAACGAACGAGGATTGAAACCCAATGAGAGCGTTCTATTACGCCAAAGAGTGCGAGCTTGCCACGAGTACATGCTCAGATTCGAACGAACGAGGATTGGAACCCCGTGAGAGCGTTCTATTACGCCAAAGAGTGCGAGCTTTCCAAGAGTACATGCCCATATTCGATCGAACGAGGATTGGAACCCCGTGAGAGCTTTCTATTGCGCCTAAGAGTGCGAGCTTGCCACGAGTACATGCTCAGATTCGAATGAACGAGGATTGAAACCCCGTGAGAGCGTTCTATTACGCCAAAGCGAGCGAGCTTGCCACGAGTACATGCTCAGATTCGAACAAACGAGGATTGAAACCCATGAGAGCGTTCTATTGCGCCTAAGAGTGCGAGCTTGCCACGAGTACATGCTCAGATTCGAACGAACGAGGTTTGAAACCCCGTGAGAGCGTCTATTACGCCAAAGAGTGCGAGCTTGCCACGAGTACATGCTCAGATTCGAACGAACGAGGATTGGAACCCGGTGAGAGCTTTCTATTGCGCCTAAGAGTGCGAGCTTGCCACGAGTGCATGCTCAGATTTGAACGAACGAGGATTGAAACCCCGTGAGAGCGTTCTATTACGCCAAAGAGTGCGAGCTTGCCACGAGTACATGCTCAGATTCGAACGAACGAGGATTGAAACCCCATGAGAGCGTTCTATTGCGCCTAAGAGTGCGAGCTTGCCATGAGTACATGCTCAGATTCGAACGAACGAGGATTGGAACCCCATGAGAGCTTTCTATTGCGCCTAAGAGTGCGTGCTTGCCACGAGTACATGCTCAGATTCGAACGAACGAGGATTGGAAACCCGTGAGAGCTTTCTATTGCGCCTAAGAGTGCGAGCTTGCCACGAGTACATGCTCAGATTCGAACGAACGAGGATTGAAACCCCGTGAGAGCGTTCTATTGCGCCAAAGAGTGCGAGCTTGCCACGAGTACATGCTCAGATTCGAACGAACGAGGATTGAAACCCCATGAGAGCGTTCTATTACGCCCAAAGAGTGCGAGCTTGCCACGAGTACATGCTCAGATTCGAACGAACGAGGATTGAAACCCCGTGAGAGCGTTCTATTACGCCAAAGAGTGCGAGCTTGCCACGAGTACATGCTCAGATTCGAACGAACGAGGATTGGAACCCCATGAGAGCTTTCTATTACGCCCTAAGAGTGCGAGATTGCCACGAGTACATGCTCAGATTCGAACGAACGAGCATTGAAACCCCATGAGAGCGTTCTATTATGCCCAAAGAGTGCGAGCTTGCCACGAGTACATGCTCATATTCGAACGAACGAGGATAGAAACCCCGTGAGATGGTTCTCTTACGCCAAAGAGTGCGAGCTTGCCACGAGTACATGCTCAGATTCGAACGAACGAGGATTGAAACCCAATGAGACCGTTCTATTACGCCCTAAGAGTGTGAGATTGCCACGAGTACATGCTCAGATTCGAACGAACGAGCATTGAAACCCCATGAGAGCATTATATTACGCCCAAAGAGTGCGAGCTTGCCACGGGTACATGCTCAGATTCGAACGAACGAGGATTGAAACGCATGAGAGCGTTCTATTACGCCTAAGAGTGCGAGCTTGCCACGAGTACATGCTCAGATTCGAACGAACGAGGATTGGAACCCCATGAGACCTTTCCATTGCGCCTAAGAGTGCGAGCTTGCCACGAGTACATGTTCAGATTCGAACGAACGAGGATTGAAACCCCGTGAGAGCGTTCTATTACGCCAAAGAGTGCGAGCTTGCCACGAGTACATGCTCAGATTCGAACGAACGAGGATTGGAACCCCATGAGAGCGTTCTATTACGCCTAAGAGTGCGAGCTTGCCACGAGTACGTGCTCATATTCGAACGAACGAGGATTGGAACCCAATGAGAGCGTTCTATTACGCCAAAGAGTGCGAGCTTGCCACGAGTACATGCTCAGATTCGAACGAACGAGGATTGGAACCACGTGAGAGCGTTCTATTACGCCAAAGAGTGCGAGCTTTCCACGAGTACATGCTCAGATTCGAACGAACGAGGATTGGAACCCCGTGAGAGCTTTCTATTGCGCCTAAGAGTGCGAGCTTGCCACGAGTACATGCTCAGATTCGAACGAACGAGGATTGAAACCCCGTGAGAGCGTTCTATTACGCCAAAGAGTGCGAGCTTGCCACGAGTACATGCTCAGATTCGAACGAACGAGGATTGAAACCCATGAGAGCGTTCTATTGCGCCTAAGAGTGCGAGCTTGCCACGAGTACATGCTCAGATTCGAACGAACGAGGATTGAAACCCCGTGAGAGCTTTCAATTACGCCTAAGAGTGCGAGCTTGCCACGAGTACATGCTCAGATTCGAACGAACGAGGATTGGAACCCGGTGAGAGCTTTCTATTGCGCCTAAGAGTGCGAGCTTGCCACGAGTGCATGCTCAGATTTGAACGAACGAGGATTGAAACCCCGTGAGAGCGTTCTATTACGCCAAAGAGTGCGAGCTTGCCACGAGTACATGCTCAGATTCGAACGAACGAGGATTGAAACGCATGAGAGCGTTCTATTACGCCTAAGAGTGCGAGCTTGCCACGAGTACATGCTCAGATTCGAACGAACGAGGATTGGAACCCCGTGAGAGCGTTCTATTACGCCAAAGAGTGCAAGCTTGCCACGAGTACATGCTCAGATTCGAACGAACGAGGATTGAATCCCCGTGAGAGCGTTCTATTACGCCAAAGAGTGCGAGCTTTCCACGAGTACATGCTCAGATTCGAACGAACGAGGATTGGAACCCCATGAGAGCTTTCTATTACGCCTAAGAGTGCGAGCTTGCCACGAGTACATGCTCAGATTCGAACGAACGAGCATTGAAACCCCATGAGAGCGTTCTATTATGCCCAAAGAGTGCGAGCTTGCCACGAGTACATGCTCATATTCGAACGAACGAGGATAGAAACCCCGTGAGAGCGTTCTCTTACGCCAAAGAGTGCGGGCTTGCCACGAGTACATGCTCAGATTCGAACGAACGAGGATTGAAACCCAATGAGACCGTTCTATTACGCCCTAAGAGTGCGAGATTGCCACGAGTACATGCTCAGATTCGAACGAACGAGCATTGAAACCCCATGAGAGCATTCTATTACGCCCAAAGAGTGCGAGCTTGCCACGAGTACATGCTCAGATTCGAACGAACGAGGATTGAAAGCCCATGAGAGCGTTCTATTACGCCCAAAGAGTGCGAGCTTGCCACGAGTACATGCTCAGATTCGAACGAACGAGGACTGGAACCCCATGAGAGCTTTCTATTGCGCCTAAGAGTGCGAGCTTGCCACGAGTACATGCTCAGATTCGAACGAACGAGGATTGAAACCCCGTGAGAGCGTTCTATTACGCCAAAGAGTGCGAGCTTGCCACGAGTACATGCTCAGATTCGAACGAACGAGGATTGGAACCCCATGAGAGCGTTCTATTACGCCTAAGAGTGCGAGCTTGCCACGACTACATGCTCATATTCGAACGAACGAGGATTGAAACCCAATGAGAGCGTTCTATTACGCCAAAGAGTGCGAGCTTGCCACGAGTACATGCTCAGATTCGAACGAACGAGGATTGGAACCCCGTGAGAGCGTTCTATTACGCCAAAGAGTGCGAGCTTTCCACGAGTACATGCTCAGATTCGAACGAACGAGGATTGGAACCCCGTGAGAGCTTTCTATTGCGCCTAAGAGTGCGAGCTTGCCACGAGTACATGCTCAGATTCGAACGAACGAGGATTGAAACCCCGTGAGAGCGTTCTATTGCGCCTAAGAGTGCGAGCTTGCCTCGAGTACATGCTCAGATTCGAACGAACGAGGATTGAAACCCCGTGAGAGCGTTCTATTACGCCAAAGCGTGCGAGCTTGCCACGAGTACATGCTCAGATTCGAACAAACGAGGATTGAAACCCATGAGAGCGTTCTATTGCGCCTAAGAGTGCGAGCTTGCCACGAGTACATGCTCAGATTCGAACGAACGAGCATTGAAACCCCATGAGAGCGTTCTATTATGCCCAAAGAGTGCGAGCTTGCCACGAGTACATGCTCATATTCGAACGAACGAGGATAGAAACCCCGTGAGAGCGTTGTCTTACGCCAAAGAGTGCGGGCTTGCCACGAGTACATGCTCAGATTCGAACGAACGAGGATTGAAACCCAATGAGACCGTTCTATTACGCCCTAAGAGTGCGAGATTGCCACGAGATGTTGATTGCTCTGAAGGATTTCGAGAACTGAAAAGATATGGTCGGTTGGCAGCTCTCAACATGAGGCAATAAAAGCTCGTTCTATAATCAAAGAACGCGGAGGAAGCAAGCCCATGGTTTACGAATGTGAGCGATAGTGACGGACTGGAGCTTCCGGACATCAGCTTCTTGTCCTCAGAGAGTAAAGGAGTTGAAATCTGTGCCAGTACGTAATAGAAAACGACAATAGATGTTACGCATAATGCTCGTTTCGTTTAGCCAGTAAGCTGTATGCATGTAAGATCACTGGCAGTCAGATCGCTAATTTAAGAGATACGAATACGTAAGATATTGTATTCAGAGTCCTTAGAGAGCGTTCCATTTCGAAACTTGAGCGATGTAGCTATGAACGCTCGGGGTCAATGAGCTTATGCTACTCTTAGGCGAACGCGAGATCCGCTCCATGAGAGCGTCAATCCTGCTAAGCGTAGTGTTCGAGATCTGGACCGGGGTTGTACTCGGGGCTCAGCGTAAAAATTGCTAAGTTAATTGGATTGGCGTAAACGCGCACATGTGGTATCAATCAAAATTTCAAAGCAGTCTCCGTTCACGAACTGAGCGACGAATCAGACGCAACGAGTGGCACGCTGCTCCGCTCATGGTTGGCTGTAATTATTGCACTGCAAATAGTACGGAGAGCCCCGACGTCAAAAGAAGTTCCCATGGGAAATTGATTTCACCGACCTAGAGTGCTCGGTTTTCCGCGAGAATGCTCAAGGCATTGTACTAGGAGTACGCGATAGCTTCTGAGGACTCTTTGGCGTAATTATTACGCTATAAGATAGTAAGTTGCCATGAAGGTACCATTCACTGATAGGATCGTTGACGAACTTTCGAACCCATGAGATGAGAGACTTTGTAATCTGGAAGCTATCGCACTCAAAGAGTGTTGCACGACTGTGTAATCAGAAAACGCTCTTCACACGAGAGAGGTTTCAATATCATCTCAGTCGTTCATTATCAGAAGCATTCTGTGGCAAGCTCCAGCACTACGATAACTCAATTGAGAAATTCTCATAAAATTGTTTCAAAACCCCAGTAAAGGGGTGAACATATGACGTATTGATCTGACACATGTACTCGACTGCAAGCTCTGACGAGAAGATGCAACAGGCTTGCAAGTAGTAAATAGAAGGTAGAAATAGCGGTTTTCTAATCAACCTGAGAGCGAATCTGAGCATGTAAGCTCTTTCGCACATCTTACAAGCTTCACTCCGAAGGTCAAGGATTCGAAAGCCCACAATACTAGGGCGTTCAGCAGGGTAGATAAAGAAAAAAGTGCGAGCAATTCAACACCTCTAGCGGCCGTCAATGCTGGGCAGTATTAACCACTTCAACCCATAGTGTGACGACTCCGGAGCTCACTGAGGTGCGGTGTCGCGAACACCAACGATCCGAAGCGGGAGCTTGCTCAACGGTAGTGATGCTGATCGGCAGCTCACTCAGAAAAACTTTCAGAAGAGTACAAGGTAATATGAACGAGCTGGGGAATTGGGGGATCCTCTACGACCTGGGTGTTTTGAACTTACCGATCGGAGTTCTCACCAGTCTATCGTAGGGAGAGGCATCAATAAGCAGTGGGGGCGTTCGACCCAGATACTCCAAAAGTAGGGGGGTTTCCAGCTGTACGGGAGCAAGCGACTTCGCCTGTACTCGTGGCACTAAGGACTTGGGGGCCTCAATCTTTTTGGCCGACTATTACGAACGAATCGGGGGATGGAGTGGGGGGCTTGTCACGAGCTAATCGTTCGATTCAGTGAGCTCGCGGGCATCGATATGGTGGACCAGGATGAACACATCCGGGGGGGGTTCTAGGAACGAGGGGCTGGGGGCGAGCTTGGCGGTACTGTATATGCTCATGCGGGGGTACGAACGGGGGGTTCAATTTTCGAAGCATATCGCAGAGTCGTTCTATTCGACCAAAGATGGCGAGGGGGGGGCGGCGAGGGACTGAGGCTCAGATACGAACGGTGGGGGCGGGATTGGAGGGCTGGTATCAGGGGGATCCCCCGTGGTGGTACGCCGGGGGGAGAGATCGCGTTGGGGCGCGCACGGGGGTACTGGTCAGGTGTGGACTCTTGGGGATTGCGGCCCCCCCCCCCCCGGACGGGGGGGGAAATTAATGAAAGGAGGGGGGAGGTGGGAGGGGCGGTGATAGGTATATTGGGGGGCCCACAGGGGGGGTTGGTGACTACGCGTGGGGGTGCTAGATGGAGGCTTCCGATTAGCCGCATGAACGAGTACGGGCACTGAAACGCTCCTAGACGGGGTTTAGAGTGGGGGTTGTGGCGAGAGGCTTGGGGCCGGATCCCCTATATCACTAACCCCCCCCCTGTCTCCTCCGCGCTACGGGGCGGAAGGCCACTGGGGGGCAATGGGGGCGTGGCGGGGGGGGGGTGGGCTGGGGGGGGGGGGGGGGGGGGGAAAATAGTGGGAGGGGGGGCCATTATCTTTTCCTGGCTGGGTAGAATTGCCCCCACCCTAGTGGGGGGAACCCGGGGGGCGGTTCGAGGTTATGCTGAGCATCTTTGGGGCGTATATAGGGTGATCTCATGTCCAGGCTTTTCAGAATCCGTTTCGTTACGAATTGAGGCAAGTACTGCGAGGCAAGACGTTCACTTCTTTTGGGGCGGAATGGAATCTCTAGTTGGGTGGGATAGGGGTACCAAAGTCCTGTTCGGGGGGCGGGTCACGGGTTTTCCAAATCCTGTTTTTTGGGGGGCGGGATGGGGAGGGCATATGTGCTTTGTTAACAGCATTTGGCATGTAATGGAACGTCTCATGGGGTTTCTTGGGGGTGGTTGGGGGGGGACGGTGTGTAAATGTACTAATGTTGGCCAACGTCGGGGGGCACTTCATAGGGTCGAGGGCGAATCCAGAATGCTCTCAGTTGGGGTGGGGGGTTCAATCGTGGGGGGGTTCGTGTTCAGAATCTGAGGCATGTACTCGTGGCAAGATCCCGCAAGTCGGGCATCTTGGGCGCATGTACTCGTGGCAAAAAGCTCGCACTCTTTAGGGCGTAATAGAACGCTCTCATGGGGTTTCAATCCTCGTTCGTACTCCCCATCGAATCTGAGCATGTACTCGTTGGGGTGGCAAGCTCGCACTCTTTGGGCGTAATAGAATAGAAATGGGTGACATATGGGGTTTCAATCCTCGTTCTTCGTTCGAATCTGAGCATGTACTCGTGGCAAGCTCGCACTCTTAGGCGCAATAGAAAACGCTCTCATGGGGTTTCAATCCTCGTTCGTTCGAATCTGAGCATGTACTCGTGGCTCGTGGCCAAGCTCGCACTCTTTGCGTAATAGAACAAATGATGGGGTTTTCAATCCTCGTTCGTTCGAATCTGAGCATGTACTCGTGGCAAGCTCGCACTCTTTGGGCGTAATAGAACGCTCTCATGGGGGTTTCAATCCTCGTTCGTTCGAATCTGAGCATGTACTCGAGGCAAGCTCGCAGCTCGCACTCTTTGGGCGTAATAGAACGCTCTCATGGGGTTCCAATCCTCGTTCGTTCGAATCTGAGCATGTACTCGTGGCAAGCTCGCACTCTTAGGCCGTAATAGAACGCTCTCATGGGGTTTTCAATCCTCGTTCGTTTCGAATCTGAGCATGTACAATCGTGGCAAGCATCTCGCACTCTCGTAATAGAAAGCTCTCATGGGGTTTTCAATCCTCGTTCGTTCGAATCTGAGCATGTACTCTCGTGGCAAGCTCGCACTCTTAGGCGTAATAGAAACGCTCTCATGGGGTTTCAATCCTCGTTCGTTCGAATCTGAGCATGTACTACGTGGCAAGCTCGCACTCTTGGGCGTAATAGAACGCTCTCATGGGGTTTCAATCCTCGTTCGTTCGATATCTGAGCATGTACTCGTGGCAAGCTCGCACTCTTTGGGGCGTAATAGAAACGCTCTCATGGGGTTTTCAATCCTCGTTCGTTTCGAATCTGAGCATGTACTCGGGCAATGTACTCTCGCAGCTCTTCTTAGGCGCAATAGAACGCTCTCATGGGGTTTCAATCCTCGTTCGTTTCGAATCTGAGCATGTACTCGTGGCAAGCTCGCACTCTTTAGGCGTAATAGAAACGCTCTCTCATGGGGTTCAATCCTCGTTCGTTCGAATCTGAGCATGTACTCGTGGCAAGCTCGCACTCTTTGGGCGTAATAGAACGCTCTCTCATGGGTTTTTTCAATCCTCTCGTTCGTTCGAATCTGAGCATGTACTCGTGGCAAGCTCGCACTCTTTGGGCGTAATAGAACGCTCTCATGGGGGTTCCAATCCTCGTTCGTTCGAATCTGAGCATGTACTCGTGGCAAGCTCGCACTCTTAGGCGCAAATAGAACGCTCTCATGGGGGTTTCAATCCTCGTTCGTTTTTCGAATCTGAGCATGTACTCGTGGCAAGCTCGCACTCTTTAGGCGTAATAGAAAGCTCTCATGGGGTTTCAATCCTCGTCTCTCGTTCATCATGGGGTTTCAATCCTCGTTCGTTCGAATCGTGAGCATGTACTCGTGGCAAGCTCGCACTCTTAGGCGCAATAGAACGCTCTCATGGGGTTTCAATCCTCGTTCGTTTCGAATCGAACTGAGCATGTACTCGTGGCAAGCTCGCACTCTTTGGGGCGTAATAGAAACGCTCTCATGGGGTTTTCAATCCTCGTTCGTTCGAATCTGAGCATGTACTCGTGGCAAGCTCGCACACTCTTTGGGCGTAATAGAAACGCTCTCATGGGGTTCCAATCCTCGTTTCGTTCGAATCTGAGCATGTACTCGTGGCAAGCTCGCACTCTTAGGCGCGTAATAGAACGCTCTCATGGGGTTCCAATCCTCGTTCGATCGAATCTGAGCATGTACTCGTGGCAAGCTCGCACTCTTTAGGCGTAATAAAACGCTCTCACGGGGTTTTTAATCCGCGTTCGTTCGAATCTGAGCATGTACTCGTGGCAAGCTCGCACTCTTAGGGCGTAATAGAACGCTCTCATGGGGTTTCAATCCTCGTTCGTTCGAATCTGAGCATGTACTCGTGGCAAGCTCGCACTCTTTGGGCGTAATAGAACGCTCTCATGGGGTTTCAATCCTCGTTCGTTCGAATCTGAGCATGTACTCGTGGCAAGCTCGCACTCTTAGGCGTAATAGAACGCTCTCATGGGGTTTCAATCCTCGTTCGTTCGAATCTGAGCATGTACTCGTGGCAAGCTCTCGCACTCTTTAGGGGCAATAAGAAACGCTCTCATGGGGTTCCAATCCTCGTTCGTTCGTTCGAATCTGAGCATGTACTCGTGGCAAGCTCGCTCGGCACTCTTTAGCAGGCGTAATAGAACGCTCTCATGGGGTTTCAATCCTCGTCTCGTTCGAATTCGAAATCTGAGCATGTACTCGTGGCAAGCGCCTCGCACTCTTTGGGCGTAATAGAACGCTCTCATGGGGTTTCAATCCTCGTTCGTTCGAATCGAATCTGAGCATGTACTCGTGGCAAGCTCGCACTCTTGGGGGCGTAATAGAACGCTCTCATGGGGTTTCAATCCTCGTTCGTTTCGAATCTGAGCATGTACTCGTGGCAAGCTCGCACTCTTAGGCTAATAGAAAGCTCTCATGGGGTTTCAATCCTCGTTCGTTCGAATCTGAGCATGTACTCGTGGCAAGCTCGCACTCTTTGGGCGTAATAGAACGCTCTCATGGGGTTTCAATCCTCAATCGTCGTTCGAATCTGAGCATGTACTCGTGGCAAGCTCGCACTCTTTAGGCGTAATAGAACGCTCTCTCATGGGGTTTCAATCCTCGTTCGTTTTCGAATCTGAGCATGTACTCGTGGCAAAAGCTCAGCACTCTTAGGGCGTAATAGAACGCTCTCATGGGGTTTCAAAGTCCTCGTTCATTCATTCGAATCTGAGCATGTTACTCGTGGCAAGCTCGCACTCTTAGGCGCAATAGAACGCTCTCATGGGGTTTCAATCCTCTTTCGTTTCGAATCTGAGCATGTACTCGTGGCAAGCTCGCACTCTTTGGGGGGCGTAATAGAAAGCTCTCTCATGGGGTTTCAATCCTCGTTCGTTCGAATCTGAGCATGTACTCGTGGCAAGCTCGCACTCTTGGGCGTAATAGAACGCTCTCATGGGGTTTCAATCCTCGTTCGTAGTTCGTTCGAATCTGAGCATGTACTCGTGGCAAAGCTCGCACTCTTTTGGCGTAATAGAAACGCTCTCATGGGGTTTTTCAATCCTCGTTCGTTCGAATCTGAGCATGTACTCGTGGCAAGCTCGCACTCTTTTGGGCGCAATAGAACGCTCTCATGGGGTTTCAATCCTCGTTCGTTCGAATCTGAGCATGTACTCGTGGCAAGCTCGCACACTTTTTGGCGAAATAATAACGCTCTCATGGGGGTTTCAATCCTCGTTCGTTCGAATCTGAGCAGAGCCATGTACTCGTGGCAAGCTCGCACTCTTAGGCGCAATAGAACGCTCTCATGGGGTTTCAATCCTCGTTCGTTTCGAATCTGAGCATGTACTTCTCGTGGCAAGCTCTCGCACTCTTAGGGCGTAATAGAAACGCTCTCATGGGGTTTCAATCCTCGTTCGTCGTTCGAATCTGAGCATGTACTCGTGGCAAGCTCGCACTCATTTGGGCGTAATAGAACGCTCTCTCATGGGGTTTCAATCCTCGTTCGTTTCGAATCTGAGCATGTACTCGTGGCAAGCTCGCACTCTTTGGGCGCAATAGAACGCTCTCATGGGGTTTCAGTTGTTCGTTCGAATCTGAGCATGTACTCGTGGCAAAGCTCGGGGGGGCGTAATAGAAAGCTCTCTCATGGGGGTTTCAATCCTCGTTCGTTCGTTCGAATCTGAGCATGTACTCTTGGCAAGCTCGCACTCTTTAGGGCGCAATAGAACGCTCGCTCTGGGGGGTTTCAATCCTCGTTTTCGTTCGAATCTGAGCATGTACTCGTGGGCAAGCTCGCACACTCTGATGGGCGTAATAGAACGCTCTCATGGGGTTTTCAAAATCGTCTCGTTCGTTCGAATCTGAGCATGTACTCGTGGCAAGCTCGCACTCTCTTAGGGGCGCTAATAGAACGCTCTTTGGGGTTTTCCAATCCTCGTTCGTTCGAATCTTGAGCATGTACTCGTGGCAAAGCTCGCACTCTTTTGGGCGTAATAGAACGCTCTCATGGGTTTCAATCCTCGTTCGTTCGAATCTGAGCATGTATGTACTCGTGGCAAGCTCTCGCACTCTTAGGGCGTAATAGAACGCGCTCTCATGGGGTTTTTCAATCCTCGTTCGTTCGAATCTGAGCATGTACTCGTGGCAAGCTCGCACTCTTTTTGGGGCGTAATAGAACGCTCTCATGGGTTCAATCCTCTCGTTCGTTCGAATCTGAGCATGTATAACTCGTGGCAAGCTCGCACTCTTTTGGGTAATGTAATAGAATAGAAAGCTCTCATGGGGTTTCCAATCCTCGTTCGTTCGAATCTGAGCATGTACTCGTGGCAAGCTCGCACTCTTTGGGCGTAATAGAGAACGCTCTCATGGGGTTTTCAATCCTCGTTCGGGTCTTCGAATCTGAGCATGTACTCGTGGCAAAGCTCGCACTCTTTGGGGGTAATAGAAAGCTCTCATGGGGTTTCAATCCTCGTTCGTTCGAAATTCGAATCTGAGCATGTACTCTCGTGGCAAAAGCTCGCACTCTTTAGGCTTAGGCGTAATAATAGAACGCTCTCTCATGGGGTTTCAATCCTCGTTCGTTCGAATCTGAGCATGTACTCGTGGCAAGCTCGCACTCTTCTTTGGGCGCGAATAGAAACGCTCGCTTCTCATGGGGGTTTCAATCCTCGTTCGTTCGAATCTGAGCATGTACTCGTGGCAAGCTCGCACTCTTTGGGCGTAATAGAACAACGCTCTCATGGGGGTTTCAATCCTCGTTCGTTCGAATCTGAGCATGTACTCGTGGCAAAGCTCGCACTCTCTTAGGGCGTAATAGAACGCTCTCATGGGTTTCAAATCCTCGTTCGTTCGAATCTGAGCATGTACTCGAGGCAAGCTCGCACTCTTAGGCGTTTTAATAGAACGCGCTCTCATGGGGTTTTCAATCCTCGTTTCGTTCGAATCTGAGCATGTACTCGTGGCAAGCTCGCACTCTTTGGGCGTAATAGAACGCTCTCATGGGGTTTCAATCCTCGTTCGTTCGAATCTGAGCATGTACTCGTGGCAAGCTCGCACTCTTTGGCGTGTAATAGAACGCTCTCATGGGGTTTCAAATCCTCGTTCGTTCGAATCTGAGCATGTACTCGCATACGTGGCAAGCTCGCACTCTTTGGGCGCTTAATAGAACGCTCTCATGGGGTTTCCAATCCTCGTTCGTCTTTCGAAATCTGAGCATGTACTCGTGGCAAGCTCGCACTCTTTAGGCGTAAATAGAACGCTCTCATGGGGTTTCTCGTCCTCGTTCTATCGTTCGAATCTGAGCATGTACTCGTGGCAAAGCTCGCACTCTTAGGGGCGTAATAGAAACGCTCTCATGGGGGGTTTCAATCCTCGTTCGTTCGAATCTGAGCATGTACTCGTGGGGCAAGCTCGCACTCTTATTGGGCGTAATAGAAACGCTCTCATGGGGGTTTTTTCAATTCGTCGTTCGTTCGTTCGAATCTGAGCATGTGTACTCGTGGGGCAAAGCTCGCACTCTTTTGGCGTAATAGAAAGCTCTCATGGGGTTTCAATCCTCGTTCGTTCGAATCGAATCTAAGCATGTACTCGTGGCAAGCTCGCACTCTTTAGGGCGTAATAGAACGCTCTCATGGGGTTTCAATCCTCGTTCGGTTCGAATCTAAGGGCATGTACTCGTGGCAAGCTCGCACTCTTTTTAGGCGTAATATAGAAAAGCTCTCATGGGGTTCAATCCTCGTTCGTTCGAATCTGAGCATGTACTCGTGGCAAGCTCGCACTCTTTGGCGTATCAAATAGAACGCTCTCTCATGGGGTTTCAATCCTCGTTCGTTCGAAATCTGAGCATGTACTCGTGGCAAGCTCGCACTCTTATGGGCGTAAATAGAAAAGCTCTCATGGGGTTTCAATCCTCGTTCGTTCGAATCTGAGCATGTACTCGTGGCAAGCTCGCACTCTTTAGGCGTAATAGAACGCTCTCATGGGGTTTCAATCCTCGTTCGTTCGAATCGAGCAAATCATGTTGAAGCATGTACTCGTGGCACTCTCGCACTCTTTGGCGTAATAGAACGCTCTCATGGGGTTTCAATCCTCGTTCGTTCGAATCTGAGCATGTACTCGTGGCAAGCTCGCACTCTTTTGGGCGTAATATAGAACGCTCTCTCATGGGGTTTCAATCCTCGTTCGTGTCGAATCTGAGCAATGTACTCGTGGCAAGCTCGCACTCTTTGGGCGTAATAGAACGCTCTCATGGGGTTTCAATCCTCGTCGTTCGAATCTAGTTCGATATCTGAGCATGTACTCGTGGCAAGCTCGCACTCTTAGGCGCAATAGCAAAACGCTCTCATGGGGTTTTCAATCCTCGTTCGTTCGAATCTGAAGCATGTACTCGTGGCAAGCTCGCACTCTCTTTAGGCGTAATAGAAACGCTCTCATTGGGGGGTTTCCAATCCTCGTTCGTTTCGAATCTGAGCATGTACTCGTGGCAAGCTCGCACTCTTTGGGGCGTAATAGAACGCTCTCATGGGGGTTTCAATCCTCGTTCGTTCGAATCTGAGCATGTACTCGTGGCAAGCTCGCACTCTTTAGGCGTAATAGAACGCTCTCATGGGGTTTCAATCCTCGTTCGTTCGAATCTGAGCATGTACTCGTGGCAAGCTCGCATCGCACTCTTGGGGCGTAATAGAACGCTCTCATGGGGTTTCAATCCTCGTTCGTTCGAATCTGAGCATGTACTCGTGGCAAGCTCGCACTCTTTAGGGCATAATAGAACGCTCTCATGGGGTTTCAATCCTCGTTCGTTCGAATCTGAGCATGTACTCGTGGCAAGCTCGCACTCTTGGGGCGCAATAGAAAGCTCTCATGGGGGTTTCAATCCTCGTTCGTTCGTTCGAATCTGAGCATGTACTCGTGGCAAGCTCGCACTCTTTAGGCGTAATAGAACGCTCTCATGTGGTTTCAATCCTCGTTCGTTCGAATCTAAGCATGTACTCGTGGCAAGCTCGCACTCTTTGGGCGCTAATAGAACGCTCTCATGGGGTTTCAATCCTCGTTCGTTCGAATCTGAGCATGTACTCGTGGCAAGCTCGCACTCTTTGGGCGCAATAGAACGCTCTCTCATGGGGGTTTCAATCCTCGTTCGTTTTCGAATCTGAGCATGTACTCGTGGCAAAGCTCGCACTCTTTGGGCGTAATAGAACGCTCTCATGGGGTTTCAATCCTCGTTCGTTTCGAATCTGAGCATGTACTCGTGGCAAGCTCGCACTCTTTGGGCGTCAAATAGAACGCTCTCATGGGGTTTCAATCCTCGTTCGTTCGAATCTGAGCATGTACTCGTGGCAAGCTCGCACTCTTTAGGCATAATCTTCGTAATAGAACGCTCTCATGGGGTTTTCAATCCTCGTTCGTTCGTTCGCAAATCTGAGCATGAGCATGTACTCGTGGCAAGCTCGCACTCTTAGGGCGTAATAGAAAGCTCTCATGGGGTTTCAATCCTCGTTCGTTTCGAATCTGAGCATGTACTCGTGGCAAGCTCGCACTCTTTGGGCGTAATAGAACGCTCTCTCATGGGGGTTTCAATCCTCGTTTCGTTCGAATCTGAGCATGTACTCGTGGCAAGCTCGCACTCTTTGGGCGTAATAGAACGCTCTCATGGGGTTTCAATCCTCGTTCGTTTTCGAATCTGAGCATGTACTCGTGGCAAGCTCGCACTCTTTGGGGCGTAATAGAACGCTCTCTCATGGGGTTTTCAATCCTCGTTCGTTCGAATCTGAGCATGTACTCGTGGCAACGAACTTACTCGCACTCTTTAGGCGTAATAGAACGCTCTCATGGGGTTTCAATCCTCGTTCGTTCGAATCTGAGCATGTACTCGTGGCAAGCTCGCACTCTTTTGGGCGTAATAGAACGCTCTCATGGGGTTTCAATCCTCGTCTTTCGTTCGAATCTGAGCATGTACTCGTGGCAAGCTCGCACTCTTTGGGGCGTAATAGAACGCTCTCTCATGGGGTTTCAATCCTCGTTCGTTCGAATCTGAGCATGTACTCGTGGCAAGCTCGCACTCTTTGGGGCGTAATAGAACGCTCTCATAGGGGTTTCAATCCTCGTTTCGACGTTCGAATCTGAGCATGTACTCGTGGCAAGCTCGCACTCTTTGGGCGTAATAGAACGCTCTCATGGGGTTTCAATCCTCGTTCGTTTTTCGAATCTGAGCATGTACTCGTGGCAAGCTCGCACTCTTTGGGCGTAATAGAACGCTCTCATGGGGGTTTTCAATCCTCGTTCGTTCGAATCTGAGCATGTACTCGTGGCAAGCTCGCACTCTTTGGGAGGCGTAATAGAACGCTCTCATGGGGTTTCAATCCTCGTTCGTTCGAATCTGAGCATGTACTCGTGGCAAGCTCCCACTCTTTGGGCGTAATAGAACGCTCTAATGGGGTTTCAATCCTCGTTCGTTCGAATCTGAGCTTGTTCTCGTGGCAAGCTCGCACTCTTAGGCGTAATAGAACGCTCTCATGGGGTTTCAATCCTCGTTCGTTCGAATCTGAGCATGTACTCGTGGCAAGCTCGCACTCTTAGGCGTAATAGAACGCATTTCAAATCCTCGTTCGTTCGAATCTGAGCATGTACTCGTGGCAAGCTCGCACTCTTTGGCGTAAATAGAACGCTCTCATGGGGTTTTCAATCCTCGTTCGTTCGAATCTGAGCATGTACTCGTGGCAAGCTCGCACTCTTATTGGACGCGTAATAGAACGCTCTCATGGGGTTTCAATCCTCGTTCGTACTTTCGTTCGAATCTGAGCATGTACTCGTGGCAAAGCTCGCACTCTTGGGGCGAATAGAACGCTCTCATGGGGTTTCAATCCACGTTCGTTCGAATCTGAGCATGTACTCGTGGCAAGCTCCGCTACGCACTCTTTGGGCGTAATAGAACGCTCTCATGGGGTTTTTCAATCCTCGTTTCGTTCGAATCTGAGCATGTACTCGTGGCAAGCTCGCACTCTTTAGGCGTAATAGAACGCTCTCTCATGGGGGTTTCAATCCTCGTTTCGTTCGAATCTGAGCATGTACTCGTGGCAAGCTCGCACTCTTTTGGGCGTAATAGAACGCTCTCATGGGGTTTCAAATCCTCGTTTCGTTCGAAATCTGAGCATGTACTCGTGGCAAGCTCGCCTCTCTTAAGGCACAATAGAACGCTCTCATGGGGTTTCAATCCTCGTTCGTTCGAATCTGAGCATGTACTCGTGGCAAGCTCGCACTCTTTGAGGCGTAATAGAAACGCTCTCTTCATGGGGTTTCAATCCTCGTTCGTTTCGAATCTGAGCATGTACTCGTGGCAAGCTCGCGCACTCTTTGGCGCAATAGAACGCTCTCATGGGGTTTCAATCCTCGTTCGTATCGAATCTGAGCATGTACTCGTGGGCAAGCTCGCACTCTTACGGCGAGCGCTAAAATAGAACGCTCTCTCATGGGGTTTCAATCCTCGTTCTTTTCGAATCTGAGCATGTACTCGTGGCAAGTCTCGCACTCTTTTGGGCGTTAATAGAACGCTCTCATGGGGTTTCAATCCTCGTTCGTATCGAATCTGAGCATGTACTCAGTGGCAAGCTCGCACTCTTTGGCGTACAATAGAACGCTCTCATGGGGTTTCAATCCCTCGTTTCTTCGAATCTGAGCATGTACTCGTGGCAAGCTCGCACTCTTTAGGCGTAATAGAACGCTCTCATGTTGGGTTTCAATCCTCGTTCGTTCGAATCTGAGCATGTACTCGTGGCAAGCTCGCCTCACACTCTTTCAGGCGTAATAGAACGCTCTCATGGGGTTTCAATCCTCGTTCGTTCGAATCTGAGCATGTACTCGTGGCAAGCTCGCACTCTTCGTTGGGCGTAATAAACGCTCTCATGGGGTTTCAATCCTCGTTCGTCTCGAATCTGAGCATGTACTCGTGGCAAGCTCGCACTCTTAGGCGTAATAGAACGCTCTCATGGGGCAATTCAATCCTCGTTCGTTCATATCGAAATCTGAGCATGTACTCATTGTACTCGTGGCAAGCTCGCACTCTTTGGCGCGTAATAGAACGCTCTCATGGGGTTTCAATCCTCGTTCGTACATTCGAATCTGAGCATGTACTCGTGGCAAGCTCGCACTTTGGGGCGATAATAGAACGCTCTCATATCTATTGGGGTTTCAATCCTCGTTCGCTTCGAATCTGAGCATGTAACTCGTGGCAAGCTCGCACTCTTTTAGGCGTAATAGAACGCTCTCTCATGGGGTTTCAATCCTCGTTCGTAGTTCGAATCTGAGCATGTACTCGTGGCAAGCTCGCACTCTTTGGGCGTAATAGAACGCTCTCATAAGGGGGTTTCAATCCTCGTTCGTTCGAATCTGAGCATGTACTCGTGGCAAGCTCGCGCACTCTTAGGCGTAATAGAACGCTCTCATGGGGTTTCAATCCTCGTTTCGTTCGAATCTGAGCAATACTCGTGGCAAGCTCGCACTCTTTAACAATAGAACGCTCTCTAATGGGGTTTCAATCCTCTAGAGTTCGTTCGAATCTGAGCATGTACTCGTGGCAAGCTCCGCACTCTTTGGGCAAATAGAACCTCCTCATCGGGGTTTCAATCCTCGTTCGTTCGAATCTGAGCATGTACTCGTGGCAAGCTCGCACTCTTTGACGGCGTAAATAGAACGCTCTCATGGGGTTTCAATCCTCGTTCGTTCGAATCTGAGCATGTACTCGTGGCAAGCTCGCACTCTTTGGCGTATAATAGAACGCTCTCATGGGGTTTCAATCCTCGTTCGTTTCGCATCGAATCTGAGCATGTATACTCGTGGCAAGCTCGCACTCTTGGGCGTAATAGAACGCTCTCATGGGGTTTCAATCCTCGTTCGTTCGAATCTGAGCATGTACTCGTGGCAAGCTCGCACTCTTTGGGCGTAATAGAAACGCTCTCATGGGGGTTTCAATCCTCGTTCGTTCGATACTGAGCATGTCAACTCGTGTGCAAGCTCGCACTCTTTGGGCGTAATAGAACGCTCTCATTGGGGTTTCAATATCTAGTTATTCGAATCTGAGCATGTACTCGTGGCAAGCTCGCACTCTTATTGAGGGCGTAATAGAACGCTCTCAAGGGGTTTCAAATCCTCGTTCGTTCGAATCTGAGCATGTACTCGTGGCAAGCTCGCACTCTTAGGCGTAATAGAAACGCTCTCATGGGGTTTTCAATCCTCGTTCGTTCGAAGCTGATCATGTACTCGTGGCAAGCTCGCACTCTTTGGGCGTAATAGAACGCTCTCATGGGGTTTCAATCCTCGTTCGTTTAACATCGAATCTGAGCATTACTCGTCGTGCAATCTCGCACTCTTTGGGCGTAATAGAACGCTCTCATAGGGGTTTTCAATCCTCGTTCGTCGATCGAAATCTGAGCATGTACTCGTGGCAAGCTCGCACTCTTAGGGCGTAATAGAACGCTCTCATGGGGTTTCAATCCTCGTTATTCGTTCGTCCATTTCGTTCGAATCTGAGCATGTACTCGTGGCAAGCTCGCACTCTTTGGGCGTAATAGAACGCTCTCATAGGGGTTTCAATCCTCGTTCGTTTCGAATCTGAGCATGTACTCGTGGCAAGCTCGCACTCTTTTAGGCGTAATAGAACGCTCTCTCATGGGGTTTCAATCCTCGTCTTTTTTCGTTCGAATCTGAGCATGTACTCGTGGCAAGCTCGCACTCTTAGGCGTAATAGAACGCTCTCATGGGGTTTCAATCCTCGTTCGTTCGAATCTGAGCATGTACTTATGGCAAGCTCGCACTCTTAGGCTTAATAGAACGCTCTCATGGGGTTTCAATCCTCGTTCGTTCGAATCTGAGATGTGTATCTCGTGGCAAGCTCGCACTCTTAGGCGTAATAGAAACGCTCTCATGGGCTCGTCTCGTTTCAATCCTCGTTCGTTCGAATCTGAGCATGTACTCGTGGCAAGCTCGCACTCTTTGGGCGTAAAGAACGCTCCTCATCGGGGTTTCAATCCTCGTTCGTAATCGAATCTGAGCATGTACTCGTGGCAAGCTCGCACTCTTTGGGCGTAATAGAACGCATCTCTCAGGGGTTTCAATCCTCGTTCGTATTTCGAATCTGAGCATGTACTCGTGGCAAGCTCGCACTCTTTGGGCGTAAAATAGAAAACGCTCTCATGGGGTTTCAAATCCTCGTTCGTTCGAATCTGAGCATGATACTCGTAAGGGCAAGCTCTGCCACTTTTAGGCGCAATAGAACTCATGGGGTTTCCAATCCTCGTTCGTTCGAATCTGAGCATGTACTCGTGGCAAGCTCGCACTCTTGGGCGTAATAGAACGCTCTCTCATGGGGTTTCAATCCTCGTTCGTTCGAATCTGAGCATGTACTCGTGGCAAGCTCGCACTCTTTAGGCGTAATAGAACGCTCTCATGGGTTTCAATCCTCGTTCGTTCGAATCTCGATCTGAGCATGTACTCACCGTGGCAAAGCTCGCACTCTTTGGGCGTAATAGAACGCTCTCATGGGGTTTCAATCCTCGTTCGTTCGAATCTGAGCATGTACTCGTGGCAAGCTCGCACTCTTAGGCGTAATAGAACGCTCTCTCAGGGGTTTCAATCCTCGTTCGTTCGAATCTGAGCATGTACTCGTGGCAAGCTCGCACTCTTTGGGCGTTAATAGAACACGCTCTCATGGGGTTTTCAATCCTCGTTCTCGTTCGTTCGAATCTGAGCATGTACTCGTGGCAAGCTCGCACTCTTTGGGCGTAATAGAACGCTCTCATGGGGGTTTCAATCCTCGTTCGTTCGAATCTGAGCATGTACTCGTGGCAAGCTCGCACTCCTTAGGCGTATATAGAACGCTCTCATGGGGTTTCAATCCTCGTTCGTTCGAATCTGAGCATGTACTAAGTGGCAAGCTCGCACTCTTTAGGCGTAAATAGAACGCTCTCATGGGGTTTCAATCCTCGTTCGTTCGAATCTGAGCATGTAACTCGTGGCAAGCTCGCACTCTTTGGGCGTAATAGAACGCTCTCATGGGTTTTCAATCCTCGTTCGTTTCGAATCTGAGCATGTACTCGTGGCAAGCTCTCGCACTCTTAGGGCGTAATAGAACGCTCTCCCTTGGGGTTTCAATCCTCGTTCGTTCGAATCTGAGCATGTACTCGTGGCAAGCTCGCACTCTTTGGGCGTAATAGAACGCTCTCATGGGGTTTTCAACTAAATCCTCCGATCGTTTCGAATCTGAGCATGTACTCGTGGCAAGCTCGCGCTCGCACTCTTTGGGCGTAATAAGAACGCTCTCATGGGGTTTCAATCTCGTTCTCGTTCGAATCTGAGCATGTACTCTCGTGGCAAGCTCGCACTCTTAGGGCGTAATAGAACGCTCTCATGGGGTTTCAATCTCCGTTCACCCTCATGGGAATCCGTGGCAAGCTCGCTCTCTTTGGGCGTAATAGAACACTCTCATGGGGTTTCAATCATTGTTCGTTCGCATCTGAGCATGTACTCGTGGCAAGCTTGCACTCTTTGGGCGTAATAGAACGCTCTCATAGGGTTTCAATACTCGTTCGTTCGAATCTGAGCATGTACTCGTGGAAAGCTCGCACTCTTAGGAGCAATAGAACGCTCTCATGGGGTTTCAATCCTCGTTCGTTCGAATCAAAGGATGTACTCGTGGCAAGCTCGCACTATTTGGGCATAATAGAACACTCTCATGTGGTTTCAATCCTCGTTCGTTCGAATCTGAGCATGTACTCGTGGCAAGCTCGCACTATTTGCGCGTAATTGAACACTCTCATGGGGTTTCAATCCTCCTTCGTTCGAATCTGAGCATGTACTCATGGCAAGCTCGCACTCTTTTGGCGTAATAGAACGCTCTCATGGGGTTTCAATCCTTGTTCGTTCGAATCTGAGCATGTACTCGTGGAAAGCTCGCACTCTTAGGAGCAATAGAACGCTCTCATGGGGTTTCAATCCTCGTTCATTCGAATCAGTGGATGTACTCGTGGCAAGCTCGCTCTCTTTGGGCGTAATAGAACACTCTCATGGGGTTTCAATCATTGATCGTTCGAATCTGAGCATGTACTCGTGGCAAGCTCGCACTCTTTGGGCGTAATAGAATGCTCTCATAGGGTTTCAATACTCGTTCGTTCGAATCTGAGCATGTACTCGTGGAAAGCTCGCACTCTTAGGAGCAATAGAACGCTCTCATGGGGTTTCAGCCTCGTTCGTTCGAATCAAAGGATGTACTCGTGGCAAGCTCGCTCTCTTTGGGCGTAATAGAACGCTCACATGGGGTTTCAATCCTCGTTCGTTCGAATCTGAGCATGTACTCGTGGCAAGCTCGCACTCTTTGGGCGTAATAGAACGCTCTTTTGGGGTTTCAATCCTCGTTCGTTCGAATCTGAGCATGTACTCGTGGCAAGCTCGCACTCTTCGGGCGTAATAGAACACTCTCATGGGGTTCCAATCCTCGTTCGTTCGAATCTGAGCATGTACTCGTGGCAAGCTCGCACTCTTTGGGCATAATAGAACGCTCTTTTGGGATTTCAATCCTCGTTCGTTCGAATCTGAGCATGTACTCGTGGCATGCTCTCACTCTTAGGGCGTAATAGAACGCTCTCATGGGGTTTCAATCCTCGTTCGTTCGAATCTGAGCATGTACTCGTGCCAAGCTCGCACTCTTTGGGCGTAATAGAACGCTCTCATGGGGTTTCAATCCTCGTTCGTTCGAATCTGAGCATGTACTCGTGGAAAGCTCGAACTCCTAGGAGCAAGAGAACGCTATCATGGGGTTTCAATCCTCGTTCGTTCGAATCAAAGGATGTACTCGTGGCAAGCTCGCACTATTTGGGCGTAATAGAACACTCTCATGGGGTTTCAATCCTCGTTCGTTCAAATCTGAGCATGTACTCGTGGCAAGCTCGCACTCTTTGGGCGTAATAGAACGCTTTCATGGGGTTTCAATACTCGTTCGTTCGAATCTGAGTATGTACTCGTGGAAAGCTCGCACTCTTGGGAGCAATAGAATGCTCTTATGGGGTTTCAATCCTCGTTCATTCGAATCAAAGGATGTACTCGTGGCAAGCTCGCTCTCTTTGGGCGTAATAGAACGCTCACATGGGGTTTCAATCATCGTTCGTTCGAATCTGAGCATGTACTCGTGGCAAGCTCGCACTCTTTGGGCGTAATCAAACGCTCTTTTGGGGATTCAATCCTCGTTCGTTCGAATCTGAGCATGTACTCGTGGCAAGCTCGCACTCTTTGGGCATAATAGAACGCTCTTTTGGGATTTCAATCCTCGTTCGTTCGAATCTGAGCATGTACTCGTGGCATGCTCTCACTCTTAGGGCGTAATAGAACGCTCTCATGGGGTTTCAATCCTCGTTCGTTCGAATCTGAGCATGTACTCGTGGAAAGCTCGCACTCTTAGGGCCTAATAGAACACTCTCATGGGGTTTCAATCCTCGTTCGTTCGAATCTGAGCTTGTACTCGTGGCAAGCTCGCACTCTTTGGGCATAATATAACGCTCTTTTGGGATTTCAATCCTCGTTCGTTTGAATCTGAGCATGTACTCGTGGCAAGCTCGCACTCTTTGGGCGTAATAGAACGCTCTCATGGGGTTTCAATCCTCGTTCGTTCGAATCTGAGCATATACTCATGGCAAGCTCGCACTCTTCGGGCGTAATAGAACGCTCTCATGGGGTTTCAATCCTCGTTCGTTCGAATCTGAGCATGTACTCGTGGAAAGCTCGTACTCTTAGGAGCAAGAGAACGCTCTCATGGAGTTTCAATCCTCGTTCGTTCGAATCAAAGGATGTACTCGTGGCAAGCTCGCTCTCTTTGGGCGTAATAGAACGCTCACATGGGGTTTCAATCCTCGTTCGTTCGAATCTGAGCATGTACTCGTGGCAAGCTCGCACTCTTTGGGCGTAATAGAACGCTCTTTTGGGGTTTCAATCCTCGTTCGTTCGAATCTGAGCATGTACTCGTGGCAAGCTCGCACTCTTAGGGCGTAATAGAACACTCTCATGGGGTTTCAATCCTCGTTCGTTCGAATCTGAGCATGTACTCGTGGCAAGCTCGCACTCTTTGGGCATAATAGAACGCTCTTTTGGGATTTCAATCCTCGTTCGTTCGAATCTGAGCATGTACTCGTGGCATGCTCACACTCTTAGGGCGTAATAGAACACTCTCATGGGGTTTCAATCCTCGTTCGTTCGAATCTGAGCATGTAATCGTGGCAAGCTCGCACTTTTTGGGCGTAATAGAACTCTCTCATGGGGTTTCAATCCTCGTTCGTTCGAATCTGAGCATGTACTCGTGGAAAGCTCGCACTCTTAGGAGCAAGAGAACGCTCTCATGGGGTTTCAATCCTCGTTCGTTCGAATCAAAGGATGTACTCGTGGCAAGCTCGCACTATTTGGGCGTAATAGAACACTCTCATGGGGTTTCAATCCTCGTTCGTTCGAATCTGAGCATGTACTCGTGGCAAGCTTGCACACTTTGGCACAATAGAACTGTAGTACACTGAACTTTAGCAAATTGCGGAGTTCTAGTGAGAGAATAGTGCTTTATACTATTCTGGAGTTTTGGGTTGAGTTTGGTGAGCTTCGGAGTGTTTTCGGGACTTGAAAAGTGAGAAAACGGACTCCGGGAGTCGAAATCTGCAAAAGTGCAGATTTTGCATTGCATACCGGTATCTGGTTTTGGTATACCGGAATCCAGTGAAAACTGGTTGTGCGCAGCTCTCGGGTTCTGCGGAATCCAGTAGTTGATACCGGAATACGCTGACATTCCGGTATGTGCAATGCGCATACCGGTACTGAAGCGATTAGTACCGGTACTGGGAAGTCGCATACCGGAATCCTGTTGCGTGGCCTGCTTGGCCGAGGCTCGGGTTTTGCAAAATTTGTGCAGTATACTGGTATACACATGCGCATACCGGTATACAGTGCTGCAGAGTGCATTTTGTGCAGTTTTGCAATTTTGGCTTTGTGAGGGGCCTAAGTGGATTTTGTGCATTGGGTTAAGTACCCCTTCACCCCTTCACAGCCATTGTTGGCTGAGGCTTGGGAGGAGATGAGGTAGGGTTCCCCCTCTCTCTCTCTCTAGATTTTCTTGCTCCCTACCCCCTAGATCATGGATTTGATCTCTTCTTTCTCCATTTTCTTCATGGAGGTTGACTCCTAGGCTTGGAGGGAGCTCGTGGCTGAAGAGGAGAGCTTGTTGGTGGATGAATCTCCAACCCTAGTCTCTTTTTGCTTGGTTTGGAGCTCTTATGAGGTGAGTAATTATCCTACAACTCCTCTATTGGTGATTACTACTTGGATTTGGGATGAAAACCTAGAAAATTGGAAAACTAGGGTTTCATTTGGGGTTTCTTGGTTGAGAGCTCTTAAGGTTGAATTGATGAGTGTAGAACACTCTTGTAGGAGGAAATTGAAGCTCCAATGTGTTGATTTGGAGTTTGCACAAGCTTTTCTTGGATTAAGGTATTATTCACCTATTTTCCTCATGAATTTTGGTGAATTTCGTGGTGAGCTTGTTCGAAGCCCCTAACCCCTTGGAAAATTATCTTAGGGTATGTGAAGCTCGGGGGACAACTCCGTTTCGAAGTACTGCGAGGTTTCGACGGGTATCCGGTGGGTCTGACCTCACCGAAATGGGTGAACTCCCCCTATGTCTCCTATTTTATTATAGGATTGAATTGATGCATAATTGTGCTTATTATGACATGGTAGAAATTGTGAACACATGATATATACATGTTGCATGTGAAAAGTGGCATACTCCATATAGTAGAGTACAATGAGAGTGATAAGCATGCTAGAGTACTTATACTAGTATTGTGATGACGCATTCATGAAATGCTATTTAAGATATGCATGCTAGAAAGGAGTGTCATATGAGACACTACTTGGTTGATGGATTAGTGAATTCTCTTTGCATACTATAGTATGCTTACTCTAGAGAAATGAAAGAATATGACAAATGCAAAACAAGTATGTTGCACCTCATCTAGGTGAGCAACTATGACGGGCATTGTTGACATTGAGCTCGACCTTTTAGTCGTTGAACGATTCCATGTTTAAGACATGAGGAAAGGGGTTCTCTTTTGTATTTGATAATTGTAATTGGCTAAGCATGTGTTACTTGATTAAATGAGAAAGGAATACTTGCATGATGACTTTTATACTCTATGTAGTAGAGGTTGATGTAGCTCATGCATGTCATGGATTATGGTCTTGTTGGCATCGTAGAATGCATTGTTATGGCATTTGTAGAATGCATGGATTATGGCATTTGTAGAATGCATTGAAAATAGCATTAGTATAATGCATTGAGTATGGCTTTGGTTATAGCATATGATAGTAACCCGTTGGGGTCATGAATGAGACTTAGGTCCATTCCTATTGGTAGAGTGAGATGTAACCATTTGCATGTTAGAGACATGTTACATATTGGTAGAAATATACCCACAAGTGAATTGAGAATAAGTGTGACTTATGTGTCATGATTCCGACCCTCGAGTCGATGTTGTGATTCCATGTTTTAGACATGATGATTGAGATGTGTTGGCCTTGGATACGATGCTTATGATCAGCGCTTGTTTGCCCTTGTGCTCATTCGCACATGCTTGTGAGGGTCGCTCCCTACAAGCCGGGACTCCGGAGTTAGCCTTGCGACGTTTGATCGCCCGTGCAGGATTGGGCGCCAAAGTGGATCGCCGTTGGGGGAGTGTCTCATTCTAGCGAGAGAATGCTGACTACTACGGGACCATTAGGCATGGCACAAGCCGGGATGTTACCTCGTGTAAGTCCCCTCGTGGATTGGGTAAAAGCTAAGTAAACCGGATATAGTATATCACGGTTATTGATGCATATACATGTAGTGTATGGACATAGTAGCGAGTCGTATGTTGTGGCATTACTTAGCTTGACACTATTGGGATGCATTCATTGTAGTTGGACATATTAGTTAGTCACTACATACATTGGCATCCATAGTAGCATTAGGCCTATACTCACATTGGTTTAGTATAGCGGCATGAATATGTGATGTTAATGAAAAAGTGGTTTTCCTTAACTAATGTTTATAGCTTAAATGGATATGCATATAGGTTATGGTGGAAGACATAATTATGCCTATGATTGTAAGGAATCAAGTACATGTAAAGTTTTGGTAAAGGACATACCTATGCATGTAATTTGTGTAATTAAATGTTGAGCTTATGACAATAGAGCATATTCATGTTCATGTAGATGATTTAGTCATTGGAGGCAAGATAGTTGTAGAACTACCTGTTTAGCATTAAATGTTATATGCTTTATGTTTCAGTATACTATCTTGCCTCAGTTGACCTAGCGGTGTAATTCGCCACTCTCGGCGGCTTACCCACTGGAAACTATTGATTAATAGTTCTCACCCCCATTGTTGTTGGTTTTTTTTTCAGAGCCTTCCGCAGCAGGAGAGGCTTGGGATCGCGGCGAGGGGTTAGCAGCTAGCTAGAACCTCTACGGTGTTTTTGTTGTAGGCATACCATGGTGTCCTTTCATTGTATTTTATATGAAAGGTGTATAGTTGTTTTCTAGAGAGTGATCCTCTATTATTGTTAAGATGTATAATGATTATTGTATATCTTGAGATTTTAGTTGTGGTGATCTTGTATTAGTGTAGAATTATGTTCTCGCTCTGATTACCTTGTTTAGGATGTATTCGTATCCTACTTGATTGTTGTTGTTATAGACGTCTTGTGTACATTGTGTTGTTTTGAGGTACACGGCGGGTCTGTGCACGTGCCTGGTAGGCTCTCCCTAGGGCCCGGGGCGTGACAGATTATTGTGGTATCAGAGCCTAGGGTTGAGTCGTAGTGGACCTAGTAAACCTTAGGCAGGTTGGACGATAAGGAATAGGAACGTGAGAGACGGGATCTCTTATGACTTATTGGCGAAAGTATTATGATTGGGTCATTTCTAAGACTCCAAAGGAGTTGGAGTTAGATCGGAGTGAACCACTTCTATACCCTTGGAGGGTCACGTTGGCGGCCGACAACGTGACATCGGAGAATAGTGGGAGTCCACTTCATTACTTTCGCATGATTGGGGTTATAGTTTTGTGTGGGGATGCGTTGGCGTGGGGTGTTTCACCTGCGCGTGTTTTGCTTGTTGCAGCTTGAGTAGTGAACGACACACTCGATGGCGGCCGATGCAGCCGAGACGGGAACCCTGCAACCTCCGGATTGGGTGAGACCCTGAAGTTGATAGAACAACTGGTAAATTCAGCGAGTACGGTGGAACGGCGATCATTTATGATGCTACTCCAAGTTGAGGCTTTGCGCCTGTAGACGAGAGGATTAAGCAACTGGAGGATTTGTCGATCCAGTTGGCAGTCGACCTCAAGAAATTTTGTGAGAATGCGGATCGTACCTTGATAAGGGCGAGAGACGCGGAGACCGTTGGGGACGGCAAAAGAAGCTACTAAAAGTGGCAAGTCTAATGTAAGAGGACAATCAAGTGTTCAAAGAGGAATTGATCTGAAGAGGGTGGATCTTCAGCAGGATGAAGGTGGGACGTCGAATCGTCTTCAACCATTACGATGTGTGAGCGGTGGAGTCCGCATGTACTCGATGATGCCCTTGGAGTAGAGGCAAGTACACCCTTCGTGGCCAGGTGGGCCATTCCCAGTTGGAGTGTTTGAGGAAAATAGTGTCGACAATATTGGTATCGACTTCGCGCGGCCGGCACTGGGTGAATGCATGTCTGTTTGACAGGCAGAGGATGATAGAGCGAAGATGAAGGTTGTTCGCAGCTTCTAGTGTTGGAGCTAGCTTGTTGCTTGCTATGATTGTAGCATTGGATTGGCTGTTTGCCGAATGCTTGGCAGGGAACTTATCCCTTGATGCTTGCATATCGAGTGGTCCTGAGTGTTTGGACTTGAGAGTACTGTTCTTATACTCCGTTAGCTTTGGATATTTCTGTGCGCCAACAAAGCGATTGGCTTTATTTGGCTGAGAGCGTAAAGTTCTAATTTGAACTTGGGCTGGCTCTTCGGCTATCTGATTGCCGATGAGTGTGTGAGCCGAGCAGTAGTGCTTTGGGAACCTGGACACGAAATAGTGTTTTCAGAGGGCTTGGAAGTTCGCTAATTGCGATGATTGTTTCACCTGCCCAAGCCTGGTTATTGGCTGAGTGAGCGCGTGGCCTTTGGGCCAGCATCTTTGGTGAGTGTTGAGAATCCTCAAAAGCGAGGATGTCTCTTGTGAGGGAGTTGCTTGTGCAATCCTGGTTGTGTTGTGAGAATCGAAGGCTTGGTCTGGAGACCTCTTTTGCCGAGTGTTTTCTCTTGTGGAGCATCGATCTCATTTGTTTTAGGTGGACGGGTCATTTCAACTGTGGGTCGACTATCGTGAACTCGGTAGGGTCACGATCGAGAATATGTACCCGTAGCTGAGATTTGTTGATCTGTTTGATCAAGCTCCATGGATTTTGATTTTACTCGAGGGTAGTTGCAATCTGAGTAATACTCTCGTTGGATTGAGTTTGAGTTTGGACCGAGGGTAACTTGTTCACTCGGTGTAGACATTACGAAATTGTCGTGGTGTCGGTTGAGCTGGTTGATGCTCTTGTGTGTTGTGATGTTTGGCCCTTTTGGGTGTCTTTGTCTCTGTGCGCATCGACGACTTATTGGAAGTCGAGAGACGATGAAGACCATGAAGATTCCTTTGAACGAGGATTACAAGTGCTTCAAGTTGAAGACGTGCTGATTCGGTTGTGAGGACTAGCATCCATTGGCAGTTGATGCCAAAGTGGTTATGAGTGGAGATCTCAAGGAAATCAACCATCCATAGTTGATTTGAACAAGCGGATGTGATCGAAGTTCAAACTTCCTAGTTTGATTGGCTGTTATGGATTTTGTGAGGAGATTACTGAGTTGCCTACTCCCTTCACTTGACTCACACATAAAGGGATTAAACCTTTTGGAAAGATGTGTGTGAGAGAAGTTTCTTGGAACTGTTGGTGTGGTCGACGACCGCCAACCTTGGTTACCCCGAAGGCGGGCTATGTGCTTTGTAGTTATGTTTCTCTCCACGGATTGAGTTGCGCTTTGGTGTAAAACAGAAAGGTAGTATTGACCTTTCAGCAAGTGAGAGAATGCAAGAGGAATCGCCAAATTGTGATTTGGAATTGATTGCCATGGCATTTGCTTGAAAAATGTGGCAATTGTATGCATTGTTAGTAGTGTGAAGTGCACCCAGATCTTAATGTTGGAGATATCTCTACACTCAAGAAAATGAGTTGAAGCTGTGAAAACAGGTTAGAGGCCGGTGTACTAGAGATATCGATGAGATGGGTAACAGGATGTGATATCTATCCTTTGGATCGGATCACGGGAGTTAGCCTTGATCCCGACTGGTAAAATTGTGCAATTGAGACCAAGAGTGCAGTGATTGATGGATTCCTAGTGGACTGTCATAAAGTGTCTTGACGGTGGAACCGACAAGTTGCACCTGTGATAGCAGGATTTATGAGATATGCTAAGTAAAGGCTATCTACTTTGTATGGATAGAGGATGATTACTGGAAGTTCCGAAACTAGATTGTTTCGCTTCCAAGCTAGAGATGATGATTGTTGAGAGATTGTAAATAGGAGTCACTATTCACCTGAGTTGGATTGAGAAAATTTTTGCGCAAGTATACTTGGGCAATTTGTGTGATTGCATAGGGCGTCTAGCTCTATCATTTTGGAATTTGGACCATTGGATGATCCTCGGTGTGAGATAGAGGTTTTGAGCATCTGAATCGGATAATCTGATTCGTGATATTTGGCTAAGGGAATCCAAGAGATTTGTGTTTGAGGAATCTAAGTTTCAGATTCTTGGGATTAATTGAGACCCTGAGGCAAATGGGCCTAGTAGCATGTCGAGTTGTTTCACTTCAAATCTGTTGAGGGTATTTGAAGTGTGTTGACGCTCCGAGCGAGTATTTGAATTCTACCACGATGGTGGATGTCGTTTCTTTAGAGCTACGTGAAGATCTAAACTTCAAGGAGCAATTGTTGTGGATTGGACTTGTGGAATGTAGGAATTTGGAATTATCACTATTCCTACTACAAGATGTTTTGGAGCAACATCTTGGACGTAATGCGTGGTGTGAGAGCTGGAGGCTTCACTGCGAGGATGATGTTCTTATCTCCTCTGGTTTTGTTGTTTGTTTGTTGTTGTTGATCCGTAGTTTCGCGGACGAAACTCCTTTTTAGGAGGGGAGTATGTAGTACACTGAACTTTAGCAAATTGCGGAGTTCTAGTGAGAGAATAGTGACTTATACTATTCTCGAATTTTGGGTTGAGTTTGGTGAGCTTCGGAGTGTTTTCGGGACTTGAAAAGTGCGAAAACGGACTCCGGGAGTCGAAATCTGCAAAAGTGCAGATTTTGCATTGCATACCGGTATCTGGTTTCTAAGTGCTAAATCTCATGTTCATTTCCTAAACATCTAGATACGAGGATCAAAAGAGTGGTATTCATTTACGGGTGCTCAGGTACTATCGATATTGCCAAAATAGACATAGAAAGAAATTCACCGTCTTCGGCGACTCGGAACCCACCTCAACTTGCTATGTCGCCGAAAGCAAGAAATCCGCCACTCGTGTGCTTTCCCTCGGCTCACGACCGCCTGGAACCACTAACCAAGGCAAAACTTCCAGAATTATGATCAAAAATCAAAATTTCTAATCGAGCTTAATCACGCTAATTGAACGCCAATTACCTTAAAATGCGACTAACCGGATGTGTGATGCGCTCTAATTCACGCTTCTTGACACCCTGCAAGGGTCAATTTGAAGTTTAGAGGTGCGAATTGCGCCAATTTTAAACTTCCATTTCATTCTTTCACTTTTCTTTTCTTTTCTTTCATTCTTCTTCATTTTCTCTCTCTTTCATTCCTTCTCTCTTTTTCTCTTTTTCTTTTCTTATTCTTCTTTTCCATTTCTTTCTTTCTTTATTTCCTTCTTTCTTTCTTTTTCCTCTGCTGTCCCTGCAGCAGCAGCACTGCAGAAACTACAGCAGCAGCTTGCTGCTGCTGCTGCAGTAATAGCTGCGGTAGCAGCAGCAGCAGGTAGGGGAGAGGGAAGGGAAAAAAAAGAGAAAGGGAAAAGGAAAGGAAAGAAGAAGGAAGGAAAGAAAGGAAAGGAAAGGAGAAGAAGAAGTTCTTCAACTTCTCTCCTTTTTCTTCTTCAACTTCTTCTCTTTCTCTTCTTCTCTTTTCTTTCTCTTTTGTTTTATTCAGGGAAAAAAAAATCTGAGGGAGGGAGAGAAAGAGAGAAGAGTTAGTGGAATTCCACTAAGGTGTCAATTTCGCACCTAAGGCCAATAAATTCTCTATTTACAATTTAGTCCTTCTTCATGAACAACTGGCCTATTTCATCCGTTTTCGCGTCAATTTCGCGCCAAAATGGATTAACCTCATTTCAACTTCGCGCTCACATGCTAACCGGCAACCTACACTGCGTCCAAAGCACAAAATCAATATTCTACATAGGGCCTAGCAGAACCGACTTAGGAGGCTTAATTTTTGTTCATTTTGAATATGAACAAATATTCGTTGCAAATTTACACCCTTTCGGCATAATTGAACTGATATTTGAGGTTTAATTTTAGCTCGTTTTGGATGCAAACTTATATTTGTTAGAAATTTACACTCCTAGGGCACAACCGACTTATGAGGTCAAATTTTTGTTCATTTTGAGTGTGAACATACATTTGTTGCAAATTTGCACTTTTAGAGCCTAATTTTTCATCGTTCTCAGTGTGAACAAGCATTCGTTGCAAATTTGCACAAGTAGGGCATAAGAGAACAGACTTACGAGGCTTATTTTTTGTTCATTTCGAATATGAAAGTGTATTCGTTGCAAATTTATACCCTTACGATATAATTGAACCGACTTTTGAGGTTTATTTTAGCTCGTTTTTTATGCAAACATGTATTTGTTACAAATTTACACTCTTAGGGCAAGATTGAATGACCTATGAGGTCTAATTTTTTTTCGTTTTGAGTGTGAACTTAGCACTCTTAGGGCTTAATAGAACCAACTTATAAGGTTTAATTTTTGTTCGTTTTGAGTGTGAACAAGCATTCGTTGCAAATTTGCACTCTTAGGGTATAGCAGAGCCGACTTATGAGGCTTAATTTTTGTTCATTTTGAATATTAACATGCATTCGCTGTAATTTTACATCCTTACGGCGTAATTTAAACAACTTTTGAGGTTTAATTTTAGCTCGTTTTGGATGCAAACATGTATTTGCTGCAAATTTACATTCTTAGGGCAAGATTGAACCGACTTATAAGGTATAATTTTTGTTTGTTTTGAGTGTGAACATACATTTGTTACACTCTTAGGGCTTAAGAAAATCAACTTATGAGGTTTAATTTTTGTTCGTTCTGAGTGTGAACAAGCATTCGTTGCAAATTTGCATTCTTAAGGCATAACAGATCCAACTAATGAGGCTTAATTTTTGTTCATTTTGAATATTAACATGTATTCCTAACAAATTTATACCCTTACGACATAATTGAACCGGCTTTCGAGGTTTAATTTTGGCTCGCTATGGATGCAAATATGTATTTGTTGCAAATTTACACTCTTAGGGCAAGATCGAACCGAGTTATGAGGTCTAATTTTCGTTCGTTTTGAGTATGACATACATTTCTTGCAAATTTAAACTCGTAGGGCTTAATAGAACCAATTTATGAGGTATAATTTTTATTCATGTTGAATGTGAACATACAATTGCTGCAAATTTGCACTCTTAGAGCATAATTCAACCGACTTATGAGGTTTAATTTTTATTCTTTTTGAATGTGAACATACATTCGTTTCAAATTTACACTCTTAGGGCCTAGTAGAACGAACTTATGAGGTTTAATTTTTGTTCGTTCTGAGCGTGAACAAGCATTTGTTGCAAATTTGCTCTCTTAGGGTATAATAGATTCGACTTATGAGGCTTATTTTTTATTCGTTTTGAATGTGAACATGTATTCGTTGCAAATTTACACTCATGTGACATAATTGCACCGACTTTTGAGGTTTAATTTTAAATCATCTTTGGATGCAAACATGTATTTGTTGCAAATTTAGACTTTTAAAGCAAAATTGAACAGACTTATGAGGTCTATTTTTTGTTCGTTTGGAGTGTAAACATACATTTGTTACAAATTTACACTCTTAGGGCTTAATAGAACCGACTTATAAGGTTTAATTATTCTTCGTTTTGAGTATGAACAAACATACGTTGCAAATTTGCAATCTAAGGGCATAACAGAACAGACTTATGAGGGTTAATTTTTGTTCGTTTCGAATATGAACATGTATTTGTTGCAAATTTATCCCCTTACGGTAAAATCGAACCGACTTTTGAGGTTTAATTTTAGCTCGTTTGGATGCAAGCATGTATTTGTTGCAAACTTACACTCTTATGGCAAGATTGAACCGACTTATAAGGTCTAATTTTTGTTCGTTTTGAGTGTGAACATACATTTGTTGCAAATTTGCACTCTTAGGGCTTAATAGAACCAACTTATGAGGTTTAATTTTTATTCATTCTGAATGTGAACAAGCATTCGTTATAAATTTACATTCTTAGGGCATAACAAAAGCACCTTCTGAGGCTTAATTTTTGTTCATTTTGAATATGAACATGTATTTGTTGTGAAATTACATCCTAACGACATAATTGAACCGACTTTTGAGGTTTAATTTTAGCTCGTTTTAGATGCAACCATGTATTTGTAAATTTACACTCATAGGGCAAGATTGAACGACCTATGAGGTCTAATTTTTGTTTCTTTTGAGTGTGAACATAGCAATCTTAGGTCTTAATAGAACCAACTTACGTGGTTTAATTTTTGTTCGTTCTGAGTGTAAACAAGCATTCGTTGCAAATTTGCACTTTTAGGATATAGCAGAGCTGACTTATGAGACTTAATTTTTGTTCATTTTGAATATGAACATGTATTCCTTGCAAATTTACATCCTTACGGCGTAATTTAACCGACTTTTGAGGTTTAATTTTAGCTCGTTTTGGATGCAAACATGTATTTCCTGTAAATTTACACTCTTAGGGCAAGATTGAACCGACTTATGAGGTATAATTTTTATTCGTTTCGAGTGTGAACATACATTTGTTGCACTCTTAGGCTTCATGGAACCAACTTATGAGATTTAATTTTTGTTCTTCTGAGTGTGAACAAGCATTTGTTACAAATTTGCACTCTTAGGACATAACAGAACCGACTTATGACTTATGAGGCTTAATTTTTGTTCACTTTGAATATGAACATGTGTTCGTATCAAGTTTACACCCTTACGACATAATTGATACAACTTTTGAGGTTTAATTTTGGCTCGTTATGGATGCAAACATGTATTTGTTGCATATTTACACTCTTAGGGCAAGATCGAACCGACTTATGAGGTCTAATTTTTGTTCGTTTTGAGTGTGAATATACATTTGCTGCAAATTTACACTCTTAGGGTTTAATAGAACCAACTTATGAGGTTTAATTTTATTCATTTTGAATGTGAACATACAATTGTTGCAAATTTGCACTCTTAGAATATAATTCAACCGACTTATGAGGTTTATTTATTTTTTTTAATGTAAACATATATTCGTTTCAAATCTACATTCTTAGGGCCTAGTATAACCAACTTATGAGGTTTAATTTTTACTCGTTCTGAGTGTGAACAACCATTCGTTGCATATTTGCACTCTTAAGGCATTACAGATCCGACTTATGAGGATTATTTTTTGTTTGTTTTGAATATAAACATATATTCGTTGAAAATATACGCTGCTATGACATAATTGCACCAACTTTTGAGGTTTAATTTTAGATCGTTTTTGGATGCAAACATATATTTGTTACAAATTTACACTTTTAGGGCAAGATTGAACTGACTTATGAGGTCTATTTTTTGTTCTTTTGAAGTGTGAACATACATTTGTTGTAAATTTGCACTCCTAGGGCTTAATAGAACCAACTTATGAGGTTTAATTTTTGTTCATTCTGAGTCTATTACTTGGAATTCCTTTTGCCGGTGCTTTGCTGAAGGAGAGCCAAAGTCAATTGTAGTATAAAGCAGCAGCCCTTATAGTAATGCAGAGTGGCTATTAGCTCAAAGGGAGGGAAGTCCGCCTATTCGTTGCAAATTTGCACTCTAAAAGGGCATAACAGAACAGAATTGCAAGGCTTATTTTTTTTTCGTTTCGAATATGAACATGCATTCTTTGCAAATTTACCCCCTTATGGCATAATCGAACCGACTTATGAGTCTTAATTTTTGTTCATTTTAAATATGAACATTTATTCGTTGCAAATTTACATCCTTACGGCATAATTTAACCGACTTTTAAGATTTAATGTTAGCTCATTTTGGATGCAAACATGTATTTGTTGCAAATTTACACTCTTAGGGCAAAATTGAATCGACTTATGAGATCTAGTTTTTGTTCGTTTTGAGTGTGAAAATACATTTATTGCACTCTTAGGGCCTAATAGAACCAACTTATGAAGTTTAATTTTTGTTCGTTCTGAGTGTGAACAAGCATTCGTTGAAAATTTGCACACTTAGAGCACAACATAACCGACTTTTGAGACTTAATTTTTGTTCATTTTAAATATGAACATGTATTCGTATAAAATTTACACCCTTACGACATAATTGAACCAACTTTTGAGGTTTAATGTTGGCTCGTTATGGATGCAAACAAGTATTTGTTGCAAATTTACACTCTTAGGGCAAGATCGAACTGACTTATGAGGTCTAATTTTCGTTTGTTTTGAGTGTGAACATACATTTGTCGCAAATTTACACTCTTAGGGCTTAATATATCATCAGCTTATGAGGTTTAATTTTTATTCATTTTGAAAATGAGCATACAATTGTTGCAAATTTGCACCCTTAGGCATAATTCAACCGACTTATGAGATTTAATTTTTGTTGTTTTTGAATGTGAACATATATTCGTTTCAAATTTATACTCTTGGGGCCTAGTAGAGCGAACTTATGAGGTTTAATTTTGGTTCGTTCTGAGTGTAAACAAACATTCATTGCAAATTTGCACTCTTAGGGCATAACAGATTCGACTTATGAGGCTTATTTTTTGTTCGTTTTGAATATGAACAGGTATTCGTTACAAATTTACACCCTTATGATATAATTGAACAGACTTTTGAGGTTTAATTTTAGCTCATTTTGGATGCAAACATGGATTTGTCGCAAATTTACACTTTTAGGTATCGTTTGGTTCGGGGATAAGCAAAAAGTGACTATTCCAGGGATAGGTATAAATTGAGGTATAAGCGGGGATTAAATCAATTTTGCGTTTGGATGAAAAGTAGATTTTTCTCGGGAATAAGGAAAATAGTGTTTGGATGGTTTGATTGGAATTGCGAGGATAAGAATAATTATAATTTTAAACAATAATATTTTATCTAATTAATTAAGACGAAATATTAATTAAGTAATAATTTAACTTATTTAATCTACTAAATAATTATGAATATTGCTAAAAACCCTTAGTATTAATAAATAAATTAATTGGTAATTAATAATTTAATTAATTACAAATAATTTAATAAAATAATAAATTAATAAATAAATTAGTTAATAATAGTCAGATGATTAATTAAGAAAATAATTAAGAAAATAATTAAATTACTCAAAATATTAATTAATTAAACAATATAATTAATTATTTAATTAGTAAATTAATTAAAATAATGAATTAATTACTCAAAAAATTAATTAAATATTTATTAAAGTAATAAATTAAATAGTTAATTAATTATCTAGTTAATTAGTAAATAAATTAATATATAAATTATTAATTAAATAATATTTATTATAAATCTAGCTTGGATATTTTATTCTTTTATTATTAATTAAATATATTATGTTTATATAATTTATGTTTAAATAAATTTATAATCTTAATTAAATTTAGAATTAAGCTTGGAATAGCGCTATTCCGTCAAAACGATGGAATAGTTTATCCCAGCTATTCCGGAATAACCGAGAATAATGAAGTTTGACCGGGATAAAATATCCCGGCCAAACTTCGTTTCGTTTGGCGGAATAGCGGGGATAACTTCGTTATCCCCACTTTAACCCCCGAACCAAACAGGGCCTTAGGGTAAGATAGAACCAACTTTAGATTTTTGTTCGTTTGGAGTGTGAACATACATTTGTTGCAAATTTACACTCTTAGGGCTTAATAGAACCAACTTAAGAGGTCTAATTTTTATTCGTTTTAAGTGTGAACAAGCATTCGTTGCAAATTTGCACTCTAAGGACATAACAGAACAGACTTATGAGGCTTAATTTTGTTTGCCTAGTGGCCCTGATCAACTATTAGATTTTGATGATAACAAATAAATTGCAATTATGGGACTAATTCTTTCTTATGTATAAAGGACTCAAGACAAGCAAAGATCTCAACGCCAAGCTTCACTTGTGAAACTATCCTTGCTTCTTTTGTCAAAAAGACAATCCTTCTCTCTCATTTTAAGAATAACTCAAATATGTTTTTAAATTTAAAGATGAGAGTTATTAAGCTGAAGTTTGAACTATTCTATTTATCAGCTAATAGTACATTTGGACCAAAACTTTTTCTTAATCAAAGTTGTGCCAAAGTCAAAACACTATTTATAAAAGATTATGACGCTTTAAATGATCCAAAATCTGCTCAAAATCATGTTTCTGGAAGGATACAAGTTTCGGGCTCATGTTCTGGGCGCCCGAAACATGGATCCGAATCCATTCTGCTTGAAATATTGTGGAGCATCCTGGAAGAGAATCTGGGCGCTCGAAATGGGTGTTCTGCGCGCCCGAAAGTTGCAGTCCACAATTGCGGTGTTGGCGACAAGTCTGTCAGAAAATGTTAACAAATGTGAATAGGAGAAGTGGGCACCCGAAAAGTCTTTCCGAGCACCCGAAAGTCAAAGTCCAAAATTTCGGCGCACGTGGACTGACAGTGTCAGAAGAACTGGACTGACAGTGTCAGAAGAACTTCGGCGCGCGTGGACAGGAAAAGCGAGCGCCCGCAATTGACTTCTAGGCACCCGAATGTCCAAAGTCCAGATTTGCGGCACGCGTGCAGTGGCTTAGTCAAAAGTTGCAGCGCACTCCAAGGACATCTGGGCGCCCAAATTCGAAAAGTGGGCGCCCGAAATGTGTTTTTCCAGCATAGATCTGAGCTATAAATAGATGGTTTTGGGTAACTTTGAAAATCATCCAATTGAGCTCTTGAGCCTGTAAAAACTTAGTGTTATATACTCTTAGCTCTTTACTCTCTCTCTAAACTTCTATAGTGAGATAGAATCTTGTAAAAGAGAGGAAAGAATAGTGTGAAAAAGTGTAATCTTCTTGAGAGAAGAAGGTGTTGGTGTGAAGGCTTGATGCTTGCCCGCAAAAGCTTTATCAAGTAAAGATCCAATGTTCTCTTGTGTTGAGAAGTTGGCGGGGACGTAGGCAAAATACCGAACCTCGAAACAAATCGATTGTGTGCTTCTTGAGTTTGCATTTCTCCAACTCTATTATCCTTCTTGCTTTATTTGTTTTGGATTTTTAATTTGCTTGATTATTTGCCATTTTTATTTTAGAAACCTAAACTTAGGTTGCCATTTCGATCCTTAATTAGTATCCGAGAGAGGTCTCAAATTATTTAGCTTAAAATCTAAGTGAGAATGGCATTCAAGGAAAAGAATATCGAAGGACAATCTATTGTTCGGCCAACATTTTTTCATGGGACCGATTATCCTTTTTGGAAGATTAGAATGAAGATATTCTTTCAATCTCTAGATTTTGATCTTTGGGAGATAGTCGAAAGTGGTTAAGTCACGCCATCAAAATCTAGAGCGGAATGGAATGAAGCCGAAAAACTTCGCTTCCAGTTAAATGCTAAAGCCATAAATTCACTCCTTTGCGCTCTTAGCAGAGAAGAGTTTCACCGAATTTCTACATGCACAACTGCGAAAGAAATTTAGGATAAATTAGAAGTTACTAATGAAGAAACTTCTAGGGTGAAGAAATCTAAGATAAGCATGCTTATGTCAAGTTATGAACTATTTAAAATGGAAGAAAGTGAATCCATTTCGAATATGTTCACTAGATTCACTAACATCATAAACAGCTTGAAAGCCTTAGGTAAAGATTATCCTCAATCGGACTTAGTCCGAAAACTTCTTCGCATACTACCAAGAAGTTGGCTACCTAAGGTCACGGCTATCCAAGAAGCTCATGATCTAGACAAAATAAAGATTGATAAACTCGGATCACTAATGGCGCATGAACAATGCCTCAAAGAATATAAAAATAAAGAAGCTCCTAAGAGAAAGAAGTGTCTTGCACTTAAAGGAGTTATAACTTCTGACAATGAAGATGGCAAAAAAGGCTCAAGTGAAGAAATTGCTATGATTTCAGAAAGGCTCGACCGACTAATCAAGAAACGCAATTTGAGAAGACCCCAAACAAGATAGGTTCAAAAGCAAAGGATTCAAGAAGGGAATCATTTTGTAGAATACCGCTTTTTGCAATTTAGACGATGCGTGGATTGCCGATTATTGTGTGAGTGTGAAATTGAAATTAAGTGGATTCGTTTTGGTGCGAAATTGACGCGAAAACGAATGAAATAGGCTCAATTGTGCAAGAGAAGGACCTAAATGCAATTACAAAAGTTAGTGGACTAAGATGCAAATGTGCATGCCTAGTGGAATCCCACTAACTATTTTCCTCTCATTCTCTCTCTTTCTCCATATTTTTTTTGTAAGTCCTCCCTGCTGAGAATAGGAAAAGAGAGAGAATAAGAGAAGAAAAGAAAGAGAAAGGAGAAGAAGAAATAGAAGAAGAAGAAGAAGAAGAAGAAGAAGTAGAAGAAGGTAAGCTTTATTCTTTTCTTTTCTTTCCTTTCCTTTCCTTCTCTTTTCTCTTTTCCTTTTCCTTCTCCCTCCTTTTTTTCTTCTCCCCCTCCCCTCACTGCTGCTGCTACTGTAGGAATTACTGCAGCAGCAGCAGTAGTTTCTTATTGCAGCTGTTGCAGTATTCAGCAGCAGCAGCAGTGAGCTGCTGCTGCTAGAGTAGCAGCAGCCACTGTTGCAGGCTGCCCTACAGCAGCAGCAGCTGCTGCTGCTGCAGGGACAGCAGGAAAAGGAGAAAAGAATGAAAGAAAAGAAGAAAATAAAGAAGGAAAGGGAAAAAGATGGAAAAAAAAGGAATGAAAAAGATAGAAATTAAGAAAGGAAAAGAAATGGGAGGAAGAATGAGAGATTGATCGGGAGAAATTGAGAGGATTAATAGAAATGAAAAGGCAGCAATTCGCTATGTCGAAACTTCAAATTGGCGCTTACAGAGTGTTCTGGTGTATAAATTGAAGCTCCACGCACGTCTAATTAATCACGATTTAAGTTAATTGATGTTCAATTAGCATAGTTAGCGCGCAATTTTAAAAGTAGACTTTTGATTGGACTTTTGTCGTTTTGACTAGTGTAGCGAGTTCGGGCAAGCGTGAGTCGGGGGGAGAGCCCGTGAGCGACGACTTTCTTGTTCTAGCTGACGTATTACGTTGAGGTGGGTTCCGCGTCGCCGAAAACGGCGAATTTCTCCCTATGTCTCTTTTAGCATAATGTACACCTCTGTACATGAAATTCTACATGTTTACACGCATATAATTTAGCCTTATCGATCCTCAAATCTTGAGAATAGCTCTATTGATCCTCAAATCTAGAGAGTGAAACGAGAACATGAAACTACCCACAAAGCATAATATATGAGATTGTTCTTGCTTGCATCAGTTATTTTATACTTTACAAATCTCTTGGACATCTAGAGTTATGTTGAGATATGTGAGACCAACTCCTTTGGACATCTTTTACTGAGTGATCTTAGTCGTCGCTTTTGAGATTTTGGACTATAGCCTGCAGACGTCACTATGAGCTTGATTGCATTTGTACGATGTGCTATGTTACTCGGTAGGGGTCGCTCCCCTCGAGTGCCACTCCGGATGCTGGCTGAGTGCCACTCCGGATGCTGGCTGGTGTTAGTTGAGACAGTAGCCTAGAGGTCGTCGTCACACTCATGGGAGTGTTCGCGCACTAGACAGGCGCAGGCTTGACCGGACCTACGAGTCGGTCGTGGCGATTGGGTATCTTGACAGCAGTACTTTACTAGTATATATGAGAATTATTGTGCATGAAAGACTAATGCATAGTATTAGAATTTCATTAGTATGTTTGCACTAATAGCTTACCCTTTTCATTCATTAAGGGCATGTTTGGTTCGCGATTGGAATAGGAATGGAAAATGGAATTGGATTGCTTTGGAATGGAAAATGGAATGACGAATCATCCCAAGACGTTTGGTTCTAATGGAATGGGTATCGGAATGAAAATCTAAAATTTTTTAGAGGATGTTTTGATTAAAAGAGAGAAAAGTGATGAAGGGAGAGGAGGGGAGGTGTTGGTGGAAGAGAATTTTTAGTAGTTTACTTGGGAATGGGCCAATCCGGTATTCAATGCCGGATTGGACCATCAATAGATTTAGTCATTCCCATTCCAAAGTGAAATGGGAGTTGGAATCCGATTCCTTTAAAACAAACAACAATCATTGGAATCAATGAATCTCATTCTGATTTCATAGTCTAAAATAGGTGAACCAAACATGCCCTAAATGTCTTCACTAATAGCTTGCCCTGTTACTTATACACATTGAACTAGAATAGCACTTGCATTGCTTCATTTTACTCTATGCATGGAATACCTTTGTGCTTAGCTTAGTTCTGTGAGTTACTTACTATTGGATTACTTCTAATTATTTAGTAGTTTTCTTTCATTATATTGCTCCTTTTTACTTTTGCTCACTTAGACCTAGTGGGAAGGTCGTTATAGTCGCCAACCGTACCCACTGAAAACTGCTTTTAGTAGTTCTCACACCCTCTTGTGGTTTGTCATGAATACTCCAAGTGCTATGACTGATCATGCGATATGCTCAATACAAAAGCCGGCAAGAAGCCGATACCTGGCCGAAGCCATATCTGAGGCGTATGAACGCCGAATCCTGAAACCTGGCCGAAGCCACAAATGAGGGCGTATGAACGTCGAATTCTGATCAAACAGATCGAAACACACAACAAGAGAGTCGATGTGTTGCCTGGACCGAGAGATCCACAGATCGTCAATGCATAATCCTGCTCTACATGTTCATGACCACATATATACTATGCAAGTAAGGTAAGCATAAATGAACGAATGCTGTGAAGAAGGAATCGACATGTAGAGATATATCAAATGAGAGACAGGGAACAGTGATACAGTCTACCCCAAAAGCTCGAAGCACCCACCTGTCGCACTCGCGTCGGGAACCTGAACGCGAAGCAGATCAACCGGACCTACGATAGGTCCAACGAGTCAGAGACATGCCCCAAATGACCTAACCATGAAATCTCACATAACACCAAAATCCGAGACTCGGTTCCTCAGAACCGATCTCCAAACAGTGTCGAAAGTCCCAAAATCGCACCGGGACGCCCCGGGACCCACGAAAAGTCCCGAACGGCATCGACTCAACTCATGAGTCAACCGCTGCCCCAAAACACACTCATTTGGATGTCTTGGCAGCGAGCGCAAGACCGAACATCGAAACGATCATTCACAGATGATCGTTCCGATCCGGGTTCCGGAAGTGTTGATTTCGACACCGGAATCCACTACCGCTCACCGGGCGTCTCCGAATACTCGAGACGGCCGAGATAACCAGCCAACAAGGCTCAGCCCGCAAGACACACTTATCACGTCGGATAATTTCTGAGCCGTAAACCGCGTTCCGCCGACGGATTTCGTCGGAAAACGCTCCGAAATCCATTTTCGAAATTACGAAGGGCAGGGGACCTTGGACAATGAGTCCATAGGTCACACGTAGTGTATACACGCTGCCCACATCGATCAAATCGCATCTAAGCCCCTAACAATCAACATAACCGCAATATAAGCATGCATATAACGAAGTTATGCGCCGATACCTTGATCCGAGCATTATCGAGGTCAGCCGAGACACTGGTTGGTAGGTCTCAACGAGGCGGAGGCCGTGCTCGCTGTCCGGAGCACAACGGACGACCGAGGAGCGCGCGAGAGCAACCGAAACCTCTGCGAGAAAAGTGGTCCGAGAGCGACGAAGGCAAACTCGCAGATTCGGACCTCACTGACAGTGGGACAGGTGAGCGCGGTGATCAGCGACTCTCCAGGATGACCGTGCTCACCTTCGGAGGTGTCGGAAGTGTCACGAATCGCCGAAACAGCGAGACGCCTAAAAACAAGCCTTAACCGAGCAAGCCTAGGAGCAAGGAGCTCAAGGGCGGCCGGTGGCGGCTCGGTGGCGGGGGAACCGGCAGGAAGCAAGTGCGGCCAACAGAGGGAGGTCGGCGCTCGCTCTTTTCGACGGCGGGAGGCAGCCGGAGGGGCGGGCGACGATGCCCTAGCCCGCAAGCACAGAGAAAGTTCGACTCGGGTCAGGCCGGCGGCGACTCCGGCGACGGGTGTACCGGCGGCAGTGGGGACCGACGGACCAGGGGAAGTCGGGGCGCGCGCTAGCCAGCGGCTGGGGGAGGCGGCGGCGGCACGGAAACAAACCGAGCCCACACGTCACCAACCGAGCATGAGCTCCACCTCCGGCCACGAGGATGGCCGAAGCAGCCGAGAGAGGGGTGCGGGCCTCTCCTGGGACCGAGGGAAGGGGAACGCGGTGGCTGCCGACGGCTGGGAAGACGGCGTGGTTGGGCGCGGCCGCACCAGCCCTAGGCGGCTCAAATCGGCAATAGCCGCGGCAGCAGCGCTCGGGCGGCAGTAGCCGACGGGGAGGCACGCCGGAAGTCGAGGATGGTGCAAATGAGGGAACCGAGGGTGAGGGGCACCCTGCTTGGTCCACGACAGAGAAGGAGGGAGAGAGAGAGGTGGTGGTGATGATGGAGAGGATAGGTAGTGGTGGTGCTGGCAACTTTGGATAAGAGTCATCGCCGAACCAAACGGGGTGTTAGCTTCTAAAATAAAAGTTGCTACTACAACAAAAACAAAATTGCCGAAGGGATTTAATTCAGTAATTCTTTTAATACTGCAACTAAAATAAACATGTGGATTTCTATTCACCCATGCCATAAATTCTCAGAAACATCACACTTCATTCATGCATCTATGATGGACAAATCAAATATGCTTCTGGAAAATTACAAGCACATAAATTAAACAGCAAGCGGAGAAAACAAAACAAAAAACCCATAGCCTAGGGCGTGACAATCGGAATTAGTTGACAAACAAAAAAAAGAAACAGTATTCAATAGTTGAGCTAGGACTGTTAAGTGATGCAAGTAAATTTGAGGTTAGAAACACAAATAGTGAGACATATATATAATTCAGTTCCTCAGGATAGAATAAAACTAGTAACAAGAAATGTTTCTCGATAACCATTTGTTTAACTTGCAACCAGCTGACAGCCTGAATTCTACATAAGTAACGTAGAAATAAAAATAACTAACTGATCAATTGGCATGCTATCATCTTTCCGACAACACAAACAAACACACAAGAAAACATAAACCACGGCAAATACTGGGATCTTTCATCAAGATAAAGAATCATCTAATTTCTGCAAAGAGCCACTACCTTTTCGCTCAAGCACACCATAGTCTAAATCTATGGATGAGAAAAGAAAAGGCATTGGTCACTGGGAATTAGGGATCCTGCTTATATAAAGATGTATATTACCAATCCTTCCGAGATACGAGTAACCGAAGCAGTGCTGTTAGTTGTAGACCATGTATTTGGGCGTAGCGCTGAACTTCTGATAACCCTTAATAACCTTATTCACTGCATCAAGAAAGTCCTTTTCTGTTACCGTCTTCCTGCGTGCCCGGATCGCATACATCCCGGCTTCAGTGCACACACTCCTTATGTCCGCCCCTAATATAAAGAAATACAGGAAATAGTTAAAAACTTATGAAGAACAAATAGAGCAATTTTGATGTTTGTCCAAGTAAAATAGACTGTAGAAAAACATATAACACCAAGCATCTAAGTTCCAAGCATTCAGACTGGCTTTTTAAAGAAGAGGAGAAAAAAAAAGTGTAGTGGAGAGTAAAATAAAAAAGTACAGAGCTACATCAATTATAGCACATTTTAAAAATTCTAAAATTTTGACTTCACTACATAAACTATCATAGAACTTTTCGACTTCAGAAAATTCTACCTGAGTTTTGTCAAAACTTAAAAAAGGATTTTGTCAAATTGGTTATAGAATATTTTATCAAGTAAAAAATTATCCCATTAGATTATAAAATACCCTGTCAAAGAAGTAGCAGATATCACTAAATTTTGAACAAGAGGTACTTACATCAAAAGAACTATAAGTATAGATAGTAAATTGACAACTTAAAGGTCAGGTAGGTAAGATTTGTACAATTTTGCTTAATTGTTAGATTGAGAGTATTATCAAGACAAAAACCTTATACTATTGAAATGAGGTAAAGAAACACTTCAGTAAATGCTCACCAGTGGAGTTAGGGCAGAGGCGAGCAAGAAGCTCAAACCTGATGTCCCTTTCGCAATTCATTGTTTTTGTGTGGATCTTGAATATCTGTGTGCGACCTTCCAAGTCTGGCAGACCAAACTCAACCTTACGATCCAATCTTCCCGGACGGAGTAAAGCCGGGTCCAAAGTATCAGGCCTGAAAAGTTTTGGAAAGAGAGAGAGCTGAATTGATATGTTCTAAGGGCACAGTTAAGAGTTGACTTGAAGTACAGCTATAAACTAGAAAACATCAAGCTGTCGAACCTATTGGTTGCCATTAGAACTTTGATGTTTCCTCTAGCATCAAAACCATCAAGCTGATTGACGATTTCAAGCATAGTACGTTGAACTTCATTGTCCCCACCAACGCCATCATCAAAACGAGCACCACCAATAGCATCAACTTCATCAAAAAAGACAATGCAAGCCTTCTTTGAACGGGCCATCTAAATGACAAGACTAGTTGTTAGACAAACAGTGAAAGTAACTAAGAAAGTAAGGAAATCCAAGAACAATAATCAAATAAGTTTGCCATTGAATCGCCGGAAACCAAACAACCTGAAAAAGTTCGCGGACCATCCGAGCTCCCTCTCCAACATACTTCTGAACCAACTCACTTCCAATGACACGAATAAAGCAGGCATCAGTTCTGTTGGCCACAGCTCTAGCAAGGAGAGTTTTTCCTGTTCCAGGAGGACCATAACAAAGGACACCTTTCGGAGGATCAATTCCAAGCTTCACAAATTTCTCTGGATGAAGCATTGGAAGCTCCACAACCTGAGGAACAATAATAAGAGAAAACAAAAATGATGCGGTCAGGTTTAATTCACCAACTTGCAGGTACCCGCCATATGTATAATCAATTTACACTACTGTCAAACCTGAATGAACGATAACAACATGATATTTTTAATCACAAAAAAAGAGGCATACCTCTCGCATCTTTTCAATCTGCTCCTTACACCCACCAACATCGTTATATGTAACATCAGGCTTCTCCTCCACCGTCATCATCGTAACACTTGGATCAATTTTTGGTGGCAAGGGAATCTGGATTTGATACTTATTTCGATCAACTCTGCAGACGAAAGATTATTAGATAAAATAAAACCATGATGTCCAACCAACACCAATTGAGATTCTCAATAAAAGTCTCAGTCCTAATAAAAATATCGATTACAACTTTGCGCATAATTAACTGCTAGTGTACCATGCCACAAATACTTATAGATACAAGAAGTGCTAACGCGCTGCAGATGGTTTGATGTGATATAATGTACGGACATCTAAACTGAATATTGTCAGTTGCACAACAGAACATACAATTCAGGTAAGACTGATTCCAACATCCACCTCTGTATTATGTATGTCACAGGAGCTTTGACGGCCTACAAGTATTATAATGCCCATGCAGATACCAGATTAAAGGACTCAAAAGACAGTACCAATGAGATAGTGATGTACAATTCCTTATATATAGTATGTTGTCACAAGTCACAACCAGCAACTAGGTGCCAAGGCCATCCATCACTGCGATTGTGTAACTCAAGTCTGCTTTGCCAATTAGTTGCTTCAGAAATAATCTTGCACTAATAACTTATTGTGCTCTATTTGTTTTACTTTTATTGGGGATGGGAGAGGGGGGTGGGAGAGACTATTATTGCTATTATAATGGAAAACGTCAATAACAACACACTAGCTAGTTAGAAAAACTAATACACCTCAAATGAAGCTGTCATTTAAAAGAAATTGAGACAACTAATCAAGTGAATGGTATTGTAGCCTTACCCAACTCGCATGCCTTCTTCAATATCAGTTGGAGAGACTTTGTCGCCCAACCCGACCACAAACTGCATAAGTCCAATAGAAGAAAGAGAAAATTTAAGTTCGGACGTCCATGTTGTTGACCATTTGTCCAGAGAAGTAAATATAGTAGGAAGAGCATTACATGCTCAAAAAGTACACCTTGGCAATTTGCTTAACATTTATCACATATTTAGCATCTTCTGTGTTCGGGCTAATAATCTTTGTACACCTAGCAACCTTTTGATGAAACAACAATCTAGTCAGACTCCAAACATATGTAAGATGTAAAACAAGTTCACTAATAAACTCCCAGATATCACAGAATAAAACAAGCACGAATACCTAAAAGTCATGCAAATTTGAGACAAAATACCTGCAGAGGTTGTTCCTCTTGCATCATTTGCTTGTCAGAAACTAAATCCCACTGGCTAGGTGGAGCTAAACCAGTGTCTGACTCTTTGATTCCTGGCATTTCATAACCAAAAATGTCTCAAAGGTTCCAAGAGTATAATAGCAACAGGTTTTAATAACAAAAACTACCTATAACTACATTATGCTAGTTTAAATAAGCTGTGGAATCAACTTATCCAAATACTCTTTCAGAAATCTAAAGAAAAGAAAGAACGCATTTTTACATCTAAATTAGCTCTTCATGAGTAACGACGACCGAATCCTGTCACAAAAGATACCACCTTTGAAAAGCACATCTCAATTTCAAGCATCTTACTATATATCCATTTGTAATGTCCATTGTATGCTTGATTTTGCTACATAACAGAACTGGACTATAATAACATAAACTCAATTTCTTCATGAAACTATAACTTAAAGCATCAATCATATAGAAAACATCAACAGCTTAAGTACACAAAATTTGAATCAAAAGAATGATTCTTTACTTATCACTTGAGAAAGTAGAGTCACATTATTTCATTACAAGAAAAAATAAGCAAAACAAGTTCAATTTTACATATTTGTACATCCATTTCTTCGTATGTACGTTTAGAGATACATATATTTAGGCATATGATGATATTAACACACTACTTACCACATAGATCATTGATCTTCTTCACCATCTCCTTAATCTCCTTCTCCGCCTTCTTTATGCTCTCAGAATAAGGTCCCAGACCCTGCCATACCACACGATTCTCGTTTTATCATCATAAATGCACTTAAAAACAAAATAACAGGAACATCAAATAGTTTCCACACAAACCCTTATTATACAATCGATCCAAACAACAAAGGTAATAATAAATCACCACACTAGATCGCATTCACCAACAATAAAACTAGATCTAGCGGAATCTGATGCACAAACAGAGTAACCTAACCTAGCCCTAAATCGAGCCGAACCAAAGAAGCGAAGAGATTAGGGGATGCGTACGTAGGTTTTGAGGAGGGCGATGTCGTCTTCGTCGAGGGGGCGCGGGTTCTTCTCGTTCAACTCGTCTTCGGGCTCCGGAGCCATGGCGAGGTCGAGGGGAGGTAGCGAAAATGGCGATCCCTCTACAGGCTCGAGTGGTTTAATAGTGATTTAGCCGTGCTAGGGCACCGCCTTGTTGCGGAAGAAACCCGAGAGGTGAATTGTGAATTTGTGAGGGGGGCGAGTTCAAAATTACAAAATAGGTCGACTTCTTATTCACGGCAACATGTTATAGTGGTCGGACAAATTTTTAGTCCGACACGCCTAGATCGATGCCACGTGTCACGTAGAGTAAGCTACTGTAGAATATTATTAGTAGTACAATTTGTGATTCGGCGCCTGTATATGAGTTGACACGTGTCACCTGATTCTTGAACGTTTGAAATCTAAATCCGACCCATTTTCTCCTCTTTTAATACAAATTTTATTTGATTGGGTATGTAACTTATTATTATTATTATTATCATTATTTTTATACGAATCCTATGTGATTAGATGAACTATAAAAATAAAAAAAAAAACAACAACAGCAACAAGAACAACAACTCCTCAGGTTCATTTACATCAATTCCCAAAAACAAAAAGGGAATAGCAATATTTCAATCACAACCATCAAAAGTACAGCACACACTACCTGCAAATTCTGAAACAAACTTTAAATGCTGCAAAGGCAGTGAAAAACAACAATTCCGCATTCAAGATATTAGCAATAAATTAGAAGAAATGAGATTACATGAATACCAAGGTCTTGCTTGTCCTCAAAAATATCAAAAACTTTCTCACTAAAACTGGAATAGGTTCTGCAAAATGTCTACGAATATGTTCCTTCTTACAAAATACAACAGACACTATTCCTACTGTTTATAGAAATGAAACAGAAACACATGAAATTACATCAGAGATGTGCCGCCACCAAGGGATAAGTCCCAAGTTTCTTAACATTAAAGCATTAAATATATAGCAAAAGTAGTTTGTAGAAAATATTGCAGAACAAATTTGCGGCGCAGGAGGTTCAAAATTTTGTCAGTTGATTCAATCAAATGTAATTGCCGATTTCTTTAGGGTTATTATTGGGTAACCATAAGTTGTTGATTATTATGCCAAGCCACGACATCCTTATATGGTAGATTGCCCCCAAATATATCGAGAGAACTTCCAACTGTAACATCAACGCGGCCCTTGCCAGCAGTTTTTATCCTCTCCAGATCTTCCATTGTTGAGACCCCACCAGCATAAGTTACCGGAATCTACAATGTGAAAATGTTGAACTATTAGTATGAGGAGTTTTTATCGACATCCGCTGATCATATTGAGCACAAACTAAGATAAAATCTTTCATGCTCAAAACAAATTAATATATACTGTAAACAGGAGTACTAATTTTATCAAGAGGCAACGTAAAGTTGAGTTCATCAGTGATGTAATGTTGCATTTGAGGTTGGGCCAAAAGACACTACACTTGTAAGGTACTAGATTTTAGAAACACAAAAGCTAATATTAGAAATGAAAGTATATAATAATTAGCGTCTTTAATGAAGGCCTCTAGTGACAAATTAGCAAAACCAGAGCTCTTTCTTAGGTCAGGGGAACTTTTTTTTTTTTTGAGAGAAAGGTAGCACGCTACCCGCTTCGTTTATTTTTTTTGAAAATAAACTTAGCTGGAAATGTGAATCAACTAGGATTCGAACTCGGGACCTCGGGTACCAACCACCAAGCCCTTTGCCACTTACGCTAGGAACTTAGTCATAAACATGTGGAGAAACGGAATAACAGACAGTAAGGTATTACATACAGGTGAGTAGCGTCCAAGCAGCGTCACAAGCTTCTCATCAATTCCTAGCCTGTCATAGCACCAAGAACACTAATTAGAAACCGAGAAAATATAGTTACAGAATCAGTTCTTGTTGGAGCCTATATTTGGTCGAGTCCATCAGAATACTAAAATGCTAATCATTGGCAAATGTGATACAGGTGAAAGAAGAAACCAGCAATATATTGAGAATGAGTAAAATGCATGCCAAAGGTAAAGCAGTAAGAAGCTCTGGGTTGCTTTAAAAAGAATCGAGTAGAAATACTGTAGAGTAAGTCACCTTTTCCCCTCCACATCAACTCCATGAACCAAAAACTCATCTGCATAGGTTTCAAGAAATTCCAATGTCTGCTCATCTAGAATGACATCACTGAATTTCTGCCATCTGTCAGTAACAATGGCGTATTTACCATTCTACACCAAAATCATAAATTCTACAATCAAATAATACTACCATTGAAAAGAAACATAATCTGATATCAACTCGGTATGCACAAAAAGAAGTCTAATTGTAGATGTCAATAGCATGTAGCTAGAGAATGTAGCAAGTGAATAAGTAACACCAACAATATCAAGGAAATTTCCCGTACCTTCTTTCTACAACTAAGATCCAAGACAAGCCTTTGCTTTCCAATCATACTAACAAGATGTTTAAGCCGTTCAAGGTTCATTTGTCCATTACTGAAAACATACTGCAAGACAAATATTTAAATAGTTACGATGAACTCAATAAAAAAGGTCAGCTTTGCATTGACATATGAACTTACTATATATTAGTGGCGGGTAAAGCATTAAATATGTGTAGAAAACCTGTGTTCCCCGAGCAATGTGTTTTACACTTTGAAATGGAGGGACTCGTGAGATTAACATTAATACATTGGCTTTCATTAGAACTTTGGATTTTAAGTTCTTCTAAACTTTCAACTACATATTGTTAAAAATTTCAATTATGAAACTACTTGTTATGTGAAAGTTGTCGAGTACAGGAGAGAAGTGTACAAAACAATGATTATGATCATTCCAAAGATTGATATGAGCAAATACAAACCAGAAGTATTTTGTGTACAATAAAAAAATAGGGACATGAGATAATTATGCTGCTGCTCAATCAAGCAAAACAATGTCTGTGAAATAAATAAATAAACCACATACTGATGTAACAATCACATGGCTTGCACCTTCCTTTATATAAGTCATGGCATTGTCCGAATTGATCCCACCTCCAAGTTGGATGCCACCTAAAGTCAGGACGATTTACGTTCATATGGGCATGGAATTACTACGTCTAAATTGTAATGTCATATAGCAGACAAAGCTTCCACACCGAGAAAAAAAGTGCTAGAGAAAGTACATCAAAACCTATTAAGAGCATCATTGTAACATTATTTTACCACGGATATACAAAAATCATAGGCTATGACGGAGCAGCATAATGGAAAAGGCTACCATCATTGTAGGGTCTAGGAGGAGCAGCCTATAGTTGTCTCTATGGAGGTCGTTTGCATGATTCGAATCCACAAAGCCGAGAATGAAAGGTTAGCTACAGGAAAATAATAAAATAGAATAAAAATATCCTACTCCTATTACAAAAAGCTTCTTAATGCTGGAAATAGTAGCTTGTTCAACTAAACGAATTAGGTCTTCGTGTCATTCGCACAGTAACAATCCACTGCCGTTCCAATTTCTGCACATAGTCAGAATTCTGACTATCTACAATTCATTACATCTTTAATCCGGATTGAGAATGGAAGATTTTCCTACTTTACACCTGTCCAAGCGAGGACTTTTTTACTTTCCGAAGTTCAAGCAAGAAGAACCCTAAGTTTGTCACAGGATGCAAATTATAAGCCTTTTGATTGCGCGCAACTACAGTTAACTAATAATAAGAACTATGCATTTACAAAATCAGGCAAACTAGTTTGGTTAAATCTCGATATTGTGAATTTGACAGCTTACTATCTTCCACAATTTTTAAATTCAACTACCATTAATGCAGTGTTCAGTAGCTATGAATCTTACAGTTAATTGACCATTAAGCAACATAAGAAAATCAATGGCACAGTATAGTGGATGCTTTGGAGCTAGAACAAGTAACAATCATGCAAAATCATGGCCGAACATTTCAAACCCCCACATTTCATAAAAAAAATCCTTCTTTGAAGGAAACAAGTTAAGGATATGAAACCCTAATTCCAACCAAAGAAGAGATGATCTCACCAGGATAAGCATGCAATGCCTCCAACGCCGCGGCACGGCTCGCATCATCGGCCCCGAGCATTATAACATGGCCCCCCGTGAGCCCATCCTCCTTGTATAGATTCGCGAACTCCGCCGGAGACTTATCCGATTCAAAATTCGTCACAAGAGCCGTACCATCCACCACTATATCCCTAAGCGTGGATCCCACGATCTGCTTCACTTTCCCCTACCAACCCACAGCAAATTCGATCAAAACCTAGGGTTTAAACCAAACCGAGCAAAGGAAACGAGCGCGGGGAAGATCTCGAATCTAGGGTTTACCTTGTGGATGTCGATGCAGGGCCTGAATCGAACGGCGCATGCAACGAGGGAGGCGCGATCTACGCCGTTGGATCGACGAGGTGGGAGAGAGAGGGGTTTACCGTTAGGGTTTCTCCGATCAGGGATAGGGTTGAGGGGAGAGGGAGGGAGCCTCGCTCTTGCGCCGAAAATCGTGCGCGTCGCCATTGTTGAGGGGTGGAGTTAGAGGGGAGAGAGAGAGAGAAGAGAACAATCCTCTCCAAAAAAAAAAAAAAGTTTAAGAAATAAAAGTAAAAAAAATAATATATAATCAGATCCTAAATTTATTTTTTATCCTTTGGAGTGCAACATACATATATTTTTTTAAAAAAAAATTATATTAGAGATTTATAGAATAACTTATATTTATTTTCTACTATAATTTTTATATTATTCTATTTGAATCTTTTGATGCATTTGAATTGCGTGGATTTTTTTGAAAAAAAAAAATTATAATTTTTTTATTCTTAAAATAATATAAAAATTATACGTATATTTGTTTTCATTTTCTAAAATTAAAACAATTTTACCTTTTTCTCAAAATAATAATATGACTCAATTTCTTTTAAACTGTATTCAAGTCATATATTTGAATGTTTTTTTTAAATTTTATACTTAAATAAAAAATAAAGCAATTAAACAAAAATTTTAATTTTTAATTTTTTAACTTTTATTCATAGAAGTGCACTACTATACAATATTCAAAAATATTTAAATTTTTTCTTTTTTTTGCATTTATTCTTTAATTTTTTTTCTTCTTATCTTACAATTTCTACTAGAAATTGTAATATGAATTGACACAATTATTATTCGGTTTAGTATTAATTTAGTGAGAGTATATTTAAGATCCAACATTTAATTATCGACAAACTTTTCAATCTTTTTCTAAAACATGGCTTCAAACTATTTCAAAAAGAATTTATTTTTGAGAATTTAAGTTCATAACTACATACTGAATTTTTTCAATTTCTATTCTTAATAAACTTGATCAACAAGCAAATTATATGTCACGCCCCGGGGTCCCTTTTTGAAAGCCAACTTGAAATCGGGCTATATTTACAAATCAGAGTTAGCGAAAAACTGCCCAATTTTTTTTTTTTTTTTTGAAAACCTTGACCCCATGGACGTGCAACAAACCCGCCACAAATATAGGGAACTCCCGGAACAAACAGACAGAGTCTCCCCTATATTTGCACGGCGTAGCACAAGTACAATCGATCAACCAGAGCTCCTCTCACACACATAAGCAAAGAGAAAGAACATTTTCACATCATACAGCTAGCTGTCCTTGGTCACATTCAATCACATACACCCTATCAGTTCCAAATATCTCTCACACGAAGACTCTGTTTTGAAATTCTAACTTCAAAGAAAATCCACGAAGAACCATTTGAAAACCACTTTGAAAATCGTTTCCCACACGAAAACCTTTGATTTGAAAACACTACCACGAGGGACAGAATTTATCAATTGAAATCCATTCGAAATCCACAAAGGTACAAAATCTCGATATCTCAAAATCCATGAGCAAACACCAAAGGTATAACATCCAAAAATTCAAGTAATAAGAACATCAACTGAAACACATGTATCATCTACGAACAGGTGTAAGGGTAATCTATACTATCACATGTATGTCTAGCAACGTAAGGGTATAATCAGAACATATACCGTAAGGTCGGAATCTCTATAGCTCGCTATCTACCGTGCCTCACGCACCATCCCGACTGCCACCACCCGCATCACCTGAAAAATAATGGAGGGTGAGAACATGTAAACATGTCTCCCCCTCCCAGCGGGTACCGCAAGCCGACGAAGGCAAGTGTACTCACCGGCAAAAGGAAGAGATAACCAAGTACAGGTGAAGTAAGGTAAAGCAAGGCCTACAATAGCAAGACAAGTGTAAAGAAAAGAACTGTAAGTATGCATGCAACAACCGCTATTGTAGCTATATGCGTCAACTGGACGAATAGTCCAAATATACTCAATCTAAACCGCCGTGTCGGTCTAAGGACCTCAGGCAAAAGCCACTCCCTGCTCGCTCCTGGCATGTAACCCTACTAGGCACCTTGTAGGGCTCACGGGTTGGCACTCCCAACCACTTTTCCGGAAAAGAACACCCTCCTACGGGGGATCAAGCCGCTGGTGTTCGTGAAATGCTCTCGAGCTGTGGCGATCGATGCGAATATGATCAATAGCCAACCGTCGGCGAATGACCGACAATCACCGCCTCTCGGGGCATACCGACCAATAGGTCATCGAACTGTAAGGGAACATGAGTACCGACCACTCAGGTCAACTAGGATGGAACAACTCGACATCCTCTCAAGTATATGCAAGTACCGACCACTCAAGTCAACTAGGATGGAGCAACTCGAACTCCTCTCAAATATATGCAAGTACCGACCACTCAGGTCAACTAGTAGGTATGATGTCAATGTCACAAGGGGTATACAGGCACCGACCACTCAGGTCAATTAGAAGGTGTATATCAATGTCATTACCGCTCTACTCTAAGTCATGAATGCCAGAGAGAATGCACTAAGTAGAGCAAGGTCGAAGTCGTGTGGTGAAAGGCTCGAGTACTGGATAGACAAGTATATGTAAGCAATAGGGGATAGGGATGAAGTGAACATCACCGAGCGTGCACCACTGAACCGACTTCGGATCGAAGTACCCACCTGTGTCTGACGCCGCGGCTAACCCCTGCGAGACGAGAGGCGACAACCAGACCTACAATAGGTCCACCGAGTCAGAGACCAAATCAACTGACTCAAAAGACATCGCTCACAAACTCAAAACTATCAGCAAGATCGGTTTCTCAAAACCGATTCCCGAACTCGCCGAAAATCCCGAAAACACAACGAGATGCCCTCGGGACCCACGAAACGTCCCGAAACACACAGACTCTTGCCGTGAGTCAACCGTTGCCCTGAAACACATCCATTTGAGTGTCCGGGCAGCAAACACAAGCACCAAGGTCAACTCGGTCATCGCCGGTTGACCGTTTCGCTCCGGGCTTCCGAAAGTGTCCACTTTGGCACCGGAAGCCTCCGCCGCTCATCCGTCACCTCCGAACGCACGAGGCGACCCCAGCGGCCAAACAACAAGCATAGACGATGATTTCCGGGGCGACCACGCAGTCGAAAACTCATCGCGACGCGAAATCGAATTCTACCGGCGATTTCGCCCAAAAAAACGTACTGAAACCCCTCCTCCGCTCATCCACCGCCTTCGGACTTCGAAGGTGGCAGTAGCAACCAGCCAACAAGGCTTAGTGGGGTATCTACGACATTTGAATCGCTAACATGCGGAAACCGCAATATAAATCGCGTCCGATCGGCGAATTTCCGCCAAACGACGCCGTGGGATCCCGCTTCCACACCGCAACGGCTCCTGGACCTTTGACGATCAGTCAAGAGGTCGCCAACAGCGATTAAACGCTGTCCAAAGCTGTGCATGGGGTCTCCATTGCATACAATTGGGAATTGGGCCACGAGTGTAGTAAATACTATTAAATTAATACATAGAACAGGTTTTCGAGCTCGTTACCACGATCCGTGAGCCTCCGGGACAGAGCGAGGGTACCAGCAGATAGGTCTCGACGTGCCGGACACCGTGCTCACAGTCCGAAGCATGAACGACAGCCGAAGAGCGCGGCGAAGCTTCTCCAAGTTCAGAGCACAAAGGGCTCCGGGAGCGGGGGAGTCGAAACTCCGCGACGGAGGGTCATCGGCAGAAACCGAGGTGAGCACCGTGTTCAATGTGTGATGAGGATCGCCGTGCTCACATTCGGAGAGTTCGAGGAGCGTCGGATCACCAAGAAACGCGAATGGAGCAAAACCGTGCCCTAGGCTGCCAAGCAAGGAGCAGCCTGGGCTCCGGCCGGCCGCCGGCGGCTTGGCGGCGCGCGCGCCGGCCCGGGTCAAGTGCGGAGGGGGAGGGGAGCCCCGTGCTCCCCTCGGTCGGCGGCAGGGAGCGGCGGCGGCGGTGGCGGGTGAGGCTCGGCCTGCACCAAGCCCAGCCGGGCCAAGAAGGACAAGGCGGCAGCGCCGGCGGCCGGGAGAGGTCGGGGTCGCCGGCGGGGGTCTCCCGAGGCCGGGGAAGTCGGCGGCAGGGGTCGGCGGCAGCGGCGGCAGCAGATCTAGCGAGGTCGGCCCCTCTTTGCCCTGGGCTGTCCGCAGAGAGGATCCGGCAACTGCAGCGGCTCCGGCGAGGCACGGCGGCGCTGGGGAGGTTTGCCGGAGCTCGAGGGTAGTAAGGGGAGGCCGGGGGAGCGCGGCTCGAGCCTCCCAAGGCTCGAGCTCACAGATCAGAGAGAGAGGGAGAGAAAGGGTGGTGAGGGAAAGTGAGAGGGAGAGGAAGGAGGAGCTCTCCGGTGGCCGGCGGCGGTTCTCCGTCAGGATGGCGACGCGTGGCGCAGGGGTGGGAGATGGGCAGGCGGCTGTGAAGAGATGGGAGGGAGTGAGGCTAGGGTTTGCAAGGTGGGAGGAGAAAACCAAAAAGAGATATTTGCTCTCATTTAGCAAATTTGCACAAAACCCCTTCGAAAATCAACACTTTTTGCCAAGCTCCTCGCAGCGCGTGTAACGCGCAGAATGACACTCCTCAGGGCGATTCGCGCAAAACGGAGCATAAAATGTTCGGGGTTTTCTCGAAACTATGTTTTCTTCGATTCGACCCTCCTTCGATTTTCGTGCAATTGCGGTAGATCCGTCCATCAGATTAACGCACAGACTGCGCCGGCGCGTTCAGCAAGTCCGGACCTTCAAGATCACATATTTGTTTCACATGTTTTGGTCGCGGATTCGCGAAGATCCGATCCCCCCCTTTTCTCTCTCATATATATATATATATAGCAATATATATATATATATAGATTTCGAATTGAAATTCGAATTCAAATTCAAATTTTTGAATCCTCAAATTACAAATATCCCAGATATTTCATTATAATTTCACTAATCTAAACACCCGCGTGGACAGAATACTGACCTATTTAAAAATAAAATTTATATACATTTTCACTATTTTTATTTTGAAATTAATTTGGCCATTGTAAAGAAGGCCCTTTCAATACAAGGAAAGAATAAATCCAACCACACACCACCCACAATTTTAAAGACAAAGCAGGCACTTCTAGAAGCCCTTTTCCCTCTCTTTTTTTTCCCTTTCTCATCTACATAGAAATGACAAAGTTAAAAAGAGAGGAAAAAAGAAACTCTAGAAGATTTTGAAGTTATTAGTCATTAAAAATAGGGTATATGAAGATAAATTTAAAGATGGAAGCCTCCAACATGTAAAACTGTGTATAGATCCCTTCAACAATACCAATTTCGAATTATTTGATCTGATTTATTCTCTAAAATTCATTAAAAATTAATGGGTTTGTTAAATTTTAGGTATTAAAATTGGACTAAATTAATAGTTTTTATCAGCTAAAACAATGATAAACTCATCATCAAGTTAACAAAATTCTAACTTAATAATAATAATAATAATAATAATAATAATCAAGGGTGGATTTAAAACACTTGTGTCTTCCAGGGGTTCCCTGCAAATGTTCACACTTTAGGCGCTTTTTCCCCTCTCTTAAAAAACCCCTCTTTCTCATGCCGCGTATCTCCAAAGACGAAGCAACAACCATTAACGCTCTCCTCTTCCCCCTCCCAGTCTTCCCAAAATGACCCCCACACTTCTCCCTCCCTCCACCACCATCGAGCTTGACAATGGCGACTCCCTCTCCCTCCGCTACCTCCCTGTTTTCTCGAACTCCTCCGACCATTCTCCGTCGACCCCTCCGCCGGATCCCTCCGACTTCTCCTTCTCCTTCTTCTCCAGCTTCTCCCCCAACGTATGCTATGCTGACGAGCTTTTCGACAATGGGAGGCTCCTTCCCTACAAGCCCCGGCACCCACCGGCACCATCTACGGTAGAGATAAGCAATACCTGTCACGCCCCGCGACCGCCAATTTGGTCGATCCGGGCGCGCGCACAAACCGCCGAACGGACAGAACCTCCCATGTCCGCCCAAGGCTCAACATCGTCATGTACATCAAGTTTTGCCCAGAAAAATAATCAACATACATGAATCACACGAGGGCGATATACAAGAGCGAGAGGTAGAAATACTTAACTATTGCAACTAAAATATTTAGGCTTCACATACAACAACCCAAAATACATCATTTCCATACACATTACACACATGCATATACAATGACATTTACATTTGCAACTCCCAAAGTGAAACATCTACATGTTCTTTCGTAATACAAAAGCATCACACTAATATATAGGGTAAGCTAATACACGGGAGTGCACTACCTAGGGTACTATGCCCTTACCGCGATCTTCGACCGCACCGCTCTTGCTCGGCGGAAGCTCTGCAAAACAGGGTGTGAGAACTAAAAGAAGTTCCCAGTGGGTTCGGCCGCCGACCCCGCCGATTTTCCCACTAGGTCTAAGTAGGCATAAGTAGTAAAAGAGATAAACAATAAGGAACAACTAATGCAACTACTATGCCTCCACAATATGACATAAGGTATCAATAGATATTGCTATGCTCAAGATGTTTACCAACTTTACCTCTTAACCCAATCATACCGGCTCACGCGAAGTCAAGCCAAACTCACAATACCAGGGCCCAAGGGGACTCGAACCAACCAAGGGCCGTCTGCTGGGTAGATACGTTAACCCATACGTGACAACACCGGAGCTCACCGCTTGTGATGTCGTGACCCATCACAAGCCAAACAGACAATGTGAGTATGATCCAGTCCTCTCATCCTGAGGACACCCTACTGACCAGGGTAACAACACACGGGGATCTACCAATCCCTAGTATGGTCCAAAGGATCTATTTCAATCCATCGCATGCTCATATCAAATTTCGTGCAACTGCGGCAACAAACCCATGTGTAACACTCATGACCCACAAAGCTCATGTTTTCTATTTGCACAATAGGATACCCAATCCATATATCCATCACTAGGTTCATGTTTAAACTCACAATGACACCTAGTATTTCACTTTGTTTTCTATGTCTAAACAACTAATCAAGATGCCACCAATGTTCTACAATATTTTCTAAGCTCACATTCTAGTTCTTTGCATTTCATAGGGTTTCTAATATCAACAACCCAATCCTCATGCGTCCAATGTCCGAGTTCTCGACCCAAGTTATTTAACTCTACTTTAGGTAGCATGCAAGGAAATTGAAAGCATGAACACAATGAACCCTACAATGCATGATTTCTACATATATGTATACACATATGACCAATAAGGGCGACATAGACATAGAAAGAAATTCGGCTAATTCGGATAGCACCCCCCACCTCAAGTCGATGCCGCGAAGTAGGAAAACCAAGTTGCGCAATTTATCAGCGCCGATTTCTCGTGACTGCGGCAAACGAAGCCAAAACGACGTTTCCTCGCAATCGGTTGCCGTAGACTCGACGAAAACTTAAGCGGAGCGATTCAACGCGTCGATTCACCCTTCAATTAGGGGAATACAAGATCAATTTCACAAGAAATCTTATTTCAACCACCACCCCCAATTAAAACCCTAGAACTTTACACAAGTTCAAGAACACCACTATTCCATGGTGTAACATGAATATCCATAGCTAGGATCCTCTAGGGTTTCTAAAGAAGCTACAAAATGGCACAAAGCCAAATCCTTACCTCAAAACCCTAAAAACTCACCTTATACTCCTTGCTCTCTTTAAGCTTCTCTTGCACAAGAAGCTTGCTTCACCTCCAAGCAAGCATTTCTTTTCTACTCTTCAACTTGTTGGAGAAATCACCGAGGAGAGAGAGAGATTAGAGAGTGAGAGAGAGGGTTTGAGAGAAAGAGAAAGAGTTCTTTTTGGGTTTGTATTGGAGAGAAGGAGAGAAAAGAGGGTCTAGAAAAGAGAGAGACCTTTCTCTCATGTGAAGAAGAGAAATAAGATTTTGCCTCTAATGTGGCATTTTTGTCTCTTATGTGAGTGGGATGTGAAGAGGCAAAATGAGATTTTGCCTCTTATGTGGCACTTTTGTCTCTTATGTAAGTGGGAGAGAAATGAGTTAAGAAAGTGGGTTAGAGCTTATCCATAAGCTCCAACACAATTACAACTTAACCCCCCATGAAAACACCATTTTCAACTCAATCCACAAACTTTGCCCAATTTGGCCAAAGTTTGGGGAAGTGTATAGAAATTCAGTACACTACATTCTCTTCCCCATAAAATAGTTTCGTCCGCGAAACTCACGGACCACTGGGACATCCTCGAGCGCCGAAACCTCCATACGGCTCTCCACCACCGTTGCTAAATAAGCCACACAACCACTATTGATCAACTTCTTCGCACGCGACGTGGTCACAGTCATGGCGAAGAGCGAACTCTTACAACCACGATAGGCGAACTCCTCTTGCTCAGGCTCACGGAAAGTTAACACCTTGCTTTCGCAATCAATAGTCGCATAGTACTTCGAGAGCCAATCCATACCTAATATTAGGTCGAACACCTTCAATTGCCTCAACACAAATAATCCGCCGACATAATCCAATCACCTATTTACTCTGGACAAGCCGCGCATACATCCGTAACACAAAACACATGTTCGGGAATATGGACCCACCTAGCATGCATGCCTTCTATAATGCTTTTGCCATGAACAATTGCAAATGATTGGCTAATAAACGAGTGGGATGCACCCGTGTCAAATAAAGATCTACATCTTATTCCATCTAGAAGCACGATACCTGCTACGACGTCGTCGACCACGGCAGGTTCCTCTACTAGAGCTGCAAACACACGACCACTAGGCGCCGGTCGGGCTCCCTCAGACTGGCGCGGCATCAAGGCGCGCCCAACAGACGTGGCAGCAGGCGAAGCTCCCGCATACTGTCTCGAGGCAGACTGAACTGAAGAAAATGACGGGGCAGATGATGGTCCTCCCGAGCACTCACGACTCATATGTCCAGCCTGACCACATCGATAACACCTCCCCTCACGCTGCTCACAGTTTATCGGCCGATGGTCCCCGCCGCATATAACGCACCGCGAGGATCCACGACTCTTCGACTGGCCCCGGGGGTACTCAGGGGGCCTCTTAGAACTCGACTGTCCCCCGGGACTGCTCGTAGTTCGCTTCTTTCCCTTCTCCTTCTCAAATAACTCGCGCTCCTCTCGCGCGATCGCATTCCCTTGCTCTACCCATAGAGCCCGATCCAAAACCTCGACAAAAGTCTGAAGCTTGAAAGAGTGCACAACTTTGAAAATCTCAGGCCGAAGTCCTCGCTCGAAGCACTCCGCCTTGTGCTGGTCGCTCTGTACCACACTCGGGACACAGTTCACTATGTGCGTGAACTCCCGCTCATACTCCCTTACTGAGCGGTTCCCTTGTTTCAACTTTCGGAAGTCCTCCTTCAGCTTCCTCTTCTCACTATCGGGGAAGTACTTGGTGAACAGCAACCCTCGAAACTCCTCCCAAGTAATTGGAGGAAGATCCGGGGATCGATTCTTCTTAACTCCCCTCCACCACACCCTAGCCGACTTCTCGAAGCAATGTGCGGCCAGGTGCACCTTATCATGCTCCAAGGTGTATATGTCCTCGAACAGGGTCTCCATAGTGGCGATCCACGACTCCACCACCCAAGGGTCTACCACCTCCCCCTCAAAAGTAGGAGGGTTGAACCTCTTGAAAGTCGTGAGAGCTGCAAGTGCTCGCACCCTCTCTGACTCCACCGCTGTTGGATCGGGGGCCGAGGAGCCAGAAGCCGTCGGAGGAACACTCGTCGGAATGTGGTGCGCCGCCACTGGCTCCGTCGCCACATTCACTCCCTCGGTAGCATTGGGAACTTGTGTCAAAGGTGCAGGCGGTACCTGGCTTCCTTGTGCCATTGCCGTCGTAGCCGCCTGTTGCGACACCAACTTCCGGAGCTCACTGATCTGCTCCTCCTGTCGCTGAAAGGCCTCGGCCTACTGCTGTGAGGCCTCGGCCTACTGCTGTGAGGCCTCGGCCTGCCTCTGCACCACCCTAATTAGTGCGGTCACTTGATCATGCAGATCCTGAACCTCACTTGACTCGGACAACTCAGGCACCTCAGACGGCGGTGCCAGAGTAGATCTCGTCACAGGGCGTATCTTAGGCGCCATTACCTCCTGAATGCAACAATTTGATTAATCATTTCGATCGACGAATTTTACACAATTCGATTACTTAACCAAACAAAACCAAATTAGGCGAAAGTGTACAAGGGCACTTATTCACATCTCTAGGTATCATGTTGTCGGCCGCCAACACAACCTCCTCGAGTTGAGAATAAATAACACCTTGAATCGGTCTCCAACTACCATTAGAGACATATTAGTAACTAAACCCAATTAACTCAACTTCCGCCACTAACGATAGATCACCGCCACTCGCGTACCTAGGTCCTTATAGTCACATCCTAAGGTTCCCTAGGTCCTTCCTAAACCTCTTTACGCTCTGATACCACTCTAGTCTGTCATGCCCCGCGACCGCCAATTTGGTCGGTCCGGGCGCGCGCACAAACCGCCGAACAGACAGAACCTTTCCTGTCCGCCCAAGGCTCAACATCGTCATGTACATCAAGTTTTGCCCAGGAAAACAAGCAACATACATGAATCGCACGAGGGCGATATACAAGAGCGAGAGGTAGAAATACTTAACTATTGCAACTAAAACATTTAGGCTTCACATACAACAACCCAAAATACATCATTTCCATACACATTACACACATGCATATACAATGACATTTACATTTGCATCTCCCAAAGTGAAACCTCTACATGTTCTTTCGTAATACAAAAGCATCACACTAATACATAGGGTAAGCTAATACACGGGAGTGCATTACCTAGGGTGCTATGCCCTTACCGCGATCCTCGACCGCATCGCTCTTGCTCGGCGGAAGCTCTGCAAAATAGGGTGTGAGAACTAAAAGAAGTTCCCAGTGGGTTCGGCCGCCGACCCCGCCGATTTTTCCACTAGGTCTAAGTAGGCATAAGTAGTAAAAGAGATAAACAATAAGGAACAACTAATGCAACTACTATGCCTCCACAATATGACACAAGGTATCAATAGATATTGCTATGCTCAGGATGTTTACCAACTTTACCTCTTAACCCAATCATACCGGCTCACGCGAAGTCAAGCCAAACTCACAATACCAGGGCCCAAGGGGACTCGAACCAACCAAGGGCCGTCTGCTGGGTAGATACGTTAACCTATACGTGACAACTCCGGAGCTCACCGCTTGTGATGTCGCGACCCATCACAAGCCAAACAGACAATGTGAGTACGATCCAGTCCTCTCATCCTGAGGACACCCTACTGACCAGAGTAACAACACACGGGGATCTACCAATCCCTAGCATGGTCCAGAGGATCTATTTCAATCCCTCGCATGCTCATATCAAATCCCGTGCAACTGCGGCAACAAACCCATGTGTAACACTCATGACCCACAAAGCTCATGTTTTCTATTTGCACAATAGGATACCCAATCCATATATCCATCACTAGGTTCATGTTTAAACTCACAATGACACCTAGTATTTCACTTTGTTTTCTATGTCTAAACAACTAGTCAAGATGCCACCAATGTTCCACAATGTTTTCTAAGCTCACATTCTAGTTCTTTGCATTTCATAGGGTTTCTAATATCAACAACCCAATCCTCATGCGTCCAATGTCCGAGTTCTCGACCCAAGTTATTTAACTCTACTTTAGGTAGCATGCAAGGAAATTGAAAGCATGAACACAATGAACCCTACAATGCATGATTTCTACATATATGTATACACATATGACCAATATGGGCGACATAGACATAGAAAGAAATTCGGCTAATTCGGATAGCACCCCCCACCTCAAGTCGATGCCGCGAAGTAGGAAAACCAAGTTGCGCAATTTATCAGCGCCGATTTCTCGCGACTGCGGCAAACGAAGCCAAAACGACGTTTCCTCGCAATCGGTCGTCGTAGACTCGACGAAAACTTAAGCGGAGCGATTCAACGCGTCGATTCACCCTTCAATTAGGGGAATACAAGATCAATTTCACAAGAAATCTTATTTCAACCACCACCCCCAATTGAAACCCTAGAACTTTACACAAGTTCAAGAACACCACTATTCCATGGTGTAACATGAATATCCATAGCTAGGATCCTCTAGGGTTTCTAAAGAAGCTACAAAATGGCACAAAGCCAAATCCTTACCTCAAAACCCTAAAAACTCACCTTATACTCCTTGCTCTCTTTAAGCTTCTCTTGCACAAGAAGCTTGCTTCACCTCCAAGCAAGCCTTTCTTCTCTACTCTTCAACTTGTTGGAGAAATCATCAAGGAGAGAGAGAGATTAGAGAGTGAGAGAGAGGGTTTGAGAGAAAGAGAAAGAGTTCTCTTTGGGTTTGTATTGGAGAGAAGGAGAGAAAAGAGGGTCTAGAAAAGAGAGAGACCTTTCTCTCATGTGAAGAAGAGAAATAAGATTTTGCCTCTAATGTGGCATTTTTTTCTCTTATGTGAGTGGGATGTGAATAGGCAAAATGAGATTTTGCCTCTTATGTGGCACTTTTGTCTCTTATGTAAGTGGGAGAGAAATGAGTTAAGGAAGTGGGTTAGAGTTTATCCATAAGCTCCAACACAATTACAACTTAACCCCCCATGAAAACACCATTTTCAACTCAATCCACAAACTTTGCCCAATTTGGCCAAAGTTTGGGGAAGTGTATAGAAATTCAGTACACTACAATACCCACAACGCAAAACGCCTCCTTTTTCCCCACCACCGCTCGGCATCACTTGACGGGGGCATTCTCCGCCACGCCGAGTGCCCGAGGCTACGGAGGGCGGCATCGGACTCTGACCCATTAACAATGGTGCCGCCGCAGCCAAGGTGGTACGAGGTGTTCGTGCTCGGGCCAAGGAGGTTCTCAGGCACGGTGGAGATGAGGGAGATAAGGAGTCAGCAGAGGCGGAGAGTGTCACTGCCGCCGACTCCTCCAACACAGGGTCCAGCGTCGGTGCCGTGGAAGCTTCTGCGGTCGCTGAGCTGTAGGGGCATGGAGAGCGCCGCCGCAATCTCAGCAGGGGGCCGCAGCTGCTGCCGCCACTCGTCTGAACCTTACTACATATTTGTTACCTGATAACTACTTGGATTTTGTAGAAACTTTCTATATTGTTCCAACAATTATGTAAGCTCTATAGAGAATATACTGCTTTTGTTGTCATATTAACATTTTTTAGTAAATAAAATGTGTGTTCTAATTGATTAGTTATCTCGGATTCTTTATCAGTCATTTTCTCGGATTTAATTGGTGAATCAGGGGCAGGTTGGAGGGGAAGAAACAAATAAAAGAGTTCACGAGCCCGAGATTTGCATTTATGAGAGGCTCTTCAGGATATCCAAGAGTTCAAAAATCCTAAAACAAAAGCCATTGTATTTCGCATTGTTGAGGCCTTAACTTTTTTTTTCTTTTTCTTTTTTTTTTGTTTGTAACTGAATGATTTTGTTAGTAACTACATTAAAAAAAAATTCACCAAATTCATTAAAAAATAAAGCAAAATTATTAACTAATAGATAATTTAGCATATTAACCAATAGTCTCCATACATTTTTACTTTTATCTCTGGAATGTGAAGTTCAAAGTTCAAACCACACTGTGAACTTGACTAAAGACCTTCCTCAGAACACTTGAAGAAAACAACAAATGTACATTCATAACTTGCAAACATAGTTAGTTAATTCGGATTTGGCAAAAACTCGATACGGGTATAATACGAATAAAATTTGTATCCTAATTCTTAAATTCGTTGAAAAATATGGCTAAAAAACGGATTCGTCAATTATTCGAATACGTGATTTATACCGATATTATACGTTCACCAATTAAACATTCGGGATCAAAAAATCGGCTATTAAATTATTATTTTTTCTCTAGATTTATACTATTAGCATAAATACTCATAATTTTTAAGAATATAAAAATAAAGAACTACAAAATTAAGCAGATTAAGTTAAAAAAATAGCAAACTATATTATGCCCCACAATATGTAAATAATCAAGCAAGTAAGAGATTAAAATAGTCTATATTTAAATATAAAAATACAAGTAACTCAATATGTTTGATGCATTATTAATTTTTGTTGCTTCTGCATAAAAAAAGTTAACGACTCAAATATTTCAAGTTCTACCACATGACTGCCTATCACGGATCCTCGAAAGAATAAAATCTCATCCAAAGAACATTGGAATTACCAATCAATAATGCATCCAACATAACCTAACTCTAAGTAATTAACCCCACTCCATTGGTTCTGAGTCTTCAGATAACAGCAAGCAAATTAATAGATGTGACAACAACTTAATTAGGACTAATATCTAAATCTGGAGTTTAGAGGAAGAGAAGGATGTTTTGGGTGAAAGAAAAATACAACAACAACAATATCAACCATATAGGCATATATATATATATATATATATATATATATATATATATATATATATATATATATATATATATAAGAAAATTGTTATAAATAGAAATCAAAATTAACTAGGAAGAAAAAATAAAATTGCTAGGATTCTAAAAATTTAGCACTTAACATGCAGATAATAGCACATATAAGTTATTAACTCCACTCATAGTCATGGAAAATATGAATTTGTAGTTTTGTTACTTTGTAGTTTGTACCAGATGGCGAGCAGTGCGCGGCCCGAGGTGAGAAGGGTTCTAAAGAACCCGATCTTCGATGTCGCGCGGCGTGTGGCCCTGCGGGGGCTTCCGATGGAGATCGGCGAGCGGCAGGAAGGGAAGGGGGAGGAGAAAGGATGAGGGCGGAGGCGGGGGCGAGAAGCTAGGGCAAAAAATTGAGGCTTTGAGCGAGCGTGCCACGGCCCGCGTGGCCCGCGTGCGAATTGCAAAGAGGAGCCCCCGTTTTTTTGGGCGAAACATTCGGAGGTCATGTATAATTCGTGAATAATTGCCTTTAACCCAAACAATCTCAAATTAATCCGAATTTTTGGGAAAGGTACGTATACGGATTGTTTAATTCGTTATTAAAAAAATTTACGAATAATTCGTGAATTATTCGCGAATTAACTAACAAAGCTTGCAAACAACCAAAATATTCTTCGTAACACCCTCAAATATAATATTTCTCATCCTCAAATCAGAAAGATCTAGAACCTTATCCAGCAGGAGAGGAACAAAGAAACGCACAATGGAGTTTTAATGATTCAAAACACACATTGGGCACCTAGATTTAGCACTGGTCATGAACTAGAGATGCAACTTAGAGCAGAGCTATTAACAAAACCCCATTAAAAGTGTTTTCCATTACTTGAGCAACTTCTATTATGTCATAAAAAGTTGCCAACTCCATTCCAACAGAAAAGGCACTAGCAAGTTTAGATTCTTAGCATTACTCTTCAGATGACCAAGCCAAATAAACCAACAAATAGCATAAGTTCATAGCATTTTTGCACCAATATATAGCACGTGTTCAGAGAATTTTTTACTAATGTTATGGCATTTATTCACTATTTAAACACAATTTTTACAACAACCAAATAACATATTGCTCAATTGACAAGTTACATCTCACACACAATAACAAAAAGAAAGAAATCACAAATAAATCAAAGATGATATTCACTTAGTTGAAATACCGGAGAGATCTAAAGCAAATCAAAACAGGAACTTATTGTTGGATCCTAACACAGTTCAATTGAGATGCAACAATAAAACCCAAAAACAGATTAGGTCTTCGTGTCATTCGCACAGTAACAATCCACTGTCGTTCCAATTTCTGCACATAGTCAGAATTCTGACAAACTACAATTCATTACATCTTTAATCCGGATTGAGAATGGAAGATTTTCGTACTTTACACCTGTCCAAGCGAGGACTTTTTTACTTTCCGAAGTTCAAACCCAAAGTTTGTCACAGGATACAAATTATAAGCCTTTTGATTGCGCGCAACTACAATTAACTAATAATAAGAACTATGCATTTACAAAATCAGGCAAACTAGTTTGGTTAAATCTCGATATTGTGAATTTGACAGCTTACTATCTTCCACAATTTTTAAATTCAACTACCATTAATGCAGTGTTCAGTAGCTATGAATCTTACAATTAATTGACCATTAAGCAACATAAGAAAATCAATGGCACAGTATAGTGGATGCTTTGGAGCTAGAAAAAGTAACAATCATACAAAATCATGGCCGAACATTTCAAACCCCCACATTTCATAAAAAAAATCCTTCTTTGAAGGAAACAAGTTAAGGATATGAAACCCTAATTCCAACCAAAGAAGAGATGATCTCACCAGGATAAGCATGCAATGCCTCCAACGCCGCGGCACGGCTCGCATCATCGGCCCCGAGCATTATAACATCGCACCCCGTGAGCCCATCCTCCTTGTATAGATTTGCGAACTCCGCCGGAGACTTATCTGATTCAAAATTCGTCCCAAGAGCCGTACCATCCACCGCTGCATCCCTAAGCGTGGATCCCACGATCTGCTTCACTTTCCCCTACCAACCCACAACAAATTCGATAAAAAACTAGGGTTTAAACCAAACCAAGCAAAGGAAACGAGCGCGGGGAAGATCTCGAATCTAGGGTTTACCTTGTGGATGTCGATGTAGGGCCTGAATCGAACGGCGCATGCAACGAGGGAGGCACGATCTACGCCGTTGGATCGACGAGGTGGGAGAGAGAGGGGTTTACTGTTAGGGTTTCTCCGATCGGGGATAGGGTTGAGGGGAGAGGGAGGGAGCCTCGCTCTCGCGCCGAAAATCGTGTGCGTCGCCATTGTTGAGGGGTGGAGTTAGAGGGGAGAGAGAGAGAGAAGAGAACGATCCTCTCAAAAAAAAAGTTTAAGAAATAAAAGTAAAAAAAATAATATATAATCAGATCCTAAATTTATCTTTTATCCTTTGGAGTGCAAAATACATATTTTTTTAAAAAAAATTATATTAAAGATTTATAGAATAACTTATATTTATTTTCTACTATAGTTTTTATATTATTCTATTTGAATCTTTTGATGCATTTGAATTGCGTGGATTTTTTTTAAAAAAATTTATAATTTTTTTATTCTTAAAATAGTATAAAAATTATACTACTATTTGTTTTCATTTTTTAAAATTAAAACAAATTTACCTCTCTCTCAAAATAATAATATGACTCATTTCTTTTAAACTGTATTCAAGTCATATATTTGAATTTTTTTTTTAATTTTATACTTAAATAAAAAATAAAGCAGTTAAACAAAAATTTTAATTTTTAATTTTTTAACTTTTATTCATAGAAGTGCACTACTATACAATATTCACAAAAATTTAATTTTTTTCTTTTTTTGCATTTATTCTTTAATTTTTTTTCTTCTTATCTTACTATTTCTAGGGTAGAAATTGTAATATGAATTGACACAATTATAATTCGGTTGAGTATTAATTTAGTGGGAGTATATTTAAGATCCAACATTTAATTATCGACAAAATTTTCAATCTTTTTCTAAAGCATGGCTTCAAACTATTTCAAAAAGATTTTATTTTTGAGAATTTAAGTTCACAACTACATACTGAATTTTTTCAATTTCTATTCTTAATAAACTTGATCAACAAGCAAATTATAATTTGACTAATCTAAACACCCACGTGGGCAGGATACTGACTTATTTAAAAACAAAATGTATATACATTTTCACTATTTTTATTTTGAAATTAATTTGGCCATTGTAAAGAAGGCCCTTTCAATGCAAGGAAAGAATAAATCCAACCACACACCACCCATGATTTTAAAGACAAAGCAGGCACTTCTAGAAGACCTATTTCCTTTTTTTTTTCCTTTCTCATCTACATAGAAATGACAAAGTTAAAAGGAGAGGAAAAAAGAAACTCTAAAAGATTTTGAAGTCATTAGTCATTAAAAATATGGTATATGAAGATAAATTTAAAGATGGAAGCCTCCAACATGTAAAACTGTGTATAGATCCCTTCAACAATACCAATTTTGAATTATTTGATCTGATTTATTCTCTAAAATTCATTAAAAATTAATGGGTTTGTTAAATTTTAGGTATTAAAATTGGACTAAATTGATAGTTTTTATCAGCTAAAACAATGATAAACTCATCATCAATTTAACAAAATTCTAACTTAACAATAATAATAATAATAATAATAATAATAATAATAATAATAATAATAATAATAATAATAATAATAATAATAATAATAATAATAATAATAATAATATTCAAGGGTGGATTTAAAACACTTGTGTCTTACAGGGGTTCCCTGCAAATGTTCACACTTTAGGCGCTTTTTCCCCTCACTTAAAAAATCCCTCTTTCTCATGCCGCGTATCTCCAACAACGAAGCAACAACCATTAACACTCTCCTCTTCCCCCTCCCAGAATACCCCTCATCTTCCCAAAATGACCCCCACACTTCTCCCTCCCTCCACCACCACCGAGCTCGACAATGGCGACTCCCTCTCCCTCCGCTACCTCCCCGTTGCCTCGAACTCCTCCGACCATTCTCCGTCGATCCCTCCGCCGGATCCCTCCGACTTCTCCTTCTCCTTCTTCTCCAGCTTCTCCCCCGATGTATGCTACGCCGACGAGCTTTTCGACAATGGGAGGCTCCTTCCCTACAAGCCCCGGCACCCACCGGCACCATCTACGGCAGAGATGAGCAATACCCACAACGCAAAACGCCTCCTTTTTCCCCACCACCGCTCGGCATCACTTGACGGGGGCATTCTCCGCCACGCCAAGCGCCCGAGGCTACGGAGGGCGGCATCGGACTCTGACCCATTAACAACGGTGCCGCCGCGGCCAAGGTGGTACGAGGTGTTCGTGCTCGGGCCAAGGAGGTTCTCGGGCACGGTGGAGATGAGGGAGATAAGGAGTCGGCAGAGGCGGAGAGTGTCACCGCCGCCGACTCCTCCAACACAGGTTCCAGCGTCGCTGCCGTGGAAGCTTCTTGTCACGCCCCGGGCCCTAGTGAGAGCCTACCAGGCACGTGCCCAGACCCGCCGTGTACCTCAAAACAACACAATGTACACAAGGCGTCTACAACAACATCAATCAAGTAGAATAAGGAATACATCCTAAACAAGGTGATCAGAGCGAGAACATATTTTCACAACTAAATCAAGATCAACACAACTAAAATCTCAAGATATACAATAAATATTATACATCTTAGCAATACTAGAAGATCACTCTCTAGAAAAACAACTATACACCTTTCATATAAAATAAAATGAAAGGACATCATGGTATGCCTACAACCACAACACCGTAGAGGTTCTAGCTAGCTGCTAACCCCTCGCCGCGATCCCAAGCCTCTCCTGCTGCGGAAGGCTCTGAAATAAAAACCCAACAACAATGGGGGTGAGAACTATTAATCAATAGTTCCCAGTGGGTAAGCCGCCGAGAGTGGCGAATTACACCGCTAGGTCAACTGAGGCAAGATAGTATAACTAAAACATAAGCATAAAATATTAAATGCTAAACAGGTAGTTCTACAACTATCATGCCTTCCATGACTAAATCATCTACATGAACATGAATATGCTCTATTGTCATAAGTTCAACATTTAATTACACAAATTACATGCATGTCAAATTAATGCCATGATCAATCACATATGCTCTAATATAATAAACTCACTATATGTCAAGTTTTACTATTACACATAAGACTTGTCTCCAACTACAAGTATGAAATGTATGATCAATTTTCCACGACATGTATGAACTATATGACTTGTTCCCAACTACATGTATGTTATGTTCACTAACCACTAGTGTGCCAAGTCATGTCAATGTTTTACTACATGTAATGCCATGATTACGGTTAAAATAGCCTCTTACTATATGAACGTTCACCTTTGCATAAAACCATAACTATGTAGTCATAAAAGAATACAATAGAGGGATGTTCACTTGTGCCGAGCCTAATGGCTCCGTGGTAGTCAACACCTCACGCTTTGGTGAGCCTTACCCACGGCGGTTCCATTTCGGCGCTCTCTCTAACACACGGGCGAAACAACTGTCTCGAGGCCAACTCCGGAGTGCCGGCTTGTAGGGAGCGACCCTCACAAGCATGTGTGAATAAGCATAGTGGCCAACAAGCAACAATCAACCATAATAATATCATTCGTTTAATTTCACATTATGTCAAAACATGTCATATTATGTTTACAACATTCAATAGCCAATATGCTAAAGGTCAACCATATCATGTTGTTCTCAAATTTTCCGTTAGTATGTCCCTACCAATATGTCCATGTCTCTAACATGTAAATGTTTACCTCTCGGTTTACTAAGTTCATAAACCATGCATTATCCCAATGCCATGTCCAATTCATTATACAAATGCTATAACCAATACCTTTCAATACCAAAACCGATGCATTCTGTAAGATAGGGGGTGCCCAAGGATCTATCTAGAGTATATCTATCACCTAGAGGGGGGTGAATAGGTGTAACAACTAAAAACACAAATCTCAATGCAATAAAAATAATGCGAAAAATAAAATCAGCACACTGAGATTTACGTGGGTTTAGGGTTTAGGGTTGCAACACGCGAAAAACCCACGGGACCAACACGCGAAAAACAATCCACTAAGATTAAAGGATTACAAGGTGATTACCGACTCCACGGACTTAACCTCTCCTTCGTCTTCAGCGGATCTCGCGCACTCACGGCCGTCCACGCCTCACGTCTGAATCCACAGACGCCACGTCTCGAATCCACGAGACGCCTCGCTCCGAATCCACAAAGCCTTCACGATCCGAATCCACGAACCGCCTTTAACACGTCGAATCCACGACGCCACTCGAATCCACGAGCAAGAACAAATAACGTTGATGATGTAACGTTGGTGATGGTTTATTGCTTAGAATAACATTGAAAAACTGTGGGAATAATCTCTAAGCAATCCTCAAATTGATTCTAAAAGAATATTAGAAATTAGGGCACCATGAATCAATTTGAGAGAAGCTTGATGTAGAAGATGAGGAAAACGATTACCTACAAGCTTCTAGGGTTTCTAAAAGATAATCTGTGATTCACCATGTTTTAGAGACTCCCCCACATCTTATTTATAGGTTTAGAAGCAATCCGAAATAGATTAGGATTAAAAACAGTTTTTGGAAAGGTTTGGAAGCAAACCGATTTCGACTAGGATTGAAAAACTGATTTTAGAAAGGTTTGGAACCATATTAGGATTGCAAAGATATTTTAAGGAATATACCATCTTATTTACATGTTTGGGAGACATTAGAATCAAAGTAGGATTGAAAAAATAACTTTCCAAAACTTCGCAACGGGTCGGGGTCCGGACCGCGGGTATGGGGTCCGGACCTTGACACTCTCCAGGCGTTTCATTGTCCGGACCTCAGCCATCAGGGTCCGGACCCGGTCTGCAAAACTGCTCATCAGACCTACGGGTTCCGGACCTCAGCTTCAGGGTCCGGACCTCCGCCCTCAGGGTCCGGATCTCATCCTCAGGGTCCGGACCCTCCCTGCGTGACAGCCAGGGAGGCGTACGGGTTCCGGACCTCATCCTCAGGGTCCGGACCTCGGAAGTTGGAAAACTTATTTTTATATTTTAAAACACTTTTTATCCATTCTAATGTCTTCCAAACACTTGTAAATGTATCTAAATCATCATCAAGATTATTTAAACTTACCAAGCATCGTGAATTCATACGTGGAGTCTTCGAGTCTTTGTTCTTCGTCTTTTCTTCTTCGAACCTTCAAGACTCCGACTCACTTCACGAAATATGCCAATATAAAATCCGTAACAATCTCCCCCTTTGGCAATTTCGTGACAAAACTCAAAATTACATAAAACACTCACGATGCTCATCTCTCCAAAAATGAAATTCATTGCCATCACCAAAACAATGAACTTCTCGCGTGAAAGATCCAAATAAAATCCAAAATTACAATTTTGTAACTCCTAAAAACAAACTCTATAACTTAGACAAACATGGAGTCTTGAAGTCTTGAAAAACCTGCAAAAATTTGCATTCTCCACGAACAAAGTTAGTAGAAAAAATATCAAAATCGCTCCCCCTTTGTTCATGCAATCTCTCCCCCTATGTTTATGCGTCTAAGTTATCATTACCTCTCTCCCCCTTTTTGTCAAAAATTGCCAAAAGAAAAAACACCAAAAATAGAGAGAATTTCGAGAGAAATCAATCAAAACACAAGTTTAAAGCTTTTTCAATTTTGAAACCACTTGTGTTAAAATTTCAAGCAATGTTAGTGCATGAGAAATATAAATTCACATTGACTTCTTTCAATCCCTATTAATTTCATAAAAATTAAGAATTTTACTACACAATCATCATAATGTAGATAAAATATTACACGATTTTTTAACTCATATAAACTTCAAAATCAAGTCATCAAAAATAATCTAAAGGCTCAAAAGCTATCAAGATGTAAACGGATTATGAAGATGACTTAAGGGATTCATCAAAGAGACATAAATTTGTTGCATAAACATTCAAATTTGAGATAAAACAAATATCGCATAGGGGGTGGCTCTTTGAGCATCTTTCATGTATGTGGACCACCTTATAACACCGAAAAAAAATAAAATTTTGTGATATTTTCCTTTTGCATCCTTTTGCACTTATATATATTTTTCGGATATGCAATTCAATTCTCATGTGGTAGCTGCACACACTAACCGGACGACCGGGGTGGTAGCTCTTTCCTCCATGTGGTGGTAGTTTTCACACTCCTTTAAGGATGTAACTCTTTCCACATCTTTCAAAGCATACGAGCATTTCATTTTATATACTAATAACTCCCCCTCGCTTATGCAATCTCTTAGTTGAAAGAACATGTGACAAATTTTAGTCCATAAGAGAATGACTATTCATCAAATTCAACACACACAACCGAGATAGGTTAAGCTCCTAGAGATTACACATGATTGCCTAAGTTTGATGAATATAAGTATTAAGAATTCTCATAATAAATTATCTTCAAATATAATGAAAATAAAGTAAAATCGATAATTAATATGAGATTAATTAAGAGTGAATGAAAGTGAACTTATTGATATTCAATGCACTATTTAATGTTCTAATCATTCAAAGAATCCAAAAAAAATTGTAACAATGAAAGCACCAAAAACGTGTAATGCAATGAACAAAAGATATGCAATAAAAACCGATCAAAGCATTACTCTAAGTCAAAACAAATTAAGACTTGAGAGAAGGAAAGATATCACCTTTCCGAACCCAAACTTGTCGGATTGTTGGTTGCCTTGGTTTGTTGACGTTGGGCACGGTTTGTTTTGACTTTTGATCAACCGTGGGTCTCACCATCGCATTCCGCTTTAGAGTAGTTGAGTGTTGTGGCTTTGACTTTCGGTTGACCTCGGGTACTCGACCTTTTTGATATTGCTTTTGAAACCGAGAGGCTTGTCGAGTGTTGAAAGATGCCGATAGATGTTTAGAAGATGCCGATTGAGTATTCTTACCTTTTCTAGGGCATGTCTTCTTGATGTGACCTTTCTTTCCACATCTATGACATACTTTCTCTTTTACACTTGTTGAGACTTTGGGAATAGAATTTTTTATCTTCTCAACAAATGTCCGCTCATATCCAAGTCCAAGTTTACTTGTTTGACCCAATCCGAGCATATCATCAAGTTTCTTTGTACCGGAGGAGAATTTTTGTATGTCGGACTTGAGTAGATGGACTTGTTTGGTCAAAACTTGGTTGGAGACATGAATTTCCTTATATTGTAGTTCGAGAAAGCCAACCTTTTCTTGATGTGATTTGATCGTTATCTCCGATTGGTTGAGCTTTTCTTGGAGGATTTTGTTGTTCTTCAAAATGTTTTCCCTTTCCTCCTCAAGAGCTTTAGATGTCTTCTTCAAGTTGTTGTTCTCATCTTCAAGCTCTAGTAAATGCTTCCTCAACTTCTTATTGTGCTTAGCCATCTTCTTCGATTCGATGAGTAGTTGATTATACGCCTCGGCTAAGTCCTCATCATCCGACTCCCCCTCACTCGAGCCATCGTCGCTCGACGTTTCATGCACAAAGGAAGAATCAAAGGGGTTAGCGATAATAGATGATAAGCAAAAAGTAGAGGGAGAAGGAGAAACATGTGAAGAGAAAGCGATTGCATCATTGGTTTCTTCTTCACTAGAACTTGAATCATTAGAGGTAGAATCATCCCAAGTTCTAGCTTGTAGAGCCTTCTTATTATAGGACTTCTTAGAGGGACAATCCGTGGCGATATGGCCATAGCCTCGGCATTTGTAACACCGGATTTCCCCTTCAAGTTCATCCTTTTCTTTAGAAGACTTTCCAAACTTCTTCTCTTTAGAGAATTTAGAATTTGAAGATCCTTTAGAAGAAGATTTGGATGTAGATCGATTTGACTTGTTCTTCCGGAAATTCCGACGAAATTTCTTCGTGAGACGCTCCAAATGATGTTCAAAATCGGCGAGCGAAATTTCTTCATCGGAATCCGAGTCGTCGTCTTCCTCCTTTGTTGAATTAAGTGCAACACCTGTACTTTTAGAGAAAGACTTGGAAGAAGATTGATTAGTAGGAAAAGTCATTTCATAAGTTTGTAAAGCGCCTACTAATTCATCTACTTTCATATCATCCGGATGATTGATAGTTTCAATAGCCGCGACTTTCGCCCTAAAGCGCTCCGGAAGTGTTCGAAGGATTTTTCTAACGACTTTAGAATCCGGAATTTTCTCTCCCAAGTTAGCACATGTATTAATGATATCTTGGAGTCTAGTAAAATAATCAATAAACGATTCATGCTCCTCCATGCGTATAGAATCAAATTGACTCGTAAGCATTTGAAGCTTTTGTACTTTTACTAGACTTGTACCCTCATGTGTAACTCGTAGAGTATCCCAAATTTCTTTAGCCGTTTCACACGCTGAGACACGTGTAAACTCAGTTTGAGATAAGGCATTAAATAACGCATTAATACCCTTACCATTAAAAGATGATAAATCAATTTCATCCTTCGACCACTTATTCCGTGGCTTAGGTACAGTCGCGGTATCAACCACTTCGGTTGGATGTTTCCACCCGACTTCTATGGTTTGCCATACACGCTCATCAATTGCGATGAGGAAGGCTCTCATCCGGACTTTCCAATAGGCGTAATTGGTTCCATCAAAATATGGTGGCCTAAAGATGTTACCTCCTTCACCCATTAAGATAGATAAGGCCTAGATCCTGCTCTGATACCAATTGTAAGATAGGGGGTGCCCAAGGATCTATCTAGAGTATATCTATCACCTAGAGGGGGGTGAATAGGTGTAACAACTAAAAACACAAATCTCAATGCAATAAAAATAATGCGGAAAATAAAATTAGCACACTGAGATTTACGTGGGAAACTCCACTTTGGAGAAAAACCCACGGGACCAACACGCGAAAAACAATCCACTAAGATTAAAGGATTACAAGGTGATTACCGACTCCACGGACTTAACCTCTCCTTCGTCTTCAGCGGATCTCGCGCACTCACGGCCGTCCACGCCTCACGTCTGAATCCACAGACGCCACGTCTCGAATCCACGAGATGCCTCGCTCCGAATCCACAAAGCCTTCACGATCCGAATCCACGAACCGCCTTTAACACGTCGAATCCACGACGCCACTCGAATCCACGAGCAAGAACAAATAACGTTGATGATGTAACGTTGGTGATGGTTTATTGCTTAGAATAACATTGAAAAACTGTGGGAATAATCTCTAAGCAATCCTCAAATTGATTCTAAAAGAATATTAGAAATTAGGGCACCATGAATCAATTTGAGAGAAGCTTGATGTAGAAGATGAGGAAAACGATTACCTACAAGCTTCTAGGGTTTCTAAAAGATAATCTATGCTTCACCACGTTTTAGAGACTCCCCCACATCTTATTTAAAGGTTTAGAAGCAATCCGAAATAGATTAGGATTAAAAACAGTTTTTTGGAAAGGTTTGAAAGCAAACCGATTTCGACTAGGATTGAAAAACTGATTTTAGAAAGGTTTGGAACCATATTAGGATTGCAAAGATATTTTAAGGAATATACCATCTTATTTACATGTTTGGGAGACATTAGAATCAAAGTAGGATTGAAAAATAACTTTCCAAAACTTCGCAACGGGTCGGGGTCCGGACCGCGGGTATGGGGTCCGGACCTTGACACTCTCCAGGCGTTTCATTGTCCGGACCTCAGCCATCAGGGTCCGGACCCGGTCTGCGAAACTGCTCATCAGACCTACGGGTTCCGGACCTCAGCTTCAGGGTCCGGACCTCCGCCCTCAGGGTCCGGATCTCATCCTCAGGGTCCGGACCCTCCCTGCGTGACAGCCAGGGAGGCGTACGGGTTCCGGACCTCATCCTCAGGGTCCGGACCTCGGAAGTTGGAAAACTTATTTTTATATTTTAAAACACTTTTTATCCATTCTAATGTCTTCCAAACACTTGTAAATGTATCTAAATCATCATCAAGATTATTTAAACTTACCAAGCATCGTGAATTCATACGTGGAGTCTTCGAGTCTTTGTTCTTCGTCTTTTCTTCTTCGAACCTTCAAGACTCCGACTCACTTCACGAAATATGCCAATATAAAATCCGTAACACATTCAACAAATGCTATAGTTCATGCATTATTCCAATGCTACAATTCATGCATTCTACAATGCCATGACAATGTATTCTACGGTGCCAACAAGACCCTATCCATGCCATGCATAAGCTACAACAACCTCTACTACATAGAGTATAAAGCTATCATGCAAGTATTTAATTAACCAAATGGACTCATGTTTAACCAATTATAATTATCAAATGCAAATAGAATTCCTTTCCTCATGTCTTAAACATGGAATCAATCCACGACCAAAAGGTCGAGCCCAATGCCAACAATGCCCGTCACAATTGCTCACCCAGTTGAGGTGCAACATACACTTGTCATATTTTCTCTTTTCTCTATACAAGCATACTTTAGTATGCAAAGAGAATTCACTAATCCACTAAACAAGTAGTGTCTCATATGACACTTCTTTCTAGCATGCATATCTTAATTAGCATTTCCTAATGCATCATTACACTATTAGTGCAAATACCCTAGCATGCATGTTATTCTCTTAATGCCACACTATATGTACTACGTATTTTTCATACACAACATATATGTCTCATGCAATCATAATTCTCATCATGCCATAATTATCATAATTATGCATCTAATCAATCCTATAACAAGATAGGAGACATAGGGGGGAGTTCACCCATTTCGGTGAGGTCAAACCCACCGGATAACCGTCGAAACCTCGCAGTACATCGAAACGGAGTTGTCCCCCGAGCTTCTCATACCCTAAGATAATTTTCCAAGGGGTTAAAAGCTTCGAACGAACAAATTCGAAAACCACCAAAAACTATAAGGTAAATGGGTGAAAAATACCTTGAGCAAGTAAAACTTGTTCTAAGTCCAAATTGAGGTTAGGGATCTTCCAATCTAACCTACAACAACATTCTACACCCATCAATTCCACCTCAAGAGCTCTCATTCAAGAAACCCCAAATAAAACCCTAATTTTCATGAAACTAAGTTTTCTAAGCAAATCTCAAGCAAAAACACAAATAGAGGTTGTAAAAGGGTCTACTAACCTCAAATCAAGCTTCCAACCAAGCTCACACAAGCTAGGGTTGAAGATCCATCCACCAACAAGCTCTCCTCGAAAGCCACGAGCTCCCTCCATGCCTAGGAGTCATCCTCCATGGAGAAAATGGAGAGAAAGGAGATCAAACCATGATCTAAGGGGTTAGGGAGAGAAATCCTAGAGAGAGAGAGAGGAAAAACCCTACCTCAACTCCTTCTCCTCCATTCTCAGCCAACACAACAAGAGATGGGTGAAGGGGTACTTAAACCCGAGCAACAAAATCCACTTAGGCCCCTCAAAAAGCCAAAATTGCAAAACTGCACAAAATGCACTCTGCAGCATTGTATACCGGTATTCGCATGTGCATACCGGTATACTGCACAAATCCTGCAAAACCCGAGCCTCGGCCAAGCAGGCCGCGCAACAGGATTTCGGTATGCCAATCCCAGTACCGGTACTAATCGCTTCAGTATCGGTATGCGCATTGCACATACCGGAATGCCAGCGTATTCCGGTATCAACTACTGGATTCCGCAGAACCCGAGAGCTGCGCACAACTAGTTTTCACTGGATTCCGGTATACCAAAACCAGATACCGGTATGCAATTGCAAAATCTGCACTTTTGCAGATTTCGACTTCCGGAGTCCGTTTTCGCACTTTTCAAGTCCCGAAAACACTCCGAAGCTCACCAAACTCAACCCAAAATTCTAGAATAGTATATGCCACTATTCTCTCACTAGAACTCCGCAATTTGCTAAAGTTCAGTGTACTACATACTCCCCTCCTAAAAAGGAGTTTCGTCCGCGAAACTACGGATCAACAACCAACAACTAACAAACAACAAAACCAGAGGAGATAAGAACATCATCCTCGCAGTGAAGCCTCCAGCTCTCACACCATGCATCGCGTCCAAGATGTTGCTCCAAAGCATCTTGTAGTAGGAATAGTGATAATTCCAGATCCTTACATTCCACAAGTCCAATCCACAGCAATGCTCCTTGAAGTTTAGATCTTCATGTAGCTCTAAGGAAACGACATCCACCATCGGGGTAGAATTCAAATACTCGCTCGGAGCGTCAAAACACACTTCATATACCTTCAACAGATCTGGAGTAAAACAACTCCACATGCCACTAGGCCCATTTGCCTCAGGGTCTCAAATAATCCAAAGAATCTGAAACTTAGATTCCTCATACACAAAGCTCTTGGATTTTCTTAACTAAGTATCACACTCAGATCATCAGATTCAGGTGCCAAAATCCTATCTCTCACCGAGAATCATCCAATGGCTCAAATTTCAAAATGATAGAGCTAGATGCCCTATGCAATCACGCAAAATTCCAAGGTATACTTGCGCAAAATTTCCTCAATCCAACTCAGGTGAATAGTTACTCCTATTCACAACCTCTCAACAATCATCACGTCTAGCTTAGAAGCGAGACAACCCAATCCCGGAGCCTCCGGTAGTCATCCTCTATCCATACCAGGTAGATAGCCTTCACATAGCATATCTCAAAAATTCTGCTATCACAGGTACAACCTGTCGGTTCCACTGTCAAGGCACTTTCTGACAGTCCACTAGGAATCCATCAGTCACTGCACTCTTGGTCTCAATTGCACCATTTACCAGTCGGGATCAAAGCTAACTCCCGTGATCCAATCCAAAGGATAGATATCACATCATATTACTCATCTCATCGATATCTCTAGTACACCAGCCTCTAACTTGTTTTCACAGTTTCAGCTCATTTCTTGAGTGTAGAGATATCTCCAACAATAAGATCTGGGTGCACTTCACACCACCAACGATGCATACAATTGCCACATTTTCCAAGCAAATGTTATGGCAATCTTTTCGAATTTACAATTTGGCGATTCCTCTTGCATTCTCTCACTTGCTGAAAGGTCAATACTACCTCTCTATATCACACCAGAGGGTCACTCAATCCGTGGAGAGAAACACAACTACAAAACACATAACCCACCTACGGGGTAACCAGGGTTGGCGGTCGTCGACCACACCAACAGTTCCAAGAAACTTCTCTCATACATATCTTTCCAAAAGGTTTAATCCCTTTATGTGTGAGTCAAAAGAAGGGAGTAGACAACTCAGTAATCTCCTCACAAATATCCATAACAACCAATCAAACTAGGAAGTTTGAACTTCGATCACATCCACTTATCTCAATCCACTATGGATGGTTGATTTCCTTGAGATCTCCACTCATAACCACTTTGGCATCAACTGCCAAGGGACACTAGTCCTCACAACCAAATCAGCACGCCTTCAATCTGAAGCACTTGCAGTCCTCGTTCAAAGGAATCTTCATGGTCTTCATCGCCCCTCGACTTCCAATAAGTCGTCGATGCGCACAGGACAAAGACACCCAGAAGGGCCAAACATCACAACACACAAGAGCATCAACCAGCTCAACCGACACCACGACAATTTCGTAATGTCTACACCGAGTGAACAAGTCACCCTCGGTCCAAACTCAAACTCGATCCAACGAGAGTAGTACTCAGATTACAACTACCCTCGAGTAAAACCAGAATTCATGGAGCTTGATCAAACAGATCAACAGATCTCAGCTACGGGTACATATTCTCGATCGTGACCCTACCGAGTTCACGATAGTCGACCCATAGTCGAAATGACCCGTCCACTCAAAACAAACGAGATCGATGCTCCACAAGAGAAAACACTAGGCACAAGAGGTCTCCAGACCAAGCCTTCAATTCTCACAACTCAAACGGGATTGCACAAGCAACTCCCTCACAAGAGACATCCTCGCTTTTGAGGATTCTCAACACTCACCAAAGATGCTGGCCCAAAGGCCACGCGCTCACTCAGCCAATAACCAGGCTTGGGCAGGTGAAACAATCATCGCAAATAGCGAACCTCCAAGCCCTCTGAAAACACTATTTCGTGTCCAAGTTCCCACAGCACTACAGCTTGGCTCACTCACTCATCGGCAACCTGATAGCCGAAGAGCCAGCCCAAGTTCAAATTAGAACTATACGCTTTCAGCCAAATAAAGCCAATCGCTTCGTTGGCGCACAGAAACATCCAAAACTAACGGAGTATAAGAACAGTACTTCCAAGTCCAAACAGTCAGGACCAACTCAAACAGCAAGCACCAAGGAATAATTCCCCTGCCTTGCATTCGGCAAACAGCCGAGCCAAAACCACAATCATAACAAACAACCAGTTAGCTCCAAAACCACGAGCTGCGAACAACCTTCGTCTTCGCTGCATCATCCACTGCCTGTCAAACAGACACGCATTCAACCGGTGCTAGCAGCGCGAAGTCGATCCCAACACCGTCGACATTGTTCTCCTCAAACACTCCAACTGAGGATGGCCCACCTGGCCACGAAGAGTGTACATGCCTCAATTCCAAGAGCATCATCGGGTACATGCGGACTCCACCATTCACACATCCCTATAGTTGATGACGATTCAACGTCTCTCTTCCATTCTGCCAAAGATCCATGTTCTCAATATCAATTCCTCTTACGATAGACTTGCCACTTTTAGTAGCTTCTTTTGCCGTCCCAACGGTCTCCACATCTCTTGCCCTTACCAAGGTGCGATCCGTATTCTCATAGAATTTCTCAAGGTCGACTGCCAATTGGATCGACAAATCCTCTAGTTGCTTAATCGTCTCGTCTGCCGGCGCAAAGCCTCAACTTGAAGTAGCATCATAAATGATCGCCGTTCCACCGTACTCGCTGAATTTGCCAGTTGTTCTCCCAACTTAATATCTCACCAAATCCGGAGGATGCAGGGTTCCCACCTCGGCTGCCTCGGCCGTCATCGAGCGTGTCGTTCACCACTCAAGCTGCAACAAGCATAACATGCGCAGGTAAAGCACCCCACGCCAACGCATCCCCACACAAAACTATAACCCCAATCATGCGAAAGTAATGAAGTGGACTCCCACTATTCCCCGATGTCACGTTGTCGGCCGCCAACGTGACCCTCCAAGGGTATAGAAGTGGTTCACTCCGATCTAACTCCAACACCTTTGGAGTTTTAGACATGACCCAATCATAATACTTTCGCCAATAAATCACAAGAGATCTCGTCTCTCACGTTCCTATTCCTTATCGTCCAACCTGCCTAAGGTTTACTAGGTCCACTACGACTCAACCCTAGGCTCTGATACCACAATAATCTGTCACGCCCCAGGCCCTAGTGAGAGCCTACCAGGCACGTGCCCAGACCCGTGTACCTCAAAACAACACAATGTACACAAGGCGTCTACAACAACATCAATCAAGTAGAATAAGGAATACATCCTAAACAAGGTGATCAGAGCGAGAACATATTTTCACAACTAAATCAAGATCAACACAACTAAAATCTCAAGATATACAATAAATATTATACATCTTAGCAATACTAGAAGATCACTCTCTAGAAAAACAACTATACACCTTTCATATAAAATACAATGAAAGGACATCATGGTATGCCTACAACCACAACACCGTAGAGGTTCTAGCTAGCTGCTAAACCCTCGCCGCGATCCCAATCCTCTCCTGCTGCGGAAGGCTCTGAAATAAAAACCCAACAACAATGGGGGTGAGAACTATTAATCAATAGTTCCCAGTGGGTAAGCCGCCGAGAGTGGCGAATTACACCGCTAGGTCAACTGAGGCAAGATAGTATAACTAAAACATAAGCATAAAATATTAAATGCTAAACAGGTAGTTCTACAACTATCATGCCTCCCATGACTAAATCATCTACATGAACATGAATATGCTCTATTGTCATAAGTTCAACATTTAATTACACAAATTACATGCATGTCAAATTAATGCCATGATCAATCACATATGCTCTAATGTAATAAACTCACTATATGTCAAGTTTTACTATTACACATAAGACTTGTCTCCAACTACAAGTATGAAATGTATGATCAATTTCCCACGACATGTATGAACTATATGACTTGTTCCCAACTACATGTATGTTATGTTCACTAACCACTAGTGTGCCAAGTCATGTCAATGTTTTACTACATGTAATGCCATGATTACGGTTAAAATAGCCTCTTACTATATGAACGTTCACCTTTGCATAAAACCATAACTATGTAGTCATAAAAGAATACAATAGAGGGATGTTCACTTGTGCCGAGCCTAATGGCTCCGTGGTAGTCAACACCTCACGCTTTGGTGAGCCTTACCCACGGCGGTTCCATTTCGGCGCTCTCTCTAACACACGGGCGAAACAACTGTCTCGAGGCCAACTCCGGAGTGCCGGCTTGTAGGGAGCGACCCTCACAAGCATGTGTGAATAAGCATAGTGGCCAACAAGCAACAATCAACCATAATAATATCATTCGTTTAATTTCACATTATGTCAAAACATGTCATATTATGTTTACTACATTCAATAGCCAATATGCTAAAGGTCAACCATATCATGTTGTTCTCAAATTTTCCGTTGGTATGTCCCTACCAATATGTCCATGTCTCTAACATGTAAATGTTTACCTCTCGGTTTACTAAGTTCATAAACCATGCATTATCCCAATGCCATGTCCAATGCATTATACAAATGCTATAACCAATACCTTTCAATACCAAAACCGATGCATTCAACAAATGCTATAGTTCATGCATTATTCCAATGCTACAATTCATGCATTCTACAATGCCATGACAATGTATTCTACGGTGCCAACAAGACCCTATCCATGCCATGCATAAGCTACAACAACCTCTACTACATAGAGTATAAAGCTATCATGCAAGTATTTAATTAACCAAATGGACTCATGTTTAACCAATTATAATTATCAAATGCAAATAGAATTCCTTTCCTCATGTCTTAAACATGGAATCAATCCACGACCAAAAGGTCGAGCCCAATGCCAACAATGCCCGTCACAATTGCTCACCTAGTTGAGGTGCAACATACACTTGTCATATTTTCTCTTTTCTCTATACAAGCATACTTTAGTATGCAAAGAGAATTCACTAATCCACTAAGCAAGTAGTGTCTCATATGACACTTCTTTCTAGCATGCATATCTTAATTAGCATTTTCTAATGCATCATTACACTATTAGTGCAAATACCCTAACATGCATGTTATTCTCATAATGCCACACTATATGTACTATGCATTTTTCATACACAACATATATGTCTCATGCAATCACAATTCTCATCATGCCATAATTATCATAATTATGCATCTAATCAATCCTATAACAAGATAGGAGACATAGGGGGGAGTTCACCCATTTTGGTGAGGTCAAACCCACCGGATAACCGTCGAAACCTCGCAGTACATCGAAACGGAGTTGTTCCCCGAGCTTCTCATACCCTAAGATAATTTTCCAAGGGGTTAAAAGTTTCGAACGAACAAATTCGAAAACCACCAAAAACTATGAGGTAAATGGGTGAAAAATACCTTGGGCAAGTAAAACTTGTTCTAAGTCCAAATTGAGGTTAGGGATCTTCCAATCTAACCTACAACAACATTCTACACCCATCAATTCCACCTCAAGAGCTCTCATTCAAGAAACCCCAAATAAAACCCTAATTTTCATGAAACTAGGTTTTCTAAGCAAATCTCAAGCAAAAACACAAATAGAGGTTGTAAAAGGATTTACTAACCTCAAATCAAGCTTCCAACCAAGCTCACACAAGCTAGGGTTGAAGATCCATCCACCAACAAGCTCTCCTCGAAAGCCACGAGCTCCCTCCATGCTTAGGAGTCATCCTCCATAGAGAAAATGGAGAGAAAGGAGATCAAACCATGATCTAAGGGGTTAGGGAGAGAAATCCTAGAGAGAGAGAGAGAGGAAAAACCCTACCTCAACTCCTTCTCCTCCATTCTCAGCCAACACAACAAGAGAGGGGTGAAGGGGTACTTAAACCCGAGCAACAAAATCCACTTAGGCCCCTCAAAAAGCCAAAATTGCAAAACTGCACAAAATACACTCTGCAGCATTGTATACCGGTATTCGCATGTGCATACCGGTATACTGCACAAGTCCTGCAAAACCCGAGCCTCGGCCAAGCAGGCCGCGCAACAGGATTCCGGTATGCCAATCCCAGTACCGGTACTAATCGCTTCAGTACCGGTATGCGCATTGCACATACCGGAATGCCAGCGTATTCCGGTATCAACTACTGGATTCCGCAGAATCCGAGAGCTGCGCACAACCAGTTTTCACTGGATTCCGGTATACCAAAACCAGATACCGGTATGCAATTGCAAAATCTGCACTTTTACAGATTTCGACTTCCGGAGTCCGTTTTCGCACTTTTCAAGTCCCGAAAACTCTCCGAAGCTCACCAAACTCAACCCAAAATTCCAGAATAGTATATGCCACTATTCTCTCACTAGAACTCCGCAATTTGCTAAAGTTCAGTGTACTACACTTCTGCGGTCGCTGAGCTGTAGGGGCATGGAGAGCGCCGCCGCAATCTCAACAGGGGGGCCGCAGCTGCCGCCACCACTCTTCTGAACCTTACTACATATTTGTTACCTGATAACTACTTGGATTTTGCAGAAACCTTATATATTGTTCCAACAATTATGTAAGCTCTATAGAGAATATACTGATTTTATTGTCATATTAACATTTTCGAGTAAATAAAATGTGTGTTCTAATTGATTAGTTATCTCGGATTCTTTATCAGTCGTTTTCTCGAATTTAATTGGTGAATCAGGGGTCGGCTGGAGGGGAGGAAACAAATAAAAGAGTTCACGAGCCCGAGATTTGCATTTATGAGAGGCTCTTCAGGAGATCCAAGAGTTCAAAAATCCTAAGCACAAAAGCCATTGTATTTCGCATTGTTGAGGCCTCAACTTTCTTTTTCTTTTTCTTTTTTTTTGTTTGTAACTGAATGATTTTGCTAGTAACTACATTAAAAAAAAATTCACCAAATTCATTAAAAAATAAAGCAAAATAATTAACTAATAGATGATTTAGCATATTAACCAATAGTCTCCATACATTTTTACTTTTATCTCTGGAATGTGAAGTTCAAAGTTCAAACCACACTGTGAACTTGACTAAAGACCTTCCTCAGAACACTTGAAGAAAACAACAAATGTACTTTCATAACTTGCAAACAACCAAAATATTCTTCGTAACACCCTCAAATATAATATTTCTCATCCTCAAATCAGAAAGATCTAGAACCTTATCCAGCAGGAGAGGAACAAAGAAACGCACAATGGAGTTTTAATGATTCAAAACACACATTGGGCACCTAGATTTAGCACTGGTCATGAACTAGAGATGCAACTTAGAGCAGAGCTATTAACAAAACCCCATTAAAAGTGTTTTCCATTACTTGAGCAACTTCTATTATGGCATAAAAAGTTGCCAACTCCATTCCAACAGAAAAGGCACTAGCAAGTTTAGATTCTTAGCATTACTCTTCAGATGACCAAGCCAAATAAACCAACAAATAGCATAAGTTCATAGCATTTTTGCACCAATATATAGCACGTGTTCAGAGAATTTTTTACTAATGTTATGGCATTTATTCACTATTTAAACACAATTTTTACAACAACCAAATAACATATTGCTCAATTGACAAGTTACATCTCACACACAATAACAAAAAGAAAGAAATCACAAATAAATCAAAGATGATATTCACTTAGTTGAAATACTGGAGAGATCTAAAGCAAATCAAAACAGGAACTTATTGTTGGATCCTAACACAGTTCAATTGAGATGCAACAATAAAACCCAAAAACATATTAGGTCTTCGTGTCATTCGCACAGTAACAATCCACTGTCGTTCCAATTTCTGCACATAGTCAGAATTCTGACAAACTACAATTCATTACATCTTTAATCCGGATTGAGAATGGAAGATTTTTCTACTTTACACCTGTCCAAGCGAGGACTTTTTTACTTTCAGAAGTTCAAGCAAGAAGAACCCAAAGTTTGTCACAGGATGCAAATTATAAGCCTTTTGATTGCACGCAACTACAGTTAACTAATAATAAGAACTATGTATTTACAAAATCAGGCAAACTAGTTTGGTTAAATCTCGATATTGTGAATTTGACAGCTTACTATCTTCTGTTAAGGATTTTTAGGTTAGCAGATTTCATGAGGATGTATGGAGTCTTGAAGGGTTGAAGAAGATGATTTCAAGGTTCAAGTTGCAAAAGTTCATCTGTGATGCTCACTGACCCCAGGTATGAGTTTATATTGATAATGGTGATTTATGCACATATCTATGAGTTTGGGAGACATAGAAATAGGTCTAAATTGAATAAAACATTTCTTTACTAAACTTTTCTGGGAGGGTCTGGACCTTGAGACCAAGATCCGGACTTTCAAGATCCGGACTTTCAAGATCCGGACCCTGGAAGCAAGGTCCGGAACCCGTAGGCCTTTCTGGCTGTTTCTCAGGGAAGGTCCGGACCTTGGATCCAAGGTCCGGATCCCGTACCTCTCCTAGCTCTTACGTAACGACGGTCCGGACTTTGGGGTTAAAGTCCGGAACCCGGAAGTCTCCTTTACTGTTACGCTGGGAGGGTCCGGACCTTGAGACCAAGATCCGAACTTTCAAGATCCGGACCTTGAGACTAAGATCCGGACTTTCAAGATCCGGACCCCATTGTAAGGTCCAGACCCTGAGACCGTCGTTAGTATTTGAAAACCTAATTTTCAATCCTAGTATGACTCTATTGTCTCCTAAACCTATAAATAAGATATATGGGTCCTCCTAAAATAGATGCTTAGAGAGAAGATCAATAGGAAACCCTAGAAACTTGCTTTCGGTGCTTTTCCATCCTATTCTAAAAGCAAGTTTCGTTCTTTTGATCATCAACTTGGTTCTTAGGTTTTCAATCCTAATAATTATTTAAGAATCAAGTTGATGGTGGCTTAGAAGGTTTTTCTTCATATCATATGTTTGTCTAAGAATTAAAATCACCGTCAATATTTCTTCTACGAGCTCCGGATGGAGCGATTGCGCGAGGACTTCGCGTGAAGGCTGAGGATTCAGTGGACGCTCGAGGATTCGGAGCATTGCTACTGCGAGGAGTCGCGGTGTGATCGATTGGAGATCAATCGATCGGGGACCAACGAAGGCAAAATCTACTACGGGGGTTTTTGGGTAAAGGTTGAGTCGTGAATTCGGTAAATCATCTTGTACTCATCTTCCATAGTGGATTGTTTCGTGTGATCGGTCCCGTGGGTTTTTTACTCCTCTTAGAGTTTTCCCAGGTAAAATCTCGGTGTGTTGGCTTTTATTTTCCGCATTTATTTTATATTGCATCGAGTTAGTTGGTTTATCGTTTACACCTATTCACCCCCCTCTAGGTGTGATTATGCCTTTTAGATCCTAGGGTTCCCTATAACCTACAATTGGTATCGGAGCGGGTATAGGTTGTAAACTATGGCCGATGGCGGTAACATTAATCGGCCTCCACTTTTTGATGGCACAAACTATGCTTATTGGAAAGTTCGCATGAGAGCTTTTCTAATTGCCATCGATGAGCGGGTTTGGCAATCCATTGAATTTGGATGGAATCATCCTGATAAAGTTGTCGAAAAAGTTACCGTCCCCAAACCTAGAAATAAGTGGACAAAAGATGATAATGAATTATCTTCGTTCAACGAAAATGGTATAAACGCCTTATTTAATGCTTTATCTCAAACTGAGTTTTCACGCGTTTCGGCGTGTGAAACGGCTAAAGAAATTTGTGACACTCTACAAGTTACGCATGAGGGTACAAGCTTGGTAAAGGTTCAAAAACTTCAAATGTTGACTAGTAAATTCGATTCAATTCGAATGGAAGAGCATGAAACCTTTACCGAGTATTATACTCGTCTTCAAGACATTGTCAACACATGCGCTAACTTGGGAGAGAAAATTTCGGAATCTAAAGTTGTTAGAAAAATTTTAAGAACCCTTCCCGAACGATTTTCTCCAAAGGTTGCTGCCATAGAAACGATAAACCATCCTGACGAATTTAAGGTAGAAGAATTAGTTGGTGCATTACAAACCTATGAGATGACTTTTCCTACTAATTCATCTTCTGTCAAGTCTTCTTCCAAAGGTGCAGGTATTGCTCTTAAATCAACAAAGGGAGAAGATTTGAACATATCATCTTCAGACTCAGACTCTGTCACGCCCCGCCGTGCCTTAACACTTACTAGGTGGAAGGACAACCCGCACGGGTACGTGCGCCAGATCCGCCGAATAGACAAAGTTTTCCCTATCCACCCAAGGCGTCACAAAACATGGATCAATACTATGTTCCAAACAGGAACCGATTGCATGAGTTGCACAAGGAAAGCATCGACATAGAGAAGTAACTACTTATATTACATCACATGTGCTCATTAATACATGCCAAATTTTCTTTTCTTTACATTCATTACATCCAAGTTACCAAAAGTAATTACATCCAACTACACTTTACTAGTCCCCTAATATTCATTGTCCAAAAGTTGGGGCGTATCTAAGTACATAGCCAAAATGGGGAAGGGCCGCTATTTATTGTGCTACGCCCTTACCTCTCTCCACCGCCACACTCGCGGAAGGATCTGAAAAATATGTGGGTGAGAACTATAAACATAGTTCCCATTGGGTAAGGCCACCCAAGGGAGAAGCTCGACCCACCAGGTCCAAAGAAAACAACATACATATGGTTAGTCCACAATTAACCATGCATAACTATATTTACATGCTTGAATTTAAATATGAAAGGATGCAACCTATATAAGTGATACATTTCATTTTCTCCTAGGTTCATCTCACAAGATCCACCATTCAATTCCAATTATGTCATTCTTTTGGCATTTTTAGAACTCTTGGCGTTGGTGTCGGAATCGCCGCACAACCAACCCATTTTTAGAACACTTGGCATTGGTGTCGGAATCGCCGTGCAACCAACCCATTTTTAGAACACTTGGCATTGGTGCCGGAATCGCCGCACAACTAACCCATTTTTAGAACACTTGGCATTGGTGCCGGAATCGCCGCACAACCAACCCATTTTTAGAATACTTGGCATTGGTGCCGGAATCGCCGCGCAACCAATCCATTTTTAGAACACTTGGCATTGGTGCCGGAATCGCCGCGCAACCAACCCATTTTTAGAACACTTGGCATTGGTGCCGGAATCGCCGTGCAACCAACCCATTTTTAGAACACTTGGCATTGGTGCCGGAATCGCCATGCAACCAACCCTTTCTCACAAGTGCGGAATCGCCGCATAGAAGTGGGCACCGGGCAATGGAATCGCCATCCCCTTCTTGGTCCCAAAGAGCGGAATCGCCGCTTTCATTGCTTGTGGGTAGCGGAATCGCCGCATGCCTCCCACTTTGTCACATTTCTCACTTGTCACAGTATAGCTTCTCATTCATGTCACAATTGTCAACCTAGGTTCAATGACACTGGGTTTGCTAAATTCACAAGTCACTTTCTCTTTTGTCACTAGAGAATTACAACTACACACAATTTGGTGCAAGTTATCCCATAACTAATCATGTTCTATGAATCATGATGTCAATTTGTCAACGGTTCATGCATATACTTGTTCAACTACCTATATGTCACTTAGGCATACTAGGTTATCATACATGCAACGTGTCTCAAAGTATGTAGGATTTAGAAATACTTAATTTCACCTATATGCAAGGTGAGCCCATGGCTCAATTTACTTGAACAATTATTCTTGCCAACATGCATATCTCAATTCTAGGGTTTCATACAACTATACCATTAATCATGATGGTTATTTTACCCTAGACATGGAAGTGACCTAATCACTTCAGTGCAACACAAATCCACCTTAAGAGCCTAAATAGTTGGCCCCTTTAAGCTCCTAGATCTCTTTGCTTTGAGTTCTTTGCTCAACCCAAGCTTCTTGTCCTAACACAAGAAAAACGGTTCGTTACCATTTACGAACCCTAAAACCATTTCGTATTATGAAATCAAGTGTTCCCACATAATTTCCTATACCTCAATTGCAATTATCGAATGTCAAAATATTTTTTTTGACCCTCCCATGGCAAAAGCCCTCTTTCAACCTAGGGCTTACATGCATGCATGTAAGAGCCCAAAATTACATGGCCAATTCCCACCATTTGTGGTTTAGATTGCCTAGGGTTTCCAAAAACCTCAAAATAAGAGATCAATTCTAAGATTTAAACCCAAAACACCAAGAACTCACCTCTAGCCCGAGTTCCTCTAGCTTCTTCTTACTCCAAGAAGCTCTCTTTCCACCTTGGATACCTTCTCCAAGATCAAAACCTTCACTTCTCCAAGTTTTGGAGAGATCTCTAGAGAGAGAAAGTGGAGGAGAGGAAGAGGAGAAGTAGAGGAAGAGGAAGAAAATTGAGGAAGACAACCTCAACCCCTCCCCTTAAGCTATCACCAGTGAAATGACCAAAATGCCCTCATTCCACACATTCTGCACAGTCCAGGTCCGGATCCCACGAGCCGGGTCTGGAACCCGAGAGCAAATCAGCTCTGCACGCAAGTCGGGTCCGGATCCGGGGTTCGGGTCCGGAGTCTTGCATTTTTGAACAGTACTCTCGATGTCCGGGTCCGGATCCGGGATCTCGGGTCTGGAACCCGAGAGCAACTTTGCTCCAGTAAACTTTTCCAAAAATTCTAATTTTAGGTTTTCGGAACTCTAACTCGCTCCCGAACATTTCGAGACTCTCGGAACTCAATTCCATACTCATCATCATCGACTTTCTCCGAACTCCATCCAATTTGGTGAAGTTCGGTATACCACCATAATCTGTCACGCCCCCGGGCCCCAGCGGAAGCCCACCCGGGCGCGTGCACAGACCCGCCATGTACACAAGGAGTCCTAGAGCACACAAGGCGTCTACAATAAGCACGTAATGAAAGGAATAAAGCAAATAATCCTATCATGATAATCAGAGCATACTTACTAACAAAATAGAGGAACCTCAAAAGAGAAGATACATAACTCAATAAAAGGAGTAATGCCACCAAGCATACAAGTTCTGCAACATCAATACTCCAAATACATACGGTAGTCTCTACAAAAATGTGGTCAACAAAAATACCTCTCAACACAAGATAAAAGAAAGGTGCTCCACCTAAGCAACTAGCTCCCTCGAGTCCTAGCTAGTCGCAACGCCCTTGCCGCGGTCCCTAGTCTCTCCCGCAGTGGAAGGCTCTGAAATAAAACAACAAACCCCAGGGGGATGAGAACTATTATTCAATAGTTCCCAGTGGGTAAGCCGCCGAGAGGAGCGGAATACACCACTAGGTCAACTGAGGCAAAAGTAAGGTTAGATACAAATAAGCATGATTATAAATTAAACTCAATTACTACTATGCCTCAAGATGTAATGTTATAAGCATGTAAATATTCTTCTCATGTACATGTGTGCATATGCAATATTCCACTACACATTTTCTAATGTCCATATCTCACTATGTAAATGTCCACTTATCACATTTAGCCATAATTATTTAATCATAGGATCTCCTACCATAAGGGGATGTTCCACTTGTGCCAAGCCTAATGGCTCCGTGGTAGTCAACACCTTCACGCTAAGGTGAGCCTTTCCCACGGCGGTTCCATTTCGGCGCTCTCTATCACACGGGCAAAATAACTGTCGCAAAGGCCAACTCCGGAGTGCCGGTTTGTAGGGAGCGACCCTCACAAGCATGTGCGAATGAGCACAATGGCAACAAGCAACAATCAACCACGTAGTATCACACTCGTCATGTCTAAAAACATGGTATACTAACCAATGTCCAAAAGATCTAACACTATGTCATAATGTCAATCTTGTTATTCACCTAAGTGAAATGTCATATGCTTAACCTTACATTATGTCCGGGATATACCGCATGTCATATTTACACTACCACTAGCCAAAATGCTAAGTGTCAATGAGGACCTCCAAGTCCATTATCCATCTAGTATCCCACATGGTGTTTAATCATTTAAGTATGCATTTCTACATATATACAAAGTGAAATGTTCTTTTCCCACAGCCATCTATGATGAACTATGCATAAAATCATACATAATTCCTACTACCATCTATGATGCACTATGCATAAAACCATACATAATTCCTACTACATAGGACATGCAATTCTCATATATATAGCACATGAATATTATGCATTCTAAAATTCTACCATGTCATAATTATCATGAATGTGCACCAAATTAAGCTCTTAAGCAAAATAGAAGACATAGGGGAGTTCACCCATTTCGGTGAGGTCAAACCCACCAGAAACCCTTCGAGACCTCGCAGTACTTTACAACGAAGTTGCCCCCTCGATTTCTAGCACCCTAAAGAAGATTTCTAGGGGGTTAGAAGTGTCGAACGAACACTACCCAAAATTTACCATAATACATGAGAAAGTGGGTGGAAAATACCTTTGAGCAAGCAAACCTTGTTCAAAGTCCAAAACAAGGTTAGGGATCTTCAAATCCAACGTAAAGCAATATTTTACACCCATCAATTCCCATCCAAGAGCTTAAAATTGAAAAGCCCCAAGTAAAACCCTAGTTTCACAATTCTTGGTTTTCCTCATGGAATATCTACAAAATCTACAACTAGAATCACAAGAGAGCTACTCACCTTCTCAATAGCTCCAAACTAAGGCCAAATGAGCTAGGGTTGGAGATTTATCCTCAATCAAGTTCTCTCCTTCTCATCCAAGTTTTCCTCAAGGTCCAAGGTGTAAGCTTCAAGGTGGAGGAGAGGAGAAAAGAGATCAAACCCATGAATTTCATGGTTGGAGGCAAGAAATCTAGAGAGAGAAAGAGGAAGGATCTTACCTCTTTTTTTCTAAGTCCCAGCACAAAAGAGGCTGTGAGGGGGTGAGGGCTACCATATACATAATGTAATAATTGCCCATAAACCCCTCCAACTCCCAAAAATAGCAAACTGCACGAAACTGCAGTTTCTGCACTGCATTCCGGTATACGTATAGGTATACCGGAATCAGACCAGAAATTCCGCAAACCCGAGCCTCGGCCAAAAGGCCATGAAACAGTATTTCAGAATGCCCAACATCAGTACCGGAATACTTTAAATCTATTCCGGTACCTCAATACCATACCGGAATACAACATCAAAACCTGCGGTTTTCACAGATTTTGATCACCGGAGTCTGTTTTCCCACTTCCCAAGTCCTGAAAACGCTCCCAAGCTCTCGCATCACGACCAGAGCCTCCAGGCTAGTACAATATACCAATCTTACACTGGAACCTTGCAATTTGCTAAAGTTCAGTGCACTACATACACCCCTCCTAAAAAGAAGTTTCGTCCGCGAAACTAGAAGTCGAGTACCTCAAAGATCCATCTGAAAAAGATGGGGATAACGCTCCAGCAGCGAGCTCTCCAATTCCCAAGTGGCCTCGCGCTCGTCGTGGTTGCTCCAAAGCACATTCACATAAGGGATCTCACGATTCCTGAGCTTCTTCACTTCGCGAGCCAAAATCTTCATCGGATATTCTTCAAAGCTCAAATCTTCATGCAACTCTAACGGAGTGGAGTCCAAAACATGAGCTGGGTCAAAAACATATTTCCGGAGCAAGTATACATGGAACACATTGTGCACTCCTGATAGGTTCGGCGGCAAGGCAAGCCGATAAGCTACTGAGCCTAAACGTTCCAAAACCTCAAAGAGTCCAATGAATCGAGGACTAAGTTTTCCTCGAATGCCAAATCTCTTCATCCCTTTTGTCGGCGATACTTTTAGGAAGACATGATCTCCTACTTGGAATTCCAATTTCTGCCGACGCTTATCAGCATAACTCTTTTGGCGACTTTGAGCTGAAATCAATCTTTGTAGTGCAATGCGAACCTTGTCTTCAGCTTCTTGTAGCACATCGGGACCCAAAGCTAGCTTCTCACCAACTTCACTCCAATGAAGAGGTGATCGACACTTTCTTCCATAAAGTGCTTCGAATGGTGCCATTTTAATGCTTGCTTGATAACTGTTGTTATAAGCAAACTCCGCCATAGGTAGGTGTTGGTGCCACCCACCTTGATAATCCATCACACAAGCTCGAAGCATGTCCTCCAAGATCTGGATAGTACGCTCAGACTGCCCATCGCTCTGAGGGTGAAATGCTGTGCTGAAATCCAAGCGAGTGCCCAAGGCGTCATGTAGGCTTTTCCAAAAGTGCGATACAAATCTAGTATCTCTATCTGATACAATCGATGTGGGCACACCATGAAGCCGCACCACTTCATCAAGATAAACTTGTGCAAGCCTCTTACCCGTCCAAGTAGTGTGAATAGGAATAAAATGTGCTGATTTAGTCAACCTATCCACAATCACCCACACGGCGTCATGCCCGGCTTGAGAGCGAGGCAAACCCATGACAAAATCCATAGTGATCCGCTCCCATTTCCAAACCGGTATCGGTAAACTTTGTAGCTTTCCCGCGGGGAGCCTATGCTAAGCTTTCACTTGCTGACAAGTTAAACATCGAGCCACAAACTCACCAACATCCTTCTTCATTCCGGGCCACCAATAGTGCAGTTTCAAATCTTTGTACATTTTCGTGCCACCCGGATGTACAGTGTAAGGCGCTCGATGGGCTTCTGTCAGGATCTTTTCTTTAATCTCGGCTTCTGCCGGCACACATATTCGATTCAGGAATCGCAGCATTCCTTGGTCGTCCACAAGAAAACCACCGGCATGTCCTTCGTCGATTTTAGATCGAACCCTTTGCAATTCTAGATCTTGAACTTGCTTTTCTTTAATCCATTCAAACAAGGTAGGTTGCACAACCAAGGCCATCAACCTCACAGGTGTATCGGGAGCTACCACTTCTAATTCCATCCGTCGTAATTCCGCTAATAGCGGTGGCTGAGTAACAAGTAACATAGCCAAATTTTCCATCGATTTGCGACTCAATGCATCTGCTACCATATTTGCTTTCCCCGGGTGGTAGAGAATCGTCAGATCATAATCTTTAAGTAGCTCCAACCATCTTCACTGCCTTAAGTTCAATTCTTTCTGAGTGAATAGATACTTTAGGCTCTTGTGGTCGGTGTAGACTTCACACCGCTCGCCATAAAGGTAATGACGCCAACGCTTCAAAGCGAACACCACGGCCGCTAACTCCAAATCGTGGGTTGGGTAATTCTTTTCATATTCCTTAAGTTGACGGGAAGCATAAGCTATCACTTTTCCGTCCTGCATCAAAACACAACCCAAACCATTAAGTGAAGCATCACTATAAATCACATACCCTGCTCCCGCGATAGGCAATGCCAAGATCGGGGCGGTTGTCAAGCGTTCCTTCAGCTCTAAAAAGCTTCTATCACACATATCATTCCAAATGAACTTGGTCCCTTTATGTGTGAGTCGAGTGAGGGGTATAGATAATTTAGCGAATCCCTCAACAAACCTCCGGTAATACCCGACTAGACCAAGAAAACTCTGAATTTCGGTTATATTGGTCGGTCTAGGCCAATCCTTGATCGCCTCAATTTTCTTAGGATCCACAGCTATACCGGCCCCCGATACTACATGTCCCAAAAATGACACTTCGCGGAGCCAAAATTCACACTTCTTCAACTTAGCAAAAAGCTTATTCTCCCGAAGTACTTGCAACACTTGCCTCAAATGATCTTCATGCTCTTCGATGCTTTGGGAATATACCAAAATGTCGTCGATGAACACCACAACAAACCTGTCTTAGTAAGGCTTAAAGACACGGTTCATTAGATCCATAAAAGCTGCCGGGGCATTAGTAAGCCCAAATGGCATAACTGTAAACTCATAATGTCCATACCGTGTTCGAAAAGCCGTCAATGGCACGTCCTCTGTCTTGATCTTGAGCTGGTGATAACCAGATTGCAAATCTATCTTGGAATACACCATCGATCCTTGCAATTGATAAAATAGATTGTCAATTCTCGGTAGTGGATACCTATTCTTGATCGTAACCTTGTTAAGCTCACGATAATCCACGCATAGTCGAAGGGATCCATCCTTCTTTTTCACAAATAAAATCGGCGCTCCCCAAGGCGAAACACTTGGTCTGATAAAACCCTTGTCCAACAAGTCTTGCAACTGCGCCTTCAGCTCCTTAAGCTCAGCAGGTGCCATCCTATAGGGTGTCTTTGAGATCGGGGTAGTTCCCGGAATAAGATCTACCACAAACTCAATCTCCCTGTCCGGTGGCATACCCGGTAATTCAGTCGGAAACACATCAACGAATTCCCGCACAACTGGTATATCCTCAACCCGAGGGGTATCTCCTCCCCTCACGATGACGCTAGCCAGGTAGGCTACACAACCGCTCCGAATCAACTACTTAGCCCGCGTCGAAGAGATAGTCATCGCGAATAGCGAACTCTTGCATGCTCGGAACACAACTTCATCTTGTCCCGGCTCTCAGAAAATCACAATCCGATTCTTGCAATCAATCGTGGCGTAGTATCTAGTAAGCCAATCCATGCTCAACACCACGTCGAACTCTCCAAGCTTTCGCAAAACTAGCAAATCAATCGGCATAACCCAACTCCCTACCCTAACAGGGCAACTAGGGCAAAACTCCCGTATATCCAAAATATGATCGGGGACAATAACTCGTCCCGAATGCAGAGTAGGTACAATCTCGATGCCATGCAACCCGGCAAACAGCCGATCAATGAAAGAATGCGATGCACCAGTATCAAATAATGCTCTAACTCTTATGTCATTAATTAAAATGATACCTGCAACGACTTCCTCTGCTGCCGCAGCCTCCTCAGTCTGGGCCGCATACATGCGCCCACTAGGTGCCTGCCGCGATCCCTCAGTCTGACGCTAAAAGGGTGGTCGCCCCGCCTGGTAGTGAGTAGGTGGGGTCCCACGACCCTGACCCGGTGATGCCGGTGCTGATGCCGATGAAGGTGCTGGGGAAGAACCTCTCGGACACTCTGATCGAAGGTGACCCTCCTGGCCACACTTGTAACACTTGCCCCCACGTTGCGGGCATTAAGGTGGAAAATGAGGACCACCACAAATCACGCAACACAGCGGTCGGCGGTGTTCCGGTGCTCCGCGCGATGAAGCCGAGCCGCGCCCACTAGACTGGCTTCTCGGGTGCTTCGGTGGTCTCTTGGAGTAACTCTTGCCGCCTCCTTCGACCGTTGGCCTCTTGCCCTTCACTCTATCCCAAGCTTCACTCTCCTCTCTAGCAATCTCCGCGCCTTTCTCTACAACCAAGGCGCGATTCACCATCTCTCGATAAGTCTGCAAACCCGCCGATTGCACCATCCTATAAATCGACGGTCGAAGGCCCGCTTCAAAGATACGAGCCTTATCCTCATCATTCCTCACCACAAAGGGTACACAGTGTAACAGACGAGAAAACTCTCGTTCATACTCCATCACCGTCTTATCCCGCTGGTGTAAGCTGCGCAAATCCCTCTCCATCTGTCTCTTGATGCTCGGTGGAAAGTAGGTGGATAACAATAGCTCCTTGAACCTACTCCAAGTAATGGCCGCTAGGTCGGTGTTAGGGTCATCCCGAATGTCCGCCCACCATTGGTATGCCACGCCATCCAAATGGTATGTAGCCAACCATACTTTGTTCTGCTCTTCCACAAATGTCACGCCCCGGGTTACCTCTTCCCAGGCACATGACAAGATCCGCCGCATACACAGTATCTCTACCGTGTATACGAAGCAAAAACAACAATAACCACACAGAGCTAAAGGTATCAACAGAGTTGCTATATAAATATATCAAAGGATCACTGTACATACATACATCATCCATAGCCATAATATACAACACTGATAATCTCAATCTCACTGTATGTACAGACTCATAACCATCTATCAAAATGGGGTATACCTCTAGCCACAAGTCCGGGGATCAACTCTACCCGACGGTCTCCTTTCCGCGCTCAGTATGCACAACTGGGGAAGAAGACTCTGCAAAAAGGTATCAACAACGGGTGTGAGAACTACTATCAAACAAGTAATCCTCAGTGGGTACTGCCACCAGCCTCAGCGGTCTGCCCACTAAGTCCTCAATCTCAAGAGATATATATAGAGCAATAAAGAAAGTAGGAGATAAACTACCACTACTATGCACAATGCTCAACTGACAGTATGAATACCAATGAACTGAATATATCAAATGAGGACTATCATGAATCCACAATACCATACAATACCATACAATACCTGCGGCCTGATCATGCTCTACCCGTAGGGAGCCAGCTAGTACAGGAAACACCGTCTGTCCCTAGCCCTTCGTACAACCCTCTGTACGGAAAAACCCAACTCCGGAGTGGTACTCGTGGGAGCGACCCAACCGAGTACAGTAACATATATCAGCGCCAAGCACCCACAGGTATATGATCGACACGACTGGGTCAACTGATCTCACAAAAAGGAATCACGTGCCCTCGGCACCTCAAAGGATAATCAACAGGTATGACCCAATTAAATGATCTCACACAAGGAATCACGTGCCCTCGGCACCACAAGGATAGTCAACAACAAGTATGACCCAATCAATGCTCCAGTGCTCTCAAACAATCTCGACTCTACCACAAAGAGGAGGTACAACAACATAGCACGAGCCACAACATGATCACATACACTAACATGTACAACAACTGGTACAAGGGATATCAACAGGATAGGTGTAGGTCAAATCATGCATCAAGGATATAGGAAATCATGCATGCTCATATATATATCATTACTCACCTAAGCTCACATCATGCACATGTAATAATCACAACTAACATGGTCACCACTAACATAATCCAATCATATCATACTATCATAATCCAACATATCATGCTATCATAATCCAACACTATCACATCATGCTAACATGAGAGTAAACACATAGGAGGAAGTCCACTGAATCTGGCAAACATCAACCCACCTCAAAAGCTAATCCAACCACGGTGGGGAAAAACAGTATCTTCAGATCCAACCCTCCAAGATAACCAAGCTCCAGCAGTACTCTGATCTGAATATCACCCAGGAACTGCTAACTCCATGTAGAGAACCGCAATTCGGAAACATATTGAACTTTGGCCAAGTTGGACAAAGTTTAGTTCAAGAGTAAGTTGAACGTGTTTAGAATTGAGTTTCGAGGGTTTCGGAACGATTAGAAGTGGATTTGGTGAGTCCACGTTGTGTCCCGAAAGTATTGAAATGATTAGGGGAAAGTTGGGAGAATTTTGAGATTTCGATTGTATGTTGGAATATAATTATTCCGTAAGGGATAAACTATAATTCTCCAACTTAGGTAGTGTTTTTATGTGTAAAAGAGTTTCGGTTGTGTTGGATTTGATTTGGAGAGAAAACAGAATGAAAAATGGAGTTTTAGAGCGAAAATGAGAAGAAAATAAAAAGGCTGAAAACACTGTTCACAGTGTCCGGGTCCGGACCCTGGGATTGGGATCCGGACCCCAGCTGCGAAAATGCTGAAATTGCTTATGGGTTCCGGACCCGGGATGCAAGGTCCGGACCCCACGGACCCAGAAACTCCAGAATAGGGGTATTTTGGTCATTTCATGTAGTAGGCTTATGAGGGGAGGTTGGGGGCTTATCTTCTTCATTTTCCCCCTTCTTCCTCTACTTCTCCTCTCCCTCTCCTCTACTTTCTCTCTCTAGAGAGCTCTCCAAAGCTTGGAGAAAAGAGTGATTCAAGTTTGGGAAAAGAAATCCAAGGTGGGAAAGAAGCTTCTTGGAGCAAAAATAAGCTAAAGGAGCTTGGGCAAGAGGTGAGTTCTTGATGATTTGGGTTTAAACCTTGGAATTGATCTCTTGTTTTGAGGTTTTTGGAAACCCTTGGCAATCTAGACCACAAATGGTGGGGATTGGCCATATGATTTTAGGCTATTACATGCATGCATGTAAACCCTAGGTTGAAAGAGGGATTTTCTTATGGAGATGTTTAAAAATATTTTGACCCCATAGAACCCTAGTTGGGGGTTAGTGGAGCATGTGGGACAACTCTATTTTGAGTGATTCCAAGAGATGTGATCGTTATGAGTTCGACTCGGATTAACGAATCCTTCATGTGTGTTAGGGCAAGGAGCTTGAAGACTAAGCTTGAGGCCAAGGAAAAGAGCCTAATTGCAAGTGTCTACAAGCAATTAGGGATCTTTGTGAGGTGGGTTTGTGTTTATCGAAGTGATTAGGTCACTTCCATGTCGAAAGAGTAAAGTATAATTATTTTACTTGATGCATGTAATGGTAGGTTAATTGACAAATGGTATATATATATATATGAATGAGTAGATCATATGATATTAATACCATTAACTACCATGGATTGGAATTGTTGGATACATGAGTATCACAAAGACATGTGTATTACATGATGTTGAACATTGTGGAGTCTAAGTTTCACTACATGATAGTTGACATGAGGTCCAGAATACGGGGCTTCGGGGGTGCATTGGGAGCCATTTGAGTGGTCCTAGATAAGCATGAACATCTGGGGGGATAAAGACAAGAACTTGCAGAATGTTGGATGTGCATCAGGGGCGGGATCTGTGCACCCTAGCTGGTGAATGGGGGTAAAATGGGGGTGGAAGCGTTTGTTGCTCTAACTAGTCATTGGTAAGTAAGGTGGGTCTGAGTAGTATAATGTCATGTCAGGCAGAGTCTAACACAGGGCGCGGGATACTAAATTGGATTGGAATTGTTTGCTCATGGGTGTACAAACCAGGGCTCTCAGCCTTACCTGGGGGGGGGGGGGTTGGAATGGGCGTATGTATGGGTTACATATGGGTTTGTATTGTCGTAGTTAGCTAACAGGATTTTGAGACGGGAGGGGGGAGGGGATTGGGGGTGGGGAACCTCTGTGTAGTGTTAGGTGAACATATGGTTGATATAGGTGGAGGTGAAACCTAAGGGGTCATTTGGGGCTACATAGGTTGGCACGGGTGTAAATGCGAACTAGATGTCATTTGTTTTAAACATTCCACAGGTTGCGGAAACGTGAGAGAATGTACGGACGCTAGTGTCAAATGAACACTAGAGCAGCTTGGAATCTGCACGAGTCGAAACACAATGGGGGGTGGTAACAGAAGGTTGGGGTTTGGTTATCTGCAACCTGTAAGTACTATGAGACAGGCCGAAGGTATGAAGCATAAGGTTTGGAAGGGGGGAGATCACTTATCTAAATCAGAGGAACTAGTTTGGTAGGGTATACATAGAGTGGCATTGAGGGTCGGTTGTGAGGAACATATCGGGGGGGGAGTGCGTTTAGTGATAGATCCAGTATTGGTGGACAATGGTCGCAATTATTGTGAACGCTCAAGTAATAGGTGATTTGTATGAGCATAGGGTATAGGATGTAAGAGAACGCCTGATGATGATTGTTGAATGAATGATGGGTCGCGAGAATGCCCTAGGTCCTGGTGTAGACATTGGCGGGGTGTTGGTGTAGCGAGAATGGGTGACCAGCTGTGGTTCTACCTTCGCTGATTGGATGGGTGTTGGCGTCATAGAAGGGTGTGGTTATGCTACGACTCGCTACAGGTTGAGAAGTGGGGATTGGATACATGGGTGGGGGGGGGGGGTCGGTTGGTGAAGGTTCTACCACGTTCGCGAGCCAAGTTGACGGGTATATACGCAGTGCGAGGTACATGTGTGTATTCTCCATCGCCTTGTTAGCCGGGGATCACAATGAGATTGTCGGTGGGGGGTGCAGGGACAGGTATGTCTGGCCGAACCCATTGTTGTGGTTCTTGTATTCTCGGAGGCCCGCCTGCTTGATTTTTTTTAGAGTAGGCCATTAGCGGAGTTATGTTTTCATGACTCTTATTTTTTCAGGCCTAGTATGGGTGACTTTCAGCGGTTGCCCGCATGGATTGGTATGGCATACAAGTAGTGAGGCTGGGTTTTATAGGTCATATTCTTATTTACTAATCAATCTGTATAACGTTTATTGGTGCTAGGAACTAGTTTTCCAAGCTTGATATATGACTCAAGATGTGTGATAGGAGTGCGGTGAAGTTTAGTGGTTTGAGATAAACATATAGTAAGTTTTCAGTTATGTATTGTTGGGTTTGTTTGGAATAATGCACATGTTAGTATGAAGGTCAGATGTGTGAAATAGCTCCGCGGATGTTGTGAAAGGTAGTTACTGATAATAATGAGCAAAAATACCTTGATTTTTGTAATTGGCCCAATGGTTTGTTTGAATCTAGTTGTTGAGTCGCGGTATAAGTCCCAGTTTGGTACTAAATTCTATGGTAGGAATTAAATGTTTAGGAGAGTGTGCCTAGCGGACATGTTAATTGATGGAAGCTTCGAGATATAGAGCGAAGTCTAAGTACGGCTTTACGCTAAGGTAAATGGAACTTATGATGCGGCCTTCAGGGCAGAGTCAGATGTGGATTAGGCGAGGAGTGCAATGGATGAGTGGAAGTAGCAAATTAAACAAAATAATACTTCTATTGTCGCATGGATTTCATTATCGCATTTGATTGAAGCATAGCTTGCATAGTTTACTTTTCGTATATATAGTAAAGTTTATATTGTAATGAAGCTTTGTTGCATGTATTTATAATCAATGTACTAAAAGCATGCTCGTAAGCCAACCTTGGCCCTGGTGGGCCGTCTAGTCCTCTCTGGGTGGCCTGTAACCCACTTGGGCTGAACTAGTCATTTTTAAGGAAGTTCTCATCCCACTATTTTTTTCAGTGGTCCTAACACGTCGTGAGCTCGGATTACGGCGGGCTGGGGCTAGACAGGATGGAATACGTGGGGTGTGAACTCAAGTTCAGTTAGGGGTGCGGGGGTGGGGGTCCTAGGGGGGGGGGGGGGGGGGGGGGGGGGGGGGGTCCTAAGGCAAACTTGGGACCCGCAATGCAGTGGGTTACGAGAATAAATGCCTTTATCACTGCTGTAGTTACTCGGGTAGTATCGTCCTCGAAGAGAAAGCGAAATAGTAAATAATAAAATGACGACCCTTGTAATTTGGAAGGCCCACCCATGAACAAAGACAGAAACAAAAAATCGTACGGCGTCTGAGCAAGCTTGGAGATAACGTCTACCTCGCCTCAATCGGGTCATGAAACAGCCTCTCCTGCTGCGGAGAAGGCTCTGAATTAAAAAGCCTCAACTTCAATGGTGGGTGTGTTGAACTATTAAATCGAATAGTCCAGTGGGCAACGGCCGCCGAGAGTGGCGAATTTGCAACGCTGGCGGTCCATTAATCGATCTCGCTCTGCTCCTGTCACCATCATTGGTAAAACCGTCCTTGACGGCGAAGCCTGAACCGACGGTGTCACCACAACCTCCTCCCGCTGCTCCACACTCGGTGCCGGCGGCTGTACTCCTATAGTCGCACCTCATATCGTTGCGGGTGGCGAGGGTTCCTGGGTCCCTCTGGTAGCAGCCTGCTGAAGTAGTAATTCCTCCAACCTCTTCATCCTTGCCTCCTATCGGCGTGAGGCATCTGCCTGCTGTTGAGCCGCAGCCGCCTGCTGTGCCACTAAACCCGTCAACATCGTCAGCTGGTCCCTCAACTCACGGACCTCACTGGATCCGGAGGTTGCAGAGGTCTCCACCTCCTCTGCGTCGGCTGCCGCGGCCGCCTCGGTCGATTGAGAACGAGTAATCGGCATTACAAGCTACAACAACATAAATTCGCAAGTTAGAAAACTCACACTAACGAAACCCCACACAAGCAATTAAAATCCCAATAACGCGAAAGTAGTGAAGCGAGCTCCAAGCTAACCCCCCGATGTTACGTTGTCGGCCGCCAACGTAACCTTCCAAGGAGTTAGGTGACACACACTTCGATTAAACCCCAACTACTTGGAGTTAAAACGCAACCCAATTGTGTTACTTTCGCCCAAAGTCATAGACAATCTCGTCTCTCACGAACCTAAGTCCTATAGTCCAACCAGCCTAAGGTTTACTAGGTCCACATAGACTTAACCCTAGGCTCTGATACCACCATAATCTGTCACGCCCCGGGGCCCCAGCGGAAGCCCACCCGGGCGCGTGCACAGACCCGCCGCGTACACAAGGAGTCCTAGAGCACACAAGGCGTCTACAATAAGCACGTAATGAAATGAATAAAGCAAATAATCCTATCATGATAATCAGAGGATACTTACTAACAAAATAGAGGAACCTCAAAAGAGAAGATACATAACTCAATAAAAGGAGTAATGCCACCAAGCATACAAGTTCTGCAACATCAATACTCTAAATACATAGGGTAGTCTCTACAAAAATGTGGTCAACAAAAATACCTCTCAACACAAGATAAAAGAAAGGTGCTCCACCTAAGCAACTAGCTCCCTCGAGTCCTAGCTAGTCGCAACGCCCTTGCCACGGTCCCTAGCCTCTCCCGCAGTGGAAGGCTCTGAAATAAAACAACAAACCCCAGGGGGATGAGAACTATTATTCAATAGTTCCCAGTGGGTAAGCCGCCGAGAGGAGCGGAATACACCACTAGGTCAACTGAGGCAAAAGTAAGGTTAGATACAAATAAGCATGATTATAAATTAAACTCAATTACTACTATGCCTCAAGATGTAATGTTATAAGCATGTAAATATTCTTCTCATGTACATGTGTGCATATGCAATATTCCACTACACATTTCTAATGTCCATATCTCACTATGTAAATGTCCACTTATCACATTTAGCCATAATTATTTAATCATAGTAGACTACCATAAGGGGATGTTCCACTTGTGCCAAGCCTAATGGCTCCGTGGTAGTCAACACCTTCACGCTAAGGTGAGCCTTTCCCACGGCGGTTCCATTTCGGCGCTCTCTATCACACGGGTGAAATAACTGTCGCAAAGGCCAACTCCGGAGTGCCGGCTTGTAGGGAGCGACCCTCACAAGCATGTGCGAATGAGCACAATGGCAACAAGCAACAATCAACCACGTAGTATCACACTCGTCATGTCTAAAAACATGGTATACTAACCAATGTCCAAAAGATCTAACACTATGTCATAATGTCAATCTTGTTATTCACCTAAGTGAAATGTCCGGGATATACCACATGTCATATTTACACTACCACTAGCCAAAATGCTAAGTGTCAATGAGGACCTCCAAGTCCATTATCCATCTAGTATCCCACATGGTGTTTAATCATTTAAGTATGCATTTCTACATATATACAAAGTGAAATATTCTTTTCCCATAGCCATCTATGATGCACCATGCATAAAATCATACATAATTCCTACTACATAGGAATTATATATATAGCACATGAATATTATGCATTCTAAAATTCTACCATGTCATAATTATCATGAATGTGCACCAAATTAAGCTCCTAAGCTAAATAGAAGACATAGGAGGAGTTCACCCATTTCGGTGAGGTCAAACCCACCAGAAACCCTTCGAGACCTCGCAGTACTTTACAACGAAGTTGCCCCCTCGATTTCTAGCACCCTAAAGAAGATTTCTAGGGGGTTAGAAGTGTCGAACGAACACTACCTAAAATTCACCATAATACATGAGAAAGTGGGTGGAAAATACCTTTGAGCAAGCAAACCTTGTTCAAAGTCCAAAACAAGGTTAGGGATCTTCAAATCCAACCTAAAGTAATATTTTACACCCATCAATTCCCATCCAAGAGCTTCAAATTGAAAAGCCCCAAATAAAACCCTAGTTTCAAAATTCTAGGTTTTCCTCATGGAATATCTACAAAATCCACAACTAGAATCACAAGAGAGCTACTCACCTTCTCAAGAGCTCCAAACTAAGCCCAAAGGAGCTAGTGTTGGAGATTTATCCTCAATCAAGTTCTCTCCTTCTCATCCAAGTTCCCTCAAGGTCCAAGGTGTAAGCTTCAAGGCGGAGGAGGAGAGGAGAAAAGAGATGAAACCCATGAATTTCATGGTTGGAAGCAAGAAATCTAGTGAGAGAAAGAGGAAGGATCTTACCTCTTTTCTTCTAAGTCCCAGCACAAAAGAGGCTGTGAGGGGGTGAGGGCTACCATATACATAATATAACAATTGCCCATAAACCCCTCCAACTCCCAAAAATAGCAAACTGCACAAAACTGCAGTTTCTGTACTGCATTCCGGTATACGTATAGGTATACCGGAATCAGACCGGAAATTTCGCAAACCCGAGCCTCGACCAAAAGGCCACGAAACAGTATTCCGGAATGCCCAACATTAGTACCGGAATACTTTAAATCTATTCCGGTACCTCAATACCATACCGAAATACAACATCAAAACCTGCGGTTTTCGCAGATTTTGATCACCGGAGTCCGTTTTCCCACTTCCCAAGTCCTAAAAATGCTCCCAAGCTCTCGCATCACGACCAGAGCCTCCAGGCTAGTACAATATACCAATCTCACACTGGAACCTTGCAATTTGCTAAAGTTCAGTGCACTACACGATACCTTCAAGAATACGCGGTCACCCACCGCGAACTCTAAGTCTCGCCGGCGCTTATCTGCATAACTATTTTGCCTTGATTGCGCCGTTAGCAACCGTTGACATGCCAAGCGGACTTTTTCCTCCGCTTCACTCAATACATCCGGTCCTAAGTCCATTCCCTCGCCGACTTCACTCCAATGGATAGGAGAACGGCATTTTCTTCCATACAAAACTTGGAATGGTGTCATACCGATGCTAGATTGATAGCTATTATTATAAGCAAACTCGGCCATCGATAAGTAGGCCAAGCACCCTTGAAGTCCAAAATACACGCTCGCAACATATCCTCAAGAATTTGGATTGTCCTCTCTGACTGACCGTCCGTTTGAGGATGAAACGCTGTGCTAAAATCGAGCCGTGTGCCCAAAGCCTTTTACAAGCTTTTCCAAAATTGAGATGTAAATCGGGGATCTTGATCCGAAATTATCGACTTTGGAACCCTGTGCAATCGCACAATCTCATCCAAGTATACTTGTGCTAGCTTATTTCCCGACCAAGTGGTGTGGATCGGCAAGAAATAAGCCGACTTAGTCAAATGGTCCACCACCATCCAAATCGCATCGTGACCTCCTTGTGGTCGAGGTAAACCAACGATGAAGTCCATCGCTATATTCTCCCACTTCCAAACCGGAATGTGCAGACCTTGCAATTTTTCCGCTGGAAAGCGACGTTCGGCTTTCACTTGCTGGCACACTAAACATCGTGCCACATAACGTCCAACATCTCGCTTCATCCCCGGCCACCAATAATGCATTTTAAGATCTTTGTACATTTTGGTGCCGCCCGGATGAACTGCATACGGGGATGTGTGAGCTTCCCTCAAAATTTCCCCACGAACTTCCTCGTCCTTAGGCACACACAAACGATTTCGAAATCGGATGGTGCCCACAGCATCCAAGTGGAAGTCATCGGCACGCCCGCCCTCGATACTACTCTGCACCTTTTGGAGTTCCGAATCCAAAGATTGCTTTTCCTTTATTTGCTCCAACAAGGTCGGTCGGATCTCGAGGCTCATAAGCATAGCAGGGATGTCCGGAGCCATGACCTCCAAATCAAACCGCCACATTTCCTTATTTAATTACGGCTGTGCGGTCATCATCATTGCAAGGTTCTCTACGGATTTCCGACTGAGCGCATCGGCCACCACGTTAGCTCTATCCGGGTGATACAAGATGGTTACATCGTAATCCTTTAGTAACTCGAACCATCTCCGCTGTCTCAAGTTCAATTCCTTTTGAGTGAAAAGGTATTTCAAACTTTTATGATCTGTATACACCTCACAATGCTCTCCATACAAATAGTGTCTCCACAACTTAAGTGCAAAGACCACCGCGGCAAGTTCCAAGTCATGGGTGGGATAGTTTTGCTCATGGCTCTTCAACTGGCGAGAAGCATAAGCAATCACTTGCCCTCGTTGCATGAGTACACACCCAAGACTATGTCGCGACGCATCACTATACACCACGAAGCTCTCCCCCGCATTTGGCAAGGCGAGAACCGGAGCCGTAGTCAACCTTCCCTTTAGCTCCTTAAAGCTTTGATCGCATTCTTCGCTCCATACAAACTTGGCTCCCTTGCGGGTAAGACGAGTTAGTGGACCGGAGATTTTTGAAAATCCCTCCACAAACCGTCGATAGTACCCTGCAAGACCAAGGAAGCTTCGCACTTCGGTGACATTGGTTGGTCGAGGCCAATCTTCAATTGCCTCCACTTTCTTAGGGTCCACCGATATTCCACTTTCGGAAATTACATGACCCAAGAAAGCGACCTCGCGAATCCAAAATTCACACTTCTTTAATTTTGCGAACAACTTGTTCTCCCGAAGGACTTGTAGCACAATCAGGAGATGCTCCTTATGTTCCTCGTCACTTTGGGAATAAACAAGTATATCATCAATGAACACTACCACAAATCGATCCAACAATGGCTTGAACACATGGTTCATTAAATCCATGAATGCCGCCGGGGCATTCGTAAGCCCGAAAGGCATAACCGTGAATTCGTAGTGTCCATACCGCGTCCTAAACGAAGTCTTATGCACATCCTCCGGCTTAATTTTTAATTGATGATAATCGGACTGTAAATCTATCTTTGAGTACACCCGAGACCCTTGTAACTGATCAAACAAGTCATCAATACGGGGCAACGGGTACTTACTCTTGACGGTCACTTTATTCAGCTCGCGGTAGTCCACACATAACCGTAGTGAACCGTCCTTCTTACGAACAAATAGCATCGGGGCTCTCCAAGGCGACACACTTGGTTTGATGAAGCTCTTATCCAACAGATCTTGCAACTGAGCTTTTAATTCTCTCAACTCAGCCGGTGCCATCCTATATGGAGCTTTTGAAATTGGTCCCGTTCCCGGGAGTAGATCTATCACGAACTCAATCTCCCGATCCGGTGGCATTCCGAGTAACTCCGCCGAAAATACATCCGGAAACTCTCGGACCACAGGAGTGTCCTCGAGCCCCGAAGCTTCTTTTTGGTCATCCACCACCATCGCAAGGTCAGCAATACACCCACTTGCAATTAGCTTCCTTGCTTGCGACGTGTATACCATCGTGGCAAAGAGTGAACTTTTACACCCACGATACACGAGTTCCTCATGACTGGGCTCTCTAAATGTCACCACTCGGCTCTCACAGTCAATGGTCGCATAGAGCTTAGAGAGCCAGCCAATCCATTCCAAGATTAGGTCATACTCAACCATTCATTCTAGCACCAGCAAATCAGCCGGCATAATCCACTCCTCTATCCTCACTAGGCACGCTAAACATGCGTGATGAATGCTAAAAGCATGTTCGGGCACTTGAACCCATTTTGCATGCAGTGTTTCTACTATGGTTAATCCATGAGCGGTAGCAAACAATCGAGCAATAAATGAATGAGATGCTCCTGTATCAAACAATGCTCTACATCGAATGCCGTTTATTAACACAATACCTGCCACAACATCATCTGGGGCAGTAGGCTCCTCCACCTGTGAGGCAAACACGCGGCCGCTCGACGCCGGTCGCTGTCCCTCAGTCTGTCTCTGCGGTGCTGTACGGCCTGCCGACATCGCCGCGGGTGGGATGCCCGCAAGCTGCCTCGGCGAAGAAAACGTCGACGCCATCGACGGTGCTCGGCTACCACCCTGGGGGCAGTCATACCGCATGTGTCCCGGCTGCCCGCACTTGAAGCACTAGCCCTCGCGGTACTCGCACTGGTGGGATTTGTGAGGGCCGCTACAAATTGGGCACCTATCCAAGGGTCGGTCCGGTTGATGCCCTCGGGATCGAGCTTGCGACTGGGGGTGCTTCGGGGGTCGCTTTGAACTCGATTGACCACCTGAGCCACCCGAAGGGCGCTTTTCCCTTGTCCTTCTCTCTCTCCTTCTCTTTTTCAAACAACTCGCACTCCTCGCGCGCCACAGTATTTTCATGCTCTACCCATAAGGCCCAGTCCAACACCTCCGCAAAAGTTTGAAACTTCTGGGTGTGAACCGCCCTAAAAATCTCCGGCCGAAGCCCGCGCACGAAACAGTCGACCTTGTCCATCTCGTCGCGAATGACATACGTAACACAATTGACTGGTAGAAAATTAAGTATGCGCAGCGGAAGAAAAAAAACATAATTAAAATTTTCTAAACCAAAGATCACCTCGTGTTACGTTTTAGATCATTAATACTTAATCTAATTGATCTTATCAATTAGGATATAGTTTTTCACCTTGCGCGGGTCGAGATCACCACGAAGTCGATGATCGTTGGTTAAAATTGTCCGTCCTCGCTAGCCGCGCACGCGCCCGGCCTCTACTCGCGTCCACACGAAATCACGCCCTTGATCGAAGTAGTCAACCGCTTCGATCCGCGATCCGATCACGAATTTACTCTTGTGTCGATTTGAGGAAGATGAATCAATCTTCTAATTGTGCTAGCAACCTTCCGAAGATCGAAAACGATGGATTAATTATGGAGGACTTGAGGAAGAAGGAGAGGGTTGACGGCTAGGGTTTTCTTATATTTTGCATCCTTAATTAATATGTCATATGACATATATTTATAATGAGAAAACCCTAATCCTAAACCTAATCCTTATCGAATACTAGTCCGATTGGATTATCCATTAACCCTCAAGTTGAATTTAATTTGAACCGAATCCGAATCCGAATCCGAATCCTAATCCTAATCCTAATTCGGTTCGTGTATAATATTTACACATAAGTCCTCATATTATTTACTAACAATTAGTAAATACAGCGTGCAACTTTTGCACTTAAATACCTATAATTTACAACAATTGCAAATTAGTCCTTTTACTAATAATTTAGTAAACTTTAGTATTATAATTATAATTAACCCATCCGATAAACTTCTTTATCGTCTCCTTAATATCGATCATGCGCGATTTCTTATGTGTGTGACCTAACTTCACTTCAAAGCCAGCAAACTCCAGTAGGTTCAATTCTGTCTGGTAGTGAGATATGATGCGATCCCCATCGACATCATCATCGAAACTCTTTTCGATGGATCAAACACTTTTGATTCTACCCTCGTAGAATAATTATTCGCCTATAATTATTCTTATTGGTTCCTACAATCCACCAGTGACGCCTAGCAGCATATAGTGGCAATCCAGTCAGAAGTGAATATCGGACTGAACCTCTAGCTGCAGTTACCGTACAATATAATCCTTCTATCGCATAGTTCCAACTGAGTGGATGTCATGGAATATTCATCAAACCCCATCACCCGTCATATGACAAATTTGATAGGACATAAGCTCTTATGGTTACTCTTGGAAACACCTTTCCATACACCATACTACCCCGGCCGAGGATTTCTAAGCTTTGCCTTACAAATAGCATAGAACTAATTATCTCTCTACCGAGAGCTGTAGATCCCCTATAAACACACACCCATTCCTAATATGAATCTACTGCAGCCAACATATACTACTAAGACCCATGGCTAGGATCAGAGTTTGTTTCATAGTCAAACTGCAGTAGCCTCACATTGAATGGCCGTGGTGTCACAGGTCTAAGGATCAGTTGTACCACTGCAACATTGAACCAGTTACTGACGAATAAGTAGACATCCATGTAACTGCTCGTAGTTGGTCACGCTCAGTACCCTTGTTCTCTAACAACCACCTGCATGTTCGCTCCAGTGTCCCCACACTGATGACTCGAGACTCGTCATCCCAAAAGGAAGCGGCACATACATCAATCTTACCGGATCAATCATCGTCCCCATGATGATCCACCGATTGAGAGCATTTATGAATTAATCACCAATAGTATGTATCTCAAATTCTCAACTCTTGAGAATACATATTATCATCTTATTAATTCAAAGGACGATTCACAGACACATTAAACATGAATGGTATAAAAAGGCTCAAATTTATAAATAATAAAGATTAAGTACAAAGATATGTCCCATAGAAAAATAAAATGCGTCAGCCTGATGGGCTTCTAGGGCATACAACTAACACTGACAACATGGAAAAACTCCCTCTCATATTCCCGCACGGTGCGGTTCCCCTGTTTCAACTTCCGGAACTGTTCTTGAAGCTTTCTCTTCTCGCTATCGGGGAAGTAGGTAGAGAACATCAACCCCCGAAATTCGTCCCACGTGAAGGGTAGAAGGTTAGAGGGTCGGTTTCGCTTAACCCCTTTCCACCACACCTTCGCCGACTTCTCCAAACAATGCACTGCAAGGTGCACCTTATCCCTCTCCAAGGTATAGAGAGATCCTCGAAGAGTGTCTCCATCGAATCGATCCAACTCTCCATGATCCACGGGTCCATATCCACCCCGTCGAAGGTAGGCGGGTTGAACCTTTTAAACGTCATGAGGGCCGCGAGTGCTCGCTCCCTCTCCGCATCCGTCGCCGAGGAATCAGGGACAGGAACACACGACTTCGTAGCAACAGTCGGTGGTGCGGTCTACACCATGGCCGGCGCCGCTGCCACCCTCTCCGCCAAACCCGGGGCAGGGCCAGGGTGCCCGCCGTTGCGCCTCACTAGCCGCAGTCGCTTGCTGCGCGATCGTATCCTGGGGCCTCTTGATCTGCTCCTCCTGGCGTCGCATTGTCTCATCCTGTTGCCGCACTATGCCCATGAGTGTTGTCACGCCCCGCCGGGCCTTAAACACCAACTAGGTGGAAAGGATAACCGCACGGCGCATGCACCAGACCCGCCGAACGGATAAAGTCTTTTCTATCCGCCCAAGGCGTCACAACACAAGCTTATCCACAATGTTCCAACTAGGAACGGAGTACAAGAGTTGCACAAGGAAAGCATCAACATAAAGAAGTTCTACTTCTATTACATCACATGGCACAATATACATGTCCAAAATTTTCTTTTCCATTCCATACATTATGTTCCAAAATTATGGAATATACAAGTTTCATACATATAATGAAAATTCCCTATGCTGTCATAGTCCAAAACTAGGGGTACACTCTATGTGTCACCAAAATGGAAGGGCCGCTATCTATAGAGCTAAACCCTTGCCTCGCTCCGCCGCCTCACACGCGGAAGGACCTGAAAAACGTGGGGTGAGAACTATAAACATAGTTCCCAGTGGGTAAGGCCACCCAAGAGAGAAGCTCGACCCACCAGGTCCAAAGAAACACCATATGCATAAGTTAGATCACAAATAACTATGCGAGAAATATTTACATGCTAGTAAATAAACATAAAGGATGCAACCAAATGAAATATAATTTATCATTCTCTCCTTGGTTCATCCTATATTCCACATTGGCTAAGTTTAACTACTTGTCATTACTTATGGTTTCGGAATCGTCGTCTCACCATAATAGTTCCAACTTTCAAGGAGTGAAATCGTCACCTCCTAGTTCGAGTAGCGAAATCGTCGCACACTCGGGATAGCAAAATCGTCGCACATCCCAATCATCACCGCCAACTCATGGCATAGGTAGCGAAATCGTCGCATACCCAGGATAGCAAAATCGTCGCACATCCTAATCATCACCGCCAACTCATGGCATAGGTAGCGAAATCGTCGCATACCCGGGATAGCAAAATCGTCGCACATCCCAATCATCACCGCCAACTCATGGCATAGGTAGCGAAATCGTCGCATACCCGGGATAGCAAAATCGTCGCACATCCCAATCATCGCCGCCAACTCATGGCATAGGTAGCGAAATCGTCGCATACCCGGGATAGCAAAATCGTCGCACATCCCAATCATCGCCGCCAACTCATGGCATAGGTAGCGAAATCGTCGCATACCCGGGATAGCAAAATCGTCGCACATCCCAATCATCGCCGCCAACTCATGGCATAGGTAGCGAAATCGTCGCATACCCGGGATAGCAAAATCGTCGCATATCCCATTGTTCACCTTTTCACTTGTCAACCTAAGTCTCATGACCCTAGGTTCAAGTCACTAAGTCTCACCTATGTTCAATGACACTAGGTTTACTTTCTCATTCTCAACCTAGGTTCCATGACTCTAGGTTTCAATTTCACGTCCAACCTATATTCAATGACACTAGGTTCAATTCTCATATGTTCCAACCTATGTTCAATACACTAGGTTTAATCCTCATGTCCAACCTATGTTCAATAACACTAGGTTCTATCATACATGCGATCATGCAACAAGTATCAATAATTGAATTGTACTTGAAATATACATCATGCAATAGGAGCTCATTGTTCTACCTATCATGATTTTACCTTTGCCAACATGCAATTCTAGGGTTCGCAACACATACCATTTTATTTTAAATGGATAATTACCCTAGACATGGAAGTGACCTAATCACTTCGGTAAACACAAACCCACCTCAAGAGCTTTCAAATCCTCGTATTCTTCAAGCTCCTAAGGTATCGTTTGGTTCGGGGATAAACAAAAAGTGACTATTCTAGGGATAGGTATAAATTGAGGTATAAGCGGGGATTAAATCAATTTTGCGTTTGGATGAAAAGTAGATTTTTCTCGGAAATAAGGAAAATAGTGTTTGGATGGTTTGATTGGAATTGCGAGGATAAGAATAATTATAATTTTAAACAATAATATTTTATCTAATTAATTAAGACGAAATATTAATTAAGTAATAATTTAACTTATTTAATCTACTAAATAATTATGAATATTGCTAAAAACCCTTAATATTAATAAATAAATTAATTGGTAATTAATAATTTAATTAATTACAAATAATTTAATAAAATAATAAATTAATAAATAAATTAGTTAATAATAGTCAGATGATTAATTAAGAAAATAATTAAATTACTCAAAATATTAATTAATTAAACAATATAATTAATTATTTAATTAGTAAAATAATTAAAATAATGAATTAATTACTCAAAAAATTAATTAAATATTTATTAAAGTAATAAATTAAATAGTTAATTAATTATCTAGTTAATTAGTAAATAAATTAATATATAAATTATTAATTAAATAATATTTATTATAAATCTAGCTTGGATATTTTATTCTTTTATTATTAATTAAATATATTATGTTTATATAATTTATGTTTAAATAAATTTATAATCTTAATTAAATTTAGAATTAAGCTTGGAATAGCGCTATTCCGTGAAAACGATGGAATAGTTTATCCCAGCTATTCCGGAATAACAGAGAATAACGAAGTTTGACCGGGATAAAGTATCCCGGCCAAACTTCGTTTCGTTTGGCGGAATAGCGGGGATAACTTCGTTATCCCCGCTTTAACCCTCGAACCAAACGGGGCCTAAGTGTCCAAGCCTTGAGTTCTTGTTTCAACCCAAGCTTCTACAAGAAAACGGTTCGTTACTCATTACGAACCATAAATTCAACTCAATATGTGAAATCAAGTATTCTAACATGATTTTCTATGCCTCAATTGCAATTCCCGAAGGTCCAAATATTTTTAGAACCTCCCATGGCAAAAGCCCCAAATCTACCTAGGGTTTGCATGCATGCAAGCCAAACCCTAGATTTCATGGCCAATCTCCCACCATTTGTGGTTTAGATTGCCTAGGGTTTCCAAAAACCTCATTTCAAAGGATTAAATCCTAGGTTCAAACCCTAAATCACAAGAACTCACCTCAAAGCCCTAGCTCCCAAGCTTTTCTTACACCAAGAAGCTCCAAATCCACCTTAGAAGCTTTTCCCAAGGTCAAATCCTTCACTTCTCCAAGCTTTGGAGAGATCTCTAGAGAGAGAAAGTGAGGGAGAGGGAGAGGGAATGAGAGGAAAAATGGAGGAGTAATGAGGAGAGGGACTTCAGCCCTCTATACATAGCCCATTCCCCACGAAATTACCAAAATACCCCTCACTGGGCATTCTGCCACAGCCGGGTCCGGACCTTGCGAGTAGGGTCCGGACCCCGCACTGATAACTGGCCAGTGCGCAGGCCGGGTCCGGACCTTGGTGTCCGGGTCCGGAACCCGTACGCACCCCAACTCGGAGACCAGCTCGGGTCCGGACCGTGACATCCGGGTCCGGACCGTGGCTGCCCGCGGACTTAATTGTCCGGACCCCAGCTTCCAGGGTCTGGACCCCGTGAGCAGTTTTGCTCCACTTGGTCCCTTTTTTTTTCATAATTTTTTGATTTTCGGGTTTCCACTCGTACCCATAATGTTTCGAAACCTTCGGAACCCAATTCCACACCAGCCATTACCGGCTCTTTCCGAACTTCATCAAAATTAGTAAAGTTCGAAACAACGCACCGAAATTCAAAGTGCTACAAGTGTGGCCATCTATTCACGGAGGTCCATATCCCCATCCGCCCAGGATTGCTCGGGGGCCACTCTCGACTCCTCCGGTCTAGCCCTCGTTGGAGGCCTACCGCGTCTCATGATTTCTTGAAAACACAGCGACCTTGGTCAATACCACGACACCCAAGGTCATTTATATTACAACACTTCACGAAAAATAAACGTGAACCCAATCTAGGCGAAAGTTACACAAGGGCGCTTATTCCCCCCCGCTTGGTCTTCAGACTCAGACTCAGACTCTGTCACGCCCCGCCGTGCCTTAACACCAACTAGGTGGAAGGACAATCTGCACGGGCACGTGCGCCAGATCCGCCGAACGGACATAGTTTCCCCTATCCGCCAAGGCGTCACAAAATATGGATCAATACTATGTTCCAAACAGTAACTGATTGCATGAGTTGCACAAGGAAAACATCAAAATAGAGAAGTAACTACTTATATTACATCACATGTGCTCATTAATACATGCTAAATTTTCTTTTCTTTACATTCATTACATCCAAGTTACCAAAAGTAGTTACATCCAACTACACTTTACTTTACTTTGCTTTACTAGTCCCCTAATATTCATTGTCCAAAAGTTGGGGCGTATCTAAGTACATAGCCAAAATGGGGAAGGGCTACTATCTATTGTGCCACGCCCTTGCCTCTCTCCACCGCCACACTCGCGGAAGGACCTGAAAAACATGGGGGTGAGAACTATAAACATAGTTCCCAGTTAAGGCCACCCAAGGGAGAAGCTCGACCCACCAGGTCCAAAGAAAACAACATACATATGGTTAGTCCACAATTAACCATGCATAATTATATTTACATTCTTGAATTTAAATATGAAATGATGCAACCTATATAAGTGATACATTTTATTTTCTCCTAGGTTCATCTCACAAGTTCCACCATTCAATTCCAATTATGTCATTCTTTTGGCATTTTTAGAACCCTTGGCATTGGTGTAGGAATCGTCGCACAACCAACCCATTTTTAGAACCCTTGGCATTGGTGTCAGAATCGCCGTGCAACCAACCCATTTTTAGAACACTTGGCATTGGTGCCGGAATCGCCGCACAACTAACCCATTTTTAGAACACTTGGCAATGGTGCCGGAATCGCCGCACAACGAACCCATTTTTAGAACACTTGGCATTGGTGCCGGAATCGCCGTGCAACCAACCCATTTTTAGAACACTTGGCATTGGTGCCGGAATCGCCGTGCAACCAACCTATTTCTCACAAGTGCGGAATCGCCACATAGAAGTGGGCACCAGGCAATGGAATCGCCATCCCCTTCTTGGTCCCAAAGAGCGGAATCGCCGCTTTCATTGCTTGTGGGTAGCGGAATCGCCGCATGCCTCCCACTTTGTCACATTTCTCACTTGTCACAGTATAGCTTCTCATTCATGTCACAATTGTCAACCTATGTTCAATGACACTAGGTTTGCTAAATTCACAAGTCACTTTCTCTTTTATCACTAGAGAATTACAACTACATACAATTTGGTGCAAGTTATCCCATAACTATTCATGTTCCATGAATCATGATGTCAATTTGTCAACGGTTCATGCATATACTTGTTCAACTACCTATATGTCACTTAGGCATACTAGGTTATCACACATGCAACGCGTCTCAAAGTATGTAGGATTTAGAAATACTTAATTTCACCTACATGCAAGGTGAGCCCATGGCTCAATTTACTTGAACAATTATTCTTGCCAACATGCATATCTCAATTCTAGGATTTCATACAACTATACCATTAATCATGATGGTTATTTTACCCTAGACATGAAAGTGACCTAATCACTTCGGTGCAACACAAACCCACTTCAAGAGCTTCTAAATAGTTGGCTCCTTTAAGTTCCTAGGTCTCTTTGCTTTGAGTTCTTTGCTCAACCCAAGCTTCTTGTCCTAACACAAGAAAAACGGTTCGTTACCATTTACGAACCCTAAAACCATTTCGTATCATGAAATTAAGTGTTCCCACATGATTTTCTATGCCTCAATTGCAATTATCGAAGGTCAAAATATTTTTTTTGACCCTCCCATGGCAAAAGCCCTCATTCAACCTAGGGTTTACATGCATGCATGTAAGAGTCCAAAATTACATGGCCAATCCCCACCATTTGTGGTCTAGATTGCCTAGGGTTTTCAAAAACCTCAAAATAAGTGATCAATTCCAAGGTTTAAACCAAAAACACCAAGAACTCACCTCTAGCCCAAGTTCCTCTAGCGTCTTCTTACTCCAAGAAGCTCTCTTTCCACCTTGGATACCTTCTCCAAGATCAAAACCTTCACTTCTCCAAGTTTTGGAGAGATCTCTAGAGATAGAAAGTGGAGGAGAGGAAGAGGAGAAGTAGAGGAAGAGGAAGAAAAATGAGGAAGACAACCTCAGCCCCTCCCCTTAAGCTATCCCCAGTGAAATGACCAAAATGCCCTCATTCCACACATTATGCACAGTCCGGGTCCGGATCCCCCGAGCCGGGTCCGGTACCCGAGAGCAAATCAGCTCTGCACGCAAGTAGGGTCCGGATCCGGGGTTTGGGTCCGGAGTCTTGCATTTTTGAATAGTACTCCCGATGTCCGGGTCCGGATCCGGGATCTCGGGTCCGGAACCCGAGAGCAACTTTGCTCCAGTAAACTTTTCCAAAAATTCTAATTTTTGGTTTTCGAAACTCTAACTCGCTCCCGAACATTCCGAGACTCTCGGAACTCAATTCCATACTCATCATCATCGACTTTCTCCGAACTCCATCCAATTTGGTGAAGTTCGGTGTACCACACTGAAATTCAGGGTACTACAGACTAGGACACAACCTTGGAGGAGTTTGAAAAACAATTGGCGCTCATAACGAAGAAGTTCCGTCGGAATTTTAGAAATAAACAAACCAACAAATCGTTTGCCTCCTTCAAACAAACCAAGCACAAAGGGAGTAATTCTTCTAAGTTTAGAAAATATGATGGTCCTTCAAAGGAGTCTTCAAAGGAGAAAAAGAACTCGGAGGGACAAATCCAATGCTATAAATGCAGGGGCTTTGGCCACATAGCATCGGATTGTCCTAATAAAAAGTTCTTGAAAAAGAAGGCTATGCAAGCCATTACTTGGGACGACTCATCTTCCGATGAGTCGACCTCAAGTGATGAGGATGTGAATGCTACTGCTTTAATTGCATATAATACTCCATTTATGTGTTTAGCTTCTACTTCCATTGACTCTATTACTTTGTCTACTTTGCATGAGAAATCTACATCGGAAAGCAAAGGATAAGAGTACATGGGGAAAGATACTTTTTTCAAGCCAAACCAGTTTCATTCCATTCATTTCTAGGCGAGGCCAGCCCACCGTGCTTTATTTATTCTTCGCCTGACTTGAGTGATGAGGAGTCAGATGAAGAGGACATCACCGCCGCCTATCATCAATTGTTGGTAGAATCAAAGAAGATGGCAAAACACAATAAAAAGTTACGGCTAAGACTTTTGGAACTCGAAGAAGAAACTAAGAGCTTGGTTGACTTAACAAGGAATCTTGAAGAAGAGAAAGATAGTTTGTTCAAGTCCAACGTCACTCTACTAGATAAGTGTACAGTGCTTGAAAAAGGAAAAGGAATCCTATATAGAGAATATTAATTTTCTTACCAAGCAATACACTGATGCTAGAGAGTCCAACATGAAATTCATTAAGATGATTATCCAACTCAAATCCGATCTCCAAAAGTTTTCGCCTGGTTCAAGTAAACTTGACAAAATGTTGGGACTTGGTCAAACTAATAAGTTGGGACTTGGATATGAACGAACATACGTCAATCATGTCATCAACGCTAATTCAAAACAACCTCCACCTGTGGCTCACGGTAAGTCTTCCTCTCACATGAATAAATTTGCTTACAAACTCTGTCATGGTTGCGGTGGTGTAGGACACGTAAAAAGGAATTGCAAACTTAATGTCAAGAGTACTACAACATCCTTTGCTCAAATGCCACAAAGACAAACTCAAATCATGGAGAAGAAGAATCCTCAAGCAAATTGGAAGCAACGATGTGCAATCACTCCACAAAAATTAAAGGATAATCTATTGAAGCAAGCTTGGAAACCGAAGAAAGATGATCCGAAGAAAAACGTTCCTGCCAAGGCCGTCAAGCAAAAACTTTCACATTCTAGTCGGCCGACGCAACCCAAAACGCGTAAGGTTTGGGTGCGCAAAGATGAACTCTTTCCTTGTTTTGTCATACACACTTCACTACATGCTTATGATAATTCATCATGGTATTTAGATAGTGGTTGTTCTCGACATATGACTGGTGATAAAAATTATTTTACTACACTGAACAAAATTTCCGGAGGACTCATTGTTTTCGGAGATGGACGGTCATCAAAAATTATTGGGAAGGGAATGGTCACTATCTCTGATGGCCCTACATTGTATGATGTATTTTATGTCGAAGGGCTTAAGACTAATCTCATTAATAAGCATTAGCTAGTTGTGTGATGACGGGTATTCTGTGCAATTTTCTGCTAAAGCATGTACTGTGACTTGTGATGATAACTCTTTCTTTTTAAAAGGTGTTAGGTCACAGAATAATTGTTATGTAGTTTCTTGTGCTTCAACTGAACGTTGTAATCTAGCGTCATTAGATACTGAAACTTTATGGCATGAACGACTAGGTCACATTAACTTTAAGGAGCTCTCTAGAATCACACAGAAGCAAGTAGTTAGAGGTGTACCTAAGATTAACTATAAAGAGAACATTGTGTGTGGGGGTTGTCAATTGGGAAAACAGACTAGATCCGCACATAAAGACTTGAATCACTTAGGGACAACTAAGCCTCTAGAATTACTTCACATGGACTTGATGGGGCCAACTAGAATTCAAAGCTTAGGTGGGAAACGTTATATTTTTCTTATGGTTGATGACTTCACTCGTTTTGTTTGGCGTGCCTTTTTACATGAAAAAGCTTGATACTTTTGATTCTTTTTCTGAAATTTGTCACCGTCTTATGAATGAACGAAATGGTAAAATTGTACGCATTCGAAGTGATCAATGGGGAGAATTCATAAACTCGAAGTTCATTGATTTCTGTGTTTCTAATGGTATAAAACATGAGTTCTCGGCCCCTTATACACCACAACAGAACGGAGTGGTTGAGCGGAAAAATCGGGTTGTTCAGGAGATGGCTCATGCTATGCTTCATAGTAAGAAAGTTGCATTGCACTTCTGGGCTGAAGCAGTGAACATGGCCGTCTATGTCATTAATCGAGTTTATCTACGCCCGGGTACCTTGAACATTCTATATGAATTGTGGTATAGTAGAAAACCAAATATTACATACTTTCGCGTCTTCGGGAGTCAATGCTATGTTCTTAGAGATCGTGAAAATCTTGGTAAATTTGACTCTCGAAGTGACGAAGGAATATTTCTTGGATACTCTACATTAGGGGTGAAAACGGATCGAATATGGTCGGATATTTGATGAAATCATATCCGCGTCCATATTTTTTTTCGGATACGGATTCAGATACGGATATGTATCGGATGCTAAATTTTTATTACCATATCCGCTAAAAACGGATTCGGATATGGTCGGATATTTTTCGGATTCGAATATGGATCATATATATATTCGGATAATTAATATGCACATATACAATAAACGAGAAATACTAAAAATTACTTTATTTTCCTATCTTATTTCCTCACTTTATTTCTAATTCGCATATAAAATATGCAATTTTAATATATAACTTGTTATAAAATAAACGAATAACACAAAAATCACCTTATTTTTCCACAACATATATTAATAATCCTTTCGTACCTTGATTTGCAATGAATTAAAGGATAGACAAGAGAGATTTCTCGAAAAAGAGCTATTTAAATAGTCACCAAATTCATCAAATTCAAAATGCCATCAAAATAGTCACCAAATTGTAGCACACTGAACTTTAGCAAATTGCGGAGTTCTAGTGAGAGAATAGTGCCTTATACTATTCTAAAGTTTTGGGTTGAGTTTGGTGAGCTCGGGAGTGTTTTCGGGACTTGGAAAGTGCGAAAACGGACTCCGGAGAGCGAAATCTGCAAAAGTGCAGATTTTGCATTGTATATCGGTACTGGTATTTAGATACCGAAATCCAGTGGAAAACTAAAAATTTCGCAGCTCTCGGGTTCTGCGGAATCTGGCGTTGGATACCGGAATGGGCTGGAGGTATTCCGGTACTGATGTTTGCATACCGGTACTGATGTGAGTTATTTCGGTACTGATGTTGGGATACCGGAATACCATGAGTTGGTCGTTTGGCCGAGGCTCGGGTTTTGAAAATTTTGTGCTGTATACCGGTACGCCTGTTCGTATACCAGTATGCAGAGCTGCAGATTGCAATTTGTGCAGTTTTGCAATTTTAGCTTTTTGAGGGGCCTAAGTGGATTTTGTTGCTCGGGATTAAGTATTCCTTCACCCCTCTCAGGTTGCCATTGTGGCTGAGGATGAAGGAGAAGAAAGGTGAGCTTATTCCCTCTCTCTCTCTTGATTTTCTCCTCTCTAAACCCATGAATGGTGGTTTTGATCTCTTTTCTCTCCATTTTCTCCATGAAGGTTGACTCCTAGACTTGGAGGGAGCTCGTGGCTGAAGAAGAGAGCTTGTTGGTGGATGAATCTCCAACCCTAGTCTCTTTTGCTTGGTTTGGAGCTCTTATGAGGTGAGTGGCTACCTTACAACTCCCCTAATTGCGTTTATCACTTGGATTTTGGATGAAACCTAGGAAATGGAAAACTAGGGTTTCATTTGGGGTTTCTTGATTGAGAGCTCTTAGGGTTGAATTGATGAGTGTAGAACACTCTTGTAGGTTGGATTTGAAGCTCCAATGTGTAGATTTGGAGTTTGCACAAGCTTTTCTTGGATTAAGGTATTATTCACCTATTTTCTTCATGAATTTTGGTGAATTTCGTGGTAAGCTTGTTCGATGCTTCTAACCCCTTGAAAAATTATCTTAGGGTATGTGAAGCTCGGGGGACAACTTCGTTTTGAAGTACTGCGAGGTTTCGACGGTTATCCGGTGGGTCTGACCTCACCGAAATGGGTGAACTCCCCCTATGTCTCCTATCTTGTTATAGGATTGATTAGATGCATAATTATGATAATTATGACATGGTGGAAATTGAGAAAACTTGATATATACATGTTGCATGTGAAAAGTGGCATACTCCATATAGTAGAGTATTATGAGAATGATAAGCATGCTAGAGTACTTACACTAGTATTGTGATGACGCATTTATGAAATGCTAATTACGATATGCATGCTAGAAAGGAGTGTCATATGAGACACTACTTGGTTGATGGACTAGTGAATTCTCTTCGCATACTAAAGTATGCTTGTATAGAGAAAAGAAAGGATATGACAAATGCAAAACAAGTATGTTGCACCTCATCTAGGTGAGCAACCGTGACAGGCATTGTTGACATTGGGCTCGACCTTTTGGTCGTGGAACGATTCCATGTTTAAGACATGAGGAAAGGGGTTCTCTTTGTATTTGATACTTGTAATTGGCTAAACATGTGTTACTTGGTTAAATGAATACTTGCATGATGATTTTTATACTCTATGTAGTAGAGGTTGATGTAGCTCATGCATGGCATGGATTATGGTCTTGTTAGCATCGTAGAATGCATTGTCATGGCATTTGTAGAATGCATGAATTGTGGCATTAGAATAATGCATGGATTATGGCATTTGTAGAATGCATTGAAAATAGCATTAGTATAATGCGTTGAGTATGGCTTTGGTTATAGCATATGATAGTAACCCGTTGGGGTCATGAATGAGACTTAGGTCCATTCCTATTGGTAGAGTGAAATGTAACTATTTGCATGTTAGAGACATGTTACATATTGGTAGAATTATACCCATAAGTGAATTGAGAACAAGTGTGACTTATGTGTCATGATTCCGACCCTCGAGTCGATGTAGTGATTCCATATTTTAGACATGATGATTGAGATGTGTTGGCCTTGGATATGATGCTTATGATCAGCGCTTGTTTGCCCTTGTGCTCATTCGCACATGCTTGTGAGGGTCGCTCCCTACAAGCCGGCACTCTGGAGTTAGCCTTGCGACGTTTGATCGCCCGTGCAGGATTGGGCGCCGAAGTGGATCGCCGTTGGGGGAGTGTCTCATTCTAGCGAGAGAATGCTGACTACCACGGGACCATTAGGCATGGCACAAGCCGGGATGTTACCTCGAGTAAGTCCCCTCGTGGATTGGGTAAAAGCTAAGTAAACCGGACATAGTATATCACGGTTTTTGATGTATATACATGTAGTGTATGGACTTAGTAGTGAGTCGTATATTGTGGCATTACTTAGCTTGACACTATTGGGATGCATTCATGGTAGTTGGACATATTAGTTAGTCACTACATACATTGGCATCCATAGTAGCGTTAAGCCTATACTCACATTGGTTTAGTATAGTGGCATGAATATGTGATGTTAATGAAAAAGAGGTTTTTCTTAACTAATGTTTATAACATAAATAGATATGCATATAGGTTATGGTGGATGACATAATTGTGCTTATGATTGTAAGGAATCTAGTACATGTAAAATTTTGGTATAGGACATACCTATGCATGTAGTGATAGAAATTATATTTTTGAAATTGATATAATCTCTTGGAGGCATGATAGTAGTAGATTTACTTGTTTAGCATTATTGCTTTATGCCTTATGTCTCAACTTATACTATCTTGCCTCAGTTGACCTAGCGGTGTAATTCGCCACTCTCGGCGGCTTACCCACTGGGAACTATTATTTAATAGTTCTCACCCCCATTGTTGTTGGGTTTTTGTTTCAGAGCCTTCCGCAGCAGGAGAGGCTTGGGATCGTGGCAAGGGGTTAGCAGCTAGCTAGAGCCTCTACGATGATGTTATAGACATACCATGGATACCTTTCTTTGTATTTTGTATGAAAGGTGTATAGTTGTTTTTTCTAGAGAGTGATCTCCTAGTATTGTTAAGATGTATAATTTTATCGTATATCTTGAGATTGTGGCTTTATGTCATCTTGTTTCAGTTGTAGAATTATGTTCTCGCTCTGATCACCTTGTTTAGGATGTATTCCTTCTACTATTTGATTGTTGTTGTCATAGACGCCTTGTGTATATTGTGTGTTGTTTTGGTGTACACGGCGGGTCTGTGCACGTGCCTGGTAGTCTCCCACTAGGGCCCGGGGCGTGACACAAATTCCTCGTCCTCCTCTTCACGGATGGCGGATCTCGCGTCGCGATCGGTTTGAAAATAGGGTGAGAGAGCGAAGAGATGAATAGGGTAAAAGAGCAAACGCCGGAGAGAGAGAAATAGAGAAGAATTTGGGGATTAGGTTTTATTCGTTAAAGAGAAATCGAGCGATCGACTCTGGAGGAAAGGGATTTGGGCGGGCCGGGCAAGCGAAATTGGGCCGAGGCCGGGCAGATCCAAAAATATAAAGAATATAAAAATAATAGTACTAAAAATTTGGATATCCGTATCAGTATCCATTTTTTTCGAATATCCGCAAAAAATTAACTCTCTAAAACCATATCTGTATCCGTATCCGACCGGATCCGGATATTTTCTATTCGGATCCGGATATTATCGAATACGAATACGGTTATTTTTGGATAATATCTGATCCATTTTCACCCCTACTCTACATCTAGTCGAGCATATCGTGTGTTCAATTTTCGCACTAAAACGGTGATAGAATCCATTAATGTAAAAGTAAACGAAGCTTCTTCTGTTGTCTGTTCTGTGGAAAAGCTCTCGTCTGTGTTGTCAAATGATGATGATTCTCTTTTTATGTTACCTGTGCATGCTGAAATTTCTGTTGTGAATGAAAATGCATCTCATGAATCCACTGCATCACATGATTTATCTGTACCGCACGAAGTCCCTAGCATATCTTCTAATCCTCAACCTACGAGAGTCTCCAAAGATCATCCCTTGTCAAATGTGATTGGAGATCTTTATGAGGGCGTGCGAACTAGAAGACAATTACAATGTGAATTTGCTTGCTATGTATCTTTAGTTGAACCAAAGAATATTGATGAAGCTCTTCTTGATGAATATTGGATAAATGCAATGCAAGAAGAACTTGGTCAATTTTCTCGAAATGAAGTTTGGGAGTTAGTGCCACGACTTGAGCAACAAAACGTAATTGGTACCAAATAGATTTTTAAAAACAAGAAAAATGAGGATGGTACTATAATTCGAAACAAGGCTAGACTTGTTGCTCAGGGCTATTCACAAATAGAGGGAATTGATTTTGACGAAACATTCGCCCCGGTTGCTCGCCTGGAATCAATTCGTATTCTGTTAGCGATAGCTTGTCATTTTAAAATTACTCTTTTTCAAATGGATGTTAAGAGTGCCTTTTTAAATGGTTTTTTTAAAAGAAGAGGTTTATGTTGAACAACCAAAAGGTTTTATTGATTCAACACATCCTAATCATGTTTATCGATTGAAAAAGGCACTTTATGGACTTAAACAAGCTCCGCGAGCATGGTACGAACGTTTAACAAAATACTTATTAGATAGGGGCTACAACCGAGGGGGAGCAGATAGAACTCTATTTGTGAAACATTCAAAAACTGATTTTATCGTGGCACAGATTTATGTTGATGACATTGTCTTTGGGGCAACTAAAGATAAAGATGCTGCTAAATTTGCTGAAGTGATGATTAGTGAGTTTGAGATGTCTATGATGGGAGAGCTTACTGATTTTCTTGGACTTCAAGTAAAACAAACAAAAGACGAGATTCATTTGTGTCAATCTAAGTATGCGAAAGAGTTGGTTAAGAAATTTGGTTTGGAAAATGCCAAGGATTTTCCTACTCCGATGGGTACGAGTAACAAAGGTATTGGACTGGATACCCATGGAAATGGTGTAGATGACAAACTTTATCGGAGTATGATAGAAAGCTTGTTGTATTTGACTGCAAGTAGACCGGACATTGCTTTTAGTGTTGGGATATGTGCTCGCTACCAAGCTAATCCCAAGAAAATTCATCTGAAAGCTGTGAAACGTATTATTCGATATGTTAAAGGCTCGATTTCATATGGTATTTGGTATCCTATGGGAACAACGCTTGATTTGATAGGATACTCAGATGCTGTTGGGCTGGATCAATAGATGATCGGAAAAGTACGAGTGGAGCGTGTTTCTATCTAGGTCATTGTCTTATTGCATGGCATAGTAAGAAACATAATTGTATTGCACTCTCTACTGCTGAAGCTAAATATATTTCTGCCGGTAGTTGCTCGACTCAATTACTACAGATGAAAAGCTTATTGCGTAACTATCGGATCACCTCCTCTGCCGTAACGATTCTTTGTGACAATACATGTCACGCTCCGGTACTGCCACTTTGGTCGGTTCGGGCACGCGCACAGACTGCCGAACGGACAGAGTTTCCCCTGTCCGCCCAAGGCTTAAACAAAACAGGTACAATGATTTTCACCTAGGAAAAATAGTATCATACAGTTCTGTACGAGGGCATACCACAAGAGCAGAATTTAAACTAACTATTACAACATTCCATCATTCACATTTTACATACATTCTCCACTTTACTATAATACATGCCATTTTCTCAATATACAATTTCGTTCTTTTCCTTACAAAAATACATCATTTACAACATACATTTACAATCTCTTATGTGTACACGGGTGACCTACACTTGGTTTGCTATCTAGGGCGCGACGCCCACATCTCGGTCCGGTGCTGCTCCGCTAATGGTGGCTCTGCAACAACTGGGGGTGAGAACTAAAAGAAGTTTCCAGTGGGTTCGGCCGCCGACCTCGCCGACTTTTCCACTAGGTCCAATAAGGCATAGTAATATGAAAGGAGATAGCAATGCGATATATAAGCAACTGAATATGTAGTCTACCACTACTAAACATACAACATGCAACAACGACTACTGCTATGCCTTACAATAAGGAATGAATGTCATGGTCCAATATGTTCAATGGTGTCCCTCACACACTCTTGACCCAATTCATTCTTGACCCAATCGGGGCTTCTCACAAGACCAAGCCCAACTCACAAGAATATCATGATCGACCCTACACACAATATGTGATCTCACTATGCTCACTCTCTACATAAGATGCAACAATGCAAGTAGCATAGGGTACAATATGGTCAATCAACCTATCTCTTTTTTCTTTGACCCAATCTTACCGGCTCACGTGAAGTCAAGCCAAACTCACAATACCAGGACCCACGGGGACTATCACCAATCTAGGGCCGTCTGCTGGGTAGATACGTTAACCCATGTGTGACAACTCCGGAGCTCACTGAGCTTGTGGTGTCGCAACCGCCACAAGCCAAAATAGAAAATGTGAGTGCGATCTAGTCCTCTCATCTCGAGGACACCCTACTGACCAGGGTAACAATATACGGGATCTACCAATCCCTAGCATGGTCCAGATGATCTATTTCAATCAGAAATGTGAGCTAGAGAGAATGAGAGAACACTCTCCTCTCTCTCTCACGTGTGTGTGTGTGTGTGTGTGTGGGAGTGTTTGAGAGATGTCTGCTGTGAGGGGAAGAAGAAATAGGGTGGCTAAATTCGCAGGAGCCCCCTGCACCTATTTGGAATTGCAGTTTCAGCTTAGTTCAGAATCTGATATTTTTCGCCGGAGCCCTTCTGAATGTCTGTTTGCGCTCAAATTCGACAGTCAGACTCGGTTAAAATTAATCAGAAGAACAAAATCTTAATTTTTCAGTTTTGGACCATTTTTGGTCACCGAAAGCTCTACCGATTAAAATCTCTATCAGATTGCAGTCAGACTCCGTTTTCACTACTCGGGTGTCGGAATGACATGAAATTTTAAATCTAGCCTCACAAAAATAATTTCGACATATTCTCAAATTTTCATAATTTTCTGCTAAAAAATAAGCCCCGTTCCTTACAGAAAATTTTAAATCTCCTGTTTTCATTTCAATTTCAGCACAAGTCATTTTCGACATATATTTTACTTCTCTAAGTCCAATAAAAATAGTATCTCACACTATTTTTATTTACACTTATTTTTATATTAAAAATTCAGTACACTACAATATAAGTTCCATAAATATTTAAAAAAATTCTGTTTTACATTCTCGAACAAAACATATTGAACTTCGTTATCATTTTTTATGAGGTTTGGTTGAATCACATGTGCTTTGTCTTGAATATATTCAAACAGATGATCAACTTGCTGATATTTTAACAAAGTCTTTAGATCAAAAACGTTTTCTACATTTGCGAAAGGCAATTGGTATGAATCCATATATCTAGACAAGTTCTTCGGGCCATAGTTATGTATGAATAGTTTTTAATTCCATTCTATCATGATTCATTGCATTGTTTCTAACGTGTTTTTTTGTTCTTAACAGACGTTGTATGTGAATCACTTGATATGACTTTGATTGCTTCATGATACATCAATTTAATCCAGTTACTGATCTATTTTGTATATGTCATATTCATTGAGAGAACCATCTATCTAAATTCTATTTCCATACACTATTTAAATTCAACACCCCCTACATTGAACTTTAGATATAGTTTCTATCCTGTTTGAGTATTCTCTATGGTGTGAATAGCGATTTCATTACTCATTGATGACTTGATAATATTTTCAACTTGCGGGTTGTACTTCTTAGGGGAGTATTTCCAGGTACTTAACATGAAAGTTCATAAGATGTGGAAATAATTACATCCCTCAATGGAAATGGGAGTGTGAAAACTACCACCACATGGAGGAAAGAGCTACCACCCCGGTCGTCCGGGTAGTGTGTGATGCTACCACATGATTATCTACATCCTTTTCAATATATATATATATATATATATATATATATATATATATATATATATATATATATATATATATATATATATATATATATAAAAGAAAAGAGGATGTTTTAAATTAAAAAAAAGGAAGAAAATCATCATCTCCTGGTCGTTATAAGGTGGAAGTTTAAAAGATGCTCAAAGAGCCACTCCCATGATATTTTGTTTTGTGCATAACTCAATTTGGTTATATTATTGAGTCTTTCAACCTTTATGACTTTTCTATTCATTATTTTTGGAGGAATATGATAATTGCATAGTTTCAATGTACTTTAGGTCATGTTTGAGTTGTTCAACTTACAAGCTTACGCATCTAGAATTTTTCTAGTTCTTTCTCTCAATCTGATCTTGACATATTTTTATTTTTTTTGAAACTGACTAAATTTGGTGTAACCTAAAAATTTTTCTTTAAAGTCATTGTGATTTTGCATCTATATTTTTGTTTTTTTTTTTAAAAAAAAATTTGGTCATACGGGGTCCGGACCCTGCTTGAAGGTCCGGACCCTCCGCCCGACCGCTTATATCAAGGGTGTGTCAGATCTCTTCGTTCTTTAAAGTTTTTCGTTCCATACTTCGCCTCTTGAGTTTCTCTCTCAACCTTAGTGATTTCCCCCTTGGTTTTGCAAGATTTCATCACGATCCAAGTAAATATTTTGGATTTCTTCTTGTTCTTTAATAGAAAACCTGAAAATGCATGTTTTGGATGATTTTTGATGTGCTTTCTTTGTTTAACTTGCATGATTTCGTAATGTTTGCTTCCCAATCTGTTCTAAACATGTTGTCTGGTATTGTTACATCTTTAAACATGATTTAGCTTGATTTATTTGCTCAGATATGTTTCGACTGTGATTATCGAACAATGTTGCTTTTTTCCCCTGAAATTTTGATTTTCGCGCATTGTTGAGTGTTGTTTTGTTGCACATGGATCATTCATCACTAATTGTGGCCCTAGGAACCTCTAGATATACCTTTGTGATTTCTGAATTTTTGATGTTCATATGGTGTTTTTTTTTTTTCCACACTTTTACAAACAGGATATATTTTTCAACAATGTATTCACTTCTTCTGGCACTTGTATTCCTTATGTCTGGTGTTGGAGGAAAGCGCTGTAAAACTATGGCTCGTAAGAATACTAATGTTGTTGAGGATGAGGAGAGTGAGTATCAAGCTTCTAAACATTCCGAGACTGAATTAGCTGAATCATAATCTCTTGCCCCTGAGGTTGTATCTGCAAGAAAGGGGAAAGAACCAGCGACGATGAAAGGAAAGGGCAAAGAAAAGCTCGCGCCGACTCGTGGACGAAAGAAAACTAAAGGAGTTGACATTCGTGAACCGGTTCCTGATCCACCTCGTCGTAGTTCACATCAAGAGGAACCTGTACCACCCAAGCGACAAAGCATGTTTTCTTCGAAGCTTTGCATTGGTGAGCGGGCGGTTGGTGTTCGTAAGCTCATTGAAGAAGCACCTGCATTTGAAGTTTTGTACGAGAATGGCGACCTTGAAGAAATCTGTTCTTTTCCAGAACAAAGTGGCTATTGTCTTGAATTGATCAGGGAATTCTACATGCGGGCTGGTCATTTACAGGATATGGAAGGAGGTCCGTATGTGTTCAAGACTAGAGTTCGCGGCGTCTCTTTGGATATAACTCCAAGTGTGGTTGCCTCGGCTCTCAATATGCAAGCTCGAACTGACGGTGTTGACTATTTGAAGGCCGGTATTGACTCGCTAAGGGACTGGCGCAAAGTTGTGAATGGAGTTGGTCTCCCGGGTACTCAGTCAACCGGCAACTCTGTTCCGTCTAAGGAACTAAAGGTCAAGGTCGAGTATCGTTTTCTAAACTTCATTGTCGTCTACAACATTCTGCCTACGATGAATACTAAAGTGGTTCGTTGGGAAAGAATGCTGTATATGTATCTCCTTGGGCATCCAAATGAAGTTCGAGCCCGAGGAATCAACTTGAATGTTCCTTTTCTTATCTGGCTCCGAATGGCGAAAGACATCAAGACCTCCAGTCAGAATGAGCGCCTGCCTTACCCTTTGCTCCTCATGCGCATCTTGCGGCAACATGGTGTGGACACTCATTGCAACTCATATGAACATAGTCTTGGGATGATAAATGAATCGACATTGATCAAGTCCAGGACTCTGCGTCACGCTACTCCACCTCCTGGGGGTCCCGGTCCCTCTCAACCATCTGAGGCGGTATCTGAGAAGGATGTCTCAGTCTCCTCCGTTTACCGCGAGCAGCAACGCCTTTCTTCTGAACAAGAGCGAATTTCTGCAGAGCTTCATCGCATTACATCTGAGCAAGAGCGCATCACTAAAAAGCTTAGTAAAATCTCGCGATTCATGAAGGCCATATTTGAAAAGTTGGGATGTTGTCGTGCTGACTTTCCTTCGCTGGATGGGGATTCTGATTAGCTACTGGGACTTTTGTGCTTCTCTTTTGATCATGTGCTTATGCTTTTTTTTCGTTTTGGGATTTTGTGACAAAAATGGGGAGAAGTATTTAGGACTTGCATTTGACTCTGATTGCTTGAATTCTTGATTGCATGTTTGGAGAATTTGTTTTGCAGGGAATACAAGACTTCAAGACTCCTAGTTGTGTCTAAGTCATAGAGTTTGTCTTAGGAGTTGTGTGGAATGTATTTTGCTTTTTTTTTTGGATCGGTCATGCGAGGAGGTTGTCGTTTGGTGATTGCGACAAACTCCGTTTGTTTCTATTTGCCGGTGAGTTTTTGTGTTGTGTTTTGTCACGAAATCGCCAAAGGGGAAGATTGTTAAGGATTTTTAGGTTGGCAGATTTCGTGAGGATGTATGGAGTCTTGAAGGGTTGAAGAAGATGATTTCAAGGTTCAAGTTGCAAAAGTTCATCTGTGATGCTCACTGACTCCAGGTATGTGTTTATATTGATAATGGTGATTTATACACATATCTATGAGTTTAGGAGACATAGAAATAGGTCTAAATTGACTAAAACATTTCTTAACTAAACTTTTCCGGGAGGGTCCGGACCTTGAGACCAAGATTCGGACCCTAGAAGCAAGGTCCGGAACCCGTAGGCCTTTTTGGCTATTTTGCAGGGAAAGTCCGGACCTTGGATCCAAGGTCCGGATCCCGTACCTCTCCTAGCTTTTACGCAACGAGGGTCCGAACTTTGGGGTTAAAGTTCGAAACCCGTAAGCTGCTTTACTGTTACACTGGGAGGAGGGTCCGGACCTTGAGACCAAGATCCGAACTTTCAAGATCTGGACCTTGAGACCAAGATCCGGACTTTCAAGATTCGGACCCCATTGTAAGGTCCGGACCCTGAGATCGTCGTTAGTTTTCGAAAACGTAATTTTCAATTCTAGTATGACTCTATTGTCTCCTAAACCTATAAATAAGATATGGGGGTCCTCCTAAAACAGATGCTTAGAGAGAAAATCAAGAAACTTGCTTTCGGTGCTTTTCCATCCTATTCTAAAAGCAAGTTTCGTTCTTTTTGATCATCAACTTGGTTCTTAGGTTTTCAATCCTAATAATTATTTAAGAATCAAGTTGATGGTGGCCTAGAAGGTTTTTCCTCATATCATATGTTTGTCTAAGCATTAAAATCACCGTCAATATTTCTTCTACGAGCTCCGGATGGAGCGATTGCGCGAGGACTTCGCGTGAAGGCCGAGGATTCGGTGGACGCTCGAGGATTCGGAGCATTGCTAGTGCGAGGAGTCGCGGTGTGATCGATTGGAGATCAATCGATCGGGGACCAACGAAGGCAAAATCTACTACGAGGGTTTTTGGGTAAAGGTTGAGTCGTGGATTCGGTAAATCATCTTGTACTCATCTTCCATAGTGGATTGTTTCGTGTGATCGGTCCCGTGGATTTTTTACTCCCCTTGGAGTTTTTCCACGTAAAATCTCGGTGTGTTGGCTTTTATTTTCCGCATTTATTTTATATTGCATCGAGTTAGTTGGTTTATCGTTTACACCTATTCACCCCCCCTCTAGGTGTGATTATGCCTTTTAGATCCTAGGGTTCCCCATAACCTACTTCTTCCACAATTTTTAAATTCAACTACCATTAATGCAGTGTTCAGTAGCTATGAATCTTACAGTTAATTGACCATTAAGCAACATAAGAAAATCAATGGCACAGTATAGTGGATGCTTTAGAGCTAGAACAAGTAACAATCATGCAAAATCATGGCCGAACATTTCAAACCCCCACATTTCATAAAAATAATCCTTCTTTGAAGGAAACAAGTTAAGGATATGAAACCCTAATTCCAACCAAAGAAGAGATGATCTCACCAGGATAAGCATGCAATGCCTCTAACGCCGCGGCACGACTCATCATCGGCCCTGAGCATTATAACATGGCCCCCCGTGAGCCCATCCTCCTTCTATAGATTCGCGAACTCCGCCGGAGACTTATCCGATTCATCACAAGAGCTGTACCATCCACCACTGTATCCCTAAGCGTGGATCCCACGATCTGCTTCACTTTCCCCAACCAATCCACAACAAATTCGATAAAAAACTAGGGTTTAAACCAAACCAAGCAAAGGAAACGAGTGCGGGAAAGATCTCGAATCTAGGGTTTACCTTGTGGATGTCGATGAAGTGCCTGAATCGAACGGCGCATGCAACGAGGGAGGCGCGATCTACGCCGTTGGATCGACGAGGTGGGAGAGATAGGGGTTTACCATTAGGGTTTCTCCGATCGGGGATAGGGTTGAGGGGAGAGGGAGGGAGCCTCGCTCTCGCGTCGAAAATCGTGCGCGTCGCCATTGTTGAGGGGTGGAGTTAGAGGGGAGAGAGAGAGAGAGGAGAACGATCCTCTCAAAAAAAAAAGTTTAAGAAATAAAAGTAAAAAAAATAATATATAATTAGATCCTAAATTTAACTTTTATCCTTTGGAGTGCAACATACATATTGTTTTTTTTAAAAAAATTATATTAGAGATTTATAGAATAACTTATATTTATTTTCTACTATAGTTTTTATATTATTCTATTTGAATCTTTTGATGCATTTGAATTGCGTGGATTTTTTTTTAAAAAAATTATAAATTTTTTATTCTTAAAATAATATAAAAATTATACTAATATTTGTGTCACGCCCCGGGGTCCCTTTGGAGATTGTAAATCAGTGGAAAATGCTCAATATTTTTTTTTTTGAAAATCTTGACCCAAGGGATGACAGACCCGCCACAAATATTGGGAACCCACTGTTCACGTGGACAGAATCTCCCATGTATTTGCACGGCGTCGCACGAGTACAATCACAATCACATTTAATCACAAACATACATACATTCACATTTCCAACAGAAAACCTTTTAAAAACCGTTTCCCACTCGGAAACCTTTCTTTTAAAATGACACTACCACGAGGGGTAGAAAACCATTTTCACAAACTATATGATAGTCATAAAATAACTTCATTTAATAACACAGATCCACATGAAGTAAAGAAACTGAACCATAAAAGTTTAAGTCATTTATTCAATAGGGAAAAGGGTAGAGTCTAAACCAAGTAGTACTGGGTCGGAAACTCTATCGACCGCTAAGTACGTGCCTCACGTCTCGTCCCGACTCGGACCAGCAAGATCACCTGTAAACAACAGTAGGGGGTGAGAACATGTAAACATGTCTCCCCCTCCCAGTGGGTACCGCAAGATGACGAGGGCGAGTGTACTCACCGGCAACCTGGAGAAAAGCTATGCTTGGTAATACAGTACCAATGTCAAAGAGGAAACAAGGTACAAACACAACTACCGCTACTGTAAGTAAAATGCATCAACTGGACGATCAATCCTAAATATACCCAATCCAGGAACCGCCATGTCGGTCCGAAGACCTCAGGCTTGTGCCACTACCGCTCTAACATGCATATAACCCCAACATAAGCTCCTGGGCTCACGGGCTGGCAATCCCAACCACTTTTTCGGAAAAGTACACCCTCCTGCGGTGGCCAAACCACTAGTGTACGTGAAATGTGTACGAGCAGTAGCGATCGATGCAATATGATCAATAGCCGTCGGCAAGTAGCCGACAATCAACCTCTCAGGGTGAACCGACCGAATAGGTCATCAATCAAAGTCTCAAACCGACCAACTAGGTCACACTGCTGTCATGTCATGAACTGAGATAATCATCAACCGCTCTACTCCTAAATGTTGATAGTCAGATATAGAGATAAAACCGAGTAGAGCAACATGTAATGAAGTCACATGGTGCAAGGCTCAACAATATGGGTAATGCAAGAAACATAAAGAGAGAGGGTGGAGGGAATGTCATCGAGCGTGCACCACTAGACCGACTTCGGATCGAAGTACCCACCTGTATGAATATCGAGCATGTCTCCCGACTGTGGAAGATCGTCAATCGGACCTATGGAGGGTCCACCGGGTTAGTATCTAACTCACATATAAGGAACATTAAACTCACAACCCACAATTAATCCCACAGGAATCGATTTCCCAACATCGATTACCGTAACTCGCCGGAAGTCCCGAAAATCGCACCGGGACTCCGCCGGAACCCACGAAGTGTCCCGAAACTCACCGACTCGTGCCACGAGTCACCTGCTGCCACCAAACACACCGTTTTGGATATCCAGGCAGCAACAACCTATTTCATACCGAAATGATTATTATCGGCTAACCGTTCCAATCTGGGTTCCCGAAAGTGTCGATTTCGACACCGGAACCCTCCGTCGCTCATCCGTCGTCTCCGAAACTTTGAAACGACGTAAGTAACCAGCCAACAAGGCTCAGTGACAAAACGTAGCACACTCTAGCATCGTCGAAAGAAATCTGAACCGAAACCGCGTTCCGTCAGCAAATTTCGCCGAAAGACGCACCAAAAATCGATGTTCGATTTCCGCAAAGGCATCGGACCTTGGTCAGTCAGTCCAGAGGTCACCCGCCACCCATACGTACTGCCCACAGCAGCCATAAAGTGCACAATTGCATAAAAGCCCCTAACCATGCATAAAGTCTCATTATTTTATGTGAATCTTAGGGCTTTATGGCCCGATACCGCAACCCGACGGTTTTTGAGGTCGGCCGAGACATGTACTGATAGGTCTCGACGCCGGAGGCTGTGCTCATGGTCTGGAGCACAGTCGTTCACTGTAGAGCGCGCGGGAGCGACACAAAGTTCAGCGAACAACGCGCACTGCATGAAAAGCATGTCTACCTCGCAAACCAGGGGCTCTCTGATCCCAATGAAGATGATCATGATGATCAGCACTGATCAGGGATCATCGTGCTCACTTTCGGAAGCCTCGGGGTGGCCTCGGGTTGCCAGAACAGTGATCGAAACCCATATCAGTGCACAAACAGCTTAATAAAGGCTTACCGGGCCAGGGGGGCTCGGGTTGGCCGGCGGACGTGTCAGCAGCAGGTGGGTGCGGCCGGTGGGGGGAGGTCGGCGCTCACGTTGGCCGACGGTGGGAGGCAGCCGGAGAGGCGGTGGAGCAAGCTGAACTCGCACGGCTCGGGCTCAGGTTCAGGAGGCTGCGGCGACCACGGCGACGGTCGGGGCGCTCAGGGGCGACAGCGACGGGTCACCGGAGGCCAAAGGAGGGCAACACGGGTAGCCCTGAGCGGCGGCGGCGGCGCGAGGAGAGGGGGATCACACAGCCTCGGCCAGATCTGGTCTAAGACGGCCGCAGGCTGCCTGAGGTGGCCGTGGCGTTGCGCGGGGACGACGGCGACCGGCGGGGGAGGTTGCCGGAGGTCGGGGCTGCTGTCAGAGGGGAAGCCCGAGGGTGTGGTAGCTCCCTATTGGACCTCGGGCAGAGATGATGTAGGAGGTTGGGGGAGGTGATGAAGGAGAGGGAGGAGAAGCCGATGCCGGCGGCCGGCGGCGTGCGCAGGCGACCGGGGCGTGCGCAGGCGACCGGGGCGTGCGCGGCTAGGGCAGGGGAAAGGAAGGGAGGTGGCTGGGGGCTCGGTTGAGGAAGAGGGAGGCTTAGGGTTAGGGTTTGCATGGACGAAACCCTAAGTGGTCATTTTATACAAAGTGTAACTTTGCATGAAAGTCCACTATAGTTGATTATTTTCAACTAAGTCCCTCACAGCGCGTGCATTTTGCGCGTACGCACCTCTACGTTCGAAATCACGCAAAACAGTGCATAAAATATAGGGGGGTTTTGCGAGTTTTCCGTTTTGCCAATTTCGACCCCTTTGCAAACATTTTACAATTCTCGGAGATCCGTTCGTCGGATTTGCGAATGGACTGCGCCAGTGCGTTCAGCACGACTGGGGCATCGAAACTATTATTTGTTTTTGCCCGATTTGGTCGTCGATTTACGACGAAACCCATCCTCTCCAGATCCACCTATATATATATCAACAATTTGAATTACAAATTCAAATTCAAATTCCTTTTTATTCCAATTCTCAAATATTACATTATTCCCTCCTTACAGGAAGTTTCGTCCCCGAAACTTAATCAAGTATCCCCCGCAAACAACTGTGGGTATCGCTCTCGCATAGAAGAAAAGCTCTCATGTAGCCTCGCGTTCCTCGTGATTTTCCCACTGAACTTTCATGTACGAAATGCTCATGTTCCGTAATTGCTTTACCTCACATGCCATTATCCACGATGGAGTCTCATCGTAACTCAGATCCTCCGCAGCTGAATAGTCGTCGGACTGATGACGTGGGACGGATCTAGAATACACTTCCGAAGTATGGACACGTGAAAAACGTTATGCACCCGGGCGAGACTCGGAGGAAGAGCCAATCTGTATGCCACTGGACCAACACGCTCCAGGATCTCAAACGGTTCAACAAACCGCGGACTAAGCTTGTTCCCCAAACCGAACCGCTTGATCCCCCTGGATGGCGATACCTTGAGCAACACATGCTCACCGACCTGAAACTCCAAGTCACGCCGTCGTTGGTTCGCGTAACTCCTCTGTCAACTTTGTGCAGTCAGTATCCGCTCTCTCGCAATGCGGATCTTTGCTTTTCTGTCCTCCAACAAGTCCGGCCCGATCACCCAGCGTTCCCCGACGTCGTTCCAACAGATAGGAGACTGACATCGACGCCCATACAAAGCCTCATACGTGAAAGATACGGAGAGCCCTAGGATCTATCTAGAGTATATCAATCACCTAGAGGGGGGGTGAATAGGTGTATAAACAAAAATCACAAATCTCAATTTGATAAAGTAACGCTGAAAATAAAATCAGCACAACGAGATTTACGTGGAAAAACTCCACTTTGGAGAAAAACCCACGGGACCAATCACGCAAAAAATAATCCACTAAGAGTAAAGAATTACAAGGTGATTACTGACTCCACGGACTTAACCTCTCCCTTCTCTTCAGCGGATCACGCGCACCAACGGCCGTCCACGCCACACGTTCGAATCCACGAACGCCACGCCTCGAATCCACGAGACGCCTCACTTCGAATCCTCGAAGCCTCCATGATTCGTATCCACGAACCGCCTCGATCACGTCGAATCCACGACGCCGTTTGGAACACAAATTCAGGGTTTATACTGGTGATTCCTTGCTTAGAAACTCATTAAGAACCAGAGGAAGAAGATCTAAGTAAGATGAAGATCAATTCGACATATGGAAATAGGGATTAACCTATCTCGAATTGATCTCAGAGGCTATTTTTGTGGGAAAAAGGTTTAGAACGAAAATCCTAGCCTCTAGGGTTTCTCTCTCATGAATTCTGAGTTGTTCAAAGTTAAAGAGAACCCTAACATGTTATTTATAGGCGTTAGAATCAAATAGAGTCGGATTAGATCACACTTTCCAAATCTGGACACTGCGTACCGGTACACGTTATGAGGTACCGGAATGTAATGACGGAACAGAAACTATACGCAGTGGTATTCCGGTACAAATTGAATCCATACCGGAATACTTTGAATCAGTACCGGTACTAATATGAGGTACTAGTATGCAGTTCAAAATCCAAAATTTTAACTTTCGGCTTTTGAGGAACTTCAAATATGATTCTGGTACTCTATATGAAAACTCTAGTTTTTCAAAACGGTTTTGAGGAACAAATTTAAAGTACCGGAACAAAATATAAAATAGTTCAATATATGAAACTAAAGTTTCCAAAACTCGTCTAATCCATGTTTAAGCATATAATATGATTCCAATACCATAAATAATGATAAATCACCATATAAACAGTAAATCATACCTTCACGTCGTGATTCACCCTGCAAGTCGTCAATACATTATTCTTGAAGTCTCGGATTCTTCAACTTGTTCAAGTAACACCTTGACCTTCAAGACTCCGACTCAACAGCTCACGAAATGTGCAAATACAAAATTCGTAACAATCTTCCCCTTTGGCAATTTCGTGACAAAACCTAAAATACAAAGTTCTACCCGAACCAAGAAAAATGAAATACAATGTCATCACCAAAACATTGAACTCCACGCGTGTATGATCCAAAACAAAATTACATACGATCAACTCCTAAGACAAACTCTATAACTTAGGACTTGGAGTCTTGAAGTCTTCAAAAAGTTTTCTGCAAAACAAACTCCAAACAGTCAAGTAGAACAAACAAGTTATGTTTAAAAAATACTCCCCCTTCGTGTATGATCAAATTAATCATTTCTTCGCCTCGCGCCAGTTCATCTTCTTCTCCCCCTATGTTCAATGTTCAACTTCTTCACCATCATTAGCATGGTTCTCTCCCCCTTTGTTCATGCGTTTAAGTTCAAAAACTTATCATATCATATATCATCATCACTCTCTCCCCCTTTTTGTAAAAAAATTGCCAAAAATACACAAAGAGATAACAATAAAAGCAAACAAAGAGAGTAGCAGTTAGTCCATAGTTACAAGTCCAAAACAGAGAGATAGTTTCTAAAACAAGCATAAAGTAAAAACTTGCATAACATAAAGTCAATGAAAAACTAAACCAAAATAAGTAGAAGATAACATCACTCCTCGTCGTCACTGCCGTCGTCACCATCTCCTTCTTTTTCACCCTCAGTGCCATGAAGCTGCTGCTCAACTGAGGAAGGAACAGGTGGATGTGAAGTGCTCGGTCCAGCACCGCCAGCAACATCGTCATGTCGGCAGCCAAGCATCTCCAATATCTTCTTGACACCATCTTCTAATTTTTTTAAACGGTCCTCCATTGCCTTAAATCCCTGCTCATTCTTTAGGGATCGAACTTCATGAGGAAGAGACTCAACGGTAACAGCTTCCCCTGAACTAGATGATCCCTCACGCTCAAAAGGACGAGCTGCTGTACCGGGGGTAGCAGAAGTATAACCCTTGACTTGTTGATACGCCTTCAAAGTACTGATCGACTTAGCCAAGATAACGTCATCAATTGGACCCAAGCCATAATCATACTTGGTACATGTGATATCCACTCCAGTTGCTTCCAAAATCCATGTGATCAAGATAGGAAAAGGAAGAAGCTCACGGCGCCCCGAAGCTTGAATCACATTAGCCATGCGCTGCCACATCAAGAACGAAATATTGATGTTTAGTCCCTGTGCACGCTCCGGATGACCAAGTAGATAGAGAAGCACTAGACGATCCCACCGGATGTGCTTTGTTCCAATTGTCGGCACAATGTTGTAGCAGACAATCAAGGAGAGAATATGAAACTCGGGCTTCAACTCCCTTGACTCCACATACAACCGGTTTGTATAAGTGCCCGGTTTACATAAAGCATGAGTCATGGTATTCCAATGTGAGGAAGGCTGAATATTCCCTTGTGTATAATGCAAGCCCGTAGTACTGACATTTAAGCCAAAAATGTCTCCAACAGTTTGAGGAGTGACCACAACGCGTATTCCTCGGACAGAAGTTTCAAAGCGATAATTTCCCGTCTCCGAATCTTCATCAGTGACCTTTCCACGCATGTAGAATTCACGTATCAACTCAACGCAGAAAGGGACACGAGCCGGGATGCGACCAACTGTTTCGATCGGAGCTCTTTGAAGTAGGCGAGAAAAGTCTGGAACTTCACGTGTCAGCTCACTGAAGTTCAGATAACGCTCTGCAAGACAAGTTTTACTAGCAAATACTTTTTGTCGCTTGGAAGAAACAGCCTCAGATTCTTCAGCTCGTTTGGTGCGGCGTTCACGCTCAGTTGAACTTGGTTCACGAATGACAGGACCGCCGGTGCTTCGACGAGGAGGAGAACGAGCACTCGCCCTTCGCGTCGAAGTCTCAGGAGCTTTCCCTTTGCCTTTATCAGTAGGCTCTTTCGGGACGTACTCTGATTCAGTCGATTCAGCGCTCGACGAATCTTCCTCGTCACGTGTCCTTTTGGTGACACGTTTCTTACCACGTCCACGTCCACGGCCTCCGCCGGGAGCCATCAGCATCATTAAAACAAGAATGATTGAAAAACCCATTTTTCCTATGCAACATGAAAAAAAAAATGAAGCTCAAGATCAAATTTTCATTTATCTTGTAAAAACATGTAATAAGCTTACTAATCATCATGAAATGCATCAAAATATTATTTTCATGAGTTTCATGAAATTTGATTCATCCAAAATGATATTATAGCAAAATCCTCAAAAAGTGTACATACAAGCTAAAAAAGTCATAGATCTAAGGTGAAAAACAAGTAATACTCGGATCTAAGCACACTAGAATCTAGCTTGCATGTAACTAACATGATTTTAAGCAAAAATTCGCAACAAATCGCAGTAAAAATGAAGATCTTTCATCAACCCACAAAAATAATGTAAAAACAATAAAACTAGGGTTTTGATGAATAAAAACGAGATTGAGATGATAAAACTTACAAATCCAAGTAGAAAACCCACGAATCTGGAGGAGAAGGACTTTAGAAAGGTTTTAGAGAGAGAAAGGGAGTGTTTTATAAACGATTTGAAAGAATTTCGAAACATCATTCCGGTATATAAAACCCTGTTTCGCAGACCTCATTCCGGTATGGGCATCGCATACCGGAATGCCGTGCAAATTCCAGAAAACTATTCACGGGAATTTGCGGAATCAGCAATCAATATCGGAATGCAGTACAGAAAATTAAAAAAATTTAAATGTAAGTGCCTTTTAAATGATGAATTCACATACAAATATCCAATCCATGATAATTTCACGAAAAGTACGAATTTTACTCCAAAATTATCACGATGCAGATAAAATAGTGTAAAATTTCTTAATCCATATATAAATCAAAATCAAGTTATCACAAATAGTCTAAAGGCTAAAAAACAATCAAGATGTACACGGTTTATGAAGATAACTTAAGAAATTCATCAAAGAGACAGAAGTTTGTCGCACAAACGTTCAAGTTTTGAGATAAACAAATATCGCATAGAGAGTGGTTCTTTGAGCATCTTACATGTATGTGGACCACCTTATAACTCCAAAAAAAAGTGTAACATATTTTCTTTGCATGCTTTTGCAAACATATTATTTTTTTTCGGATATGCAATTCAAATCTCATGTGGTAGCTGCACACACTAACCGGACAACCGGGGTGGTAGCTCTTTCCTCCATGTGGTGGTAGTTTTCACACTCCTTTAAAGGATGTAACTCTTTCCACATCTTTCAAGCATATAATAACACTTTGCTCAATAATAACTCCCCCTAGCTTTAGCAATCTCTTAGTTGAAAGAATATGTGACAAATCTTAGTCCATAATAGAATCACTATCTATCAAATTCAATACACACACATTGATTAAGCTCCTAGAGATTATACATGATTACCTAACTTTGATGAATATAAGTATTATGAAATCTCACAATATAGTATCTCCAAAGACAATAAAGATGAAATAAAATCGATAATTAACGTGAGATTAAGAGGGAATGAATAGATGTGAATCAAGTAAGTTCAAGGCACTATTTAATGTTGAATAAAACACAAGTCATCAAAGTCTTAAAGCATATAAACATCAAAGAAAGCATCATAAAGCAATGATCAAATAAGATATGCAATAAATATCGATCAATGCAATATTCTAAAATGAATTAATGCTTAAGACAATGAAAGATATCACCTTTCCGAACCCAAACTTGTCGAATCTTCGGTTGACTTGGTTTGAGAGTATTGAGCACCGTTTGCTTTGACTTTTGATTGCTCCGGGGAACTCGACTTGATTGATGTTGCATATGAGACCTTGAAGGTTGTCGAGTATTGGATAATGCCGGTAGATGATCAGACAATACCGGTTGAGTCTTCTTATTTTTCTTAGGGCATGTCTTCTTAATGTGTCCTTTCTTCCCGCATATATGGCATGTCTTTACTTTTAGTTTGGCTGATGCTTTGGATGCTGAATTTTGAACTTTCTCAACAAATGTCCTCTCATATCCAACTCCAAGTTTATCCGTTTGACCCAATCCGAGCATATTATCAAGTTTCTTCGAACTGGAGGAGAATTGTTGTATGTCGGATTTGAGTTGATGGACTTGCTTAGTCAAAACTTGGTTGGATATGTGAACTTCCTTGAATTGTTGCTCCAGAAAATCAGTCTTCTCTATTAGGATTTTATTGTGATTTTTGATTGGTCTAGCTTCTCTTGGAGGGTGTTATTATTTGTCAATATATATTCCCTTTCCTCCGCAAGAGCTTTATTTGATGTAATCAAAATCTTCTTGTCATCCTCAAGTTCCAAAAGTTGCTTCCTCAACTTCTTGTTGTGCTTAGCCATCTTCTGCGATTCAATGAGTAGTTAATTGTATGCCTCGGCTAAACTTTCATCATCCGACTCCCCCTCACTTGTGCCATTGTCGCTCGATGTATCATGCAAAGAGGAAGAAGTAAAAGGGTCAGCAATAATAGATGATAAACAAAAAGCAGAAGAAGAAGAAGTGTGTGAACATAAAGCAATTGCATCATTATTTTCTTCTTCACTAGAACTCGATTCATTAGAAGTAGAGTCATCCCAAGTTCTAGCTTGTAAAGCCTTCTTTTTATAGGACTTTTTAGTGGGACAATCCGTGGAGATGTGGCCGTAGCCTCGACACTTGTAACACTGGATTTCTCCCTCAAATTCATCCTTTTTTTAGAAGACTTAGCAAGCTTCTTCTCTTTAGAGGATTTAGAACGTGAAGATCCGTTAGAAGAAGGCTTTCGGTTGGAGGATGAAGCTTGAATGCTTTGGTTCTTCCTAAACTTCCGACGAAACTTCTTAGTAAGAAGTGCCATTTGATGTTCGAAATTTGCAAGTGAAACCTCATCGTCGGATTCTGTGTCCTCGTCTTCCTCTTTTGTCGATTTAAGTGCAACACCTGTACTTTTAGAGAAAATCTTGGAAGAAGATTGCTTAGTAGGAAAAGTCATTTCATAGATTTGAAGAGCACCTACTAGTTCTTCTACTTTCATATCATCCGGATGATTAACCGTTTCAATAGCCGCTACTTTAGCCCTAAAACGCTCCGGAAGTGTTCGAAGAATTTTTCTAACGACCTTAGATTCCGAGATCTTCTCTTCCAAATTCGCACACGTGTTAATGATATCTTGAAGTCTAGTATAATAATCAATAAAGGATTCATGCTCCTCCATGCGAATCGAGTCAAATTGACTAGTAAGCATTTGGAGTTTTTGAATTTTTACTAGACTTGTACCCTCGTGTGTAACTTGTAGAGTATCCCAAATATCTTTAGCCGTATCACACGCGGAAACACGTGTGAACTCAGTAGGGGAAAGAGCATTAAATAAAGCGTTAATTTCTTTCCCATTAAATGATGAAGCTTCATTATCATCCTTCGACCACTTATTCCGTGGCTTAGGTACAGTCGTGTTATTAACCACTTCGGTTGGATGTTTCCACCCGAATTCCACGGCTTGCCATACTCGCTCATCAATTGCGATGAGGAAGGCTCTCATCCGGACTTTCCAATAAGCATAATTGGTTCCATCAAATAGCGGTGGCCTATTTATATTACCTCCTTAACCCATTATGAAAGATAAAGACTAGATCCCGCTCTGATACCAATTGAAAGATACGGGGAGCCCTAGGATCTATCTAGAGTATATCAATCACCTAGAGGGGGGTGAATAGGTGTATTAAAAAAAAAATCACAAATCTCAATGCGATAAAGTAATGCGGAAAATAAAATCAGCACACCGAGATTTACGTGGGAAAACTCCACTTTGGAGAAAAACCCACGGGACTAATCACGCGAAAAACAATCCACTAAGAGTAAAGAATTACAAGGTGATTACCGACTCCACGGACTTAACCTCTCCCTTCTCTTCAGCGGATCATGCGCACCAACGGCCGTCCATGCCACACGTTCGAATTCACGAACGCCACGCCTCGAATCCACGAGACGCCTCACTTCGAATCCTTGAAGCCTCCACGATTCGTATCCACGAACCGCCTCGATCACGTCGAATCCATGACGCCGTTTGGAACACAAACTCAGGGTTTATACTGGTGATTCCTTGCTTAGAAACTCATTAAGAACCAGAGGAAGAAGATCTAAGCAAGATGAAGATCAATTCGACATATGGAAATAGAGATTAACCTATCTCGAATTGATCTCAGAGGCTGTTTTTGTGGGAAAAAGGTTTAGAACGAAAATCCTAGCCTCTAGGGTTTCTCTCTCATGAATTCTGAGTTGTTCAAAGTTAAAGAAAACCCTAAAATATTATTTATAGGCGTTAGAATCAAATAGAGTCGGATTAGATCACACTTTCCAAATCTGGACACTACGTACCGGTACACGTTATGAGGTACCGTAATGTAATGACGGAACAGAAACTATACGCAGCGGTATTCCGGTACAAATTGAATCCATACCGGAATACTTTGAATCAGTACCGGTACTAACATGAGATACTTGTATGCAGTTCAAAATCCAGAATTTTAACTTTCGACTTTTGAGGAACTTCAAATATGATTCCGGTACTCTATATGAAAACTCTAGTTTTTCAAAACGGTTTTGAGGAACAAATTTAAAGTACCGGAACACAATATAAAATAGTTCAATATATGAAACTAAAGTTCCCAAAAACTCGTCTAATCCATGTTTAAGCATATAATATGATTCCAATACCATAAATAATGATAAATCACCATATAAACAGTAAATCATACCTTCACGTCGTGATTCACCCTGCGAGTCGTCGATACATTATTCTTGAAGTCTCGGATTCTTCAACTTGTTCATGTAACACCTTGACCTTCAAGACTCCGACTCAACAGCTCACGAAATGTGCCAATACAAAATCTGTAACAATACGGCGCCATCCCGATACTCGCCCGATAACTATTGTTATAGGCGAACTCCACCAGTGGTAGATATCAGAACCATCCATCACTATAGTCCAGGACACATGCGCGGAGCATGTCCTCAAGGGTCTGAATGACTCGCTCCGACTGACCGTCACTCTGGGGATGGAAAGCCGTACTGAAGTTCAGCTTCGTACCCATGGCTTGCTGTAAGCTCTTCCAAAACTGGATACTAAGCGAGTGTTCCGATTCGACACGATCGACACCGGCACTCCAGAAGTCGAACGATCTCGTCGATGTACAACTGTGCCAGTCGATCTCGGGACCACGTAGTGTGTATTGGCAGAAAGTGAGCCGATTTCGTTAATCGGTCCACAACGACCCAAATAGCATCATGACCTCGCTGTGATCGAGGTAATCCCATGATGAAATCCATAGTAATTTGCTCCCACTTCCATACAGGCACCGAAAGTGGTTGCAGCTTTCCTGCCGGTCGCTGGTGCTCAGCTTTCACCTGCTGGCACACCAAGCACTATGCCACATGCTGTGCCACATCTAACTTCATCCCAGGCCACCAGAAGTTCTGCTTCAGGTCGCGATACATCTTGGTTCCACCGTGATGAACCGTGTAAGGGGATCGGTGTGCCTCGGATAGAATATCTTTCCTCAGCTCCGAGTCACTAGGCACGCACCACTTGCCTCTGAAACGAAGGGATCCGTCGGAGTGGATAGAGAAGTCCCCGTCATTGCCCTTCTCAACGTCCGCCCGCGCCTTCTGCAAGTGCGGGTCACTCTGTTGTCCGAGCAAGATCCGCTCAGTCAACGTGGGCTGCACCACTAGAGTCATCAATTGAGCCGTGACCCCAGTGGGAACAACCTCAATCTCGAGACGACGGAACTCCTCCACAAGACAATCCTGCCTCGTAACCATGAAGGACAACTCAGCTGATGACTGTTTCCAGTCCAAGGCATCAGCCACCACGTTCGCCTTTCCCGGATGATACTGGATAGAGAGGTCGTAGTCCTTCAAGAGCTCGAGCCATCCGTCATTGCCTGAGATTCAACTCCTTCTGAGTGAAGAGATATTTTAGGCTCTGATGATCAGTAAAAACCTCGCAGTGTGCCCCATAGAGATAATGCCTCCATAGCTTAAGGGCAAACACTACTGCCGCGAGCTCGAGATCATGAGTCGGGTAATTCCTCTCGTAGTCCTTCAGCTGGCGCGAAGCGTAGGCAACGACCCGATCCTGCTGTATAAGTACACACCCCAAACCAACCCGTGAGGCGTCGCAATAGACCACGAAGTCCTCACCCGGTCGAGGCAAAGTCAGAACAGGTGCGCGGGTCAATCTGTCCTTCAGCTCCTCAAAGCTCTGCTGACACTGCGTAGTCCACCGAAATCTTTCTCCTTTCCTGGTCAGCCTGTTCAGCGGTGAGGCGATTTTGGCAAAGCCTTCGACAAATCGTCGGTAATAACCCCCGAAACCAAGGAAACTCCTGATATCGGTTACAGAGGTTGGTGTATGCCACTCAACCACCGCGGCTACCTTTTTTGGGTCCACCGTAATGCCCGTCTGGGTCACGATGTGTCCCAAGAAGGATACTTCACGAAGCCAGAACTCGCACTTCTTGAGCTTAGCATATAACTTGTGCTCTCGAAGTATCTAGAGTACTCGCCGGAGATGATCCTCATGCTCTTCATCACTCCGCGAGTAGATCAGTATGTCGTCAATGAAGACCATAACAAACTGATCCAAGTACGGCCTGAAGACCCTATTCATCATATCCATGAAGGTTGCCGGGGCATTAGTAAGTCCGAACGGCATTACCGTGAACTCCTAGTGTCACGCCCCGGGCTAGTTTTAGATGCGGAAAGCGTACCATTTTTTTCTTTTGAAATACCTAGCCCGAGCAACGTACAGACCCGCCACAAATACAGGTCCCTCTGTCCACACGGACAGAGTCTCCCCTGTATTTGCACGGCGTGCCATCATACATAACAGGATCCCAAACATCATCCATTCATCCACACAAACAACATTCACCACATACAGCTAACCGTCCTTAACACCTGCATGAATCTAAACAAATCCTTAGGCGAAGGATGATGCAATGCACATTACACCAAATCATTCTAGAAAAGTGCTTCTCACCCAGAAGCTTTATTTTGAAACCCTAAGTTCAATCATTCAAATATCTTTTCGAAACCTGTCCCCCACACGAGGACTCTCTTTTGATAAACCAAAACCAAACGATCAGAAATTCTTTTGAAAGCTGTTTCCCACACGAAAACCTTATTTTGAAATCCGGCTACCACGAGGGGTAGAAACCCACGATAAAATGATATCACAAGATCACAATAAAACATAGATATTCAACAATCAACGTAACTGAACCATACTATAAACACAAATCTATTATAAGAGAGGGTCAGGGTAAACCAAATCTGACGAGGTACTAGTCGGGACCTCTAATGCACGCTAGCTACTCGCGTCTCACCACGTCCCGACTCACACCACCCAGCTCACCTGAAAACAACAACGATGGCGGGGGGTGAGAACATGATAAATCACGTCTCCCCTCCCAGTGGGTACCGCAAGCCGACGAAGGCGAGGTGTACACACCGGCGCGAGGGTCAACAAAAAGATGGATAAACAAGAACAGTAGCACAGGTTAGCACAAATAACCAGATATGAAAAGACTAAGCTACTGCCGATAAGAAACGCATGCATCAAATGTAAGTAACCACAAATAATACCCAATCACCACCAGGCCACATGGAACGCACCGCAGACCATGGCACTGGCACCACACGCTCAACTGTCCACACATAACCTCCGCAGATGCACGTGCCAAGAGGCTCACGGGTCGGAAGCGCGCGACCCTTTTCCGGAAAAGAACACCCAAGCGGTGGCCAAACCGCTGGTGTACGTGAAGTGCTAGAAGAGCAGTGACGATCGACGCTATATGCTCAAACCACAGGACGGCAACCAGCCGAGAATAGCAACTGATAAACGAGTAAACGAGGGTCGCCGAAACAACAGGCGATCCCCACCGACCAACCAGGTCATCAACAAAACATGCAATCACAACTACTCTACTAATGGCAAGCTCACAAAAGTAGAGACAAAAGAAGTATAGAGAACTGAAAATAAACCATGCAAGAGAAAGGGGTAGAATGGTATCACCGTAGTCCACTGAACCGACTCCGGATCGAAGTACCCACCTGAAGGTACGGAGGAGCCTAACACCGACGGCTCACAGAAAATTCGAATGGACCTACAAAGCACTAACAGGGTCAAGACCCACCGAGTCGACACTAACATGCAAGATCTCACAACCCGAAACTGTCGGATCGTCCGGAAAACCCGCCGGCACGATCCCGAACCCAAACTAAGCCCCAAAGAAGTACCAACAATCAAACGAAGTCCTCCGCTGTCCCCAAACACACCAAACAAGGTGACCGGACAGCGAGCGCAAGCTCGGGGTGCCACGAACACAATCGCACCCAAAAACAGCTCTCCGGGTTCCCGAAAAGTGCTGGTTTGGCACCGGAACCCTCCGTCGCTCCTTCGCTGTCCTGGAAACTTCGAGACAATGAAGGTGAACAGCCAATAAGGCTTTGCGACAAAGCTAGGTCACTCACGAAATCTACAAGTGAGTCGCACGACCGAAACGCACGTTCCACCAACTATTTAGTCGGAAAACGCTCCGGAAATCAAACCGAACTTCCGCGAGGATACTACGAACATGGACGACCAGTCCACAAGGCCTCAAGGGTCATGCCCTTGCTGCCCGCAGCGTCACCACGCTGCCACAAAACAACCAAGCCCTAAACATGCATCTATACACCAAAATAAAGCATTAAATGGCCGTTAGAGCACTCCGCTCGTCCGCACAACCCTCTACGAGCACCAGCGGATAGGGAATGATGCAACGGAGGCCGTGCTCACAGCCCCACAGTGACAGAGACAGTCCCGGGCTCAAACGGCTCAAGAAAACCATACATACAAACGACTAAAGGGCTCGACACAATCGAACCGACGAACCGGGACCTCGCTGCCGTCATCTGAGGTGAGCACGGTGATCAGTACATAATTGCAATCATCATGCTCACCTTCCCGAAGATCGGGAGGCAGCCAGGAGTTCGGTTCCCAAGGTCGACTCCAAAACAGCCTAAAACGCACCCTGGCCGGAACAGAAGGCTCCGGCCGGCGGCCGGCGGCACGGCGGCGTGCGCGGCGACCAGGGTCGGACGCGGGGAACCCAAGGAAGACTATGCTCACCTTCGGCAGCGACGGGATGCGGCGACGTCGGCGCTCGGAGGAGCCCTAGCTCCAGGAAGGCTCGGCCACGGCAGATGCACGGCCGGAAGACAACAGATGGCGGCGGCAGCGTCAGGGACGGCGAGCACCGGCAAGCTGGCGTCGTCGGACGTCGGTTAGGGGGCGGCCGCGATAGTAACGGGCGACGCCGGCGGCGGCGCGACGCTCTCGGCCGAAAAGGCCCCAGCGCGACCTCAGCGGCCGCGGCGGCGCTCCGGCGGCACGGGGACGACCGGGGAGGAAGGCGATGCGGCGGCGGCGGGTCTCCAGCGGCCGGCGCACGGCAGTAGCGACAACGGGAGGCGGCGGCGGCTCGGGTCCAGAAGGTGCTGCCCGCACCAGCAACAGTAGCAGCAGCAGCCAGAGCACGGCAGCGCGGCGGCGATGGCCGGGGAGGACTCCGGTCGTCGGGGCACGGCCGCAGAGGGAGGTCCGAGGGCACGGGGCCCAAGCGTGGTTCCCGGCCAAGAAAGGAAGAAGAGGAGAAAAAGAAGAAGAAAGAGAGAGGGAGACTCCTCCGGCAGCCTGGGGCGGCTGGCGGCGGCGGCGGCGCACAGGGGAGGTGCTGGAGGAGGTGGGGGGGTTGGAGCTGCTGGGCTAGGGCACGAAGAGAAAGGCTAGGGTTAGGGTTTCCTCAACACACACATGCAACCATATATATATAGTACATATATATATACATAAATGCAGAAAGGTCCCCTAACTCCAGGAATTCCGACCCAGGTCCCTCACAGCGCGTGTAAAACGCGTCGACACCCCTCCACGTCCGATCCCACGCAATTCGGCACATGAAATATGGGCCCTTTTGCGAAAAGATCCAAAATTCGATATTCGACCCCTCGGCAAAGATCTTGCGATATCTCGCGATCCGACGGTCGAATCCACGAACGGATTGTGCCATCGTGATCAGTACAGCCGTAACATCAAACTCACAATTTTGGTTCACTAGAAACGATCGCCGATTCGCGACGAAACCCCTCCCCTACGCTCTCCAACACACAACGCAAACATAAAACCCCAATCACTTGATAAAACTCATTTTTCTCGAAAACCGTGTGTCAAACGTAAAAACCAATAGCACCATTGGTTCCAAAATAGTCGAGACATAGAAAACGAGCTATTGAAGCGCCAGAATCGAAATTCGATTCGCGTCCGAAGCCCTTCTCTTCTCTCGGTCCATTCCGGAAATGCCAGTTACTATTCATTTTAAGTCATATTTAAAGATCGCGTAAAAACTTTATTTTAAATCATTTTTTTTTCGCTGAAATCAGGCGAGCTTGTTTGAAATCAAAATACACTCGATAACACTGAAAAAGATGTCAAACAATTAAACAGAAAATTTTTGGTCTTCACACCTAGTGACTGTAACGAGTTTGGAAAGCCGTCTTCGGTACATCCGCAGCCCGGATCTTAAGCTGATGATAACCGGACTGTAGATCGATCTTAGAATACACCGACGATCCTCGAAGATGATCAAAGAGATCGTCAATTCGGGGCAGAGGATACTTATTTTTCACCGTGACCTTATTAATCTCCCGGTAGTCGATGCATAACCGCAAACTACCGTCCTTCTCTTTTACGAAAAGGACTGGTGCACCCTAGGGAGCCACGCTAGGTTTGATGAATCCTTTATCCAGGAGATCCTCGAGTTGAGCCTTCAGCTCCTTCAGCTCAGCGAAGGCCATGCGGTAGGGAGCCTTCGAGATCGGTGTCGTGCCAGGGGCTAACTCGATGAAGAACTCGATCTCCCGGTCCGGAGGCATCCCAGGTAGCTCTACTTGAAAGACATCAGGAAACTCCCGAACTACCGAGATCTCCTCCAACGCTGGTGCCGATCGGCGGATAACATCCACAGAAGCCAGATAGGCCACACATCTGCCGTTCATAAGCCTTTTTGCCTTAGCTGAAGAGATAGTCATGGCGAAGAAGGAGCTCTTACATGCATGATAGACGAACTCCTCTTCACCGGGTACGGCAAATGTCACTGTCCTTCGCTCGCAGTCAATAGAAGCGTGGTGCCTGGTGAGCCAGTCCATCCCAAGCACCACATCGAAACCCTTAATCTGGAGTAGCACCAGATTTGTCAGAAATGCTCGGTCGCCCAAAACAACGGGGCATGACATGATGCACCGTTCCGCTTCCAGTTCAATTCCGGGCATATCAATCCGAATCGCCATAGCGAGTGGGCTCGAGGAAAAACCGTGATCACGTGCAAAAGAATACAAAATGAATGAATAAGATGCCCCAGTATCGAAAAGAGCTCTAGCACGAGTGGTGTAGAGGGTGATAATACCTGCAACGACGTCGCCAGCTGCGTCACCCTCGGGTTGGGACATATTGTAGACACGCCCACTCGGCGCTTGGCGCGCCCCCTCATTCTGGCGTGAGGTAGAGGGACGCCCAGACGAAGCAGCAGCACTCGCGGCTCCACGGTACTGGCGCGGTGCAGCTGGAGAGAAAGCAGCACTCTGAGCTGTCCCGCCTCCTCTGGGGCAATCGGCTCGAAGGTGGCCCGGCTGGTCACCTTCGGAAACAATGGTCCCTCCGCTGCAGGCAAGCAGTCACCGGATGTGCCTGTCCGCAGATCACACAGGATCGATCACCCTATCGTTGGTTGCCTGAAGGTGCACTCCTCGCCGACTGCTGAGTGCGCGGATACTTGGGTGGCCTCTTGCTGGAAAAAGAGCCACTGCTCGACCTGGAATGGGAATGCTTCTTCTTCCCAATCTTCTCAGATGCGTGTCGATCAGTTCGGACCTCCTCCATGTCGCTTTATACCATTAGGGCCCGATCCAGACACTCGTCGAAGGATATCACGCCGTGGGATGCGATCAGGAGCCGAATGTTGGGCCTTGGCCCCCTCGCAAACAGCCGGGCCTTGTGGTACTCGTCACGGACCGCGAATGGAATCAACCCGATAATACGAGAGAAGTCTCGCTCATACTCCGCAACAGTGCGGTTGCCCTGCTTGAGGCGTTCCAGCTCGCGCTCCAGACTCTGTTTGGTACTGTCCTTGAAGTACTGGCCGTAGAGGAGTTTCCGAAACTCCTCCCAAGGTGGATAAGTCTTCGCGAGCTTCTTCTGGAAGTGGCGAAACCACCAACGGTACGCCTCTCCCTCTAAGCAGTGGGTAGCCAGAGGAACCCTATCCTGTTCCTCGATTTGCAGATTGCGGAACAACTTCTCCATGTGGCCAACCCAGTGCTCGATCTCCCAACTCTCGTCGTTCTTTCCCAAAAACTTCGGCGGGTCGAATTTCCGAAACTCCGCCAATTTCGCCCTAATGCGGGCGCCCTCCGCTGCAGGGGTATCAGCACCCCTAGTGGAAACCGTTGTGGTGGCTGTCGTCGTCGTCGTGACGGTTGGAGCCGCAACCGGTGCAGGCACCACCGGAGGGTCCGCGGTCGCCGGAGTGCCCTGCGCCGGAGGTGGGGCCGGGGTAGCAGCAACTGTAGCCTGCTACTGTAAGAACTGCTGGAACATTCCGGAGAGGGCCGTCAGCTGACCCCTCATCTCTAATATCTCACCCTCGAGCTGCTGGGTACGAGCATCTCCCAGCGGCTCAGGGCCCATCCGCTCCCCACCACCTCCGCCCATAGGGGTACGCTCACTCGGGCCGCCAGATGCCCCCGCACTAGCGCGTCCACTGCCACGACCAAATGAGGGGGTCTACCACGAGCCAACTGCAACATAAAACACCGTCAAGCGAATAATACGACTCGACAAACGCACACCGGGACTCAAGCCCAAAACCCCTCACTCGCGTGCCTATATATCGTACGTCTTCCTATGGGTCAACCTAACCAATGGTTCAGTTTATTTTTCAAAATAATTCGTGAGTGAAACCGTGGTTGTGACTTGGCTCTGATACCACTTTAATCTGTCACGCCCCGGGGTCCCTTTGGAGATTGTAAATGAGCGGAAAATGCCCAATATTTTTTTTTGAAAACCTTGACCCAAGGGATGACAGACCCGCCACAAACACAGGGAACCCACTGTTCATGCGGACAAAACCTCTCCTGTATTTGCACGGCGTCGCACGAGTACAAGTACAATCACATTCAATCACAAACATACATACATACATTCACATTTCCAACAGAAAACCTTTTAAAAACCGTTTCCCACTTGAAAACCTTTCTTTTAAAATGACACTACCACGAGGGGTAGAAAACCATTTTCACAAACTATATGATAGTCATAAAATAACTTCATTAAATAACACAGATCCACATGAAGTAAAGAAACTGAAGCATAAAAGTCTAAGTCATTTATTCAATAGGGAAAAGGGTAGAGTCTAAACGAAGTAGCACCGGGTCGGAAACTCTATCGACCGCTAAATACGTGCCTCACGCCTCGTCCCGACCCGGACCAGCAAGATCACCTGTAAACAGCAGTGGGGGGGTGAGAACATGTAAACATGTCTCCTCCTCCCAGTGGGTACTGCAAGCTGACGAGGGCGAGTGTACTCACTGGCAACCAGGAGAAAAGCTATGACAGGTAATACAGTAGCAATGTCAAAGAGGAAACAAGGTACAAACACAACTACCGCTACTGTAAGTAAAATGCATCAACCGGACAATCAATCCTAAATATACCCAATCCACGAACCGCCATGTCAGTCCGAAGACCTCAGGCTTGTGCCACTACCGCTCTAACCTGCATATAACCCCAGCATAAGCTCCTGGGCTCACGGGCTGGCACGCCCAACTACTTTTCCGGAAAAGTACACCCTCCTGCGGTGGCTAAACCGCTGGTGTACGTGAAATGCGTACGAGCAGTGGCGATCGATGCAATATGATCAATAGCCGTCGGCAAGTAGCCGACAATCAACCTCTCAGGGTGAACCGACCGAATAGGTCATCAATCAAAGTCTCAAACCAACCAACTAGGTCACACTGCTGTCATGTCATGAACTGAGATAATCATCAACCACTCTACTCCTAAATCATGATAGTCAGATATAGAGATAAAACCGAGTAGAGCAACAGGTAATGAAGTCACATGGTGCAAGGCTCAATAATATGGGTAATGCAAGAAACATAAAGAGAGAGGGTGGAGGGAACGTCACCGAGCGTGCACCACTAGACCGACTTCGGATCGAAGTACCCACCTGTATGAATATCGAGCCTGTTTCCCGACTGTGAAAGATCGTCAACTGGACCTATGGAGGGTCCACCGGGTTAGTATCTAATCCATATATAAGGAACATTAAACTCACAACCCACAGTTAATCCCACGGGAATCTATTTCCCAACATCGATTACCGTAACTCGCCGGAAGTCCCGAAAATCGCATCGGGACTCCGCCGGAACCCACGAAGTGTCTCGGAACACACCGACTCGTGCAACCCGCTGCCGCCAAACACACCGTTTTGGATATCCAGGAAGCAACAACCTATTTCATACCGAAACGATTGTTATCGGCTAATCGTTCCAATCCGGGTTCCCGAAAGTGTCAATTTCGACACCGGAACCCTCCGTCGACGAAACTTCGAAACGACGTAAGTAACCAGCCACCAAGGCTCAGCGACAAAACGTAGCACACTCTAGCATCGTCGGAAGAAATCCGAACTGAAACCGCATTTCGACGTCGAATTTCGCCGAAAGACGCACCAGAAATCGATGTTCAATTTTCGCGAAGGCATCGGAACTTGGACAATCAATCCAGAGGTCACCCGCCACCCATACGTACTGCCCACAGCAGCCATAAAGTGCACAATTACATAAACGCCCCTAACCATGCATAAAGTCTCATTATTTTATGTGAATCTTAGGGCTTTATCGCCCGATATCGCAACCCGACGATTTTAGAGGTCGGCCGAGACATGTACTGATAGGTCTCGACGTGCCGGAGGCCGTGCTCACGGTCCGGAGCATAGACGTCCACTGTAGAGCGCGCGGGAGCGACACGAAGTTCAGCGAACAACGCGCACTACATGAAAAGCATGTCTACCTCGCAAACCAGGGGCTCTCTGATCCCAACGAAGATGATCACGATGATCAGCACTGATCAGGGATCATTGTGCTCACTTTCGGAAGCCTCGGGGTGGCCTCGGGTTGCCGGAACAGTGATTGAAACCCATATCAGTGCACAGACAGCCTAATAAAGGCTTACCGGGCCAAGGGGGGCTCGGGTTGGCCGGCGGCTGGGCGGCGGACGCGCCGTCAGCAGGTGGGTGCGGCCGGTGGGGGGAGGTCGGCGCTCGCGTCGGCCGACGGTGGGAGGCAGCCGGAGAGGCGGCGGAGCAAGCTGAACCCGCACGGCTCGGGCTCAGGTTCAGGAGGCTGTGGCGACCACGATGACGGTCGGGGCGCTCAGGGAGGACAACGACAGGTCGCCGGAGGCCGAAGGAGGGCAACACGGGTAGCCCCGAGCGACGACGGCGTGAGGAGAGGGAGATCACACAGCCTCGGCCAGATCTGGTCCAAGGCGGCCGCACGCTGCCTGAGGTGGCCGCGGCGGTGCGCGGGGACGACGGCGACCGGCGGGGGAGGTTGCCGGAGGTCGGGGTTGCTGTCAGAGGGGGAGCCCGAGGGTGTGGTAGCTCCCTGTTGGACCTCGGGCAGAGATGATGCAGGAGGTTGGGGGAGGTGATGAAGGAGAGGGAGGAGAAGCCGATTCCGGCGGCCGGCGGCGTGTGCAGGCGGCCGGGGCGCGTGCGGCTAAGGCAGGGGAACGAAAGGGAGGTGGCTGGGGGCTCGGTTGAGGAAGAGGAAGGCTTAGGATTTGGGTTTGCATGGACGAAACCCTAAGTGGGCATTTTATACAAAGTGTAACTTTGCATGAAAGTCCACCATAGTTGATTATTTTCAACTAAGTCCCTCACAGCGCGTGCATTTTGTGCGTACGCACCTCTACGTTCGAAATCACTCAAAACGGTGCATAAAATATAAGGGGGTTTTGCGAGTTTTTCGTTTTTCCAATTTCGACCCCTTTGCGAATATTTTACAATTCAGATTCGAACGAAAACCCCATAAGGGCGTTCTATTACGCCCTAAGAGTGCGAGCTTGGCACGAGTACATGTTTAGATTCGAACGAACGAGGATTGAAATCTCATAAGAACGTTCTATCACGCCCTAAGAGTGCGAGCTTACCACGAGTACATATTCAGATTCGAACGAACGAGGATTGAAACACCATAAAAGGTATTCTATTACGCCCTAAGAGTGCGAGCTTGCCACGAGTACATGTTCAGACTCGAACGAACGAGGATTGAAACCCCATAAGAGCGTTCTATTACGCCCAAAGAGTGCGAGCTTGCCACGAGTACATGTTCAAATTCGAACGAACGAGGATTGAACCCCCATGAGAGCGTTCTATTACGCCCAAAGAGTGCGAATTTGCCACGATGTTCAGATTCGAACGAACAAGGATTGAAAACCTAGAAGAGCAATCTAATACGCTCTAAGAGTGCGAGCTCGCCACGAGTACATGTTCAGAATCGAACGAACGAGGAATGAAACCCCATAAGAGCGTTCTATTACGCCCTAAGAGTGCGAGCTTGCCACGAGTACATGCTCAGATTCGAACGAACGAGGATTGAAACCTCATGAGAGCGTTCTATTACGCCCTAAGAGTGCGAATTTGCCACGAGTACATGATTAGATTCAGACGAACGTAGATCGGAACGCCATAAGAGCGTTCTATTACGCCCTAGTAGTGCGAATTTGCCATGAGTACATTTTCAGATTCGAACGAATGAGGATTGAAACCCCATAAAAAAGTTGAAACCCTAGAAGAGCGGTCTAATACGCCCAAAGAGTGCGAATTTGTCACGTGTATATGTTCAGAATCGAACGAACGAGGATTGAAACCCCATAAGAGCGTTCTATTACGCCCTAAGAGTGCGAGCTTGCCACGAGTACATGCTCAGATTCGAACGAACGAGGATTGTAACCCCATAAGAGCTTTCTATTATGCCCTATGAGTGCGAATTTGCCACGAGTACATGTTCAGATTCGAATGAACGAGGATTGAAACCCCATAAGAGCGTTGAAACCCAAGAAAGCGGTCTAATACGCCCAAAGAGTCCAAATTTGCCACGAGTACATGTTCAGATTCGAACGAACGAGAATTGAAACCCTAGAAGAGAGGTCTAAGACGCGCTAAGAGTGCGAGTTTGCCACGAGTACATGTTCAGAATCGAACAAACGAGGATTGAAACCACATTAGAGCGTTCTATTACGCCCTAAGAGTGCGAGCTTGCCATGAGTAAATGTTCAGATTCGAACGAACGAGGATTGAAACCCATAAGAGCTTTCTATTACGCCCTAAGAGTGCGAGCTTGCCACGAGTACATGTTCAGATTCGAACGAACGAGGATTGAAATCCCATAAGAGCGTTCTAATACGCCCAAAGATGCGAGCTTGCCACGAGTACATGTTCAGATTCGAACGAACGAGGATTGAAACCCCATGAGAGCATTCTATTACGCCCAAAGAGTGTGAGCTTGCCACGAGTACATGTTCAGACTCGAACGAACGAGGATTGAAACCCCATGAGAGCGTTCTATTACGCCCAAAGAGTGCGAGCTTGCCACGAGTACATGTTCAGATTCGAACGACGAGGATTGAAACCCCATGAGAGCGTTCTACTATGCCTAAGAATGCAAGCTTACCACGAGTACATGTTCAGATTTGAACGAACGAGGATTGAAACCCCATGAGAGCGTTCTTTTACGCCCTAAGAGTGCGAGCTTGCGACGAGTACATGTTCAGATTCGAACGAACGAGGATTGAAACTCCATGAGAGCGTTCTATTACGCCCAAATAGTGCGAGCTTGCCACGAGTATATGCTCAGATTCGAACGAACGAGAATTGAAACCCAAGAAGAGCGGTCTAATACGCTCTAAGAGTGCGAGTTTGCCACGTGTACATGTTCAGATTCGAATGAACGTGTCACGCCCCGGGCCCTAGTGAGAGCCTACCAGGCACGTGCACAGACCCGCCGTGTACCTCAAACAACACACAATGTACACCAGGCGTCTACAATAACAACAATCCAGCAGAATAAGGAATATATCCTAAATAAGGTGATCAGAGCGAGAACATAGTTCTACAACTAAAACCAAAATCAACACAACTAAAATCTTGAGATATACAAAAGAATTTATACATCTTATCAACGCTAGGAGATCACTCTTTAGAAAACAACTATACACCTTTCATACAAAATACAATGAAAGGACACCATGGTATGTCTACAACAACATCGTAGAGGATCTAGCTAGCTGCTAACCCCTCGCCACGATCCCAAGCCTCTCCTGCTGCGGAAGGCTCTGAAATAAAAACCCAACAACAATGGGGGTGAGAACTATTTAACAATAGTTCCCAGTGGGTAAGCCGCCGAGAGTGGCGAATTACACCGCTAGGTCAACTGAGGCAAGATAGTATAAGCTGAAACATAAAGCATAATACATTAAAAGCTAAACAGATAGTTCTACTACTATCATGCCTCCAATGACTAAATCATCTACATGAACATGAATATGCTCTAATGTCATAAGCTCAACATTTAGTTACACTAGATTACACGCATGTCAAATTAATGCCATGATCAATTACATATGTTCTAATGTTATAAACTCACTATATGTCAAGTTTTACTATTACACATATGACTTGTCTCCAACTACAAGTATGAAATGTATAACCAACTTCCCACTACATGTATGAACTATATGACTTGTTTCCAACTATATGTATGTTATGTTCACTAACCACAAATGTGCCAAGTCATGTCAATGTCTCACTACATGTAATGCCACAAGGTCACCACCCAATACTATGTCCATCAGCTACATCTATATGTACCGATTTAATTAGGGTGTCAAATATCACATTCCTCACAATATTTCCTACCATAAAGGACTTTTCAAGTCTCGGCTTGTGCCGTGCCTAATGGTCCCGTGGTAGTCAACATTCTCTCGCTAGAATGAGCCTCCCCCACGGCAATCCACTCCAGCGCCCATATAAGCTGCACATAGGCGATCATCGTCGTAAAAGGCTGTCACGCCCCGGATTACTCGTTTCCCCGGGCTCGCCAACAGATCCGCCGTATACATAGATATTTCTATGTATACGAAGCGATAGCTAACCTGTAAACAAACATACAAGCAACTACAAGAGATATAGAGCTGAAATAAAACATACTAATATCAAAAGCCACCTGTACATATAGGATCCAAAATACAACGGGTTCATCACAACCAAAATAGGAACAAGTCCACAGTATATGTACATGGCACAACTCAAAAAGAAACTATCTCCAGTAGGGTCCTCCTCTAGGAACAACAGGGACAGGTAGGGATCTAGCTCGCGACTCCCTTACCTCGATCCGCAGGAACAAGAGCAGCAGCCGCAACCGACGAAGGCTCTGCAAGAAAAGGTGGCAACAATGGGTGTGAGAACTACTATCAAAAGAAGTAGTCCTCAGTGGGTACCAATACCGACCTCAACGGTCCACCCACTAAGTCTACGAGACTAACAGTATAGCTGGTAGGTAAAGAACAACAAAATAAGCTGGAATAAACTCAACAGCTGTAATGCCACTACCCTACCACTATCCCAGTCAAACTCTCAAGTAAGCATCACCAAAGTGAAAAGTCACCCCTGACCCAATCTAACGGAACCGCCCAAACGGGCTCGTCCAGCCAACTGCTTAGCCACACCGCACACTACCAAAAAGGGGTAGCCGGTCCAAATACCAGATCCAACTAATCTGTAGCGACATCAACGCAAAAGAGGCCTCACTCCGGAGCGGCACTCGGGGGAGCTACCCAACCGAGTTAAAAGCGTATCTCTGTCGAGCACAAACAGGCTCCGGCAGGCTATAATCAAATGGAAAGGGGTCCAATGGGTCAAAGACTCCAAGCTCACGTGCTCTCAGCACAAACAGAAGCTAAAACAAGAGTCTGGGTCCACCGTCAACCCCGACGGCACCCGGTAATACAAAACAGCCTAACCCTGCTGTAAACACAAGCTCGGCATCCCAGCACGAGCGTAAACTCGTCCTACAATGAACTAAGTATCCACCTCGCACTAACAGCGGTGATACAAGAACAGAAACGGCTCCTAGAGCTAAATCTGATAATAGTTGGAAAAGTGACGGTTGTATGTTCGCGAGTTTTCTCCTAAGTCAATTCCCAGTTCAGCATGTGAAGTCATGTCTATAAATTATCAATTTATGATCCAAATTCAGATTTCATAATAATACATGCAAATTCATGAATTCGAGCTACTAACATGATTTAACAGATGATAAAACAGCATGCTGCACTCTCTACAACTTAGGAGGAAATCCGGCGATTTCGGTAACATTAACCCACCTCAAAAGCTATCCAACAACGGCTAGGAGTCGAGTGGAAGGCCTCCAAACAGCACCGGCTGAAATCGAGCTCAAATCTGCAACCTCGAGATTCGGACCCACCTGCTCAAAGTTCTGGGCGCCCAGAACATCAGCCCAGAACTGCAGCCTGGCAGCATGACCCACATGGATTCAACATGCGATAAAATTCAAATCCTAAGTCCGAATGCAGTGAAATTTGGCTCAACTCACCAGTAGGGGCTCAAGAACACACCCTCCAAATTTCAGCCAAAACGGAGCTCGACTCGATGTCCAAAAAGCCTAAACACTGACTCAGATTCTCATCTGGACCCTCCTGCACATGGATCCAGAAGTTCCAGCACTTAAGCAAAACTCAAAAACAGCAAGAATTCAGGGATTCCAACGAATCTAGCTGAAGGAAAAGGGTCACAAACCTCTCAAATACAGTGATGGAACAATCCAAAACCTCTCCAAAGATCCTCACAACGATCTGGATTCAAAAATCCAAGAAATTCCATCAATGACCCAAAAATTCAGCACTTAAGCAATTACTCAAAATCTGAGCTAGAACTCACCTTTTAATCCTCAATTCAGGTGGGAAGAACCTCCAAACCAGTAAGGAATGAGGAAGGACCAATCTTCACTTCGAAATTCCAGCTCCCAAAAGATTTGGATCCATAAGACCAAAGGAAAACCCAAGTTTCAGCTCAAGAACACAAGGGGTCCAGTAAAACATCAACTGTAGCTTACATAACTGTCCAAATCACGATTGGAAGGGTTCCACGTCTTCCTCTACGAGTCCTCTATCCAACAAACTAAGTTTCGTGGGATTTGGATACTCCCACACTGCACACGAGCACGAACACCACAAGTCGATGTTGCAATTTCAGCAGGAAACCAAGGTCTTCAATGGAGAAAGATGAAATTTGGGAGAGAAGAGAGGGTTTCCTTGCAAAATCCTGGGTTCACCATGAAGAGGGGAGAAAAAGCCTTAGGGGAGGTTGTCCACTTCTCTTATAGACAAAGGATTTCGGTGTAATGGGTCTCAAGAATAGAAATGCTCTAACCTGTTTCTCAGCAGGAAATCCACATTCGGGCGCCCGAAACCCAAGAAGTGGGCGCCCAGTCCTTCAGCCAGCACAAGCCCAGAACATCGGACTCTCCGCCGCGGTCCGGTGTGCCCTAACCTGGTCCGGCGGAGTTCACCAACCAACCACCACGTGTCAAGCGGATCGATAATCACGAGGTAGGATTTTCGGACTCACTTTCCGGGCGCCCGAAACCTAGATCCGAAATGACTTAGCAGTTTCAGAAAACGAGCACTCAACATCTGGGTGCCCAAAACAAGACTTCTAGGCGCCCTAAAGTCCAAAAGCCCAAAACTCCAGTTTTGGCTTACTTCGGTGCTCCGAGTCTATTTTCGCGTCTATTTAGCGCCGAAACGACTCCGACTTGTCTCGACCTTCTCCAGAAGTGTCGAACAGTCTAGGATGCTACAGTCATTCCGTCAGTTAGGCCCCAGGGGTACTACATCCTTCCCCCCTACGAAAAGTTTCGTCCTCGAAACTCAATCTCATACCTCAAGAAGGCAGCTCAAAAAGGTAGGGATAGGATTCCTGCATCACCGCCTCCGGCTCCCAAGTCGCCTCACGCTCCTCGTGATTACTCCACTGCACTTTCACGTACGGTATGACTCGGTTGCGCAATTCTTTCGTCTCGCGAGCAAGAATCCGCACCGGTCGCTCCTCGTACTGCAGGTCCTCAGCCATCTCAAGTGGGGTGAAGTCAATCATGTGGGAGGGGTCAAACACATATCTCCTCAGGGCCAAGACATGAAACACATCGTGGACTCCAGAGAGTCGCGGTGGTAGGGCGATCCTATATGCTACCAGCCCCACTCTCTCTAACACCTCGAACGGGCCAACAAACCGTGGACTGAGCTTTCCACGAACTCCAAAACGGCGAATCCCTTTGGACGGCGAGACTTTCAGAAACACATGATCACCAATCTGAAACTCCAAGTCTCGTCTCCTAGTATCCGCATAGCTCCTCTGTCGACTCTGGGCGGTCTCAAGACGTCGTCGAACCATCTTGACCTTCTCTTCCGCTTCCAACAGGATATCGGGACCCAAAGTCTTCCTCTCACCCACATCGCTCCAATGCAAGGGCGAACGACACTTGCGTCCATACAATGCCTCAAACGGAGCCATCTTGATGCTCGCTTGATAGCTATTGTTGTACGCAAACTCAACCAGTCTTAAGTGTCGATGCCACCCTCCACCAAAGTCTAGGACACATGCCCTCAACATGTCCTCCAGAGTCTGAATGGTCCGCTCAGACTGACCATCTGTCTATGGATGAAAAGCCGTGCTAAACCGCAGCTGAGTACCCAATGCTGTCTGTAGACTCCTCCAAAATTGTGAGACAAATCGGGTGTCTCGATCAGACACAATCGAGGTAGGCACTCCATGCAGTCTCACTATCTCGTCCAAATATAACTGAGCGAGTCTGTCCCTGGACCAAGTAGTCTGCACTGGTAAGAAGTGGGCAGACTTGGTCAATCTGTCCACTATCACCCAAATAGCGTCAAAACCAGCCTGCGTCCTCGGTAATCCCACGACAAAGTCCATGGCGATCTGGTCCCACTTCCACTCGGGTATTGGGAGACTCTGAAGCTTGCCAGCAGGTACTCGGTGTTCCGCCTTTACCTGTTGACAAGTCAAACACTGAGCCACAAATCTCCCAATATGCCGCTTCATTCCATTCCACCAGAAGTGTGTCTTCAAGTCCTTATACATCTTGGTTCCACCGGGGTGAACCGTATAAGGCGAGAAATGAGCCTCTCGCAAAATTTCCTCTCGGATCTCTGAATCCATAGGCACACACAGTCGGTCCCTGTACCGCAGTACTCCCGCACTGTCAACACTAAAATCCCCTGTCTGCCCACTGGCAATCTGATCTCGAATCCTAATCAAATAGGGGTCCGCACTCTGTTTCTCTCGGATCCTATCCAATAGAGTGGGTTGCAAAACCAAAGACATAAGTTTTGCAGTAACCCCAGGGGATACCACCTCAAGCTCAAGCCGCCTCAACTCCTCAAGTAATGGCGCCTGCTGAGTGATCATCATACTAAGGCTCTGCACTGGTCTCCTACTCAACGCATCTGCCACTACATTCGCCTTGCCGGGGTGATACAGGATGGTAACATCATAATCATTCAACAACTCTAACCACCGACGTTGCCTCAGATTCAATTCCTTCTGAGTGAACATATACTTGAGACTTTTGTGATCTGTGAAAATCTCACAGTGCTCACCATACAAGTAATGCCGCCACAACTTCAGTGCAAACACTACAGCTACCAGCTCCAAATCATGCGTAGGGTAATTTTTCTCATAATCCTTCAGTGCCGTGAGGCATAGGCAATTACCCTACCATGCTGCATCAACACACATCCCAAGCCACTGTGTGATGCATCACTATATGTTACGAATTTTATATTGACATATTTCGTGAAGTGAGTCGGAGTCTTGAAGGTTTAAAGAAGAAGAAACGAAGTTTGAAGACACGCAGACTCAACGGATGAATTCACGATGCTTGGTAAGTTTAAATAATCTTGATGATGATTTATAAATATTTACAAGTGTTTGGAAGATTTTAGAATGGATTAAAATTGATTTAAAATATAAAAAATGAGTTTTCCAACTTCCGAGGTCCGGACCCTTAGGATGAGGTCCGGAACCCGTACGCCTCCCTGGCTGTCACGCAGGGAGGGTCCGGACCCTGAGGATGAGGTCCGGACCCTGAGGGCGGAGGTCCGGACCCTGAGGGCTGAGGTCCGGACCCCAGGCTGTTTCGCAGACCGGGTCCGGACCCTGATGGCTGAGGTCCGGATAATGAAACGCCTGGAGAGTGTCAAGGTCCGGACCCCATACCCGCGGTCCGGACCCCGACCCGTTGCGAAGTTTTGGAAAGTTATTTTTTCTATCCTACTTTGATTCTAATGTCTCCCAAACATGTAAATAAGATAGGAGATTCCTTAAAATATCTTAGCAATCCTAATTTGGTTCCAAACCTTTCTAAAATCAGTTTTTCAATCCTAGTCGAAATCGGTTTGCTTTCAAACCTTTCTAAAAACTGTTTTTAATCCTAATCTAGTTCGGATTTCTTCTAAACCTATAAATAGGATGTGGGGGTGTCTCTAAAACGTGGTGAATCACATATTATCTTTTAGAAACCCTAGAAGCTTGTAGGTGACCTTTTTCCCATCTTCTACATCAAGCTTCTCTCAAATTGATTCATGGTTTCCTAATTTCTAATATTCTTTTAGAATCAATTTGAGAATTGCTTAGAGACTATTCCCACAAATCTTCAATGATATTCTAAGCAATAAACCATCATCAACGTTGTTGTTCTTGCTCCGGACGGAGTGGCGTCGTGGATTCGGCGTGTTCAAGACGGTTCGTGGATTCGGATCGTTGGCGCTCGTGGATTCGGGTGTGCGTCGTGGATTCGACGTGTAGAAGGCTTCGTGGATTCGAAGTGAGGCGTCTCGTGGATTCGAGGCGTGGCGTTCGTGGATTCGAACGTGGGGCGTGGACAACCCGGTGGTGTGCGCGAGATCCGGAGAAGATAAAAGAGAGGTTAAGTCCGTGGAGTCGATAATCACCTTATAATCTTTTATTCTTAGTGGATTGTTATCGCGTGTTGGTCCCGTGGGTTTTTCTCCAAGGTGGAGTTTCCCACGTAAATCTCGGTGTGCTGATTTTATTTTCCGCATTACTTTATCGCATTGAGATTTGTGATTTTTGTTTATACACCTATTCACCCCCCTCTAGGTGATTGATATACTCTAGATAGATCCTAGGGCACCCCCTATCTTACAATTGGTATCAGAGCGGGATCTAGATTTATCTATCATTATGGGTGAAAAAGGTAGTAATATTAGTCGGCCTCCTCTATTTGATGAGAGCGAAGAAGAGTCGGACGAGGAAAATCTCGTAGTGGCGTATCAACAATTTTTTAAGCAATCAAAGAAGATGGCTAAGTACAATAAGAAGTTGAGGAACCGTCTATTGGAACTTGAGGATGAAAATAAAATGTTGAAGACCACAACTAAAGCTCTTGCGGAGGAAAGGGAACAAATTTTGAAGAACAATAAAATCCTCCAAGAAAAGCTAGACCAATCGGAGATAATGATCAAATCGCATCAAGAAAAGGTTGGTTTTCTAGAGCAACAATACAAAGAAGTTCACACATCCAACCAAGTTTTGACCAAACAAGTTCATCAACTCAAGTCCGACATATTAAAATTCTCCTCCGGTTCGAAAAAGCTTGATAGTATGCTCGGATTGGGTCAAACGGACAAACTTGGTGTTGGATATGAGAGGACGTTTGTTGAGAAGGTAAAAAATTCTATTAACAAAGTCTCAACAAGTGTAAAAGAGAAAGTATGTCATATATGTGGAAAGAAAGGTCACATCAAGAAGATATACCCTAGAAAAGATAAGAATACTCAATCGGCATCTTCTAAACATCTATCGGCATCTTCCAATACTCGACAACCCCCATGGTTTCAAAAGCAACATCAAAAAGGTCGAGTACCCAAGGTCAACCGAAAGTCAAAGCCACAACACTTAAATACTCCAAAGCGGAATGCGGTGGTAAGACCCATGGTTGATCAAAAGTCAAAACAAACCGTGCCTAACGTCAACAAATCAAGACAACCAACAATCCGACAAGTTTGGGTTCGGAAAGGTGATATCTTTCCTTGTCTTAAACCTTAATTTATTTTTGACTTAGTGTAGTGCTTTGATCGGTTTTTATTGCATATCTTTTGTTCATTGCATTACACGTTTTTGGTGCTTTCATTGTTACGATTTTTAGATTCTTTGAATGATTAGAACATTAAATAGTGCTTTGAACATCAATAGGTTCACTTTCATTCACTCTTAATTAATCTCATATTAATTATCGGTTTTACTTTATTTTCATTATATTTGAAGATAATTTATTATGAGAATTCTTAATACTTATATTCATCAAATTTAGGCAATCATGTATAATCTCTAGGAGCTTAACCTATCTCGGTTGTGTGTGTTGAATTTGATGAATAGTCATTCTCTTATGGACTAAAATTTGTCAAATATTCTTTCAACTAAGAGATTGCATAAGCGAGGGGGAGTTATTATGATATAAAATAAAATGCTCATATGCTTTGAAAGATGTGGAAAGAGTTGCATCCTTAAAGGAGTGCGAAAACTACCACCACGTGGAGGAAAGAGCTACCACTCCGGTCGTCCGGTTAGTGTGTGCAGCTACCACATGAGAATTGAATTGCATATCCGAAAAAAATATATATATAAGTGCAAAAGGATGCAAAAGGAAAATGTCACAAAATTTTATTTTTTCGGTGTTATAAGGTGGTCCACATACATAAAAGATGCTCAAAGAGCCACCCCCTGTGCGATGTTTGTTTTATCTCAAATTTGAATGTTTATGCAACAAATTTCTGTCTCTTTGATGAATCCCTTAAGTCATCTTCATAATCCGTTTACATCTTGATAGCTTTTGAGCCTTTAGATTATCTTTGATGACTTGTTTTTGAAGTTTATATGAATTAAGAAATCGGATAATATTTTATCTACATTATGGTGATTGTGTAGTAAAATTTTTAATTCTTATGAAATTAATAGGGATTGAAAGAAGTCAATGTGAATTTATACTCCTCATGCACTAACAATGTTTGACGTTTTTAACACAAGTTTTTTCAAAATTGAAAAAGCTTTAAACTTGTATTTTGATTGATTTCTCTCGAACTTCTCTCTATTTTTGGTGTTTTTCTTTTGGCAATTTTTGACAAAAAGGGGGAGAGAGGTAATGATGACTTAGACGCATAAACATAGGGGGAGAGATTGCATGAGCAAAGGGGGAGCAATTTTGATATTTTTTCTACTAACTTTGTTCGTGGAGAATACAAATTTTTGCAGGTCTTTCAAGATTTCAAGACTCCATGTTTGTCTAAGTCATAGAGTTTGTTTTTAGGAGTTACAAAATTATAATTTTGAATTCTATTTGGATCTTTATTTTGAATTCTATTTGGATCTTTCACGCGAGAAGTTCATTATTTTGGTGATGGCAATGAATTTCATTTTTGGAGAGATGAGCATCGTGAGTGTTTTATGTATTTTTGAGTTTTGTCACGAAATTGCCAAAGGGGGAGATTGTTACGGATTTTATATTGGCATATTTCGTGAAGTGAGTCGGAGTCTTGAAGGTTTAAAGAAGAAGAAACGAAGTTTGAAGACTCGCAGACTCAACGGATGAATTCACGATGCTTGGTAAGTTTAAATAATCTTGATGATGATTTATAAACATTTACAAGTGTTTGGAAGATTTTAGAATGGATTAAAATTGATTTAAAATATAAAAAATGAGTTTTCCAACTTCCGAGGTCCGGACCCTGAGGATGAGGTCCGGAACCCGTAAGCCTCCCTGGCTGTCACGCAGGGAGGGTCCGGACCCTGAGGATGAGGTCCTCCGGACCCTGAGGGCTGAGGTCCGGACCTCAGGCTGTTTCGCAGACCGGGTCCGGACCCTGATGGCTGAGGTCCGGACAATGAAACGCCTGGAGAGTGTCAAGGTCCGGACCCCATACCCGCGGTCCGGACCCCGACCCGTTGCGAAGTTTTGGAAAGTTATTTTTTCTATCCTACTTTGATTCTAATGTCTCCCAAACATGTAAATAAGATAGGAGATTCCTTAAAATATCTTAGCAATCCTAATTTGGTTCCAAACCTTTCTAAAATCAGTTTTTCAATCCTAGTCGAAATTGGTTTGCTTTCAAACCTTTCTAAAAACTGTTTTTAATCATAATCTAGTTCGGATTGCTTCTAAACCTATAAATAGGATGTGGGGGTGTCTCTAAAACATGGTGAATCACAGATTATCTTTTAGAAACCCTAGAAGCTTGTAGGTGACCTTTTTCCCATCTTCTACATCAAGCTTCTCTCAAATTGATTCATGGTTTCCTAATTTCTAATATTCTTTTAGAATCAATTTGAGAATTGCTTAGAGACTATTCCCACAAATCTTCAATGATATTCTAAGCAATAAACCATCATCAACGTTGTTGTTCTTGCTCCGGACGGAGTGGCGTCGTGGATTCGGCGTGTTCAAGACGGTTCGTGGATTCGGATCGTTGGCGCTCGTGGATTCGGGTGTGCGGTGGATTGACGTTATATGCTAATATACTTCAGTGTCCTAATCTTATTAAAATCCTCATTCCCAATTTCCGAATTTCAAACTCAATAATCTAATCAAATTTTATTATACCTAATCTTTCTTTTTTTTCAAAATCAGATTTACTTCTCTTTATCCTTATCTCATTATCAGCAAATTGTCATAATAATTATTTAGATCCACGATTTCTTCAAAAATGCCGCTCATCCCCCACTAATCTTGACCGAATATTAATCGCAAATCTCAGAAGATTGCAATAGCAAATTCTTCTTATTATCCTTAGGACTAGAGATAATCTAAATCCAAATTCCCCTATACCAAGCCCCTTCAATCTGCCAAACCACAACTATGCTCCATTGAATAGCTATCAAGAATCTTTCGTAAGTCAATCTCAATCCAAAAGATCCACAATCATCCCCCCAGTCATTCCCGTGGTCTAGGATCAATTTCCTTCTTCACAACGAACTTGCTGCGGAAGTTTATGTCATACACTTCCATCTTTTTCTTTTCTTTTTTTCATTCCCCCTTAAGGCTTCTAGATCTCTTTTCCCCTCCCCCCTCATTCACTCCATCCATTTCCTCTCCTCTATTTCCAGGAATCTAATAATGCTATCTGCTATCAATTGGCTTCATCTCTGTTCATTACTCGTCTGATCAGCTTCCTTTCATCTTATACAATCACTTCTTCTTTTCCTTTTTCTCATTTCTCAATCCTCTAACACAATTTTCTTTCTAAAATCACAAATCTCCCAAAATAAACAACATATCTACCGGAAGCGCGAGACGATCACACAATCTGGACGCTAATCCCGGTACACAGATATCCTCCTATTCCATACAAGGTAGATAGCCTACCTAGCATCTATCACATGAATCCTGCTATCACAGGTATACAACTTGTCGGTTCCACCGTCAAGGCACATTCTGACAGTCCGCTAGGAAAGTAGAAAATCATCTGCCGCAACACTCTTGAGTTTCGATTTTTTTGCTACGCCATTTACCAAGTCGGGATATAGAAGGCTCCCTCAGTAGACGCTCGCACGTCGATTCCGATCCAACGGATAGACAATCCAAAGGATAGATATCTCTAATTCACTAGCCTCTAATCTGTTCTTC